>JARVLU010000001.1:20881201-20906187 GCA_031762415.1 Simpsonichthys santanae
ACTTACATCAGATTGTGTTGCTTAAAAAATTAACTGCTTGTGGTGGGGATGAAAACAAGAAAACAATAATGCAAACATGTTTCCATCAGGGGGGGGGGGCACAAATCAAAGCGCCATGTCTGTGTCTGCTGCAGACGATTGTTTTTATTCTTATACAGTATTTAAATTTCAGCTCTTTGCAGCTGAACTCTGCTTAGCTGCAGGAGGTGTCAGCTGGGTGGCAGTAAGGCCATGGGGAATGCCTCCCCAGCAAGAACTTTACTGGCTGCTGCCACCTCAGGGCACCTTTTTATTTTATTTTTTAAATTTGTGCTCAGACCTCCCAAGAGATGAGCTAAAAAAGCACAAATGAGCTTAAACTGAGATTACGTGTGGATTTAAAAATGCTTCTAGTGCATTTTTAAATTCAAATAAGTGCAACACTATAGCCGTTCGGCTTTTTTTTTCTGCTAATTTGCGGTAAAGGTTCGTGCGCGATAATCCAGGTAAAAAAATAAATAAATCCAGCGAAGTTCGGTCATGTCATCTGGACGAATTCTTTTTTTTATTGTTGAGACGTTTCGTTCTTCATCCGAAGGACTTAGTTGGCCCGAAGAGCCACAACAAACTCAGTCCCACAAGCAGCACATTCACATAGTAGACCAGCCAGTTTGCTGGTGATAAGCTGGTTTCTGGGGCCTGCCCTCTCCCCCTTCGACTCCTCTGAGGCACCCATAGCCAAAGTGGTTGAAAACATCAAAGTCCATGCTCAATAATCCAGGTTAAAAAAAAAAAAATCCAACAAAGTTAAGCCAGGTCATCTGGATGGTTTATTTTTTGGTTGAGACATTTCGTCCTTCATCCAAAGGACTTCGTCAGTCCGAGGAGCCACAAGAAACTGAGTCCCACAAGCAGCACACTCACAGTGGACCAACCAGTTTGCTGGTGATAAAATGGTTTCTGGGCCCCCCCACCCTCGACTTTGGATGAAGAACAAAACGTCTCAAAAAAAAAGAAAAATAACATCCAGATGATCTGATGTAACTTTGTTGGATGTGTAAAATAATGTTTTTTCTCATAAAACTTGACTTTATCTCTTCTTAAATTTACTGTTTGTTGTGCCACAACCTGAGAGAGGACAAGAATAAAGTTTTATTCTCATGCCATCATCTCAAGTCAGTTAAAATATTACAGTGTAATATATTCATTTGTTTTGACTTTGAATAACTTGTTTCGCAATAATTAGAATTTTTCTGATTCACAATTAAATCTATTGATCCTTTGACTGCACAGATAAGTTTAACTGATATTTTCTTTGTTTATTAAAATAATCTGTCCTAAAGTCACATTTTAACAAAAATACTGTAACACCCAAATGCACCAGTAGGTGGCGAGAGTGTCCATATAAACAACTCACCGGAGTACAAGGAAGAACAATCGTGAGTTTAGACAAAAATGTTCCCAAAACAATGTACAGGCATATATATTTCTTTTATATATATATATATACTGTATACTGTATATATATATATATATATATATATATATTTTTTTTTTTTTTTAACCATGGTTGTTTGGGGTTTGGAAATGCCAGAACTACTGCAGCTGAGTCGAGCCAATGGAAGTGACCATTTTTCAAAATAAAGTACATTACAAAACTAGCGAAACTATGTTGCTGAAATGCAGTGTGAACACTGACCGCTGAAGAGAAGCAGAACACTAGCTCAAAGCTACATGCAACACAAAGCTAGCTAAAATCCAAAAGTAGCAAATTGCGAGCTAAACGCTAAAAGGATCAAAACGCAAGCTTTAATCGCTAAACGTTGCAAAAGTTTAGCTAAAAGCACACGAAGACAAAACTAGAGCCAGTGTGCTGAAGCCTTTTCCAATGAGAACTGTATTTTTGAATAATTAAATAGGTATCTATTTGTACAGGGACAATACTGTACTTGTAAATAGTTAAATATTTTAAATTTTCAATTAACCGCACCCACCTCTCAAAGAGCTGAACATTTTGAATGTACAGTATATATCCAAAAGAATTAGACGCGTATGTGTTTATTTTAAGTACGCAGAAGCAGATTGCAAAAACGTGCTGTAACAAATCCTCCTTGGGCTAGTGCTGGTCCTTGACCCAGTCGTTGTCCTTGACCCAGTCGTTGGGAGCTCCTGCATTAGAGTCAGCGTCAGTCTTATTTAAAAAGCACTTTATGAATGAACCAAAGGTGCAACAAAAAGTTGTACGTCTAAAATGTCATACAAAACCAAGAGGAACAAAAATAAAGAAAATACCTCGTAATACTGAACAGGTAAACAGAACCAACAAACTCGTTCTGTCGAAGCCAACCAAAGGTACCACATGATGGTAGAGCAGGCCTCAGGGGTCCATTATCTTTACCCGCTTGTTCCTTTTCTGGTCACTGGTGCCCATGTCCATGCGTCACTGTGCAAGAAGCAGGGGACACCCTGGACATGTCTCCAGTCCATCACAGGGACAAGACAAGCAACCATTCACTGTCTCACTCACACATAGAGACAATTACCAATCAGACTAACATGCATGTTTTTGGTCAGACTTGAAAGGATCTTAGATGAACTCTAAAAGGTGGCACAGGTGACACCCATCCTACGTCCTCCTCCTCTTGAGGTCAGCCACTTTCTGAGGGATCGCCGCCTGTAGCTCCTTCGGTTTGCCGTGCTCTGCTTCCTGCGGCAACAGGTGCCTGAGCTGCTCCGGCTCGGCTCCCACAGACGACAGCATGGGAATTTGTCAGTGTCTGATCCAACCACCACATCTGCCAAGAGAGAGAGAGAGAGAGAGAGGGTGCACGAGGAGAGCAGATGTATGTGACGAGGAAGAGCATGAGAGTGTGACGCGAGCCGCCCCGCCTCCTTCGTTCAGCCTCTGGCCCACCGAGGTGTCGGCTGGTGCCAAGCTGAAAGGCTGTGGAGACGACCTCAGTGGGCAGCTTGTACCCCCTCACCCGCGTATGTAGTCGTAACAGTGCATGTGTCTCAAACGAGGAGAGGATGAAACCAGCCAGGATGCTGCAGAGCTCCACCACCCTCCACCTCCCCCCTCGTGTCCGTTTGGCAGGGAGACGTGTCAGGGATGAGAGAGAACGGTGCCTCCCCTGGGTGCTGAGCTCCATCTAACCCAGATATTATGCAGTGTGACACACGGAGGAAGACACCGGCTCAGAGCTGGCTGCCTGAACAGAGGCAGCCTGTGGAGCAGAGCACGCTTAGATAACAGTCGTTCAGAGGGCGACTCCGTTAGAAGAGACAAGACCAACAAAGTTGTACATGAAAGTGAGGATTTGTCTTCTCAGTTTTAGCCATTTGGAACGTCCAGCAACATTTTAAAGACATTTAATGCTTAATTTGCCACAACTGCTTATAGCTGGTTTAAAGTAAAGTCTCAGCTATTGTCTCTACACAAAACCCGTCTAACCATAAATGTCCTAATCACCTGAAAACACAAGTGTTCAATCACATGGAGAAGGACTTTTGGATGGCCTCGAGGAAGTTCTGGCGGAGGAAAGAAGGCCCTGTCCCAGGTTGTGCTTGGTTTTGGGAAACTGCTGACCTGGACTGAGGATGTTGTTTAAACACTTTGAAGATGACCTTAATCCAGCCACAGGATTCACCTTTGAGGAGAAAGAGTCTGAGGGTTCGGGGAAGACGAGTCCATTGCTATGACAGACGTCGTAGAGATGGTCAAAACGCTCGTCGGTGGCGTAGCGCCATGAGGTGGACGAGATTCGCCCTGAGATGCTGGAAGCTTTAGATGTTGTGGGGGCTGTCATGGTAGACACATCTCTTCAGTGTTGCATGGAGGACTGGGAAAACGCCTGTGGAGTGGCAGACCCAGATGGTGGTTTCCATTTTTAACAAGATCACCAAGAACAGCACATCATGCACGTCAACAAACTATTATAGCAGTACTCTATATCAATGGCCTGGACAAGCAAAGACTTTCTTTGAACTTTGACCTTCATTTGTGATCTTGACCTCGGAGCTGATGTGATGAAATGCGTCCTTGACGCTTTGTCTAGCGATGATGCATTAGTGTATCAAGTTTCATTCAATTATGATGAGCCGATCGAAGGTATGGCCTGGACAAAAGTAAGACTATGGACGTGTGGATGAGTGGAAGGAGGGAGACTTTACCAGAATACGTCTGTGTTTCGACGGGCGTATGAACAGGAGACCGGAGAGTGTTTGAACTACTGTGGGACCACACGTCTCAGGCTCCCCGGTAAACTTTACTCCAGGGTGTTGGGAGACCCTGACGTCAGATTCAAGAGGAGCAGTGTGGCTTTTGTCCTGGTCGTGGAACAGTTGACCAGATATTCACCCTTACAGAGTTAGGACTCTCCAGCAGTTACATAAACACTGATTTTAAACACAACAGCCACTTACGAGCTTCTTAATATCACATGCAAGCTGCTCCTTCAAGTAAGCATTTCCACCTCTACCCTTAATAAATTTTCTGCCCCTATTGGTGGGGGTGAGTGCCGACCTAACCAGGCAGTCATATGTGGTGACTTCCATAGTCGTACGCGGGCAGGAGCCCACAGGTAGCTGCCATGAACAGACGGAGGCGCCTGGAAGTTTCAAATGTGGAGTTGGACAAGAACGAGCAGGAACAGAGTCGGGCTCGGAACCGTCATTTAGGTGGTGGGTAGGATGCTTGACAGAAGCAAAGTGCTTACAAATGTACTGTATTATTTATTATTAACCTTTATTTAACCAGGCAAATCCCATTGAGATCACAGATCTTTTTTGCAAGGGAGGCCTGGGCCTAAAGGCAGACTAACATGCATGTTTTTGGTCTGTGGGAGGAAACCGGAGTACCCGGAAAAACCCAAGCAAGCACATGAAGAACATGAAATCTCCACACAGAAAGACCCTAGGTCCAACAGGGGATTGAACCCAGGACCTTCTTGCTGTGAGGCAACAGTGCTAACCACAGATCCGTTGTGCTGCCACAAATGTGGGCAAACATAGATATTTAACATCCTGCTAAAATTCATCTAAATGCAGGAAATCACATCTAATTTATTCAAATTTTCTGGGGGAGGGCCCCCAGACCCCTGTCCCCCCATCGCCAGCCGGCCCGCTATTTACGTTCT
This sequence comes from Simpsonichthys santanae, assembly GCA_031762415.1. Classification (NCBI taxonomy): domain Eukaryota; kingdom Metazoa; phylum Chordata; class Actinopteri; order Cyprinodontiformes; family Rivulidae; genus Simpsonichthys; species Simpsonichthys santanae. The sequence goes on from JARVLU010000001.1 coordinate 20,886,319, forward strand.
GTCATCGATGGGTTTATAAACTAAGCCCTGCAGCTTGGAGGAGAGTCAGCTCCCGAGCCCAACAAATTGAATGAAATGAATTGGACATCCCTGAATTGTTTTGGAACTAATCTGATTGACTGGAATCAACTGGACTGAGGTGGACGGGAGATGACTGACTGTAAATGGATTGAATTGTAACCAGCTTGTCTTGAAATTAATTGGGATAAACAGAATGAATTGGAATCAATCGGACCGCATGCATTTGGGTTAGAAGTGGATTGTGTTTGTATAAAAAAGGCCAAAGATGAATTTTGTCGGAAAATAACACGATTTAAATAAACTGAATTGTGTCGTTTTGTCTTGAGGCCACTGATAAGCAACTTACAACATTAAACAAAACAAATGCACTGTGGTATTTAAATAATAATCAACTTATGCTACATTAGAGCATATAATAAACTACTAAACAAACAAAAAGTAAAATATTTCCCCAAAACAGAACTTAGTAAAAATATTCATAGCATATACCGTTAATCCATTTTTTAAAGTTTGTACTTGTGCTTTATTCCCTAAAATCTCATTTGATTTAATTGTTTTTACTCAGACAACCCTCCCATAACAAGATTTACAAAAAACAGTTTGAACTTTGAAATTTTCTTTCTACTAACTAAAGAAATTAATAAAAACTCAACGTTTGCATGCAGCTGGAATTATAAAATGTTTTTTATTGATGTGCATAATGTAAATAATACTAATAATGTTGTATTATTACCATTACATGTACCAATGAACATTCTGATGTTAGACAATTATTTTGGTAAATTTCAATGAGATTTAATAATTAAAGTAGTTTGTTTATGCAACACCTTCATTTTTAATTGATTCCTTTTGCAGTTTTGACTACTGAACATTCTTACCCTGCGAACAACATAAATATATCTTGGATTTTATAATCAAAAAAGTCCAAAAGAAGCGGGTTCATGTTCATACTGAAGAGAAATCCATTTTACTTTCGGTGATGGCGGTCAAAAGGCGCCCCCTATAGGTATAAATGTGGATTTTTTTTTTTTTAAGCAAATTTAGTCCTTTAAATTATTTTGTGACATTTCTCATCTAAACATAATAGTCTCGTTTTTGCTAGCTTTATATAAGAAAAATAATTTTTTCGACTTTTTTGTATTGAGAACAATTTCCAGTTTGAGTTCCGGTTTTTCCAGTCCGTCGGTAAAACTGCTCCGTAAGCAACAACAGCACCAGAGGGGAAGGTGTTATGGCAACAATGATCGAGGAAAATGGTCCTTCGACACATGTATGTTTTAACAATTCTTAATATATATATTCACACGGCTGTTCGTGCCTGTTTACGCCTCATAAATGCGCAAAGAAATATATATTTTTAAACAAACCGACTTTGTTAAAAGCGTCGAGTGTTAGCCGTCGGCTAACAGATTAGCTCATGCATCTGATGTTTTCTGTAGCTAAACTGGGTTTAGTTTTGTCTTGAGGCATTTAATGATCACATTTTCTTTGTGTAAGCATGACAAGAAGAACGGTTAGTCATATGTTCAGCATAAAAATGAATGATGAGCAGTAACTCGCCATTAGAATTAGCTATGCTTCTATGAATGAATTTGTGGACTGGTCTTTCTTTTGTGTCCTCGTTCAGGACCAGTCTGAAATGACCTCCTCCTCTTCCTCCTCCCAGGCCAGGCAGAAACTGGAGGGGCTCCTGAACAAGAACATGAGGATCCGGATGACAGACGGACGGACTCTTGTGGGTCTCTTCCTCTGCACAGACAGGGACTGTAACGTCATCCTCGGCTCAGCTCAGGAGTTCCTCAAATCTACAGGTAGGAATAAAAACCCTGCCACAGCATTTATGAAGTGTTTCCCCCCCCCCCCCCCCCCCCACTTTAATGTTTTCACAAGTTAATAGTAATGTATGAATCTAATAAATACAATATATTAACATGACATAAACCTAGATGTGCTTTGTCTCATGTGTCATAAGCGTTTGTTTGTAAAGACTCATCTTCAGGTTTTTATGGTTTTAATGTTTAGTCTAAATAATATCGTCTGAACGAGTAAGAGCTAAAGTTCAAAAACAATGTCCATGCTGGTTTTATTACCTAATTATTCTAACTCTTAACTTTGTGCAGCTTCTTTTAGAAAGATGGTGTTCTGCTTGTTTTAGAGTCGGCGTTTCAGAATAAATTTCAGCACAGCGCTTCACATTCAGTTTATCTATCACGTATTTGACGTTTATTTAAATTGGATTCAAAGTGAGAAGGTGAATTTCATTTTCTGGCTTCTCTGGTGTGGGAAGACAAAATGTTTCAGGGTCCCCGACGACACTGGAAATCCAAGGAAAATGACTTTCACGTTTTACCCGACAGGGAAATCAGAGAATTTGAACTGATCTGCTAAATAAAAGATGATTTTTAACTTGTTTTTGTTTGTTTTTTTAACATGTACAGGTATTAAAGCTAGGATTCTAGTATCATTGAGTCTATGTTCTGCTTCTACTGTTTTCATAGTACATGTAGCCTTACGGACTGGCTCTGTTGGCTTTTAGTATCTGACCATCAGATGGCAGGCAATTGCACCCTTCTTGGATAATTAACAGTAGAGGAAACACTGCTTGAAGTAATGTGGAACAAATAAAATGCAAATTACAACTTTTGCATGAACAGGACCCAACAATGACGTCTTCCTTTTCTCTGCCCTAAAAGAAACCAACCGCTGGTCTTTGTGTGTCGGCTGAGCTGCTCCGTTTTCTGTTTTCTCAGACACGTTCTCCCAGGGTGAACCCAGAGTCCTGGGCCTGGCCATGATCCCCGGTCACCATGTGGTGTCCATCGAGGTGGAAGCAGACACTCTAGAAGACACGCCGGGATTCGGAGCCAACCACTGACCATCGCCCGGCGCTCACGCGACCATGTCCCAGCCGAGCCTGATGTCCGGCTACAGCAGGACTCTGAGGACAGGATGTGTCCGGAAGACTTTTAACTTTGTCTCTACAGACAGAACCTGCGTGTCCACTCTGGATTTAACCATTCCCTCTGAGACTGTAAGAGAACACTGGCAGCAGGAGTGGAAATCACCTCATCGTGTGTGCGTCGTCTTTATTACAGTGCTTTAAAATAAATGTCTATTTGAGGCTTTTGTTGCCATTTTGTTATATCCACAGACCGTCAGTAACCAGAGGAGTTCAGTTTCTGGAGTTCTGTCCGTCCATGTTGCATTTGAGGAGCAAGTTGAGACTAAATAATCTACAGAGGTCACTGAACACAACTCAGTAGAAGAGAAGGTATTAGATCAAATAGTTTGTGCATTTTAATACATTTGAGCACATCAGCTGAGTCCGTTTGGCAACAGTTTCTTTGCCACAAGAGAAAAAAAAAACTAAATAAATTCTCTTAAGATTTAAATACAAAGAGCCCGTCACATTTTGGTTCACACAAGCTCCAGTTACAGTCCTTCTGCCTTTAGCTGCTAATTACAAAATAACTTAAGTTTGTGCAAACAAAACAAAAAACCATCTGTGCATCTTCCGTGGCTGCAACATCTGAGCCTCGCTCAAACCGGTTCACTTTTTACTGTCAGTTCCACACTTCAGATAAATATTATCCAAACGTGTTCAAGAAGCGAACGCTGAAGCACTGGGGTGTGTGTGTGTGTGTGTGTGTGTGTATGTGTGTGCATCCTGCTGGAGATCATAGTTCAGGATCATGGAGGATGTCAAGGTCACGGTAACGCTGAGTCCAGGGTAGGAGCGATGAAAGGTCGTAGGAAAACTACATTTTAAATAAAACAACCATAATGAGAATAACTGCTGTTGGCTTTCAGTTAACTGTGGCCCCCTGAGCAAATTTAGTTGACTATGTTAGACGGGCGTGTAGAAAGGAAGGATGGTGGAGCATCAAGTTGATCCAAGTCCAAAAACTTTTGTTTTTCCATATTGGTCTGAATTTGACGGCAGCTCTTGGCACATCCGAGACCATCTAACGAGATATTTCTTGGCGTAATTAAGAGATTTTATCTGTCAGAGTGAAACGAACATCTTGCTTGTGGCGCCACGAGTTTAGATCTAAACAGCAGCAGGCGGCCATTTTGGTTTAAAACCAACATATTTCTGCAACATTCCTAACTGTGACAACTGTTTTCAGGTAGGCTATGCTTCACTGTCCAATATCAGGCTAAACTTTTTTTTTTTTTTTTTTATTCTTATATTTATTGGAATCGATGTCTTTTTAGTGGATGAGGCACTAAAAATCAGTGGTTCCCAACCCTGGTCCCTGAGGAACACCACCCTGCATGTTTAAGCAATTTCCCTGCTTCAACACACCAGATTCAGTGATTTAATTACTTTCTCGAGTTCTGCCAAAGCCTGTTAATCACCAAAGCATTCAAACCAGGTGTGTTAAAAAGAAGAGAAACAGCTAACTTGCCGGTTGGGGTTCCTCAGGGACTAGGTTTGGAAACTTTTTTTTTTTTTTTTTTTTTTTTTTTTGGGAACCACTGCACTAAATGGTGCACAACACTCCCTCAATCTCCTCTGTTTTTAAGTGTGTACGGTACTCTTGAGTTTCAGGCGAATAGTTCTGCTCGGTTCAACCCATTCTGTGCCCCCCCACCCCCGGGATCAGCTGAATGCTATTTATAAACAAGGCTCAGATAGCCATAGAAGACACACATGGTCCGTTTAAAGACTAAAAAAAAAATAAAAGTCCACAGTAACATTTCAGGAGTGTAGAAGCTGTGAGGGGGGTTTCATTTAAAAAAAGGCAACTTAAAAAAAATTTGAAATGAGCAGGAAAACAAAAAGAATCAGATTATGCTTGATTCAAACATCAAGCGCTTCGTTTTTTTTTAAATCCAGAAAAGCGTATTTTAACTGGACGTTTCCAACCGAACACACAGTCCTCACTGGAGACTCTCCAAACCAGTTATAGCTTGACGTTCAGATCCACAGGATTTCAATAATTTTACATTCACACGTCTGACTCGACCGAGTGACGCTCAGCTGAACGGACCTGTTGGTAAAAATACGCATCGTTTTCTCTCCTCTGGAGAATACTGCGAGCAGGAAAAGGATAAAAAAAAACAAAAAAAAAAACAGCGCTGATGTTCAACTTCCTGCGTTAAAAGAAGTTCAGGTTGTAAAAATGGCACAAAGAAACAGAAAATAAACACACCCACTGCTCAAACCACAGTTTCTGTGGTGAGAAGTCCGTTTTTAAATTAAAAGGTTGAAGTCCAGGTTCTGGAGAAGATGCCACCACCCCCATCCACCCACTGAGTCCCCTTCTTTAGTTGTACTCAAACTTGAAGTGGAAGTTTCCGCCGGACTCGAAGGGGTTGAAGTGGAACGGCCACGCCCGCTGCCCTCCGCCGCCGCCCTGCTGGTTCTCCGGGTCCAGAGGATCCTCGCCTTCGTCGAACTTCTGCCTCATTTCTGGTGGAGGAGGAGTCAGAGGGATGTGAGACGTTTGTCCCCACAAAGACATCTTTTTAACTCTTGTTCTCAGAGGTTGTCTCAGAGGGGGGCGGGCAACATCTGGTTTCCAGAGGGCCAAATTGAGATATTTAAAACAAAGGGCCGCAGAATGAATTAAAAATATGTTTTTAAGATCATCTGGAAGATGGTTTCTTGTCGTAGCACAGTTAGCATAACCCCAAACACTCTTTAGGAAGAGAAGACACTTTCTGTAAACTGGCTCTTGTGGCGATATATGTGTTGGCTTAAATATGAAAAAAAAAGTTACAGGTTTGTTTTATAGAGTCTTTAAGATTCAGTTTACCATACTTTCTGTCACATATATATATATAAGTCACATCAGTCCAAACATGTCTAATAAAGTGGGTAAAAACATAAATAAATTATATCTATTATGCGTCACCGCTGACGCGTTGCGTCGCGTTGCCAAATGGCGGCCGTGGGAGCGTGCACGGGAGGACTTTAACAAGAATTCAACAAGCTTAACACTTAAAAACATTTATTTTTTTGCTCGACATTACAGCAAAGGTGCATCTCAGTTGAACTTTTACTTAATAAATGTGCTTTAATGATCAAATCAGCTGCATTTTGCCATGGAGGTGCGTGGAAATGCAGCTGATTTGACGTTTGCTCCAGGAGTTCCACAGACAGTTGGCTTGCCAAATTGGTCGAGGGCCCTCTAGAGGTTGAAAATGTTAATGTTCAATATTTTTCATATCAACAAATGAAATTGTCAGATCTCAGCCAAAAATTGGGTTATAAATATGGGGGGAAAGTACCATATTTTTTGCTGTATAAGTCATAGTTTTTTGCATAATTTACATGCCCTGCGACTTACAGGCCAAAGCGACACGTTTATGGATTTTCGCATATTTATAAACCAATTTTTGGCTGAGATATGACCGTTTTCATTCATTCTGACGAAGAAAAAAAAAAAACAATTGAGCAGTACCACTTTCAGCCACTTGATGGCAGCAGAGTAGTAGTAGTTGTATGGCATGCCGTTGTATCATGTAACTAATTGTTTAGGTGCTTTTCTTGTTAAATGTCGAAGAAACGAGTCGCGTTCCTCCACCTTTTTTCCCTCCCTGTGCACGTTCCCGGAGCACCAAGGCAGCGAAACTATTTTTGAAATGCAGCTGATTTGACCGTCAAAGTGCATTTATTAAGCAAATGTTAGACTGAGACAAACCTTTACTATAATTTCGAGCAAACAAATAATTGTTTATGAGTGTTAATCTTGTTAAAATTCCTACTGTGCACGCTCCCATGGCCGCCATTTAGCAGCCCATTGATTCTTGGCACAACACTGGCCCACATTTCCGGGTGGTCAGCGGTGACACAATAGATGCGACTTATAAGGCAAAGCGACGTGTACGGCAGAAAGTATGGTATATCAGTCGCTTCGGTGTAGAAGTCGCAGGACTTGCAAATTTATGTGAAAAGTGCGACTTGTATGGCGAAAAATATGGTAGTTCTGGAAACATGATTAAAAAAATAAAAAAGGTTTTAGCCATCTTAAACCAAATGTTTTTCCAAAGTTTTTGTCCAAGATGTTTAGAATTTCCTTAAATTTCACTAATAAAAAATGTAAATTTTAATATTAAAAAGTTGTTTTCTGCTAAGACCAGATGGAGACTGTCCAGGGGCCTCTGGCCACATGTTGCCCACATTTGATTTAAATGTGTTTGTGTTGTCTGCCACACAAACCTTTAATGTTCAACTTTCTACTCTGATGTTCTGTTGAGGTCTAGAGAAGTGCTAAATCTAGAAAATGTCGTGAAAATGTTCCTGACCTGGGTCGGTGAGGACCTCTTTAGCGGACGCGATGTCGATGAATTTCTTTTCCGCTTCCTTTTTATCAGCTTCCGACTGGAAGTTGTCTGGGTGCCACTGCTGCGCCAGCTTCCTGTACGCCTTGATGATTTCCTGCTTGTTGGCGTTCCTGAGGACGAGCGGGAAACATGTCGCGTCTTACACAAGCGTCGCAGCGCTAACGTTCCGTCAGGAGGACGTAAAGGTCGAACAGAAAGAACCCCTCTGGACCGGTTACCTGCCGACGCCGAGGATCTTGTAGTAGTCCCTTTTCCTGGAGATCTTGAGCAGCTTCTGCGCTCGCTCCAGCCCCTCTCTGATGGCGCTGCTGTCGCCGTCAAACTCCCTCGCCTCCTGGTAGTCCTCCACAGCTGAGGGCCACAAAGTGAAGTGGTTTAAGAACACGTGCTGCAACGTGTCTCACAAGGAAGAGAAGCCTCGCATGAAGATGCAGGGAGCCCTCTAATGAAGCGCTGAACATATTTGTTCAAAACAGCTCCATAACGACAGGGCAGCACTCTGCAAACTGGAACTTTAACACAATCTAGAAGAACTTGCAGAGAAACAGCTGAAATGAGCTAAAAATGTCTAAAAAATGTAACTGAAAATGTAGAATAAGCTTAAATTAGCAGAAGAAAGCAGAAAAGATCATGTGGTTGCCCAGTTAGCAGAAATGAGCACAAAGAAGTGGAAATTGTCTGAAAAAAGCTCAAATTAGCATAGAAGCAGCTAAATAGTAGCTGAAATAGCAGCAAAAGCTGAAACTAGCAAAAAGTATGAAAGGAGCATAACAAGCTGGTTAGCAAAAAGAAGTTAATTAGGCTGAAAGCAGAAATTAACATGAAAAACTTGAATTGATCTGAAAACAGCCGAAATTAGCTAAAAAAGCTAAAAAAAAAAAAATAAAAAAAAAGCTATCTGACAAGGTAGAACAAGTTTAAATTAGCAAAGAAAGCAGAAAAGACCATGTGTTTGCCTAATTAGGCTTAAAGAAGCAGAAATGAGCACAAAGAAGTGGAAATTATCTGAATAAAGCTGAAATCAACAACAACAAATAACAGCTGAATAGTAGCTAAAAAAGCAGAAGCTGAAATTACAAGGAGGTGAAGTGAACACATCTGTGCTGGATCGGGCTGAAAAAAGTTGAAATGAGCGCAATCAATGTGGAATTAGCTGAAAAAGCTCAAATTAGCATGAAACAGCTGAAATAGCAGAAAAAGCTGAAACAGGCTGAAAGAAGCAAGTTAGAAAAAGCACAAAAATGTTGTAGTTAGCAGAATAAAGAAGAAAGCAGCACAAAACAGCTGAAAGTAGCTGAAAAAAGTTTAAATTTGCAGAAAGATGAAGCAGAACAAAACGTGAACGGAGCAGTAAAAGACAAAAAAAAAAAATCACAGAAAAGGCCAAATATTTCAAAAAGCTAAAGTTGCACCAATACCAAAAGTCACATCACCCTCCTCCTGAACGAGCTGAAGGTTTTGATTTATGATTTGTTGAAATAGCACAAACATTGTGGAACGAGAAAGATGCTGAAAAACGTACGGAAGAGAAATGGATCACAACAGAGTGAATGCTTCAGAAACGTTCACACAAAAACACACAAAGACCTTCGGCTGGTCGTCATGACGACGCTCTGGTGTAGATTCAGGACGTCAGAGGCGTCTGAAGACGGTTCAGCTCTCATTGGACGAGCTTCTTTAATCCCAAACTGTCCGTTCAGTTTCCAGCCCATTACCTTTCTCGTAGTCCTGGTTGAGGATGAAGGCCTCCGCTCGGTCCCGGAGGATGTTGGCGTTCCGAGGGTCTCGCTGGTGGGCCTCTGAACACGCATCTATGGCCTCATCTGCCAACTGAAGCTGCACGTTATAAACAAGAAGCAGAGACAGGAGAAATAGTTAGACTCCCAACAGGTGTGTCCAAACATTTTCATATGCAGGCCAAAACTGTCAAAATAAAAGCACGGGCCAAAAAAAGAATATTTGTGATTTGTATATATAAACCATATTGTTATTACACAGAAGGTCATGTGCATCAACCACTCAAGTCTGCAGGACAACGTTACACCATTCTTACATCGCTGTCGTGGGCCGCACAAAATCACTCCCAGGGCCGCAAATGGCCTGCGGGCCACACTTTTGACACCCGTGGTCCAAAAATAAGCACTTTTTAAAAAAAATGTTTGCCATTTTCTGAGTCACATGACAGAAAAGTCTGATCATGACGTCGGACGTTACCCTCCCACCTTAACGAGGCAGAAGCAGATCCTCTCCTTCGCCAGGTTGGTGTAGAACGGGACGCTGGGTTCAGTCTTCATCACAGATTCATATTTATCGATGGCCTCTTGGTACCTGATGGTGGAGAACGCAACACGTCACGCACTTCAAGAAACAGGTGTTCAAAAGGTTAAGGGTGGAGGGTAACCTGCTTTCTTTCAACAAACGCCACGCCCGCTTTACTCCACAAGTTTTAATTCAGCAGGTAAAGTTCTGTCGCAGAGAGCGGTTCTTTAATAGTGTGAATGTTTATGAAGGATTCACACTATTGTGATCTGTTTCGCTTCTGTACAGTTTTTCAGCATCTTTCTTGTTCCACAATTTTTGTGCCATTTCAACAAATCATAAATCAAAACGTTCAGCTCGTTCAGAACAATCCTGTTATGACTTTAGCTTTTTGAAATATTTAGCCTTTTCTGTCACTTTTCTCCTTGTAGAAAATTGAGCTCATTTTACATCCATCAAATCTTTAGCTCTGTTTACAACCTTTTACTGCTTCTTTCACATTTTGTTCTGCTTCAGCTTCTTTCGGCTTCCTTGTGCAAATTAAATAAAATTAATCTACTTTCAGCTGTTTGTTTTTCAGCTGTTTTGTGCTCCTTTAAGATTCCTTCTGCTAACTACATTTTTGTGCTTCTAACTTCTTTCAGCTTATTTCTGCAAGTTTCAACTATTTCTGCTTTTCAGCTGCCATTAAGCTGTTTTTATGCCAGTTTGAAAATTTTCAGCTAATTCCACATTTTTGCACTAATTTAAACTTTGTTCAGCCACAAATGTGCTCTCTCCACTTCTTTCTGTTAATTTAACTTTTTATGCTTTTTAGCTACTTTTCAGCTATTTTTTGCTCATTTCAGCCTTTTTCAGATAATTTCCACTTTTTTGTGCTCATTTCTGCTTCTTTCAGCCTAACTGGACAAACATGTTTCCTTTCTTCCACAAATTTAAGCTCGTTTTACCTTTTCAGCTAGTTTTTATCTATTTTATTTTATTTTTTTTTTTTGGTAATTTCAGCTGTTTTCAGATAAATTCAAGATTTTCATGGTAATTAATATCGGTTACTTTCATCCTAATTAACTTCTTTCTGCTAATTTCAGCTGGTTACACACCTTTCAGCTTATTTCTGCTAGTTTCAGCTTCTTCTGCTAATTCAGCTACTATTTAGCTGTTTTTGTGCCGATTTTAGCTTTTTCAACTAATTCCACATTTTTCAGCACATTTCAGCTCCTTTCACGTCCTTCTAGTAATTTAAGTCTTTCTGCCTTTCAGCTACTTTTCAGCTATTTTTTTGTTGTTGCTAATTTCAGCTTTTTTTATCTAATTTGCTCATTTTGGGGCTCATTTGTGCTTATTGAAACCCAATTCAGCAAATATATGTCTTTTCTGCTTTCTTCTGCTTACCTAGGCTTGTTCCTCCATTTCAGCATGTTTTTAAGCTAATTTCAGCTGTTTTTAGCTAATTTCAGCTGTTTTTAGCTAATTCCAGCTGTTTTTCAGCAAGTTCTTCAGCAATAAGCATTCACCCTGCATTTTCAAAGGAAATGCAGTTTCTCCATTTAATCTAGTGGTCGTAAATTTGTTTTCCTCCATGATTCAGACGGAAAGTTGTTGGTCTGAACATCAAACATCAACTTTTCAGGAGTGAAACACGGACGGTCCTAAAGGATGTCGATCAAATGAAAAGCGTTTGTTCTCTTACAATCCTAAACTGGACTTAAATGTTGCGCTGCTCTCAGCTCCTTGCGACTCTGTGTCCAAACTGAGAACTCGGCAACACGCCAACAACTCGTTTAACAAGTTTATTTGTCGGTGTACGCCGACACCCCACCAGCTTTTATTACAGCAATCCAAAGACGGAGTTCAACAACAGGCTGAAGCAAATGTAGAGGAGGGTCATTAAAGCAAACCTGTCAGTCACTGAGAGCACGGGAGGATTATTGTGTTGCTTCTTTTACAAACTTCTCTGTTGCAAACGTTCACGTTTTAAAGAAAAGCACTGATTTTTGTAAAGTTCTGATCTGAGAATTGCAACTTGAGCCAATTCCGATTTCTCTCCAAGAACTACACAAACTAGGGATGCACGATATTGGATTTTTGGCCGATATCCAATACCAATACCGATATTTCTTTCCCTAGACCTACTTACAGAGACTGCAAAGCTTTCTCTGCTGTGCAATTAAAATATATTATTCTGCATGGTCTTAGTCGGTTTAGCCCGCTACCAAATGCAGATGCAAAAAGATGGCTGAAAATGATGCAACGCTTCAACTCGGATTGTGTTTAATGTCAAATTTATTCATGAAATTTACTCGCTCTAACACAATGACAACACTTGAACAGTGCAAATTTGTAAATTTTCACACATATGAACTCAATGTCGCACGTGATGTTAAAGTTGTGCTGGTGCCGCAGCAGCCTTGTCACTGTTCTCATGCAAAAACAGCACCTTTTATATCGGTGAGTTATTTTGATGGAATGGCTGATATCTGATATTTAACTTTATCGCAAATATTTGCCGATACCGATACCATGGCGATAATATTGTGCATATAAAAACTTTTTTTTTTCTACTTTCTGGATGAATTACAAATCTGACTGTTAAATGTTTACAGGTAACCCTTTCTATAAGAAAACAACAATCAAATACAAAGTTTCCTCGCTCTGTCACAACATCTGCAGACAACATCCTCCAGGAGCCGCCTCAGAGAAATTTGCATAAATAAAAGTGCTAAGAAAAACTAGCCTTTAGCCACGATGCGTTAACTGACTGAGAAGAAAAAACACGGGACTTTTGAGTGCCACGCACGTACGTTGTGCAGGACGGGCAGGAGTTTTTGAATATTCAAAGTTTAGTTAAAGTGGACACATTTAAATAATTAATGCAACCATAGCTTACATCAGAGTCGCAGTCAGAGATGAAATGAAGAATTCTGTACTTGATTAAAAAAAAGAGCCATCCAGTAAAAATACATGCACATGGACTCAATGATACTAGAATACTAGCGTTAATACAAGAAAACATTAAAATCTCTGAAAGATAGGATCTGTTGAGAGATTTTGGGACACTTGGCAGCCTGGTCCTGTATGGGAGGGGAATTTGTTGTAGGTTTATTTTGTATGCGTTCAAAAATGATAAATTAAAAAAAGACTGATAAGATGTTAAAAAAAATCTTAGAAAGATCATCCAGAGTTCAAATTCCCCCGAGTTTTGCCTGATTTCCAAAGTTAGGGGAGTGAACCCTGAATTTTACAATCTTCTCACTGAGAGCCAACAGCTCTGATCACCGCACCACCGTGCCGCATATGCTTGCGTTAATCTGGTTTAAAAACAACGTTCAAAACCTTCAACCAGTTAGTTGAGGTTGAAACTCTCTGCCGTTGTCGTTTTATCAGGTCGGAAGCTGAAACGTTTCAGAACCAGCACCTTACACAGTCCCTTCACCTCCACAAGACACAACAACTAAAACATCAGAGAAATAAAAGAACTTTGCTTCAGGCTGCTGTGTCTGCAGAAAATTTTATTCACTTATTAAAACTCAAAACTTAGAGAAACTGCATTTACTGTGAAAACGCAGTGCTTTTTGCTGAAGAACTTGTTGAAAAACAGCTTAAATTAGCTGAAAACATGCTGAAATGTAGCTAAAATGTAAGAGTTCACAGAAGAAAGCAGACAGAACACATATTTGCTGAATTATGTTTAAATAGGCAGAAACGAGAACAAAAATGAAGAAATTAGATACAAAAGATGAAATTAACAACAAAAAAGCTGGAAAAAAAAAAAAGCTGAAAAGGCTGAAAGAAGCTTAATTCAATTCAATAATGCTTTATTAATCCCAAAGGGAAATTAAATAACCTACCAGAAGGAAGTGGAAAGAGGTGAAACAAGCTAAAAAAATAAAAATAAAAAGTGGAAATAGCTGAAAAAAACTAAAATTTGTATAAAAACAGCTAAAAGAAGCTGAAATAACAGCAAAAGCTGAAAAGAGCAGAACAAGCTGGAATCATCAGAAAGAAGTTACTTAGGTTGAAAGTAGCAGAAATTAACACGAACATTTTGAATTTGTCTGAAAACAGCTGAAATTAGCTAAAATGCTTTAGAAAGTAGCTGAAGAGTTCAAACAAACTTAAATCAGCAGCAGAAAGCAGAAAGAACACAAGTTTGCCCAATTAGGCTGAAAGAAGCAGAAATTAACAAAACACGTGGAAATTATCTGAAAACAACTGAAATCAGCAAAAAAACAATAGCTAAAACAGCAGAAAGAAGCTTGTATTATAAGCAGGAAGTGGAGAGAACACATTTTTGCTGAATTAAGAAAAAAGTTGAAATGAGTGCAAAAAATGTGGAATTAGCTGAAAAAGCTTAAATGAGCATAAAACAGCTAAATAGTAGCTGAAATAGCAACAAAAATAAAGCTGAAACTTGCAGAAATGATCTGAAAGGAGCAAAAAGAAGTTAAAAGACACACAAAAATGTTGTAGTTAGCAGAAAGAATCTGAAAGGAGCAAAAAACAGCTGAAAGTAGCTGAAAAAAAAAAAAAGTTTAAATTTGCACAAGGAAGCCAAAAGAAACTGAACCAGAACAAAATGTGAAAAAAAGCAATAAAAGGTTGTAAACACAAGCTGAACGTTTTGATTTATGATTTGACGAAATAGCACTAAAACTGTGGAACGAGAAAGATGCTGAAAAAAAAAAAAAGGATCTCAACAGAGTGAACGCTTCATAAACGTTCACACAAGAAACGTGAGAATCTCCACGAGGTCTGACCATCACGACCTCTGTCCGTTCAGCCTGAAACTCACTGACCTCTCCTGCTGAATCAGCTCCTCTGCAGAGTCCAGCTGCTTGCTGAGCTTCTTCACCTGCTTGTAGTGGCTGAAGCAGTCCTTGTCGTCCTGGTCGAGCTTCAAACACTCTCTGATGTGGCTGCACGGAGACAAACGAGGCTGAACACACTCGGCCTCTAAAGAGGGAAGAGCCTTCGTTTGCACGGACCTGCCGTCGGCATGGCGCTTACCTCAGTGACTCGTGGTGCTCTCCGAGGCTGTACTGCAGCAGGCTGAGCTTCAGGAAGACGGCGCGGTTGTCGTTCCGCAGCCTCGCGGCCGGCGTGAGATCCAGGATGGCTTTCCGCGGGTCTCCCATGCGAATGAAACACTCGGCGCGCAGCTCCCGTGACTCCGGATCCCACGGAGATATCTGAGGCGGACAAACAGCAGAAATAAAGTTCCTTCGTACCGAGCGACTTCAACACTTTTGATCTTTGAACGCAACCAGACGTCTGACTCCACCTACCTCTACAACCCTCTCCAGCGCGGAGGCGGTGGCGCTGTAGTCCCCCTGGTGGTACATGGCGTGGGCCTCCTCCTGCAGCTCCTCCAGCTCGTTCACCTTCATCAGCTGCTCTTCGGCTTCTTTGTGGTCCGAAGAGCGCTGCAGCTGAAAAAGTTTCTCCTTTCAGGGCATGCATTTCTTAAACGTTCCAAAACATTCTTCGTTTAAAAACCAAGGGACTTTTGAAGAGGTCCTCAGATGTTTCATCCAGATCAGTGTTTCTCCTACACAGTGGTACCCAAGGAGGGCGACCTGCCAACCGAAATGCTAGCATAACGTAGCACTAAGCTAGCATAACATAGTACTAAACTAGCATAATGTAGCACTAAGCTAGCATAACGTAGTACTAAGCTAGCATAACGTAGCACTAAGCTAGCATAACGTAGCAATAAGCTAGCATAACATAGCACTAAGCTAGCATAACATAGCACTAAGCTAGCATAACGTAGCACTAAGCTAGCATAACGTAGCACTAAGCTAGCATAACGTAGCACTAAGCTAGAATAACGTAGCACTAAGCTAGCATAACGTAGCACTAAGCTAGCATAATGTAGTACTACATCTCCATTGTTGTAGTTTCTACGGCTGCTGAGTGATAATGGGCATACACAAAATGTGCAGATATATATTTTTATGTAAACTCTGTATTTTGTGTCCACATATTTACATCAAAATCAGAGTAAAATTTTTTTTGTTACTTTAGAAATTGTTTTAACAAAATCTCTGAAGTAAACGGGACCTCAGCACAAATTATTTACTATAAAACGTCGTCAGATTTGTAATCAAATAGTTACAAATGCTAAGTTTAGTACATGTGTTCTCTCAGTGTTTCCCCTACCATCATAAAAGCGGGGCGCCCCACTCTGTCGGGGCGTAATACAAATGTACTAGCAAAAATGCTACTGACATTCTACTCCGCATCCCCCTCCCCACTGTTGTTAAAAACCGGCATCAACGTAGCACTAAGCTAGCGGGCGGGCAACACAGAAGTGACTCCGTCCCATCCTCCACCCTCCCCCTGTTGATAAAATCTGGCAGCAACGTAGCACTAAGCTAGCAGGCGGGCAACACAGACATGAATCTGTCTCGTCCCCCATTCCCCAACGTTAAAAACCGGCAGCAAAGTAGCGGTAAGCTAGCAGGCGGGCAACACAGATGTGACTCCGTCCTGTCTTCCCCCGTCGACAAAAATAAAATGCTACGAGCACCCCATCAAGAAAACTGATCTAGGTGAGAAACTGCATCCTGTCAAACATTTGATAGCACGACGGCGCAGTGGTTAGCACTGTTGCCTCACAGCAAGAAGGTCTTGGGTTCAATCTCCAGGGTCTTTCTGTGTGGAGTTTGCATGTTCTTCATGTGCTTGGGTGGGTTTTCTCCGGGTAGTCCGGTTTCCTCCCACAAACCAAAAACATGCATGTTAGGCTGCCTTCAGGTCCAGGCCTCCATTGCAAAAGAGATCTGTGATCTCAATGGGACTTGTCTGGTTAAATAAAGGTTAATAAATTTACAAGACGACTGTAATTCTGGTGAAAGTGTTGAACTCATTTATATCAACTATGAACTTACAGGTACACTGGATTTGATTGAAGCTGTAAAAACGAGGATAATGTAAAAGAAAAAAAAAGTTTGCATCTCTGTTCACCTGTCAAGATTAATAAAACCCAAAAACTGGCAGTAAAACTTGACCTGTAAGGCTTGGATATGGTGTTTGACTCAAACTTTAGGATCACGGTGAATTTATATAAAGTCTATTTAATAAAACACTGTGCAGTTTGAGCAACTTCTTTTTTAGAAATCCAAATATTTATCTTTTGAACTCAGAAAAAAATTAAAAAATCAGTCAAAAATCAAATAGTTCTCCTGTAAAAAATATAAAATCAGAGCTCACCACTGTTTCAAAGTCCTCTCTGGCCTCTTGTGCGTTTCCCTGCTTCAAGAGGATGTTTCCTCTCTGCAACCGGGCCTGACAATACAAAACGAGATGCAACGGGCTGAAAAACGAAGTTAAGAACAAACACAAGAGTTTTGATCTTTAGTGAGTTCAGCGAACGTCTTACAGGCAGGAAGTCCGGCTTCAGCTGGATGGCTCGGGTCAGATCAGGCAGAGCAGATCTGGCTTTTCCCATCGCCAGGAACACTGCAGCTCGTTTGTAGTAGGTCAGGTAGTTCTTGGAGTCTCCCTCTGGAAAATGTCAGAGACACTAGATCTCAATCTTTACAGAGGAGTCCAGCTACAGTCAGGGTGAGGTTATTTTGCAGCACGTAAGAAAAAACGGATTATCAAAGCGTGTGTGGTGTCTTACCCACAGCTGAGTGGTAGTGGGACAAGGCTTCAGCCAGCTGACCAGCTGCCAAAAGTTTGCGGCCCATCTCCAAGTGGTGCTCGATCTCGGCTTGAGTTGCCCCGAGGACGCCTGTAACACAAAACTGAGCCTCGTCAGACAAACCACAGGTCTTTCATTTCTTCTTGCTCGATTCTAAAGTCAAATGTATAAACAGCAGCTGCTGAGATGATTCAGGACTACTTCTAACCTACAAAGCCCTCAACAACCTAGCTCCATCTTATATTTGAGATCTCATTGTTCCATATTTTCCTAACAGAGCGCGTCGCTCTCACAGACTGCAGGTTTATTTGCGGTTCCTAGAGTTTCCAAAAGCAGAATGGGAGGAAGATCTTTCAGTTATCAAGCTCCTCTCTTGTGGAACCAACTTCCTGTTTCTGTCCGTGAGGCTGATTAACAACAAAATAAGTATTTAACTCCAAATTCCACCCTGAATACAAAACAAAATCATACTGTTAAGAGAATATCAGCAACAACAACAAAAAGTTACTAAAAGAGTTTGATTAAAAACGCAGGGCTATAATAAAAAGTATACTATAAAACTAATATCCATCCATCATCTCTACCAGCTTCTTCCTTTTTGGGTTGTGGGGGTCACTGGTGACAATGTCCAGCTATTGCTAGGTGGAGACAGAGGACACCCTGGACAGGTCTCCCGTCCATCACAGAGACACACAGAGACAAACTACCGTTCACTCAGTCAGCCTAAGGTGCAGGTTTTTGGTCTGTGGGAGGAAACCGGAGTAGCCGGCGAAAACCCGTGCATGCAGAAGGAGTACATACAAACGCCACCCAGAAAGGTCGCAGGCTGGGGTTTGAACCAGCAACCTCACTGAGGCAACAGCTCTACCAACTGCGCCACCGTAAATGTAAAATGATTCCTGAAAACGTAAAGCTTGTCAGCATAACTCTCAAAATCACATTGACTAAATGATTTTAAAATCTTGGCTTAAAATACATATTTTGTTATTTAACCATTTCCTTTAACATTTATTTTAAACAATTTCAGTATGAAAACGCTTATTAAATAACATCTTCATGTAAAGGTGCACAAACGGTTTGATGTGTAAATTAACTAAATGAGCCAAAAAAAAGGGGGGGGGGGGGGTAATCTTGAAAATAAATCGCTTTTCTACTTCTTAAGAAATCTGTTTGGTTTTTAATGAGCTGTCGTTTCTCGCAGCTGCGCATGCGCACTTTAACAAGTCGCAATATCTTTCATGTTAATATTTATGGGATATTAAGTTGCAATAATTATGACTTTACAAAAAACCTGGTAGCCATGAGGCCTTGTGTGTTTAATCCTTTTTCGTGTTTACACCTTGGAGCCACCGTACTTGCCTGAACACCAACACTAAAAATTGTTCCACTTTTTTTTTTTTAACGCACTCCATTTTAATTTGCATTTTAAATTTAAAACACAAACAGGTGGCAAAAGTCTCAAAGCGAAATTATTCAATTTATTACGTGACAGCGAGGTTAACTTTCTAACTTAGTAACTAGTCGAGTTAGTGTCTTTATGAAATGTCTCACCGTCCAGCTGGATGTCCAGGAGGACACAGAGCAGAGACATGGAGCACAGCAGCCCGCTGGCTCCTCCTGCCCGCCGACACCACTCCATCCCCGGATCCACTCACTCTGCGGCTCCGAAGCAGACTGACTCCACGGCTCTGAGTCCGCCGGAGGTTATTTTAGTCATCGAAAGTGGCTCAATCCGCTCTGACACACCGAAGGAACGACATGTATTTACGGTCCTGTCCGGACAGTGTTCCGTGCGGAAAACGAGTCGAGTCGCAGAAAGGTTCCTCCACCTGAACGGCCGTTTAACGTCAACAACTGACTTTACTTTAAAGTAAATCCACTTCTAGGTGAAATAAAACCGGTGACTGCGCACTCATTGTAAATAATGTAAAAATCTATCGGTCTGGTTCGTCCCCTCCCAATCTGGTCTACATTTGCGTGGTTGGTCCACACGACGAACTTCCGGGTTCGTCTCGTAACGTGGGGTTCTCTCATTGGAGAGACTATTTTAACACTGGCGGCGCTCCCATAATGTCCCAACGTGACTCCAGAAAAGTAGTTTGTGATACTGCACGGTGTGGCAGGCCGTTGTAAGATATAATCAATCATATCTCCCATTTCAAATTACTCTTCTAATTATTAAATGTACACGTTTTTCTTGTCAGTACGAGAGTGACTCGCCCATAATAAAATAAAGATATCTAAAATAATATTAACTTGTAAAAAAAAACAATATTTTCAATTACAAAGTACTGTATTTCATCCATCCTTAGCTAACAGATCCAGGAGGAGACCCTCTCTCAGTTTCTTCTGTGGAAATTCTGGGGTCTCTTCACAGCAGAACGTGGCCAGAAAACCTCCAGAGCAGAGGTCTGCAACTTTTACGATCAAAAGAGCCACTTTTACGCCTTCGTTCACTACATTAAAAGCGTCCAGAGCCGCAACAACCTGCTACAACTGTGATTCTCAACTGGTGGCCCATGGGCCACTTTAGATTTGTTGGAGGGGACTTTTGCACTTAGTATGATTTTTTTTTTTTAACATTTATTGATATTTTTACAATTTAAGACAAATGGAAAGACCAATTTTGTTTGTTAAGTGGG
>JARVLU010000001.1:20945771-20956656 GCA_031762415.1 Simpsonichthys santanae
TGCATTTTTCAACAAGATAATGCCAGACCACATTCTGCAGCAATCACAACATCATGGCTACGTAGGAGAAGGATCCGAGTACTGAAATGTCCAGCCTGCAGTCCAGATCTTTCACCTATAGAGAGGAAGGTGCGACAAAGAAGGCCCAAGACGATTGAACAGTTATTAGATAAAATCTTCAGCTGAGGGCAGCTGTGGATGAGAGGCTAAATCAGTTGTCCTCCAATGGGAGAGCTGGGGGTTTGATTCCACCAGCAGTCACATGCTGAAGTGTTTCTGGGCAAGACATTGAACCCATCATTGCATCTGATGTGTGTCCCATCGGTGTATGAATGTGATAAATCTCTGATTAATCTTTGTAGAGATCTAGTAGAGTGCTGTTTGACTGGGTAAACGAGGGCACAGATTGTGTTGTAAAGAGCTTTGAGTGTCTTGATAAGATAGAAAGGTGCCTTCGTGTTAGTCAGTGTGTGTGAACTGCAGTAACGTGAGCCTCCACTCAGAACCATGAAGCTGCAGCAGCTCAGTGTTTTTACAGCCTGCTGCTTCCTTAAAACAAACCACGGATCAGAGCTCATTTAGCTGAGCTTTATGAGAAGAGCATGGAGAGGTGGAGACATTATTAAATCAGCAGTTTATCATATCGCTAAAGACAGTCAGTCTCAGCTGTGGAAAAAGACGGCCAAAGCGTTAGCCATCTTGTGTGGAAAAAGACGGCCAAAGCGTTAGCCATCTTGTTAGCCGCTAAGGAGCGTGTCTTTAGCGATATGATAAACTGCTGATTTATTAATGTCTCCACCTCTCTCTGCTCTTCTCATAAAGAGGTCTCTCTTGTAAATGAGTCCTCGAGGCTCAATGGGATTAACCTGCCTAAATAAAGGTTGAAAAATAAAGCTCAGCATTTTCTGCCGCTCATCTGACAATTTAAATCCAAATTAGCTCCAAAAGAACATTGTTTTTTTTTCCTCTCAGCAGCTAATCTGCTCTTCACATCTGCCTTGTTGTTGTGCTAAACATCTCCGCCCACCTCCTGCAGAAGCAGGACGGAGGGGGTGGCTGAGGGGCTGGGTTTGTGTTCAGTGAGGGAGAAGGAGGGGGGCAAGTGGGAGAAAGAAGGCAGCAGGAGAATTTTCAAGTATAAAACTACATTGTTTATATTGAGATAGTCTCAACTTTTATCGGAAAAAAAAATTATCTCGATATTTTAAAAACATCGAGCTATCGCCCAGCTCTGCTTCCTACAAATAAAAGAGAATGTTTTGTGCAAATTATAACCTGAAAAACATCACTCACCTTGAGTCTGTAGTTGGCCACTGCGAGGTAGAACAGAAAGTCCCGCGAGTCGTCCTTCGAGGCTTTCTGAACAAGTTCTACCAGTCAAAAACACATTTTAGAAATTACAATTACAAAATGATGACTACAACAAAACACGTTAGTTTCCCTCACTATTAAAACCAATACAATACTAATCAAATCATATAACCAGTCCTGACCAGGTCATTTCTAAACTCATGAGCTTCTGACTCACAAAATTAAATGTGTCAGAGACTGAGCGCTCCAATCACTGCTGGATTAAGATGATTAAATAAACAAGGACATTTTAACAAAACAGATAACCTCATCAATCTTTACGTCTTTTATCGATTGTAAAAATTGACAAACATAAGTAGTTAAGAATCGATTTTAAATGTAATTTAACTTCTGGAGGTCACTTCGGGGCCCGTCAAGGCTCTTACCCTCCAGATGGACGATTCCTTTCTTGATGTCATCGCTGTATTTACTCCTGATTAAACACCAAGCGTATTCAAACTTAGTTTCTTTGGAGACAGCTCCCTTAAGCAGCTCGTTGTTGTACTTCTTTTCAAATTTCTGCGACAACAAAATGACACAAGCTTTAAACAAGAACATTAGAAAGTTAGCGGTAAACATGACATGGTCAGAAGTTCAGAAGCGTCACGCCTCTTTCTGCTGACGTTTCGCTTAAAGATTTATTAACTTTCAACATTATACAACACTTTGTTTAACCAGAAGATAAAACTGGTATTGCGGATTTTTTTTTAAATGTTATAATAAGAAAAGGGACCGAATTTTAATCAAAACACGAACGTTAGCATTAGCAAGCTACGTGACGCAACAAACGGGTCAAAACGTTAAATTTGACTAAAACGTCCTCAAAAGACACAAACAGAGACATAAGTAAGAGCTGATAATGCGCTAGAAGTTCTGTTTTGTCAACTGTTAAAGGTTTAACGAAAGAAAACTTACTAAAAGGTCCTCAGGAGCAACAATATCACTCAATATAGCCTCCATGTTTCCGGAAAATGACGCTAGGCCACGCCCAATCTTGATCACGTGATACAACACATTACGTCATCTTTAGAGGCCACATATAATCATTAAACTTGATTTAAAAATGCCTCTTTATATTTATTTTTGTGAACTTTTGTTCACACAAACTCACTCTTAACTTTGTAAGATTTCTTTAACGCAATTTCATTAGGCTTGAGAAATAGCCATCATCTATAAGAACAAGTTATTAACTCTTTTGTTAAATTTTGATAATCAAAGTTTGTAAAAAAAACAAAAAAAAAGTGTAAAACAAATTGAGAATCATTCTTGTTTTATTAAATATTTTGTGTTTGCCAAATGAGCATTTTCTTAGTATAAATAAATTTGTGCTAAATCAGTTTGTCCTCTAAAATTAAAGGGATAGTTTGCCCATTTTGGATTTTGGGCTTTGTGAAGAAGTTTATAAATGTTCATTCAACCTTTATTTAGACAGGTTAATCCCACTGAGCCTTTATGACTCATTTACAAGAGAGACCTGGTAAAATGTCTTACCTGCTCCAGATATTTTTTTGAGCAACATCAGTTTGGAGAAAGAGACCAGACTGGTGAGCTGGTTCAAAGAGCTATCTACAACAGGTAAGATATTAATTGTTCAATTGTTCCTTTTCATAGAGCCTTAGTTTAAAGCATCAGAACCACCACTTCATAACGGTCTCTGACTAAAGAACATTTACTATTATTGTTTTTTTAATATAAGCCAACCTGTCATGCAGCTGAAGTGGCAGCGTCACAAGAAGGAGCTACACTTCGTATAAAATCAACAGACAGAATGTAAATTCTAACTTCCATACACTTTAACATTCTGAATTATTATTTTTTACATATAATAATGAAGGAAAACAAAGTTTAGCCAAGAAATATTCTAACAGCTTTGTTGCAGATCCTGTTGCTGCGCAAAGTAGGTGAGATTTAAAAAAAAATCAGTTTAAATCTGACAACACTGAATGTTTTTAAGAATGAAACGCTTTAAATTTCCAAATGCTGTGTAACTTCACAAATCATCAAGATGATAAGTGCGTCAATCTGTTAATCTGTAAGAAATTATCTTTCATTAAAAAAATGTATCACTGATATATAAGTGTCTTGTAAATGATTCTAGATCATTTCGTTAATAACAGAACCTACAGCTGAATTTGTGTCACCCACCTTTTGATTTACTGCGTATAATTAGTTATTGTTTCATATTTCAATATCATTTTACGTGTGGATTATATGTGAACAATGTACAATAGTTGTTTTTTTCTACTTTAGGTATAACTTCACCCTTAAGCACCAACTACCTCAGACACTCCTGTAAAGTCTGCGTCCGTCGGTGCAGGACTCATGTCCACAAAGCACATCAGACCTTTGCAGGGTCGGACCAGAAAGGTCTACCAGCCCAAATGTTTCAAATACAGTAAACACCATCAAATGATGTGGGATTGGTTGTAGTTTGGCTGATGGATGGAGAAAACCCACGCATCAACTATGGGGGAAAGAAAGAAAAATATTTAGTTCAATAATTCAGGCAGCAGAACTGGATCTGTGATCTTTTCCATCCTCACCCAGTCCAAACGATGATTAGACCTAAAAGGCTCTGCATGCAGGCTCTGAATGCTCCCTGGTGCTCCTGAGCAAGATGCTCCTCACAGAGGAGAGCCATGAGTGAAACCAGCAGCAGGGGAACTGCTGAGGACAGTCCAGGAAGTACACAACCCCTGCCAGCAGATGGCCAGGTCAGACAGTGTCGTTCAAACACAGAAACATGTTGAGTGAAAGAAAAGAGCTGACCTTCTCGAGTACAGTAATCCAGATAAAAGTGTGAATGCCCATGAGATCCACTTTTTATTCCGTACGTTTTTCAGCATCTAACTACTCCCACAGTTTTTGTGCTATTTCAACTATTCATATATCGTAACATTCTCTTTCAGGACATAACTGCTATTTGAAATACAGTATTTAGCCTTTTCTGCCACTTTTTTTCCCCCACAGAAAATGAACTGAGCTCATTTAACATCCTTCAAATCTTTTGTTTACAACCTTTTACTGCTCTTTTCACATCAGCTTCTTTTAGCTTCATTGTACAAATTTCTGGAAAATTTCAGCTAATTCAGTGAATTTCAGCTGTTTTTTCTTTCAGCTCTTAGTGTGCTCCTTTCAGCCCCCATTCAGCTAACTTCAAGATTTTTATGCTTCTTCAAACTTATTTTGACTAATTTCAGCTTGCTGTGCTCCTTTCAGCTTATTTCTTTAAGTTTCAGCTTTTTCTGCTATTTCAGCTAACATTTAGCTGTTTTATGCTAATTTCATCTTTAGCAGCTTATTCCACATTTCTTGCAGTCATTTAAATGTTTTCAGCCTAATTCAGCAAAACCATGCTCTCCCGGCTTCCCCCTAGTAATTTAAGCTTCTTTCTGCATGTTTTAGCTACTATTCAGCTGCTTTTTGGCGATTTTCAGCTTTTCTCAGATAATTTCAACTTTATTGTGCTAATTTCTGCCTTTTTCAGCCATAGTAGGCACAATTAAGCTACCCCATTTCCTTTAGGAAATGTAAGCTTTTTTCTACATTTCTTTAGCTATTATTCAGCTGTTTTAGAGAAAAACTAGGATAACGCTGCCATTTTCACAGCTATTCAGCTGATATTTGTCACATTGTTGGCTGACAACTATATCCTTAATAGACTCTAAGTGAAACTCAAAAAAAAATCCAAGATGGCTACCTTAGCAAAAAAAGGAAAAAATACTCAAAATCAGCAAATTTTAGTCATATTGAGCTTAAAGCTGGTGTGATGATAACTGATAATAATTTCCATCAAATGTGCATGAAAATCAAAAATCCAAGATGGCCACCATGACTACTTTTGTATGAATTTAAGTGCTCCCTTCTAAAGGGGTTGCCACGTCTAGCAAACGTACATGAAATATTTGGAAAGTGTTTGATGCCAGATGCCCTTCCAAGCTGGGTTTGAACTTGTAACCTCAGGATTGTAAGGCTGCAGATAGGCCTGTCGTGGTCAACAATAAATCAATTACTCTTTGTGTGAAATATGCTATGCTAAAGAACTCAAATCACCAAGCGTCCACCATGTCTCCATATCACGTCAAGGGCCCTCTCTCCTATTTTTCTTAAAGAGACGCTGCTCAACTACTCATCCTTTGGGTCAAACAGTCTTGTACTGCCATCAGGTGGTCAAAAAAGGCACTACACTCCAAACAAATCAACAATTCTTCTAAAATTTGACAACGATATTACAGTATTGATAAATTTAAAACAATATTATAGTTTATCGCAATAATTTCTGAGACAATTAATTGCCCATCAAAATTTGTTATCGCGACAGGCCTAGCTGCAGAAAACCACTGAGATACCACAGCCCCATTTTGTGCCAAATAAATTTAAATAAAAATTTAAATGTAACATTTCATATGAGTCAAATTTATGGGTTTTCTCTGAAGGTTTGGGCCCTGAAGTTTTCCCACTGTGAACAAGTAATGCCTTAACTTTTGTCCTTGAATTTTATTTTATTTTTTAATCTGACCAGACTGATGAGTAGTCTGAGTGTTGTCAAGACAAGAGAATTGCTGTTGCCTTAAGCAACTCCATCTTCTTCTTTTTTTTCCATAGTTACAGTTAAAAAAAAAAAGTGTAAATTTTGCATTTTTGTTTTAATAAAATTCTATGGGTTTTTGTCAAGTGCAGCAGCTGGCTGTAGCACATCTGGTGCAGCCTGTTGCATCACATAACTCCTGCAATAATCAGAAAACACATTTCACAGTGTGAGTTGGAGATGACTCAGGTAGAACAAATTGTAGCTCAACATCTAAAGTGAACTGAGTTGCAATCATATTCGTTTAGTAAGTTTGATTTTCTGTGGAGACCATCTTTCATTATCACCCGGCAAAGACGATAAAAGTGACCCTCAACCAAACAAAAGTGAGTAATTATGTGCTAACCTTGTCATCGTATCCTCATTTAAACTTTACATTATGCAAGACATGAAGTTTTATCATGGTTAGCATTTTGGGGAGGTTTTTTTTTATATACAAACTCCCGTGAACATCAGGAATTGCGAGAAGATGCAAATTTGACCCAAGAACTGTGTGCAAAACAGAATTTAAATAAAAATGTAATAAGAGCTGATGGAGCAGCAAACCAAAAAAACAAAAGAAGACACAGACACACTCGGGGGACATGTAGGAGACGAACACCGTGACTGACTGAAGAGAGGAGGAGGACTGGTGGAACAGCTGAGACTAATGAATACAAGGAGCAGGTGTGACAGACTGAAGGGGATGAGTGAGGGAGAAATGGTGCTGACAATGGGAGGAACAGGCAAACGACAACAAATATATCAAAAAGAAACACAGTGACAACATAAAATTAATAAAAAAGACACCACCAAAAATGAAGAATATAAAAACTCAGGATCCTGATAAGGAAAACTTTTATTCAGCCAAGCCCTCATCTGTGTTTGTAATCGTTATTGATCTGAACTGGCGTGATTATTATCTCCTGTGGGGGGTCAAAGGGCATCCAGCGGGAACAACGTCCTCTAAAACACACCTTTATGGACACAAACACTCGTATCTTTATTCTGTTCAGTGCGGCGTTTAATTTACCGACACAGACAGTTTCCTTCCTGGAGGTTTTCAGTTTACGTTGACGTCTGTGAACCAACCAACAGGTTGACGTCTGATTAGTCAGCCCCACCGACACTTGGCCTTTGTTCCCTCTGTCCTTCCTGCTGTAACTGTCACCGCTCGTGTTTGACTTTCTCTGCGTGAGCGTCAGCGCCGACCAACCCTCTCGTTCACCTCTTTATTTCGGTTTCGCTCACTTTTTCCTCGACTCCCCTCTGAGAGGCGGGCAGGGCGACAGCTGGAAGCATGTGTTGTACGGGAAAATGCGCCCGTCTGGTGGGCCTGATCCTGCTGCCTTCCGCCTTTGTCTGCATGATCTCCAACCTGCTGCTGTTCTTCCCTAATGGGGAGAACCTGGAGAATGACCAGATCTCCCTCCAGGTCTGGCTCATGGGGGGGCTCATCGGAGGAGGCCTTTTTGTGAGTATATTCGAGGATTTATTGTTGAGTTTTTATTGTGTTTTTCAGTCATCTTTACCTTTTGTGTGAACTTTTGAAGTCAAACTGAATGATTTTAAGTAGGGATGCACGATATTATTGGCATGTATTGGTATCGGCTGATATTAACGATAAATTGAAATATCGGACATCGGCCATTCCATTAATATAACTCACCTATACAAAAGGTTTCTGTTTTAAGTTAATTTTTCATTAAAGAAACTGTCAAGTATATACATGCACTACTACTTACGCACTTTTCACTTGTCCCTGCACTTAATTGCACTGGTCGAGTGTTGTCATTGTGTTAGAGAGAGTAAATGTCATGAATGAATTTGACATTAAACGTAATCCAAGTTGAAGTGTTACATTATTTTCAGCCCCCTTTTTGGCATCTGCATTTGGTAGCAGACCAAATTAATAAAGACCATGCAGAATAATGTATTTTAATTCCACAGCAGCGAAAGCTATGTAGTCTCCGTAAGTAAGTCTAGGGAAAATATCGGTATTGTATCGGTTATTGGTCAAATAAGATTTAATATATCGGCATATCGGATATCGGCCAAAAATCCAATATCGTGCATCCCTAATTTTTTATTTTATTGATCAGCTCTAAATTTATGGACTAACAAAGGTATGTGTGGGGGGGTGTCATGGTAGCTTGGTGCTCAGTGCTGAGGCTTCGCAATCCTGAGGCTGCGGGCTCAAGCCCCTGGAAGGGCATCTGGTGTAAAACTGTTAAAATATTGTTGTTATTAAAATATTTTGTGTGTGTTCACTAACTGTGTCGGCTCCTAAGTAAGGGAGCCAAAAAAGCCAAAAGCCCCCAAAAAAATAAAAGAAGAAGAAAAAAAAAAAGTGCTGAAATATATAAAAATATAAGAACATTTAGTCATTTTGGAGTTATCATTTTACCTGAAATGTCTTTCTGATCATTCGCCTGTTAGTTTATCAACTTGGTTGGAACAAAATTGTTAGATTTCCCACAGTTTTAATGTCACTTAAACATTACTTATACCAGACGTGGGTCATTATTACAAAATAATAATAATTATGCGAAGCAGCCATACATAAACCCAGATTATAAACTCTCAACATAAAAAACAATTTCAGGCTAAATTACTGTACAAAGTTTAAAGATACATATATTTAAAGTGCGTCAATTTAGGCTCTTGAGCTTAGAGGCAGGTGTCGGCTCCTTCGGGAGCAAACATGTATATGGTTGTTCCGCATGCTCCAAACGCGTGGACCAGCACTGACATAAAGTCTGCATGACGTGTTTGGAAATAGATTCAACACTTGAGTCCTGGTCATTCATAAAACCACAGAAACAGGTTAATTTATCAGATTCTTTAAATAAATATTGAGTGCTGATGCTCACCTATTATTAAAACAACCCACACAAAGCGTACATCAAAAATATGCAGCTCGATCGTGAATAGTGTGGTTTGAGTTTTGGTAGCAGCATATTGTTCGGCAACAATGAAATACGAAAATAGCATAAATAAATGATCCGTGAACAATAATGTGATTATGGCAAAACAAGCGAGAAACCACACCCCGTGGCTCAGACGTGCTCCACAGTCAGTGTTTTATTAGTCTGAAATGGCATTTTGATGGTTTTACTAGTTTTTACAGGATCACAATATAAGTTTTAGAGTAACACACTTCAACTTTTGAACTGTCTAAATCTCCCAAAATATTTCCAGTTTCTTGATCTCACAGATTTCTTGCATAGTTTATCCATCCAGATGTGGACATTTGGTCTCCTTTCACCCAGTGTGTCTCACTGCTAGGATGTGATTTTCTCTGGGCACACCCAACCTCCTATAGCATTCCACATATTCAAACTTGCCCTTTCTCCTAAATACTGTAATGTAGACAAAATACTACTTTATTTTCAACACGGCTCACAGGTATCACACAGCAACAGGTTATTTTAGGACTCTCTCTGTTTCCTGTCTCGTTGTGGGGAAGTTAGCATACTGACCCTAACGAGCCATTGACGGCAGCTTACACATTGACCTTTCTTCAGCAGCAGATTGTTCAGCATAAATGACTTTTGTCCTATAGATTAGATTAGATTATTTCAAGAGAAAGTTTTGAGAAGTAGCTGCATTTTACCCTTGAAAAAATAAATAAATACACCAGTATATTTACATATATGTTGAGGCATTCAGCACATTCTGAACTTATTGAGACATGTTTAGGTTTTTCACTTTGCACATGTACGTTGTTTTAATTCAGAAAATAACTAAGTATTTTTTCTAGCGAAGAAGTCACAGTAGCTTATAAGCACCAAGGATAGGATTTTTATTTTTGGGAATTATTAGTTTTGGGGGGAAAAACAAACAAACAAACAAAATTAAAAAAAATAAATAAATAAAAAACGGAAGTTTGATCCCACTTCAGCTTCCCTTGTAACTGAAGAGACGTCATGGAAGAACAAAACTCGTCAGGACCCATAAATATTTGCCCAAAGAGATAAGGACACACACGCACACACACATATATTTGTTTTTCTATCTTTATGGGGACTTTGCATTGACTTCCATTCATTTTTCATTTATTTCCATAGCCAAACCCTGACCCTGACCCTAAACCTAACCATTATCAGTACCCTAAAAAATACCACACTCCCATAGTGGTGAACAATAAACACAGTTAAATCAATAGTTTAACAGGAACAATATAAAGTTCCCTATAAAACAAGGTAAAAATAGTGAAAACAAGAATGTTTTTGATTAGATTTTTTTAAAATTCCATAATCAAATGTTTTAAATCTGTTATTAAAAAAAAATCAAAGTGTGCAGCTTCAGATCTTGCTGCTGGTCCAGGTGACAGGAGCAGAGTTAGAGGAGCGTGCATGAGTTCATGTTACATGAACTGTGACTTGTGTTCATCTTCCATCACAGCTAAATATGATGTGATTCTAACCTTTAACCTAAAGTTTGACCTGAAGCAAAGAGTGATGGAGCTTAAAAACACAACCAAATCTTGCTTAACCGAGACGTTTCTGTCTTTGAACTCTTTTCCAGATGCTGTGCCCGAGCTGCTCGGCTATCAGGGCCGGGGGCAAGGGTTGCTGTGGAAAAGGTTGCTGCGGCAACCGTTGCCGGGTGAGTCAAGTCACGCAGCCACAGAGGAGGTCCGATTACAGGGATTACACTGATAGAGAAGGTCAATGCTGTACAGGTCCAAATGAAATAATGATAAAAAACACACGTATTATCTGTTCATCGTGTGGAGTCACACTGTTAAAGGATAAAACTGGCTGCACTTTGAACTTTAAAGGGACAACTCTGATCTTTTGGGTGGACTTTTGTGGAAAGGTTTACGAAAAACAATATCTTACCTGTTGTGGATAAAAAGGGCTGTTTTTTTTTTTTATTACATTGCCACAGATAGATAGATAGATAGATAGATAGATAGATAGATAGATAGATAGATAGATAGATAGATAGATAGATAGATAG
>JARVLU010000001.1:20960778-20973897 GCA_031762415.1 Simpsonichthys santanae
ATACAATAAACTACACATAGAATATGATAAAGTACCCATTATGCAACTTCATATATATTTTTTTAACAATTCAGTTTCTATGAGACGTTCACATGATGTGTTCTCAGCTGTTGAGCACAATGAGAAGCAATGTTTGTCACAGCCGTGTGCTTCTATTTTAATACATTTAAAACATTAACTCGTGGGCCAGATAAAAATATAACGAGGCCTGTATCTGACCTGAGGACCTTAACTTTGACACCTGTAGTATAAGGGATTAAAAAAAAATTAAATGTAGAACTGCAATACCCTAATTATCCACTAAGAGGCTGACTGAACCAAGGGTTTCTTTTTTAGCTGGACTTTTCTTAAGATGCTTTTTTTTTTTTTTCGTAATTTTCTTGTCATATCATTTCCTTAAATGCTCATTTAAAAAAAAAATCAAGAATTGTTGATTTACACAAGCAGGTTAAAAATAAACTGTTAAAATTTTAGCTTCCACGCTCATTTGCTCCCACAAGTTATTCAGACATGTCATCACTTCACCAAGCTCATAGCGAACAAACTGTCACTTTCTTTACTAATAAAGTAGTTCCCAGGATCCACACAGGCTCAAATCTATACCAAGAACTGGAAACTGCTGGACCACCAGAGTCACATTCTACAGTGAAACTATCGCATGTTTGAGATGTTACTAACAAAGAAAGATGCTTCTGCTTCAAAAGCCTCATTTTAATTTTGTTGTGAATTGGTGCAAATCTTAACTAGAGAAGTTGCATTTCCTGCTAAAACGCAGATCGAACGCTTAGTGCAGATGAACTTGCTGATAAACAGCTGAAATTAGCTAAAAAAAAAAAAGCATACTGAAATGTAGCTGGAATGAAAGAACAAGCTTAAATGAAGAAAGCAGAAAGAACACATATTTGCCAAATTAAATTTAAATAAGCAGAAATGAGCCCATAATTTAAGAAATCAGCTAAATAAAACTAAAATAGCACAAAAAAAAAATCTAAATAGTCAAAAAGGCAAAAATAAGCTTAACCTATGAGAAGACAGTAGAAAGAGATTAATTTAGTGGAAAAAAAGTAGAATTAGCTGAAAAAGCTAAAATTTGCATAAACAGCTAAAATAGTAAAGTACCGGTAGCTAAGTAAAGTAGCTAAAATAGCAAAAAATGATGAAACTAGCTGAAAAAGGCTGAAAAGAGCATAACAGGCTAAAATTAACAGAAATAAGGTAATTAGGCTGAAAGTAGCATAACTCACCATGAAAAACTTGAATTCATATGAAAATAGCTGAAAATAGCTAAAAAGGGGGCTAAAATTATAACTGAAAATATACAAGCTTAAATTAGCAGAAGAAAGCAGAAACAACGCGTCTGCCTCATTAGACTGAAAGACGCAGAAATGAGCGCAAAAAGTAGAAATTATCTGGAAAACAGCTAAAATTATCACAAAAACAGCTCAAAAGTACCAGTAGTCAAAAAAGCAGAAAGAAGCTGAAGGAAGTGGAGAGAACGCATTCTTCCTAATTCTGGCTGACAAAGGTTGAAATGAGTCCAAAACTGTGGAATTAGCTGAAAAAGCTTAAACTAGCATAAAAACAGCTATGCAGTAGTTGAAAATTTGAAAAAGCTTAAACTTGCAGAAATAAGCTGAAAGGAACGTAAAAAGCTGAAATTAGTAGAAATAAATTAGAAGAAGCAAAAAAAAAAAAAAAAATGTTGCAGTTAGCAGAAAGAATCTGAAAAGAGCACAAAACAGCTGAAAGTAGCTGAAAAAAGTTTATATTTGCACAAGGAAGCTGAAAGAAGCTGAACCAGAACAAAATGTGAAAGGAGCAGTAAAAGGTTGTGAAATGAGCTCAATTCACTTTCTATGAGGAAAAGTGTCAGAAAAGGCTAAATATTTCAAAAAGCTAAAGTTGCACCAATAACAAAAGTCATAACAAAAATGAACGTTTTGATTGATGATTTGTTGAAATAGCTTGAAAACTGCAGGACGAGAAACGCGGCAAACAACCTACGGAAGACAAATGGATCACAATAGTGTGAATGCTTCATGAACATTAACACGATGCAACTCCTGAAAACTGAATGTTTAGTCAAACGATACCCTGAGCATAAACTCTGTACAGTATATTCAGCATAACAGAAGATAATGGACAATTTAACCCTTTAAAATGTGCATTTTTAGGGCAGTGATGTCATTTTCCCCGTGAGGAGTCTGAATCGGTGTGATGTGACAGCTCTGCTTGGACTTGAATTTCACTGAAAATAATAATAATAATAATAATAATAATAATAATAATAATAATAATAATAATAATAATAATAATCCAGCGGCATGAGAGCATGTAAAAAGTGTTGAGGCACATCTGTTTTATCGTCTCTTTCTTCTTTAGTTTAACTTTATAAACATGAAAGTCATGAGATGTTTTTCTTGCTCCTCCTTTTTTTTACATCTTGCATGTTTCATTTCTCTTCTTACTGACAATTTTTCCACTTCTTCATTTATTAAAAAAAAATATATATATATATACTATATATTTCTGCCCCCCACACTTTGCCTGTTGTACTCGTGGAATAATCGGTGCTGTGTCCTGAACGGTGCTCACGACAGACTCTCTGTTCTCCTTCTCAGCGGTAACACCAGCTACCTGGTAAACCAGACTCTGTGGTCAATCTGCGATTACCCCGAGAACGTGGTGATGTGGCACGTCGTGCTCTTCTCCATCCTCCTGAGCATGGGCGCCCTGCAGTCGGTGCTCTGTGGCATCCAGGTGGTCAACGGCTGCATAGGATGCATCTGTGGAGACTGTCGGGAAAGTAATGACGTAGGTGAACAAGTTTACACATGAAAACACTTCAAATGACTTAAAATATATATATATATATACAGTATACTGTATATATAAAATGGTTTTTACTTTATTATTTCATTTTTATTTAAACTTTTTCTGTCTTCAAGGCAATACGGTGAGTGGTTTGAGTGGTGGGGCAGCCCCCTTTTAACCAGCCACCACTGATTAAAGGACAAACTAATTGGTGAATTCTCAATGACAATTAAATGAATAAACTCACAACTTGTAAACAAATGGAAAAAGTTAAAATGCACATGCCCTTTTGAACAGAAACATGTCTGCACAGCTTGATGATTAAACTCTATTATGCACATGGTTGAACGCACAGTCAAGTGACGGTTCCCTTTAAGAATTCACAACCCACGTGCCTAAAATAGTAAAATGAGCTAAAAACAGTAAAGTGTGTAAAGTGCAGACAAATGTAGAGCGCACACATTAACTCGATGCTTCCATTGTTTGAGATCTTGCTTTCTGTCCTCAACACCCGTGAACGTTTGATTTTTGTTCTTTTTGCAGGATGACGGAGGACTGTAGAGGGGAAGATTTCTCTGCTGGGACCTAATATCACCAAACTGTAACCTTGGAGATGTAAAAAAAAAAAAATGTATGTGACGAAGCTTGCTCGGATATTTTTTAATTATGTTTGACTTTTTATTCATTCTGTATAAATATATCAAGATTTTACTTCAGTTTTTGTTAAATTTTCAGTCACGCCTTCTGACATTTGTAGTTGAAAACAGATACAGAAAAAATGATAAAGAAATCATCTGTAAAATGTTCACATACATTATAAAATACCAGTTATTAAAAGTTATTTAAGGAGGGAAGCCAGCAGGTTGTGTCGAATCTTCACTTTGTCGCTGTGTCCCATCCTGAACAGCACATTGGCGACAGTGGAAAGAAAAAACTCCCTTTCAACAGGATCAAACCTCCAGCAGAGCTAGGCTCAGGATGGGCAGCCATCTGCCTCGCCTGGCACAGACAAACACAAAATAACCAGACTAGTTGTAGTTTCTATGGGAAGAAAGACAAAGAAAAACACAATAATGATTGATGTACTGTATTTGCAAAATACCTATTTAAACAATAAACTCTTTATTCCAGAGAGGTGTCTGCAGATACAAGACAAAATACAGATAATGCAATTGTTGCAGGTGGACTTGAAGTCACATGCAGAAAAACTCCAGAGACAAGAAGCACACCGCTGTTGGCTCATTAGTCAATGTAGGACAGACGCTTGCAGGCAGGGAGGCCGGCATCACCAGAAATCAAACACAAACTGGTTCATCTGAAGCTGCATCTGTAGGATTCTTAGTTTTTCAGCCATAACCACTTTTCCCACAGCTGATTCTCATTCAGTCATCCTTCTCTCCACACCTGCACCTAATCCTGATGACTTTTCTGCTAGATACTTAAACCCCTGTCAAACATTCATCCGACGTCGGAACGTTATGGTACCTTGAGAGACAAAAAAAAAAAAAAACGACAGCTGAACAAAAGTTCTCTTATGATTTTTGTACTATCCTTGATTCATCTTGTGACTTCCAAGTCCTGCTCCTCTCCCTAAACGTTCTGGATTATTTTAAAATGAGTTTCTTTTACTTTTGGGGAAACGGGCCATTTAATAAATTTAGAGTGTGCTTTCTCCAACAAGTCCCTAGTTTTTTTTTTTTTTTTAATTAAAGGTTAGTTCATGCACACCAGTGTAATGCCCACAAAACAAGATATCCTTGAACGCAACGTTAGACATCCAGTTCTAAAAGGATGAACATGAAGAAGAGGTCAAAGGTCAGAGTGTCTACTGCGATTACCCTGCACAAGGCAGCTGCACAAACACCCAGCTCTCCATCTGCACAGGGAGTTCCCGTTCCTTCGGCTGCAGGTTAAGCTGTTAAGCTTTTGTTGCCATGAAGTGGCTTCTCAGTAATTGTTACCTAACTTTTCAAATTAAAAGTTTGTTGCGGAGCAGGTAAATGAAGACAGTGCTGTTTGAGGAAGGCTAAAATAATCCAACACTGTTAGAGCCTCTCTGGATGTGTGGATTCGTGCCTCACTGACCTCACTGTCTCGATTAAAGAGATTTTAAAGCCCCACTGACATGATGTTTGAACTTAAGGACATAGATTGTGTTGCAAAGCACTTTGAGTATTTTGATTAGCTATAAAGTTGCATAGTCCAATTACCATTTCTTATTATCTCAAATGATTCACTTTGAAAGGTATTGTCATTTTAATAATAACTAACAAGTTTCTTCACGGCACATTGATTTCAGGATGCACATGACGACCTGAAGTGCAGAAAATCTGAGTCAGTTGGTTTCGTTGGTGCTGACAGCTGATGCTTGACTTTGCGGCTCTGTCTGGTCGGTCACAGCGAGGCTGAGAGAATAAATGACAGGGTGGTGGATCCTGCTGAGCAATCAGACGTGAGCGTCTGGGTTTTCTGTTGGGCCACAGGGGATGAAGCTGTGGTTAGAGAGATTTCATCCAAAACACAAGCGACAGAAGAGAGAGAGAGAGAACAGGACGACTGTACGACATTTTTCTTTTGACACACTGCCTCCAGGTTTTTAGTAATCTGGTTCAAACCAGTCAGTTTTTCTCAGCTGTTTTCCTTCTGGCTCCTTTTTGTTCAACCGCTCAAACCCTGAATGAAGACTGGGAACACAAAACTCCTCCTTCAAACTTTTGGCTTTCACATTTCCGTCAGAGCGTGTTAAGTCTCTCAGTGTGGCTGCGATTTGATTGAAAAGAGCCGGAGTAGGGCCCCTTTCCCATTTTCCTCCTTTTGTCCCGTCGTTCTTTTATTCTGCATTCTTCACGCTCTGTGCACGTTATATAAGAGAGCTGCAAAACACGGAGCAGTCGTCTCAACAAACTGCTGTTTGACTGACCATCGTAATTACTGCTTCATGTCTTGGACACTTTTGAATGTTGTATTATCACACACTCTAAAAAAAACCCACCACAGATCAATTAAATCTCAAATAATGTCTTTGGATTTAATAAATTCAACACATACAGGTTAAAACCTTAAACTTAAGGCCAGTTCTTTTTTATTTAGTAAGTTTGACTGGTAAATGTTTTTCTTTTCAAAGTTCAAAATCTCTCCAGAACACATTTTTTGATAACTGTATAAATCTTTAAATTATTTGTCTCTTATTTTACATGCTTTAACTCTCCAGCTTTAGTCCGTATATCCTAGTTTAAACCATTTGCATTTACTGTTCTTGTAAAAGTAAATTTCCCTTTAGATTATTAGTTTTCTGACATTCTTCCAAAAAACATGGTACCTCCACACACATTCATACAGCTCTCTATTACAGCTCTACAAAGTTAATCTGAAACCAGGGCTGGACGATATGGCCAAAACATTTATCACAATATATTTCTTAATTTCGGTCAATAACGATATAATTCGTTATCGATATAAACAATATAAAAGCCTCAGAAAAACTGTACAAACTGTACAAATCAATTAATGTTCACCTTTTATTTGTATTTAGACTTCAAAATTCACCTTTGAAATCACGTCAAATAAACATAAAACTCTCTACTTTGTCAATATTAATTAATAGTTTTAACTTTAAACAACATAACCAAACCCACGATACAGCTGTGTTTCAGGGACACGTTGGCTCAAATTTTTATTGCGCTTCATCTTCTCTCAGCAGATTCTATCGAGTGGAACAAGTTCAATGTGTTCCCACCGCTAGTTGGAACAACTCTCCATTACATTTTGCAGCTCGCTGTAATCATATCGAAATATTGGAAATGTGCTTAAAACTCATATCACCGTTATTGAATAAAAATATATCGCGGCATGTATCGAAATTGAATCATTGCCCAGCTCTATTTGAAACATAGAGACTGTTCAGTGCTTTAGATCACGTTCATGCACCAATGGGACACACATTAAAGGAAATGAAGGGTTCAGTATCTTGCCCAGGAGCACCTCAACATTTGATTGCTGGTGGAATTGAACCCCCAACTCTCATTGGAGGATGACTGTTCTAAACACTTAGCCACAGCTGCCCAATAAATAATAATAAATGATAAATGTTGCTCATAATAAATGTAAAAAATTTGTCCAGGAAATAGCCTCCATCAATCAGTACATCTGTCTTGGGAGCGTGATAACTTGAAAAACTGTCAATTTGCAGACCTGCATTTTGATGTGTGGCTGCATCTAGGCGTTGGGTTGCCATGTCAAAATCCAAGATGGCCACCACCATATATTCGCTATTTAAACCAGCCACTTCAATCTTTTGATGAAACCATGCTTTCTAGTTTTTATATTGCCTAAAAGTGTAGTTTCTTCAAATGATTGCGGTGGCTGAAGATTAATCTATGGTGTCCAGGGCCACCGTTGGCCACCCCCTGGCTCCGTCACTGCATCTGCTGGTGGATAAAAATGTTGCCTTCGCTTACCAAGGTCTGTCGCTCTGTGCTGCATTCACTGTTCAATTGGTCCAGAAAAACACGCATCTTAAAAACTACAAACATTCACTACTCAAATCCCTCAGCGATGCGGTGCATCACTTACAGGACTTTTTGTCCATAATCTCAACATTCACATCAGGACGCAGCGTCCTCTGTTTTGTTGATGCAATATCATCTGTACATGGTTGCACGAGCATAAAAGAAAATGTGCAACGACAGAACTGTGGAGGCGAGCCGGCTCGTTCCCTGTGTGCACACTGACATCACTGGCGGTCGTGACAATGTGGTCATTAGCGTTCCCACCTGTTGATGCTGTGTGTTTGTGTGTAATCACGACTTTGCTCCTTAAGACGCTGTCTGTACGACGAGCTGCCACAACAGTGCTGGAGTTTCATGTCAGAGTTTACAGGAGCAGCATGTTGTCATACACATTAATAACATGATGGTTAAGAAATTGAAAAAACAAATCAGCTTACTACAGAATAAAAGCAACGATTCTGACTGATTGAAAGTAGAGTTTTAGAAAAGAGTGAGCTCATAAATAAACGGTAAATCGACTGTACTTATTTCCTCGCTGACTCTGTAACGAGGCGCACGCGTTTCTTCCCTCTCCCTGTTCTCCTCCTGCTTTTTTTGCTCTCTGTCTGTGGATCGGAGCAGCTCCTACTTTTACACATCTTCCAAAATCAAAACTACTGTTTTGGATCTGACCAACTGGACTTTCGACGCAAATGACAACGTCTTTTCAACAAAGCGACAGGGTCCTGGAGAACCCTCATCTGCTCAGGTGACATGCATGCAGCTGGGTATATCTCTGGGGAAGTGGAATGTCATGTGCCTATCTCTGCTGTCGATCAAGGACGGCGAAATGCATATACAGGTAGTCCTCGACTTACGAACGAGTTCCGTACTTACAAACCATTCATAACCCTATTTTAATGTAAGTCGGAGCTCATCCCACGTGGCGGCCATAAGTCCGGATTTTTGCCGTAAGTCGGAAAATGCACGGTAAACTGCATTTTAAACACGTTTTTTTCAACGTAACATGACACCAGCGTACAATTTGTACCTTAAACATGTACAGTACTGTATTTCCAAGCAGTTAGCTAACACAGTACCCTAAAAAAAAACACATAAAATACTGCACAGTACGTTTCATAATGAAATAAAACAGTCAATGGGAGGTGTGATGACGTCACTGGGAGGCCGGCCGTAAGTCCGAGTTGCCGTAAGTTGGGGGCGCCGTAACTCGAGGACTACCTGTATATATCGTCTCTGGCCAGGGATTATTTTGGGAACCCCCCCCCCCCCCCCGAGACACACACACACACACAAGAAGGTGCTGGGAACAGGGAGGATGGAGTTTCTATACTGGACATGTTGCCTCCATGGCCCAACAATGGATAAGTGGTAAAAGGTGGAAAAACTGAAAAGTTTGGAAACACTGATCAAGACTGCTGTTGCTCAATTTTCTTCCCGTAGCAGTTTGAGAATCACCTTGCTAATGCTAAAATTATATAGAACTGTCAAACTGTGAGGATTTTGTTTAGCTAAATAAATGAGAACTAATTGTGTCTTTGTGACAGGATGCTGAGAACAAAGAGCCTAAAGATCCGATTCAATTCTGTTTTTGTGTTGCGACCCCAGTGAGATACCTGAAACTGTCTGACAGGTGTCGACATGTTCATTTGTTGAGTTTAGGAGCCTTTTTTATGTCTGAATGATTTATCTTCATACAACAAACTGTACAAACAGCAGTGATGGAAAAACCAAGTCAGATTCACTCTGCAGGATTTAATGAGTCCTTCTGTCCCAGTCCTGAACCAGAGCACAGCCTCCCAGTTCCTGATCCGGCACAGACGAGCCAACTCCCTGTTCGAGGAGCGCATGAAGGGCAACCTGGAGAGGGAGTGCATTGAGGAGCTGTGCAACAAGGAGGAGGCGAGGGAGATCTTCGAGAACGAGCCAGAGACGGTGAGAACTTGAAGGGCTGCAGCACATCTCCGGGTGTTGGGATGGTCAGGAGGAAACATTTCGCTTGGAAGGATCAAATAATCAGTTATAAAAATGTTTTTATTGTGTGTGAGTCCGCGTTCACACCTTTTATGACCCAGCTGACTTCTTTGGCTGTTTTATCCATTCATATATCAAAATGTGCAGCTCTTTCAGGACTTTACAGCTGTGACTTTGGGGTTTTGTAACTTTAAGACATGCTGAACAATTAAACTTCACAAAAGTTAAATGTTTTAAATGTTTTAAAACTTTGTGGTAGTAAAAATCTACTTCGGCATACTCGCTTCACTTGTAGCTTTTGCTGCTGTTCTGAAAATGTGAGCTTTTAGCTACTGTTCTTCTAATTACTGCTTTAAGCTGTGTTTTCTTATTTTAGCAGCTGTTTACTTTTATATTTCAGCTACTGTTTTGCAAGTTTAAGCTTTCGTGTATTGTTTTGCTAAATTCAGTGTTTTAGCTATTCTTGTAATCATTTTAGCCTTTAGCAGCTATTTTACTTTTAGCTGTTGTTATAATGGAAGCTTTCATCAAGTTGTCTGCTAGTTTTTGCTACTTTTCAGCAAACTGTAGCATTTAGCTACCGTTTTGATAACTTTGGCATTTAGTTACTGTTTTGCCAGTTTTAGCTCTTTAGGTACAGTTTTAGCAAGGCTTTGATGAGTTCAGCTGCTATAACTAATTTATTTTGGCTGTTTTTGTTAGACTTACTTTTCATTTAATGTTTTTTTTAATTGTAGTCTTTTAAAACTGTTCTGCTACTTTTAACATTTTTGTTTCAGCTATCACCTACTCATCTGCTAGTTTTGGTTTTAGCTACTCTTCTGACTATTTTAACATTTAGCTATTGTTTTGCTAGTTTTAGCTTCTTATTTTACCAATACAGTATAAGTTAACTTCTGATTAGCCTCTTTCAGCATTTAGCTGTTGTTTTGCTAATGTTAGATTTAAACTACTACTATTAAAAATGTAGCTTTTAGGCGCTGGCTTGATGGTTTTATTTTATCCTTTCTGTTCTGCTGTTTAGCTAAGTTTAACATTTAGCTACTGTTCTGCTATGTTTAGTCATAATAACCTACTGCTTTGCTAATTTTATCTCTTAGCTACTGTTTTAGCTTGCAGCTACTGTTCTGCTATGTTTAGTCAATAACCTACAGCTTTGCTAATTTTATCTCTTAGCTACTGTTTTAGCTTGCAGCTGCTAGTTTTAGCTTTTAGCTACAGTTTTTCTAATTTTAGCATTCAGCTATTGTTTTGATAGCTTAAATGTTTAGCAGCCATTCTGCTGCTGTTAGTCTTTACAATCTGTGTTGCTAGTTTTATCTCATAGCTACTATTTTTACTGGTTCTAGAATTTGTTTTGCTATTTGTAGCGTTTTTGGCAAATAGTTTTTGTTTTGATATTTTTAACGTTTGTGTTTCGGCTCTGCCCTGTGATGGACTTGCGACCCGTCCAGGGTGTACCCCGCCCTTCGCACTGTTATTGCTGGATATACTGGCGACCCCCGTGACCCAAAATGGAAGAAGTGGGTAAAAGATAATGGACAGATGGATGGATGTTTCGGCTCTTACGACACATTTCATTTCTTAGCGTTCACGCTGATTCTCCAGTGGATACTTGTGGTTCCTATAGTTTTAAACTCCCGTCACGCTTTAGAAATCAAGTATTTTATGGCGTTTATAAAAATCTCATTGTGCCTCCATTGTTAAAAGTTGAATTGTTCACACTTTGTTGTGTTTTATCCAGGAGTATTTCTACCCTAAATATGTCGGTGAGTTTCTAAACATTTTATCTTCTTGCTACACATTTATCTAATCTGTACTCTTTGACTCAAATGTGACTCTTGGTTCCAGCGTGTTTGGGTTCCCACCGCGTCGGCATCAACAACCAGAACTCAGACTCAAACATCCCATTGGACCTTCGAACCTGCGTAAATGGTGAGGGGCTTCAGCTGAGGTTTAAAAGATCGTTTCAAGCTGTGGAGTGTTTTCAGCATCAACATGTGTCTGACACCAGAGATCAGTAACCAGTGCACACCGTTCCCGTGCAGTAAGGACGGTTCGGAGCGCTGCGTAGACGGCCAGGCCTCCTTCACGTGTGTCTGTAAGCCTGGCTGGAAGGGACGGC
This sequence comes from Simpsonichthys santanae, assembly GCA_031762415.1. Lineage (NCBI taxonomy): Eukaryota > Metazoa > Chordata > Actinopteri > Cyprinodontiformes > Rivulidae > Simpsonichthys > Simpsonichthys santanae. Next base: position 20,972,200 of record JARVLU010000001.1, read on the forward strand.
GCTGTGAGGACGGTGAGGTTAAGTTTTTAGCATAACGTTAACCAATAATTGATATAAATGACTGTTTGGCTGTGGGGCGTGTGTTCATGTGGCAGACATCGACGAGTGTTCGGATCCCGACTTTCCGGCAGGATGCAACCAAAAGTGTCACAACTTCCCCGGTAGTTTTCGCTGCATGTGTGAAGATGGCTACTTCCTCAATGACAACATCAACTGTGTTGGTAAGAAGTCACCCAGTTGAACAGAAAAGACGACAGTTGGGTGTTTGTTTTAATGATCTATACTTGATATTTCCCTTACGGTTGGAAAAACAGATCCCCTTCAGTGTGTGTGCAGCTGTTCGCATCAAAACACTGACTCTGTTCCCTGTTGACCTCAGGGAGCACATCATTTACTTCCCCACCTGACCCCATGTTCTTACGCAAGAGCATGTTGACAGTTTCAAGCATGTTAAAGGATGGACCATCTTTACTTTCTTTTTCAGTAAAACACTCCCACAGTCTCACATCTCTGAGTTTTTCGATGCCGCTGACAGTTCTTTTGTGTTTTATTTCTGCAGATTTCTCAGTGGACTCTCTCACTGTTTTATCTTTAAGGACAAAGTCTTCACAAACATGGACTCAGTCAGTTTGACGGACTGCCTTTTTTGTTCGATTGGCTGTGGTGATCAACCTAACGGGAAAATTTGCACGTAGACTTTCCTCAGTTGTACACTTTGATGCTCAAAGTATGATGCCAGGTGTAAACAAGCTGCTACTCTGAGAAAAAAAGAGAAGTAGCATAAGCTCGATGTCATCCATTGTTTTGTCGCAAATAATATGACATCACATGTTTTTGATGTGATGATCCCCGCCTACATCGAGGCAGCACTCTGCTCAAATCAAACACAACCACGGCCAAGGAAGAATAAGGGCAGGCCAACCAGGCCAGGCCAGGCCGGGCCTTAAAATGCAAAAATGCTATTAGCTAAACCGTTTCAGAGCAGATGCTAAAGCCTTAGCAAAACAGAAACTAAAGTTAGTAAAACTGCAAGCAGCAGAATAAAAGCTAAAACCTAAAAGAAGCAGGATTAGCTAAAAAAAAAAATTAAATAAACTCTGCATGCTGGACACTTGCCTGACATGTACCTGATACTTGCCGCCGGGTATTTACTGGGTACATACATGGTAATATATAGAACATATCAAGTATGTACACTTACAGGGACCAGGCTTGATAATGAAGTGGCTTTTGGCATGGCCACTCTCAGCCGAGCGGCAGCTTCACAGGCTCCTGGTGAAATCCCAGTTTATGTTAGTTTTGGGGCTGGCTCCGAGCCTGACGCTGCTCACATTAAGTGTGTGAACTATAGCCGAACCAAACTTGTGAGAATCGTGCTGCTGTTGTTCGGTGTATTGTTTTGCATTATTAGTGACGTACCGGTATATCTTAGATCTTTTAGCGTACCGTTGGGTGTTCGTTTAGCGTTTATCTTAGGATATATAGTATAGTACAGTATATCTAAGGTATAGTATATCTAAGGTATAGTATAGTATAGTATATCTAAGGTATAGTATATCTAAGGTATAGTATATCTAAGATATAGTATATCTAAGGTATAGTATAGTATAGTATAGTATAGTATAGTATAGTATAGTATAGTATAGTAGAGTATAGTATAGTATAGTATAGTATATTATAGTATAGTATATCTAATGT
>JARVLU010000001.1:20973997-20996266 GCA_031762415.1 Simpsonichthys santanae
CTGAGTGAAGACAGTGTGCACAGAAGGACTCGCTGTTGCAGTTCTTTGGGAAAAAAAAAAAAAAAAAAAAAAAACACAACATGCAACGTGTAAGTCGCAGGACTGATGAATCTATGCAAAAACTGCAATTTATATGCAGGAAAATGTGGCACGTATTACAGTGTTACCGTATTCTTCGGACTATAAGGCGCTTTTAAAATCCTTCAATTTTCTCAAAAATCGACAGTGAGCCTTATGTATTAATTCTGGTTGCACTTACTGACCTTGAACCGATTTTATTTGATTATTGTGAATGAGCAGAATAAAGTTTGACTTATCTGACTGTTTTGTTTTGCTTAATCCACCTTGTAATCTGGTGCACCTTTTGTATGAAAATAGACCCCTTCATTGATATTGTGCCTTATAATCTGATGCGCCTCATAGTCCAAAAAATACAGTAATATTTTTATATTTTGCATTATTATTGTTTAGTGTATATCTTATATCCTTGCACACTGTTTCTTTTTTATAGTTTATATTATTGCTAGTTTTGGGTGTAACTGGGACCTTGAGCCACACAATTTCGTTCCACCTTATGTACCACATGTGATGCGAATGACAATAAAGAACCTTGAACCTTGACAGAAGGCACAAGAATTCACAAATCCTCACAACAGCAGCTGGGCGCCTGCAAAATTTTCAGCATACTTGTTCACGTGTGACTCGTAGAACACTCTACCTGCATTACCCTTTTCCTGTCACACCTGCAGTACCAGCAGCCCTGAAGTTACACACCAAAAACTTTCAGAGCTCAGCTACCATCATCCCAAACCTAATGGCCTGGAGTGCTGATATTTCTGATAAGCTTCTTGTAAAATACCAGAGTCCATGTCTTCATACCAGGGCAGAGGCTGCATCTGTATATATATATTTAAAAAAAAACCTACATCAAACACGTCAAGCGATATTATAACGCACACCTGGACTCAGAAAAGGCTGGGCTTTTGAAGTGAGAGTCTTCAGGCTATTCTAGGTTCAGACCAGGGGTGTATTTTTGCGCACCTGTCTCCCATTAGGCTCTGCATTCCCTGCCAGTTTTGAACATACAGTACTTTGCTCAGCTTAACCTGAGTCTGCTTCTGTTTCATCCTAATAATGAGCCTCTTACAGTCATTAGCATGTGTGAACTGTGGACAGATCTCTCAATTAGTTTTCAACACCTTTCAAAATGGATCATCTAGTCACTTTTAAGTGATGATTTGTTAAATGATGATTTGTTAATACTTCAATTAGCTGTGTCATCAGTCACAGAGCACTGAGCATGAAGAAAAGCACTATTTCTGCTCAAGCTAGGCTAATTGCTAGACAAACCGTCTCTTTTGTATTTTTTTTTTTTTTAATGTTTGTCAGGGTTATATAGCAAGTCTTTCTTTAAAACTGTAGCCCTTGTTCACAGAAGTGTGTCATGTTTTTTTTAGAAAGACTTGATCTATAAGCAGTAAAAACACAAAAATAGACTCTTGCCTAGTTTCTAGGGTGGGGAGGGGCATCTAGAATATGCAGGATAGTGGACCATCAGGACCAGGATTGGGCACCACTGTCGACTTCTTCAGTTGAGCCTCAAACATCAGTCTGCCATTGTATATGCTGTACTGTTCACATCCTTGTCTCATTCATGTCTCATCCATGTTTAATCTTTGCTTCATCCATGTCTCATCCATGTATAATCCTTGTTCATCCATGTCTCATCCTTGTATTATCCATGTTTCATCCTTGCATCATCCTTGTACCAACATTGTCTCATAATTGTCTCATCCTTGTCTCATCATTGTCTGACTCCTTGTCTCATCCTTGTCTCATCTTTGTATAATCCTTGTTCATCCATATCTCATCCTTGTATCATCCTTGCATCATCCTTGTATCATCATTGTCTCATAATTGATCATCCTTGTATCATTATTGTCTCATAATTATCTCATCCTTGTCTAATCCTTGTCTCATCCATGTATAATCCTTGTTTCATCATTGTCTCATCCATGTCTCATCCATGTCTCATCCATGTCTCATCCATGTCTAATCATTGTCTTATCCATGTATCATCCTTGTCTCATCCTTATCTTATCCTTGTATCATCCTTGTCTCATTCTTGTCTCAGCCTTGTCTCATCCATGTATAATCCTTGCATCACCCATGTCTCATCCTTGTCTCCTCATTTTATCATCATTGTCTGATTCCATGTATCTTCCTTGTCTCATCCTTGTCTTATCCTTATATCATCCTTGTCTCATCCATGTCTCATCCATGTATCATCCTTGTCTCATTAAAGTCTAATCCATGTCTAATCATTATCTCTTCCATGTATCATCTTTGTCTCATCATAGTGTCATCCATTTCTAATTCTTGTCTCATAATTGTCACATCCATGTCTTGTCATTCTCATTCTTGTCTAATCCTTGTCTCATCCTTGTATCATCCTTGTCACATCCTTGTCTCATCTATGTATAATGGTGGGGGGAGTGGTGGCGCAGTGGTTAGACGGTGGGTTTGTGATCGGAAGATCGCCGGTTCAAACCAATGAGACTAACCTGGATAAATAAAGGTTAAATGAAAAAAAAAATCCTTGTTTCATCATTGTCTCATCCATGTCTAATCATTGTCTCATCCATGTATAATCCTTGTCTCATCTACATTTCATCCATGTCTCATCATTGTCTGATTCCATGTATCATCCTTGTTTTATCCTTATATCATCCATGTCTCATCCAAGTATACTCATTGTCTCATCCATGTCTAATTCGTGTCTAATCCTTGTCTCTTACATGTATCATCCTTGTCTCATCATAGTTTCATCCATTTCTAATCCTTGTCTCATAATTGTCACATCCATGTCTCATCATTGTCTCATCCATGTCACATCCATATCTCCTTGAGCTTGTTTTGTTGTTGCAAGTTGTTGTTGCTTAGAGCCATTTGATGTTTTTAAATAAATCTTTTTTTTTTATTTATCTCAAGCTCCTCGTGTCTGTCTGCATCTCTGAGTTCAACATCCAAAACTGTGACATTATGCAGAAACTGAACCATAGATAGCAAATGTTTTTCCTATTAGAATGTCAAGAACTTTGTTGATCATTTTAATTAATTGAACAATAAGATAAAATGCTTTTAGACGACTCTTTCTTACTGTCTTGATTGGTAATTATCATTAAGTGCCTCTGTGGAAATATGTTGCCTGGTTTAAATAAAAATTTAAAGGCTGAAATTGAAAAACAGCTGAAAGACAAGAGAAAGAGAGTGTGGGCTTTGATTTTTAAAAATTCTTTTTCTAAACGAGTGTTCAAAACTGTGCTTTTTGACATCCAAAATTGCATTTCTTTGAAGACATTTTGTTCTTCTCTCCACAAAGACAAAGCGAGATTGATGGAAGCACAATTTAGACACCTTAATAGCTGAACAAACTAATGCCCACTTTCCTACAAATGTGTTAAGTAATGATTCGTCTGATGCATTTAACAACCCCTTTAAACTGCTTAGTTGTCCCTTTCCTTTCCTTCTTTGACTACAATTGTGCAGGACAGCTGCTGTCAGGTTGAACCATTACTGTAATAATCCAATCTAGGACTAAAAAGAAAAATAAGATGGTCTGGCTTTTGTTTAAGTACGTTTCCCCCTTTTCTTTATTTCTTTAAAATATCCTTAAAATAACAACACCTTGGCACATTTTAATTCTATATAACAAATTAAATTAGCTAATGAGTCTCTTTCAATTGCAGTTTTATTTGTATATTATGCAATGTTTCTGTTGCTGTCATTTGCAAACTTGTTTACAGTCATTACCACAGAAATGAGTCTATTATCCAGTGTTCTTGTGAATTTATTAAAAGTGATTCAAAAGCATAAAAGATGGGATTTTTTTCCCAAATTTATTTTCTATTGGTTTGTTGTGAGTTGAGTTTAAATCATAGGCATATCATTTGAACTAATGTTAATTATTAATCGTATCTGAAACTGGGTTCAAGGTAAATTCAGACTCAATGGCGTTTGAAGCAATTTACCGGTACTGCAGAAACTCTTATCAGTATGGGTAAGGTTGTGTGAAGTAGGGGTACCAAGGGTGCTGCTGCACCTCCTGATGGATGCCCAAGGACATGCATGTCTAGTTACATTTACAAATACTTTTTTTTTTTTAATAAATGAACTGAAATCAGATTTTATTGGTGCTACCCATGCTTAAATTACATTATGACTATGGGAACACCACCTTAATCTAGATATCATTGGCTTTATTAATCACAAGCTATAAAAAGTTACATAGTTTAGGACAAAAATAACCCTTTGTATACTGAACAAATAACCTGAACACATTCTGACTGTCTATTTTTAGGTGTTTGTGTAAAACCGGTGATGACATCCTGTACTTTAAGACCATTTTGCATTCAAAGTCCAGCACCACATTGATTTTTCTATCAACTAGCTATATGTGAGTGTGTGCTCGAGTCCTTGTATCCCTCCCTGATCACGTGTGCATTGTGTACTGGTTTGTAATGGGGCCGAAGGGTCAGCGGGTCAAGCGGGAGTGTTCTCCTCACACGTCAGTGACCGTGATGACAGAGGTGAGTGCACGTTGGTGAAGACTAAGCTGTTGGACTTTAGGTTAATGTATCCTCTCAGCACCTTTGTGTTTAACAATGGGTGAATGAAGCTGCATGAGTTTTACACTCGGAGGGAAGCTGCACATCATCCATCATTGCACAGTAGGAGCAAAAGGACACTTCTTGAATTGTATAGGAAATTGATTTTTTTTTTAACTGAAGGGCTAAAACATTGATAATGTTACAAGATATCTGATTATATAATTGATATGTCTCAAGATGGCTAGACGTACAGTTACATAGACATATCAATAAAAAAACAGCACGTGCATCAACATAAAGGGCCTCGTTTATATAATAGACTCCCTGCATCTGACCAGAACAGTTTTTATCATAACAGGCACACAGTAAGGGTCAATAGTTCACGTTTTTCCTCTTATTTGACTCATAAATGTATGGCCTATGCTGCCCCCGTGAGGCGTTCAGTGTAACTGTGTAAAAAACAGATGTAGCTTCACAGCATGAACACAAAGGGCACCTAACGACGATAATATTTAAACATCTAGTAATGTAGGTTAATCTGTTGCCATCGTTGGTAGTTGTAATGCATTTCTTATCGTTAGTCTGAGTATTTTGTCTATTAAAAATGGTACATCACGGGAAAAAGGGGGTTTTGCTACAGCAATTGCGCTTTACGTGTTGTCAACAGAGCAGCTAACAAGAGGCGTTCAATGTCAAAATCATATCCGAGCTTTTTAAGTTCTCGTACGTAAAATGTAAGCGTATACTGTATTCCCAAATACGACATACATACAGATAACTTCTTTAAACATTTGGAATTTTTGTTAAGAGAAATATTAAAAGAGTGAGACGCATTCACCGCCCGGTCCCATGGTGTAATGGTTAGCACTCTGGACTTTGAATCCAGCGATCCGAGTTCAAATCTCGGTGGGACCTCATCCTTTTATAATTTAATATAAAATATTTCAAGTTGCAAAAATGTTAAATCGTGTTCAGATAACACTATTTAACTTTTTTGTGTTTTATTTATTTGGATGATTGAGCGTACTTACACTTTTTTTAAATTTCAAGTTAGTTTTTCTTTTTTCCTTTTTTATTATTGGCTGTTTTAATTTAATTCTGGGTAAAATCGTTTGTTTTGACGTGTCCAAAGCAAAATTCAAAGTTCGTCATTTAAAAAAAAAAAAAAAGAAAAAAAGATAAATAGCTCTTATTCAGTTGTGCTCGATACCTTTAATGACCATATTACAACAAAATACAACATAGTGTTTAAACAATTTATCCCCACACACTCACAGTGCTGAAATATAAACATCAACATTTCTTTTTCCTGGAATGTTCTTTTTAAACTGGTTTACAGATATGCCCATAACATCTGCAGCTTGGGCCCAAGTGAACCGATAATTTATTTCACGGAGCGGTCACATTCCCAGCTGTTTTCCTATCACAGATGTGATGAAACATCTGTGTTCCCTGCTGTATCCAGTGTTTGGATGGAACATGAAAACACGGTAATGTAAATACGGCACATTTAATAGAAAACAGTATCAAATTATCCCTTTTTCAAAGTGGCACTTAATAGTTTTCTATGCATCTGGACAAAAACATTTCAGTACAGTGAGACAAACAAGTTAAAATAATAACTATCATAATGAAAGCAACAAAAATGTCAAAAGAATGAGAAATACATTATGGTTTCTTTACAGACCTGGCTAAATTATTCCGTTTGTACAAAAGAAACTTTAATTTGAACAAAAAAACAACAAAAAAAAAAAGTGTAGCTCTTTGTACTTTGTATTTCAGTGTTTATTGATAAAGCTCTGTATTTGATGGAGATTTCCTGCTACATTATGTAAAAAAGAGGTGCCAATATACAAACTTTATAAACTTCACAATATAGCAGTAAACACTAATAATAGAAAAAAAATCTCTTCACAGTCCATAATGTTTCGGAACATGCATGTGTTTGTTGCGGTAAAATCCCCTGAGCCTTTGTGACGTTATTCTATTTAATTAGGACGATCAGTTCATCAACTCTGCACATCGGCCGATACCGTATTTTCCGAACTATAAGGCGCACCGGATTATAAGGCGCATTAAGCGAAACAAGTTACAGTAATTTTGACAAATTTTTGAGCGCTGTGTACCTCATAAAATCGGTTCGAGGTCAATAAGCACAACCAGAATCAATACATAAGGCTCACTGTCAGTTTTTGAGAAAATTAAAGGATTTTAAGTGCGCCTTATAGTCTGAAAAATATGGTAAGTTACATTATTTTGTTGATCAGTATTTTGAAATGTAATCTTGTTTCTTAAAGATGCAACAAAAACATCTGCATTAAAATGTACATGACTGTTTCCTTCTCTGTGTTGTACAGTTTATTCTACATTCAAAGCTTTTATTTTCTTTGCTTTTTGCTTCTTAAAGGATGTAACAAAACACTTAAACACAGTTGATGACATTCATCGGTCACAGTGGTGTATGGTTAAAGTATTCGAAGGCTAAGTAAGGCATCAAGTTGCACAAACACACACTTATATATCAAAAGAGCCAATCTGGTATTTTGGTATTTAAAGTTAACTGGAAAAATGTATAAAAAGAAACATGAAAAAAAATTGACATGAATTCATCGGATTACAGCGATGGAACAAATTAGAACACTCACAAGGCACCATAATAAAATATACAGGTCTAATAATTCATAAAACCGTTGCTGTCTTTTTTTTTTAATGTGTACGTGAAGGCGTATAGAGGCGTATGTGTAAAGCAATGCAAACATCACTGCTCTTTATATGATGTGTGTGTACATGTATATACAAAGCACATTCACTTACCCTTTAATTGTGAGTAAAATGTGATTGTATGACTAGTTTTAGGTTTAGGGGGATGTTTTAGGGTGGGACTTATTACATCCAATAATGCATTTGGGTCTGGATTCAAATACAAATTAAGGATTATGTGCAACCAGAACAATTGGAAATCAATGTAAAATTTATCTACGTCAATCTGCTTCTATTGAATTTGCAGGTCAGTTAAATTATTTATTTATTTATTTTTTGACAGAAGTTGTGGCACAGCAATCACGAAGCGCAATGTCAGGAATCCCATTGGCAGCTATTAAGGTGAATATAGTGGGCCAAGGGAAGGACGAGGTGTGAAATAAAAGAAACCTGCGCGAGCCAAGATACAATTTATTAAAGATGAATATTATAAATTGGAGTTGTGAAGCATTGGCTACACAGCATGGGGCTGAGATGGTGTAGGGCAGGGCAGCTGACTTGTGAACTGAAAGTCCCAGGTTCAATCCCCAGTCATTGCACATCTTGTGGCGTCTCTGAGCAGCAGACCTCATCCACAAATGCTCCCCAGGTGTCTTTTTCTTCGCTGTCCTTGGAACGAGGCGCACACATTCTCTTCCCTCTCCCTGTTCTCCTCCTGCTTTTTTGCTCTCTGTCTGTGCATCAGAGCTCCTATTTTTGCACATCTTACAAAATGAAAACTACTGTTTTGGATCTGACCAACTGGACTTTAGACGCAAATGACAAAATATTTTCAACAAAGCGACAGGGTCCTGGAGAACTTCATCTGCTCGGACGACATGTGCAGCTGGATATATCTCTGGGGAAGTGGAATGTGTTGTATCTACCTCTGCTGCTGGTTGAGGACGCCAAAATTGCATATAATTGGATTTATGAGAACAGGTTTCCTGTTTTTGGAATTGTCTGGTTCCTGGTTTATCAACATACAAAGAAGACGGTCGCAGCTAATTTGGCCCTCGTCAGGCTGCTGCCTATGTGAAGGTTTGGTTCGTGCTTTGAGGACTCAAAATCAGCTGATTTACGGGCTAAACCATAAGATAAATGTGATTTGAATCGCAGGACACCTGCGGCTTTGGGACTTGTCGGCATGAAATGACCTTGAAGAGGCTTGTAAGCAAGGACCAGTAGAATGCACCCTAATCTGGCCATTTCGGCCTTTGGAAGTATCAGTACAGACTCGAGGCTGACAAAAATAGTCTGCCTGAATAAGTCAACAATTGTGGATTATCTGAATCTGACTCCCTGGTTGGCCTCAAAACAGGCCGACTTATTAATTTCTCCTGGGAAATAAACTAAGGAAAAGCTTTGTCTATCACAACCTCCCCTGCTTCTGTGGAGACTTATCAGAACTATGCCGGCTGACCATCATCTTATCAGGACAATGGACTATTTGTTAGTGCTTCATGGACCGCCTCATCATCAAATGTACATGTAACGTGTTCATGAATGTGCTTGCTGGCAGAGTTTTTTGATGTCTTAAATTGTGTCCTGTTAGGACAAGGTGTAAAGAGAGTGTTTTTTTGGAATGCCACTATCCCTCTCCTCATGGCTTTGTTCCTTTTTCTATCTAAAATATGTATTCTGAAAAGGATGAGAAGGCCACGCTATAAGCAGCAGCCACGTGCACTCCGCCCATCTTTTGGACGACCGTACGGACATATTCTCGTTGTATCTCGGTGCAATGACAATAAAAATAATTCCGATTCTGAAAGTGCTTTACACTACAATCTGTGTCCTCATTTACCCATTCATACAACACTCTACTAGATCTATACAAAGCTAATTGAACAAATCATTCTTAAAAAGACTAATCAGTGCTTCAGATCACATTCATACACTGATGGAACACACATCAGAGGCAATAAGGGGTTATTTCCAGAGGTTCTGTCTTGACATTTTGCAGCTGTCTGACTTAGATTTTAGAAAAACTGGGGTATTTAAATATACCAAAGGGGCACAAGGAATCTCAAGAAGTCACAAGAACGTGGAATGAAAACCAACAATGCTATAAATAGTACATAACATCTACTGTATGTAGGACTGAGTTTTGTCACATGGCCTCAGACTGATGAAGTCTTCCAGATGAAAGACGTTTCAACCAAGAAGAATCTTTCCAGATGCTCTGACTTAACTTTTTTATTTTTTACCAGGATGATAGAGCATGCATCAGGACTATTTTCTTTAACTTACTGTCAATACTTTTGTCAAACAGTACGTCATGTCAGGCTGTAGTGAATTTTGTAACCTCCTGAGCTGTGAGTCAGCCAACTTAAGGATAGCATAAATATGAACGCAAATACGTGTCCCAAAGGCTTAAGCGCACAGACTCGAGAGAAGCATGTAGAGGACGTCAGGATGTAGGTGCGTGAGCTGCAGATGAGCGAGTTCGCAACAAGTTGTTAATATAGAAAAATAAAACTATCTAAATCAGAATGATATGCTGAACGACACTATCTGTTCATATTCCCTCCTGGAAGTTCAAACTTTAGCGTTGAGCTAATTTTACGGCGCACATCCATTTGTTATGATGTGCCATTGTCTCTCGCACCAGTACACAGGAGTCCACTGGTTTCTTCCACGGTTGACTCCACATATTTGGGACGGCGCTGACAGGTGGAATGTGCGTACCTGGATCAATGTCCCTGTTGACATCTACACAACGCTTCACTTGAAGAACAGAAGGATTATGAAGTGTTATAAAGTTGTGTATGTGAAGCTTCAGGGCAGCTGACGGGTTCTGCAGAAGCTGCATTTAGTGAATATATGCAGCTACTGGTGCAGCTAATGGTGCAGCATTACACTTACTTCAACTTCCTGCTGCAGAAAAATACAGCCATGGTAAACACATTTGTTTCATTTAAGATTTTTGTATCAACACAGAACTTTGAATAAAACTAACATAGAATTCTACAAAAAATGCAGCATCTAATTGAGCTACTTCTGCTGAAACAGATGCTAACCATCACCGTTAGCACGTGTAGCAAGACAGTTAGCATAGCAGTTTTCTGCGTTGTTTTCCTTTAAACTTTTGTGTATTGAAGTTTATTGTGTTAGTTTTTTTTATTATTATTATCTAGTAATCTGTGTTGTTATTGATATTTTGTAAAAGGCAACATTTACAGACAGCTGCAACGTCAATTATTTTAAGCAAGCGTTTTCAATTGTCAAGATGCTAACTAGTTAGAGTGAGGTTAGGGTTAGCCTGGTTGGTTCTGTTGGAGGTTTTTCCTTTCCACTGTTGCCTTCATGCTTGTTCAGAATGAGAGTCTGCAATGAAGTTAAACTAAATGCAGTCTGCTCTTCAGATAATAAATGTTACGAGCTTAATGTGAATGTTTCTGCTGAGATAACTTCTGTTGTGACTTGGTGCTATATTAAAAAATTGAATTGAATTAAATAGTTTACAAGTTTTTTTTCAATCATCGAACAACCCTAATCTGTCACCATGAACGGTGGGCGATAGTGTAACTCCCCGAGTGCATTCTTGCGTTTTTATGTTTGTCTGTTTTTCGTTAAAAATATAACGTAAAAATCTTAATTTTAATTCTTAAATACAGTATTCATGTTTTTTTTTTAATAAAATGAGGTGAGACTAACACACCAAATCATTTTCTCTAAACTTTCTGCCTTTTCTGCTCACAAGTTTAACAACATTGTTAAAAAAAATACTGTAATTAAAAATCAACAAACAGGATTGCTTTCCTTCTGATAATTTTATATTTTTAGAAGCTGCCAACTCCTTCCTACCAGCAATAACGAGTGTTTATGTAAAAAGGTTTATTGTCCTGTGATTTATACACATAGCTCATCTGCATGGTATGTAGGTCGTCACAACCAGGCTTCTTCCATTCTTTAGGATTAGCGGCGTTAATGAGAGCAACTAAGTGAGCAGATTGCGGATGTGAAAACAGAATGTCCTCGTAAGGCAAAATTTGTGACGGTAGACAATAAAGAGGGCAGAAGGGTGGAGCAGAATGAAAAGAAATCGCCCTGAAGGTGACAGAACTGGAATGAGCGACTTCATCCAGTCAGTGCCAGATTCATAGACTCGCGGCATTAAACGTCAAACCACTGGTGTGGGAATGTCTTCGGTCTGACAGGGGGAGGGAGGGGACAAGAGGACAGAACTGTGTTCTTTGGAAGCCAAACATTAAACATACACACAGACCCAAACTGGTTTGAACCTGAAATGAATTTATTCTTATTAGTTGACAACAGGTGGAGTCGGAACTGAATGCCTTCGTTTGATTCTTTTCACAAAAGGGCAGCTGTGGCTCACTGTCAGTGTTTCTAGTTGTACTGTACATAGTTACTGAGACAAAAGTGCTGCAAATACTACACATTAATACAAAGCTTGATGTGTTGTTTTAGTAAATGAGAAGGGTTTTATATCATCTAATTAGTGATCAAACGTGCTGCATGCTTACAGAAATTTACATTTAGGATAGTGTTATTTTCAAGCATCCATTTTGAGTTGGTTGAATACATTGTCTTTTCGGCCATTCTTATATCTTTACAGAATTGTACAAACTGAAATAAATAGTTTGTTTTTTCTCCTAAGTTGGATCATGAGTATTTATTAGCGGTCACTGTTCTTTCCACAAGACAGAGGTCATTGGACAATCATCGAAGGGCCAAAATTTCTCTCAGCAGTCTTTAAAATCCCCTTAAAAGTTGTTTCTGTGGAAACAATTGAACACTTGTTGAGAGACCAACAGGAACTAAGTCCTCCTGAAGAAACCACTGAGCCTTCATTGGAGCTCCAGAGACCAACCATGATCTCTGAGACTAATGAAGAGATCACTGTCCAAGAGAGTTCGGTTGGACATCAATGAAAGGTCCGCGGGTGACCTGTGCGATTGCTGAGCAGTTCTTGGGAGACTGTCTCAGGGTATGGATATGTGCTGATTCTGGTGCTGTGGGGGGGGGGGGGGGGGGGGGGGGGGGCCCCCCCCCCCCCCCCCTCACTCACTCTCATGCAAGACTACTGCCATGGATCTGGTCAGCTGGACTTTCAACGCAACTGATAAAATCTTTTCAACGAAACAACAGGGTCCTGGAGAGCCCTCGTGCCCCGCTGAGACGCACACGGCAGGATACGTTGCGGATTCGTGGGGAGTTTGGGAGTTGATGTGCCTTTACGTATTGGAGGACGCCAAAGTTGTTTGTTTTTGGGCCTTTGACCGAAGCACTTAGTGATGGAACGCTGGATTCACCGAAGCGCAGTGGGACCAGGATTTTTGGGGTGTCCACGCAAACTCAACTACCTGTGCACAAAACTTTATCCTGCTTTAGAATGGAAAACTACAACTTTCCGCAGATGTGTACCATTAAAAAAAAAAAGAGTAGCCATAGCTTTGTGGAAGCTTGCTACAGGCTTAGAGTACTGGAGCATCGGACATCTTTTTGGAGTATTACAACAGTCTGTGCATGTGTGTGTGTATACCTGTAGATAGGACTGGACTGGACTAAACTCCCGTCTGCAGGCAGATTTAAAGAGATGGCAGCCTATGTTGAGGACAGGTGGTATTTCCCACACTGTGTGGGTGCTAGTGATGGTGCCACATGTCCATCATAGCGCCAACTCAGTATCACGCAGATTATTTTAACCATAAAGGTTTTCATGCTCAAATTCTTCAGGGGGTCATCGATGGTCAGGGGCTCTTCTGGAATGCCTTCGCAGGACTGCAAGACAGCTTGCATGATGCAAGACTGCTGAGACAGTCCACATCATAACTGGCCAAGCGTGGAAACCTTCTACCTCCTCACACTAGAGACATCTTTTGGTCGATTAAGGAGAAGGTGGCGTTGTTTGCTGCGATAGAACGAGTGTGACGTGCACTTTGTCAAAACAACGGTGACAACTGTGTACGTGAATGTAGCACTTGTAGTTAACACTCTGCTGCTACCACTTGAAGTGTCGCCACTTCATGGCTATAGTCTGTCCAGCGGGCGATCCCGTTCGCTTCCAGCTTTGTTCTTAGGATCAGCCGAAGTCTCAGCTGAGCTGAGTCCAGCTGCAGATTTTCTTGTCATTTTTTAATTAGTTTTTTTATTCATTTTCAGAACATATGAAAAAAAATTGAACAAAAGAAACGTAACACTAATAGCAAACATATAGGCTGGAGGTGAGATGATCCTGGATGCTGTCCAACCATAATAACCAAAAGGACTCCTTCGGAGATGTCCGCCATTTTGAGATCTGTCTCCCAGTAAACACAGTTCTGGAGTCTGAGGGAGTTCTGATCCAAACCAGGCGCTTAAAACCTCCAAGACTTTAGTCCAAGCTGCAGATTTGCTATCAGCAGATTGCAGACCATTGATCGACCAGAGAGCAAGTTGGAAGCAAGCATGTTGGGAAATTCAACTCTCTTGCTTTTGTCACCCATAATTAAAAGTCTCAATATTCAATCGGTGTATCATCAGCAAAAGGTGACATTTTTTAAAAATGCATGAGAGGCATTGAATTTGAACATGTTGTTCAGTCAGGGAGGGGCTGCAGCAGAGGAATATCTACTGACTCAAGGATCCTCACATGGGATGATGTCAGCCATTTGTCATTTTAATGGAGCGGTCCACTCAGGGTCTGATTTCACAAAGCCACTCGACGCCAGTGGGACAGCGGCGGTGGTTGTAGCGCCTGACATCCGACCTTCCCCAGAGACTCACAGGAAGCTACGCCGTTACCTCACATTAATATTCCAGCCGTCAGCAGACCGGCAGGGACACTCGTCACCGTACAAGGACAGATATGTCTGAAGCATGAGGGAACCTGCAGAGGGATCACTTGACAAGAAGTATGGTGCAGTTATGGAGCTATATTTAAAAAAGACAGACAGAAAGTATTTTTCCGTTTCTGGATATTGTTTCTCTGAGGACTCAAAACACAGTATATTTTGGTTTTTGGCACGTTTGAATCAAATAGATCTGTAAAAAGTGTGTTGGTCTGTAGTTACTTTTCACACATATCAGATTTAAAATTAGAGACAATATTGCATTGAAGCACAATCACCCAGGCGTAAATCGGCAGAGTCATAAATCTAACCCAACACAGAGTTCTTATCTGACATTATATTTCTGATTAAATTCTCAATTAAAAATCAAAATCATCCAAGTTATCTAAATCTTTACATGTTATTATAGTAAGCTGAACCTTTCGTCCCTTTTCCCTAAACTGGAAACAAATCCACAAGTTTGTTCTCTTTGTGGTTTTCTAACCGACTGCAGCCCCTGAAGCAAACCACAAGTTCAACTTGTTCCAGTTGCATGTAAATATTTATCTGGACGTGTTTGCATTCTGCCTGAGCTGAGCAGCACCAAGTGGATTTGAACACATGGATGAGTTGCAGGTCGCCGTGCAGGAGCAGCTCTCTGAAATGTTCCTGATGGTTCTGGTGCTTTGAGATCAACAGGATCCCGTTCCCTTGGAGACATCGTTCGGATAAATTTCCACTCGACTACCGTATTTTCCGGCGTATAAGTCAGGTTTTTTTGCAGAGATTTGTCAGTCCTGCGACTTATACGCTGAAACATCCTTTTTTTTTTTCCATACTCATAACGCAATTTGTGACTGAAGCTTTAAATTTCGAAGAACTGCAACAGCGAGTCCTCCCGTGCGCGCTCGCTTCACTCAGCTGGTGCAGTCGGAGGAACGCTGGAGAGCTAGCAGCTCCGGCTGCAATGGTTGCATGGATGGATGGATGGCGCTGCCCAGGAGAAACGAAGTGCTTTGACCATTAAATAAACAAATAATAAACTCTACAGGTCAGCTGTGACGAATAATAATGCGACTTATACACGGAAGCAACTTATGTTTTTTTTTTACCCTCCACATTATGCTTGTTTGGGACTGATGCAGCTTATACGCAGGAAAATACGGTAAATCCCTGATGTTGTGACTTTATTGGGGTGTAAATATGAGGCACTTTAATAAATAAAAAATTCAGCAAAGATGTCTAAACCAGGGGCCTGCAACCTTTAGGATCAAAATAATTTCTGACCCTTCATTCAACAAATTAAATGCGTCCAGAAAACCTGCTACAATTGTTATCAACTGGTGGCCCATGGGCAACTTTAAATTGGTTAGAGGGGGTGTTTCTGGCCAGTAGGTGTGAAATTATACAACTAAAAACAGCTGTGGGCTGCACAGAGGTGCAGCGGGTGCTAAGTAATTTTAAATTATTTTAAATAAAATTCCATACCGATCGTGTGGCTCATCCATCCATCAGCCAGTTGTGTGTCGTGTCCAGTCTTATTTTGAAAAACCGCGATGGAGCGAGTCTGCGGAAAAAAAAAAAAAACGAACCGCAAAGCAGCAAGGGACTGTGTTGGCGCCATCTAGTGTCTTCAGAGCAGCAGGAGAACCAGGAACGCCCACAGTGCCCATATCCAGGTCGCAATAATATCACAGAAGACTCGATTCTTGTAAAGAAAAAACAAGAGCTTATTTTCACTTTTTTTTAAACTAATACAACGAACTGTGCCTGCTTATACAATTATTATTAAATTGTGGAGTAACTGAGTATTCTACTTTGAATAAATAAAGCATAAAGGTAAAGTGAGCATAATTTACTGTGTATTAGTATTAACATCCACATATTTGCAAAGGAAATGACAGGAAAACTGCTAAAAGTAGTATCTTTTTTGTTGTTGTTGTTGTGGGTATTACATCTTATAAAATTCAGTTTTATGTTAGTTTTGTTCAAGAGCCGTTGCAGACGGACTAAAGAGCCACATGTGGCTCCAGAGCCTCAGATTGCAGACCCGTTTACCTCTAAACCTCTTCACTAAACAAACATTTATGTGTGTGCTCTTCATGTGAAAACCACACGGTAAATAACAACTCATTAAAAATTAAAACTCTTATTCCTGTGTTCTACAGAGCAGCAAGCTTGCTTCAGGTTTCTGTTTAAAACTATGAACACCACCCCCAATGACAACTGTGACGACTCACAAGGTTTCTTTGTTGACAAAATCAATGGACTCTGATCAGATTTCAGCCCTGAAACAATCCACTCTGATTAGGTTACCTGTCCTGTTGTCAGTCTGACAGCTCCCATACTTCCGTGCAGGTTCAACGCTTCAAACCTCAAAAGGTAAGTTTAAAAAATTAATTTTTATCACATTAAAGTGAAGGCTTAAGTTTAAATTCAATGCATCTGCTTTATTTCACTTGTCCAGTTTATGTTTTGAAGAATAACTTTAGACAAAATCAAATCTCACTACTGCCCCTTAATTTTTTTCCACAAGTTTTTTGTGGGGAAATGGTGTCTGATGCATTTTAAGATGTAAAATGAGGGTGAAGGGGTGTGGCTTCACAACCCTAAAAAAAACTGAGATTTTCCAAGATCATGCTTTGAAGCAAAGTTTAAGCTGTGATGAGACCTCACAAATGTAAGTACTATTTTTTTTGTATTTTTACTGACACAGATACTGTTTGTTCATTTTATTACATTTCAATGTATCATTTGGTTTTACTGCCTTTTTTTCTAATAAGCACAAAAAATGTCATATGTGTGAATATATATACAGTAGTCTGTAATCTTGATAACTAGTTGTACATGCAGGTGTAACTTCTGTTTCTGTAAATGGAATCAGTAAAAACGTTTAAAGTGACTTCCTGCAGGGGTGCCCCCAGAATGTTTTAAAAGGGGGCCAGAATGGGGGGCCACTGTTAATCTTGGGGTTGCTCGCCGAAACCAAAAGCCATGACAGAATTTCACGTTTTAAAATGCTTACATCGTTTACAGGCTGTTGGAAAAATTGTGCATTATGTGAAGTAGAAAATGAACTTATTTCCTGTTGGTGTTACCAACAGCTCACTGCTCCGCTCAAATGTTTATCCTTTCCTGTCCTGAAATCCCTTTGTAAACAAATTAATCTCACTCGCCGCCTCGAATGCCAAAGCTTTAAACAAAGGTATTTAAAGAAGTGATTGAGGTGTAGCCATTTTCGTGCTTGCTGAGATTGATTAGCTGTTTCGGCCATTTTGAATCAAGTTGACTTTGAAAGTTAAATACAGTAGGTGTAGCTGAATACTTTGAGAGTTTCATTAAAATCTGTTCTCTGGTTAATGAAATATTGTACTAACAAACATATTATGCATATAAGACTGTCTAGCCAAGGGGGCCAGTGTGGGGCCTGCAAAATAATGGGCATTTCCCCCTCTGTCCCCCCTCCTAGTGGTGCCCTTGACTTCTTTAGGATGTGGATAATATTTGGAAATAATGTTTCCCAGTAAACAAGAGAGCTACAAATAAACATTGCTGATCCCAGATGAGCCAAATTTTATTTAATTAAAACGAGGAGTCTTTTTTTTTTTTTTTTAAACTTTATCACCTTTTTCCATTGCAAAGCTTTTGTTTCACATTGGTTACTCCTAATATTTTGTATTTTACCTGTGATAAACCAGATCAGTTTGTTTAATTTTAGCTCCCTTGCTGAGGTCGGTGTTTCAAAGCCCACCTGAGAATTTTAGTCTGGTGTTTTAGTAACTTTGGGGTTTTAAACGCTCTGGGAGTTTTTTTGCAGTTGAGAAACTGGATGACCTAAATTTATGATCCAAAATACAGTAAATCATTATTCACTTGATTCCCAGTTCTCAAGCATTCATTTAAATAAAGTAGCGTTACGGAACAATACAAAGCAAAGAGATGCAGTGTTTGTCTTCTTCAGAATCATACCTAACCGCTTCACATTCAGTTTCTTCATTTCAGGGAAATCCACTGAAAGATAAATGACACCGTTTTGATTTTTACATTCTTCTCTGTGCTTGAGCTTGTCCTTGAGATGAATAAAACCTGCTCGGCTGCTTTCAGCTGCCAATAAAGGAACACCTGACTTCAGGACTGTTCCTTGAACTCGTTCCTCCCTAACGGTTTGTTTTACTGTGTGAATGTTTAAGAAGCGTTCACACTGTTGTGATCCATTTTTCTTCTGTACATTTTTCAGTGTGATTTTCATCCCACAGTTTTTAACCTATTTCAATAAAGCATGAATCAAAATGTTGAGCTCTTTCAGGACAATCCTGCTATGACTTTTGTTATTGGTACAACTTTAGCTTTTTGAAATATTTAGTCTTTTCTGTCTTTTTTTTTTCTCATAGAAAATGAATTGAACTCATTTTACATCCTTCAGATCTTTAGATCTGTTTACAACTTTTTGCTGCTCCTTTCACATTTTGTCCTGGATCAGCTTCTTTCAGCTTCCTTAAGCAAATTTCAGAAAGAAGCTGAAATTACCAGAATAAAATAGAGTATTTTTGCTGAATTAGACTTAAAAAGGTTGAATGAGTGCAAGAATTGTGGAAATAGCTTAAAAAACTGAAATTAGCATAAAACAGCTAAGTAGTAGCTGAAATAGCAGAAAAAGTTGAAACTCAGAAATAAGCTGAAAGGAGCATAACAAGCTGAAATTAGCAAAAGGAAGTTAGAAGAAGCACAAAAATGTTGTCAGCAGAATGAATCTGCAAGGAGCACAAAACAGCTGAAAGTAGCTGAAAGTAGCTGAAAAATGTTTCTATTTGCACACGGAGCTGAAAGAAGCTGAACCAGAACAAAATGTGAAAGGAGCAGTAAAAGGTTGTAAACAGATGGAAAATGAGCTCAGTTCATTTTCTACGAGAAATAAAATGGCAGAAATGGCTAAATATAAAAAAAAGGCTAAAGTTGCACCAATACCCAAGCACCCTACTTCTGAAAGTGCAGGAACGTTTTAACTTATTTGTTGAAATAGCAAAAAAATATATAATATAATAATAATAATAATTGTGGAAAAAGAAAGATGTTGAAAAACGTACGGAATAAAAATGAGAATAATTCACAAACATTCACACATTAATAATTCTGCAGTTGTGACAACGAGCTGCTGTTTATTCCTGCCAGCTGGGATCACATGCAGGCAAAACAATGTGAAGCATGCAGGAGGAAGCATTCAGGTCTGCAGCACATGAAGAGGGCTGGGAGGTGTGGGGGTGAAGGGAAGCAGGCGTGCCCGTTTCAACACGCTGCACAGATCAGTGCAGTCTATTTAAGACTGAGCTGTCAGAGCTGAAACACTCAGCGCTGCAGCAGCAACAGTGAAGCTGTTTCAGCTGGGAGACAAACACCACAACACATTTCACTCTTTCCTCCCCCTGTCTGCACACAGATTACACCAGGTAGGTCATGCAGCTTATTTTATCTTTATTTTTTGAGTATTTAAAGTTGTTTGTGTGTGTTTTTTCCTGCATGACCACGCCTCAGGATTTCTAGAAATTCAGTGGAGATAAAGTCAGCAGAACGGATGATCGTAAAATGTTCTTATCAAACAGCTGAAATGTGAAGTTGTTCCTTGATTTTTATTTTTTTAAAGAGGTGTGTCAGTCCTGATGATCTAAATCTGTTATAAACTGCTGTCCTTTCCACCTGAATGGGCCACTTCTAGTTGTCTACCTGTTATCATGTTGGCTGCACTGACCGTGAGATGTTCATGTTTAACCTTCTACTGTCGTCTTTAGACTTTAGTTTATTCCTGCTTAAGCAAACATGAGCCCCCTCACACCACCACCACCACCTGGCCTCCCTTCCTGAAGCTCAAAGTGTAAACATAGGCATGGTTTATTCACGGACGTGAAGAGATTACAGGTTGTAGTAGATTATCTTGTCTGGTCCAGATCATTCAGAAGCTCCTACACCTCCTAAACTGCAGCAAAATACACAAACAAGGCATAAATAAATCCACACAAGTCGCTTAAATGTCAAGTTCGAGCTTTAAAGACGGGTTGAATGTTGATTCTTTATTATTTTCTGAAGACTTGTGTGACTTTTGAGTAAAATGACAGGAGTTATAATTATAATCTGTATAAAATATGGCGTAAACTTTAAAGGCATGCCTTTTGTTGTCACTTAATTGGAGTTATAAACATAACGAGTTAAGAGATTTAGGTCAAAACTGAAGCAAGTTGTTCTACATTTTGACATATCAGTTTTGCCGTTGTGAGCTTCAGCTCTTTTAAACACTTTAGAAACTAATTTATTTATTACAAAGATGAAAAAAAAGCAGATTTAGGGTGTTCATCTTGAGTTATATTTTGTGCATTTAGTGGTGAGGAGGGTTTAGAGTCAGTTTGGGTTTTTAGGAGTAAGGTTGTGTGAACAGGTTATGAATAATTAGTATCTTACCTGCTGTAGGTAGCTCTTTGAATGCGCTCAGTTTGAAAAAAATAGAGCTTGACTCCGACCAGGCTAATGAGCTAATGGCTAGTTGGTGTGGTGAGTTGCTTATGAATTAACAACCGCAGTTTCAGAAATTTCACGTGAGTGCGATTGCTGTTAGTTTCACAGAAAATGCTTGATCACGCTGAATACTGTCATTTGCAAAAGCAAATAGTGGTAGCAGAAGCTACCATATTTTACTGACTATAAGGCGCATAAAGCGAGACAAAACAGTCAGATGAGTCAAACTTTATTCAACTCATCCACAATAACCACAAAAAATCGGTTCAAGGTCAGTAAGCACAACCAGAATTAATAAATGGTAAATGGACTGTACTTATATAGCGCCTTTCTATCTGATCAAGATACTCAAAGTGCTTTACGCTACAATCTGTGTCCTCATTTACCCATTCATACTGCACTCTACTAGATCTCTACAAAGCTAATTGAACAAATCCTTCTATTGATACTAATCAGTGCTTTTAGATCACATTCATACATCAATGGGACGCACATCAGAGGCAATAAGGGTTCAGTGTCTTGCCCAGTGACACTTCAGCATGTGACTGCTGGTGGATTCGAACCCCCAACTCTTGCATTGGAGGATGACTACTCTAACCACTCAGCCACAGCCGCCCATTACATAAGGTGCACCCAATTATAAGGCTCAATGTCAATTTTTGAGAAAATTAAAGATTTTAAGTGCGCCTTATAGTCCGAAAAATACGGTACATGTAGCACTTCCTGTGCAGCATGGAGAATTTCCTGCAGGAATACCATCATATTTCTAATCTAATCTGATGTAAAAAAAAAATAGCTGGCCGCATAAAAGAGGAGCTGAGTAAACAATTAGCTAGCTAAAGCTAGCCATTAGCTTTGACAGGATGAAGACTTTTGCCTCTTCCTTCACACTTGGTGCTCTGTGACTGATGCCGTGGCTGATAAAGTTACTGTTTGACAGAACACCACTTCAAAAATTAACATACAGTTGTTCACTAAAAATATATCTGCAGCAGGTGAGATATTGATTACTCACAATCTTACCACATAACCCCACGTCAAAATGTTCGAAATATCACTTCGACGAGTCCACTTTAACTTTGTGCTGAGCCTTAAAAATGCTTAAAAAGGCTTGAAGTGAGTGAAAACATGAACTGAGAGGAAACAAGAAGCGTGAAAACATTACCGTATTTTTCGGACTATAAGGCGCACCGGATTATAAGGCGCATTAAGCGAGACAAGTTAACTTTGACAGATTTTTGAGCGCCGTGTACCACATAAAATCGGTTCGAGGTCAATTTTTGTACAGTATTTAGATAAAACACATTTGTATTGGTTGACAGTTCCTCTGAAGATCTCTTTGTTCATGCACGAACAGGTTATTAAACTGATAAACATCTGAAATAAAACAGCGACAGAACTTGTGCAATGCACTCCATGGAAGGATTGTGCAAGCAGCCGCTGACTGAACGAGTCAAACCACCTCAAGTTTGACTCATAATCATAAAACAACCACTTCTTATATAAATCACCTTCTCTAGTCCTCCAGCCTGTTTTCTCCTCCTGTCTGTGGTCAGTGTGTTCTGAGGTTGTTTTTCTCCTCCAGACTCCCAGCATGCTGCCAGCTGCCAGACCCCCCCCCCACCCCCACCCCCCCGTCAATCATG
>JARVLU010000001.1:21001274-21011705 GCA_031762415.1 Simpsonichthys santanae
TAATTACATAAACACTAATTTTAAACACAACAGCCACTCACAACTTCTTAATATCATATACAAGCTGCCCCTTCTTCCTCTACCCTTAAACAACGCATATGCGACCTATGTCTTTTCTGCCTGGCTAATGCTAATAATATTATCATGGCGGGGAGGCAAATTTTGGGCACTCAGGTTTTTTTACGTTCATCCCGAAAGTAAACTGGAAGTAGAACTTCTTCTTCTGTGGATTTTTTTTTTAAGGAGAGTTTACCACACTGCGCATGTCAGTACATGATCATCATAAACAGATTGTGCCCATGTAAACGATACATTTGAATTATTTAATCTGAAAACATTTCAATCCGGTCAAATAATTTTGCACATGTAAACATAGCTAATGAATTCAGCAAAGAAGAGTCAGGCGTGCATCTGTAACGTAAGGGGGGGAGGCGCAGTGTAGGATGCTTGACAGAAGCAGAGTGCTTACAAAAGAAGGTAAATGTAGATGCTTAACAACCTGTTAAAATACGGTACACCAAAATGCAGGAAATCACATCTACTTCATTCAAATTTTTCTGGGGGAGGAACCCCCAGACCCCCGCACACAGCTGGCTCACTCTCTATTTGCGTTCCAGCATTGACTGGTTTACAAATTAAGCCCTGATTAAGAGCAATAATTGTGTACTTAACCACTTAAGACCATTGGGGACAAGGGTCTTTGAAACTTTTATTTTGCCCCAAAAAATTGAGAACCATTGCATTAAACATCTTGGACCGATGTGCAGGTTACTTCATAACATGAAAATAGCTGCATGAGCTGTGGATCTGTCTGCATGTTGGTCATGACATGTCACACACCATGTGACCTGTGTGTAATCTGCAGCAGATAGTTGGAACAGGGTTTATCCGTTCCTTGGCCTGTTAGTGCACTGATGTTCCTCTTCAGGATTAAGCAAGAGGACGGTAACAATGGCACGGTAAATACTGGCTGAGTGGCCACCTGTCCATTCAGAGAACCTGTCAGCTCACATTAAGCTGATGTGCTGAAGGGCAGCGTCAAAAACCCATTACACCGAGTTCAGACAAGGAGCTTAAATTCAAGCTAGTGAAAAGTGCTGAATTGTAGAGACGTTTGTTTGTTTTCCTGATCAATAAATTAATGTTTATTTTCTCTCTTCTGTCCTCAGACTGCTCTGGCATGGGTGTGAAGATGCTGCAGTGCTTCCCTTTCTACAGACGCTGTAAAGAGCGCTGCAAGAGCCGACAGTGCCCCCCAGCAGCAGGTGGGGGCCGAAACTGTACAGGCTTTAAAAGACATAGGTCAGATCTTCTGAAGTGGGGTTATCTGTA
The DNA here is from genome assembly GCA_031762415.1 of Simpsonichthys santanae. Lineage (NCBI taxonomy): Eukaryota > Metazoa > Chordata > Actinopteri > Cyprinodontiformes > Rivulidae > Simpsonichthys > Simpsonichthys santanae. The sequence goes on from JARVLU010000001.1 coordinate 21,002,607, forward strand.
AAGGTTATGGACAATTAATATTTTACCTGTTGCAGGTACTTTTTAAAACAATTTAAATTTGGAGCATAAGGGTCCATCTGGCCAGATTGACAAATTAACAGCTAATCCAAGTGGGATTACAGTCAATTGCTTTTGTCTTAAAACAACTCTAATCTCAAAAATGTCAACGTTGTTCATACAAACATTATTTTATAAACTGCCAACAGTTTCTTGAATCCATGGTAATTTACATAATTTAGTGTGTATTAAATAGCAGCTGTTGGCCGTAGTGCTTCTTCTGGTGCAGCCTGGAGCACTTCCAGCAGGAATGTTCAAATATTTTTGACTAAATAATCATGATAATGCTCGTCTGACAGCAGTGCCATTAACTTGTTAACTACACTTTGGATACTTTTGTTGGAGAAACATATTCTCGCTTTACAGCAGATTTTTAACAGTTTTTTTTTTAAACTTGTAAATACAGATTTTCAGGACACAGCATGAAAACAGTCACATGAATCTGCAACGAGCAGTGTGTGCATGTGCAGCTTGTTTTTATATGCTTATCAGATCAGCCAAGCTCACAGGCAGAGTTAGCATTCTCAGCCATAGTCGCTAAAAACATCCATAAACTTTGACTGAAAAGTCCCTAACAACTTCTCTTTAATCGTTTGAGAAAGGAGCTGTTTTATGATGGCAGTAATCCACTATTATCCTAGCCCAGATGGGATTAGCTGTTAGCTTGTCAATCCAGTCACAACTGAATGCGAGATACTGCTAAGCTAGCTAGCTTTGACCCCAAAATTTAGCTATTATGTCGCTTTTTTGTACAGAAATATTTTAAATACATTTCTTAGATTATTATTCAGAAGAGACATGAAGAACATTGTTTTAACATTTTACTGTAGTTGTAATTTAGCTAATGAACAATATCAGTTTCGTTTACATGAGCATTTTCATTATTAAGAGCAGCTAGCAGCGACAGCTAGCTGTAGCACTTCTGGTGCACCTCCTGCAGAAACATCTTAATCTTTCTGCTGGAACAATTGTGGAATGGATCAAATTGTAAAAGTGATCAAAACAGCAACAATGTTCAGTCAGGTCATCTGGAGAGGTTTTTTTTTTTTTTCTGAGATGTTTCATCCTTCATCCAAAGGACTTCTTCAATCTGAGGAGCCACACAACAAAATGAGTCCCACAGTAGCCTACACCCGTTTCCGCAATGGGAGTGAGCTGTTTGTGGGACTCAATTTGTTGTGTGGTTCCTCAGATTGAAGATCTCCTTTGGATGAAGGACAAAAAGTCTCAGCAAAAAAAAAAAAAAAAAAAAAAACATCCAGATGATCTAATTGAACACTGTTGGATTTTAACCTAGATTATGAGCATGATCATTGGTGTTATAAAAACATCTTTACCGTGAAGTGCTATCAAACTCTCGAGGTTGGCATAGTTGTAAAATTAGTTCTATTAATTCGTTGAACCAGTCAGAATAAAACTTTCTAGCTGAGGTGTTTCAAAAAACTATCTGCAACAGGTAAGATATCATCTGTACCTAACTTTTCCACAAAACCCCACTTAAAAAGGTCCAAACTATCCCTTTAAAAGACCTCAAGTTGGACTAGATAAGCAGCTATTTTATGTTTGTGAAGTCTGATGTGCTTTAAATCACTTATCTTCACCCTCTCAGTTCCAGTAGAGGAGATGAAGCCACGTCTGTCCTCCACCACCTCCTGGGGCAGCGACAGCGAAGGAGCGGGGAGCCTCAGCCGGGGCTCGCAGATCTATTTCTCCACCAAGGCCCGGCTGTCGTTCAGACACCAGCTGGACAGCAACATCAACGCAGTGGACGCCACCGACTGAGCGGAGCAGAGAAGCTGAATGGACTCTACAAGCGTTTGGTGATGAAAAGGAACTTCAGCTGCCTGCCAGTCAGAACTGATCACTACTCAAGTTCAACAAGGCAGAAAAAGTCTGAAAGTGACTCTAAAGAGAGTGGAGGCTCTGCCCTGACAGCCTGATGAGAGGAACAGGGAACAGAAGAGTTGTTTACACTGTTCACTACCAACTAGTGCATTATTTGTGCTATTTTCTTTTTTTTTTTTTTAAACCCTCTGAGCTTCATTTGTGACATGATGAGTTCATCAGATTCTGAATCATCAAAACTAACTTGTATTAATTTTTTGACAAGCTTATTGTAAAAGCCACACACTTGTACAGAATTACAAAAAAAAAGTGTTTTAATAATCCAAGCGTGACGCGTCATGCAGGCGATTCAAACGTCCTGTTATGAAGTTTCTATGGATTTTTTTTTAACTCAGCATCTTAACTGTATTCCTTTTAGTTGACCTTGATCAATATTTTTATACATTAAAGTATTTTGGGGTAGTGAATGCATTTGGCATTCATGGACTGACATTGTGTGGATAAAATCCAGAAAAGACACTAACATTTATTCAGACTCGGAGTGTGTCAAAAAGATTTAAATTCTTAACTAAATAAAACAAGTTGTAATAAAATGTCTGTCTTTATTAACTGCAACAAGCTGCTAACAATGACAAACCCATGATTTCCCTCACAACATATACCGTATTTTTCAGACTATAAATTGCACTTAAAATCCTTTAATTTTCTCAAAAATCAACAGTGAGCCTTATAATCTGATGCGCCTTATAGTCCAAAAAATATGGTACGTCTTTCTGCAGAGTTTAACTTATTCTTGACAGATGAGATCAAAACATGGCATTCTGGGAAACAATATCCTACCTGCTGTAGATAAAAATAAACTGAACTGATGAGCTAACGGCTAGTCTGAGTAAGACCAAAATGGATTGTTACTCAAAGTTCATAGTAGTTTGTGCTTTTTCTATTTAATAAACTTTTATTTCGTCAACTTAAAATTTCACCATTATTTGCTTGAAAATTTTCTATTACTGTATTTGCAAATGTAAATATTGGCAGCAGCAGCTAGCTGTAGCACTTCAGGCAGAAATTTCATTTTTCAGCTGTAATTAAAAGGATAAGGTGAAACTGATGGAAACGAAAAAGTTTCATGAACCGCAAAATTTTTTTTTTTTTTTAGATTTAAGATGTTTTAACAGAAATTCGCTTTGGTCAGACTAGCCATTAGCTCATCAACTCAGTCAGAGTCAATGTTTCTCCAAACGAACGCTGTTCAAAGAGCCATCTACAACAGCTAAGACATTCATTATTTAGATCTTCTCAACAGAACCCCACTTTAACAAAGACATGGACAATGCGTTTTGTTAAAAATATTTATTCATAAGTATTCACAGGTACAAAAGCAGTCCAAAAACAAACCCCAACACATGTGATGTCATCACTGACATCATCAACATGCGTGTTAAGGTTTGGAGATGACTCCATTTGGATATCGGTCCTTAAAGCGCGCCACAACCTCAGGATCCAGGAGGTGAATGCCGTCCAGCTGGTTGCCTAGAGTTATCCTAGATGGAGAATTCAAAGAGGCAAAAATGACGTTTTGAAAACGCACACAACGGTTTTAAAATGAGTTTTACTTTAAAGTGTGTTACCAGTTGGGTTGGACATTGTGAGGTCGTCCAAAGAGCTCGATCTTCCTGGTGCCGGGAGACAACCGCTCTATCATGCCGTAGATCTCGTCTGGTTTGTGGCTGGTGGAGCGGACCTGAGGCAGGGGTTACAGACACTCAAGAAGCTGTAAACATTACAAATAATGTGCCAAGAAAATAGTACTTTACCTCAGCCACAATGACATCACAATCCAGGCCTCTGTTGAACCCCTGAGTGTTTCCCTTCACGCCCACCTGAAGACAAACACGGAGCATTTTATTTATTTATTTTTTACGAACACTCACAAAAAGTGAGACAATAAAAACTCTGCATGAAAAGACAGTTTAACAAGCAGGAATGATAGAAACAGATTCAAAAGTACCAAACAGTGCTCCTTCCCGTGGTTCAGCCAGTGACCAGTCCTGCCAGTCCGGATGATCCTCTGAAGCTGGTTGGTTTTCACCCAAATGATTTCATCAATACGCTCATAGCTGGGAGAGAAAAGAACCAGAACAACAGGCTAACGCTAACACAAAACCATACCATATGGAGAACTTTAAACACCGCACAGCATCAAAGTGATGTTCACATAAAACCATCAGACAATAAAGAACGATTAATATGATTAAAGTCAACATTTCAAATGGTGTCAAAGGCCAGTCGGCACACTCAAGAGCAGCTGATTACATGACCTGAAGGATCGAGAGGGTGAGTATGGATGTAGCAACTCGGACAGACAGGGCGGGGCAAGTCCATTAAGGGCTTTAAAAGTTAAAATTAATCCTAAAATGTACGGGCAGCCAGTGCAGGGAGGCTCAAACAGGGGAAATGTGGTCAAACGTTCATGCGCCAGTTAAAAGCCATGCAGCAGCGTTCTATACCCTCTGAAGCTGACAGATACATGAATCAGTGATTCCTGTATAAAGTGCATTACTGTAATCCAGCCGAGTGGTCACAAAGGCTTGAACTACTGTTTCGCAATGCTGCTGAGAAAGAATTGGCTTTACTTTAGCCAGCTGCCTCCGATGGGAAAAAACAACTAAATTTAACAACAGCTCTAATGTGGTTTTCTAACTTTAGTCAAGCATCGACTAGGTTTGTAATGGCTGGCCTGATATACTGGGCCAAGGAACCAACATCTACATTGGGAGTCTCAGTGGCGCTTCCAAAGACCATCACCTCAGTCTTTTCCTCGTTAAACTTTAAGAAGTTCACTGCCGTCCAGACTTTTATGTCCTCCAGACATAAAAACAGAGGCCAGAGGGATAGTCCTTTCTCTTTAGCGGTCCATATATCGGTGTATCATCCGCGTAACAATGAAAGGAGAACCCATATTTTCTAAAAATAGAGCCAAGAGGGAGCAGGTACAGAATGAAGAGTAGGGGGCCTAAGAATGAGCTCTGTGGAACTCCACACAAAAGAGGAGCAGAGGACACGTGGTCACCAAGGCGGACACAGAAAGTACACTCAGCTAAGTAGGAGCTAAACCAGTCCAGTACTGTACTGCTTACCCCACCCCCACCCCCACAGTTTCTAACGACAAAGTAAAATGCTACGGTCCACTGTGTCAAAAGCAGCTGATAAAACTAATCTAAACCAGAACCATGGTTGTAAACGTTAAAGCTAAACTTACCCCCACAGTCTGAGACAGTCTCGGCCCAGCTCCATGGCCCTGTGGGCGAACAGAGAGGTTCCGTAAGAGACCTGATCATGAACACGAATAAACACAGAAATGATGCGGACAATTAGCTAAACAAGATTAAGATTTTCACCGCCCCACAGTGACTAAAAGCTACTCACGTGTACAGATGTTGAGGAAAATTTGACGTGGCAGTAGCTGACACGCACTCTGTCCGTTCTCACATGGCTCACGTTGAAACATTTATGAGTGCGTTTATTTAAACAAGTCCGTTTTATTTGTAGTTAAAAAAAAATTAAAAGATGCACCGATCCCAGTTTCTTTAGGCCGATTCCAATTTTTGTGAATCTCCGTTTAGCCGGTTCAAATATTCTCTTTAAAAACTATAATTGAAAGCACAGCAAAAGTACCATATTTTCCGCCGTACACATCGCACCGCCCTATAAGTCGCATCAGTCCATATTTGTCTAGTAAAGTGGAAAAAATCCATAAATATGTTGCTTCGCCGTATACGTCACATCTATTATGCATCACCGCTGACAACCCGGAAATGTGGGCCGATGTTGTGCCAAAAATCGATGGGCTGCCAAATGGCGGCCATGGGAGTGTGCACAGGAGGACTTTAACAAGAATTTTGACCATTTTTTTCCAGCCCATTTTTTCCAGCCCAATTTGGCAGACGTGTTCTTTCTGTTTTCTTCTGCTGATTTAAGCTTGTTCTACCTTTTCAGCTAAATTTGTAGCATTTTTAGCTAATTTCAGCTGTTTTCAGATAAATTAATGTTTTTTGTGGTAACCTGCTTCTTTCAGCCTAATTAACTCCTTTCTGCTAATTTCCGCTTGTTATGCTCCTTTCAGCTTTTTCTGCTATTTCAGCTACTATTTAGTTGTTTGTATACTAATTTTAGCCCTTTTGGCTAATTCCACATTGTTTTTAGTTTATTTCAACTCTTTCTACTTCCTTCTTGTATGTTAAGCTTCTTTCTGCCTTTTCGGCTACTATTTAGATGGGGGTTTTTTGTTGCTAATTTTAGCTTTCTTAGCTGATTTACTAATTTTTGTGCTCATTTCTACTTATTTAAACCTAACTCATCAAATATGTGTTCTTTCTGCTTTCTTCTTCTAAGTTAGGCTTGTTCTTCCATTTCAGCTTAATTTCCGCTCCTTTTCAGCAAGTTCTTCAGCAGTAAGCATTCACACTGCCTTCTCAAAGGAAATGCAATTTCTCTAGTTTTTTACCTCCCAGTGACCCAGAGGAAGAGGAAACCATCGTCTTGCAGGGCGGGAATGCTCAGTTGTCTCATCTCCTCGTCAGTCAAGGTACCGTACGGCAGCTCCATGTGAATATCCCAGGGAGGGTCGGCCATCACTACGGCAAACTTACCCAGGATGGACATGTCCAGGAAGCGGATGTCACAGCAGATCCACTGAGAATCAAAGCGGAAAATCAGAATTTTGTCAGAAGAAATGGCACGACTTTTTAAATCATCTTCTTGCTCACCTGCGACGGGAAGAGTGTGCCCACGTTGCTGTCTGTGTCCGTAGCATGGAGGCCGAGCTCAGTGGCTCCCGCCGGGCTCACCAGCAGGCTGCCTTCAGCCTCGGGGGGGCTGTCGATCTCGTAGTGCACGTACTTACAGGTGTCCATGTGGAAGCAGGTGTTGAGGAAGGAGCAGTCACCGAGGCTCTCGTCTGTGTGCTTGTTGATGATACGTCTGGATGAGGAAAGTCAGAAAATGCACAATAAAACTAGAGAAGTTGCATGTCCTGCGAAAATGCAGTGTGGAAGCTAATTGCTGAAGAACTAGCTGAAAAACAGCTGAAATCAGTTAAATAAAAAAATAGCTGAAAAAGGCAAAAAGAAGCTTAAACTACCAGAAGGAAGTGGAAAGAGCTGAAATGAACTAAAAAATGTGAACTTAACTGAAAAAGCTCAATTTAGCACACAAATAGCTAAAAAGTAGCTGAAATTGCAGAAAAAAGCTGAAACTTGCAGAAACACTGTAAATTGAAAGGAGCACAAAAAGCTGAAATTAGCAGCATATTTAGACTGAAAGCAGCCAAAATTACCACAACAAACTTGAAATTATCTGAAAACAGCTGAAATTAGCTAAAAATGCTAAAATGTTAGCTGAAAATGTAGAACAAACTGAAATTAGCAGAAGTAAGTAGGGAGAGCACAGTTTTGCCCAATTCAGCTGAAAGAAGCAGAATTTAGCACAAAAAAGTGGAAATTATCTGGAAAAAGCTGAAATTAGTTTTAAAAAAAAGGCTAAAAAGTTGCTAAAACAGCAGAAAGAAGTTTAAATTACAAGGAAGCTGAATTAGGCCGAAAAAGTTTAAACGAGTGCAAAAAATGTGGAATTAGCCAAAAAAGTTAACATTTGCATAAAAACTGCTAAATAGTAGCTGAAATAGCAGAAAATGCTGCAACTTGAAGAAATAAGCTGAAATTAGCAGAAAGAAGTTAGAAGAAGCACAAAAATGTATTTAGCAGAAAGAATCTGAACAGCTGAAAAAACAGCTGTAAGTAGCTGAAAAATGTTTAAATTGGCACAAGGAGGCTGAAAGTAGCTGAAGTAGAACAAAATGTGAAAAGAGCAGTAAAATGTAAACAGAGTTAAAGATATGAAGGATGTAAAATGAGCTCAATTAATTTTCCATGAGGAAATAACTAAACATTTTAAAAAACTGAAGTTGCACAGCAGGATGGATAGTCCTGAGAGAGCTGAATGTTTTGATATATGATGTGTTGAAATAACTTGAAAACTGCAGGCGAAGAAAGATGCTGAAAAATGTATGAAATAGAAATGGATCTATACTGAAATGCATTTTTGTTCCGTACATTTTTCGCCCTCTTGCTGTGTGCTTTATAAACATCCAAATAATAATTTGCTGCAAAAAATAAGAAAACTTTACAAATAAAAACGTGCCTTAAAAAATCCATAAATCTTTAACTAGCTAAACTTCTACAATCTTCTATTTAATTATTTTTATATATATATATAACTATTCCAGACAGCAGTGACGACTAACAGCCTGTTTTAGTTGGACTCCATGTTTCCAGGAGAGCTGGGAGTCATTCTGGGAGTTTAAAAATATATCAGCTACATAAAAATGTGCCCTGATTGCACAGAGAGGAGAAAGTCCAGTTAAAAGGGCTTTTCTGGGAATCAATTTTCCCATTAGAAGTCCAGTGAGCGAGATGACGAAACGCTGGGAGCAAATTACGTATAAAAACTGCAGCTCAACAGTTTCCTGAGTTCTCCCACAGAGATAAAAAAAAAAGAGTGATTCTATTGTTCTGCTTTCTGCTGACGTTTGTTTCTTTACACACACGGATACTGAGAACATCCAACACGTATGAAGATCTTATTCAAAAAGAAAGAACTCTGTTGTGCCGAGGGAGGAGTGGCATTACAAATATCTGAGTTTTGGTGTTAAAAATGTTGAATTATAGCATTAATGGTCCAGAACTGGTTTTACTGGGCCCATTTTGTTGGCTGACTTCAACTTCAACTTATTTTCAAGAAGTTCTGCTGATTTGTTTTTTATTTTGCAAAAACTATGACTGACCTCATCTGAACTATGCTGCCATCTTCTGACCAAAACGGGTATTTCTCAATTATTAATACAAAATGCACAAACGAGTTTTAAAAGTAAAGACGAGATCATGGGTAACTGGAACCATTCATTGTCTACAATAAATATTTAATTGGTTTATGTAACTCCTTCAGCGGAGCGGAGGTGCAGGTGAGAGACGAGAAGGAGCAGAACTGTTAGGAGACTTAAAAACATGCAAAAGAACTACAAACCGGATTCCAAACAAGTTGGGACACTAAACAAAGTGTGAATTAAAAACTGAATGCAATGATGTGGAGATGGCAAATGTCAATATTTTATTCGTAATAGAACATAGATGACAGATCAAA
>JARVLU010000001.1:21023108-21036025 GCA_031762415.1 Simpsonichthys santanae
AAAAAAAAAAAAAAAAAAAAATTAGAGTGTTGGGATTTTCCTTTTTTAAATTTACACAACAGGGGTGTAGCAGCCTACTTTGAGCATGCCAACAATCATAAAGTGTTCTAGAAACTAAAACAACAATAGAGACATGTTATTTCTTTATTTTTTTTTCTGTTTGCTTTGCTTCATCCTAATACTGCCTCCATAAAATGTAAAAAGTGTTAAAAAAATAAAAAGCTTAAATGGTTTTAGGAAAATCTTTCAACAAACTCAAAGATTTGTTATTTGACGTTGTTGATGTTGGTATGCGCCTCCTAGTGGTGCAGCAGGGTTATTACAGACGTTTTTTTCCCCCCATGTTTTCTGTTTGTTTTTAATCTAGTGTAGATGAGGTCTTATTAATTTATTTAGCTTTTAGAGAGTTTGGTACAGAAACAGTAAAAACACTCCAGGGTTATTATGGTTTATTTCTCATTTGAGTGTTGCCATTTAAAAGCCAGACGTTGATGTTTTTCAACATATATTTTTTATATTTTTACTGTCATTATAAAGGAACTCTGTAAAATTATCCCGAGGTTCTGGTGTTGCATACATTTCCCAGCCTTTTCTTGTCCTCTCTCTCACTTCCAGGAACTGATTGTTCGATAAATATAGCTGCTCCTGAGTACATTGATTTTTATTTTTGTCTGCCTGTCAGCGCTTGGATCTGCTGCTACTTCAATAATCTCAATGCCAGTTTAGCTCCAGACACAAATCTAATAATAGCAGGGCTGTTAGATGATGGTTCAACAACAGTGACTGTTCTCAGACTGTCACTCCGTCAGGAGCCCTCCAATGCTGAGATAATGAAAAAGTTCTCAGTATTGTGGAAATTGGACTCCTAATTAGTGAAGAATACACAACGTGTTGACACTACGTTACATCCCTTCATGCATATCGTCTGCTCTCCCTGCAGGGAGGTTTAACTGCAGCGTAACCTCGGAGTGGCATGATGAAGAAAAGGAAGAAATGCCAAATTAGCTGAAAAGAACCCACTGATGCTCCAGTTAAAGGTCAGCAGTGAACTTTCAGTTTTACGTTCCTCTGTTTTGGAGATTTAAACACACCTAATGTCTAATTATTTTCTGGAGTTGTTTTGTCTCTATGTTGTTTTGTTTTTTTGGTATTGTTCTTTTTTTACAATACTGTACTTTGTGCAGCTGAGAGTGGAACGCGGCAGAGACTAAATTATTATAATGTTAAAATATAATACTGACGGGACAGTTTTCATATCATTTGATGCGAGAGAATAACCCACACAGCTTTGTAGCCACAGCCGAGGCGAGGCGGTCTTGATGCATAATTCATGTTTCCATATCATCATAATGATCATGTGCAATGAGTGTTTGCTCTCCTAGCAAGGACACTGTGTGTGTGTGTGTGTGTGGGGGTGGGGGGGGGGGGGGGGGTGCAAATGTATTTGCGTCCACACGGTGGCGGCAAAGAGCAGCCTCTGACGTGTTTTTATTTGCTGTCGTTTGTGTCCAGGGGAAAGTTAAAGCCCGTCGGCTGAAGCTGATGCTGTCGCACCTCAACACGTCGGCGCTGGGTCCCTGCTCGTCTCCCCAGTTCCGCGCCCCGTCCGGCCGCGTGGGCAGCCTGGTGCCTCAGTCTCTGTCCTCCCTCACGCACGGGCACACGGCGGGGGCGGCCGCTCTGGGGAAGGTGGTGTTCAGCCTGGCCCCCGAGGGTCGCATGGCCTTGTGAGTTTCAAACAGCAGTGAATCCACAGGCGGCTTGGCGTTTGTTTGGTCGCTGTAACAATCGCACTGTTTTTCGTTTCCCAGCACGTTCGGCATGGTCGACAGCGAGGAGACGTGCATTTTGGTGATGGTGTACAACACGGCAGACAGCTGGGGCGTCCTGATCGGAGACTCGGTGGCCATTCCTGAACCGAACGTCAAGCGACACTGCATCACACACAAAAACAAGGTCAGCGCCTCCACCTTCGCTCACCTTCGGCACAATAATCTCGTCTTAATTTTTCCGTACCTTCCGACAGTCGTTCGACTTCAGGAGCATTCGAGTCGACTCTCCGCTGCTGCTCATCGTCAACGGCAAGAAGCAAAACGTCAGAAGTCAGATTCCCGTCACCGTCAGCTACACGCAGAAGAGCGAATGAAACGAAAGGACTGAAAGACGTTGCTGTTTACGTCTCTGCATTTTGAACGTTCCCAAAGTTTGTGCCTGTTTTAGGATTTTTTTCTGTACATACGTGTCGCCCTGCTTTGTTCATATGTATGATTTCCTTAAAAGTTTACCATTATGGGGTCCAACACAGTTATTTCATAATAATGTAAATAAGCCTCCGATGTGGAGGTGACTTGAGTTGAGCTAAAAAAAGAAGAATATTTATTTACTGTGGATTTGAAGCAGCAGCTCTTGGTTTATGTTTTTATACATTCCAGTGAAAAACGCTGCTGAGCTACGACGAATAACAGAAGCAGAAGGTTTGAGTTTGTGATTCGGATTAAGTTTTTTACTGGCAGCACAGAAAATGTTTTCAATTCATTGTTACTGCAATAAAAAAAAAATTAAAAAGTAAGGAAGAACTCAGATTTGGCCAGATAACTGTTGGATTATTAATCTGCAACAAAAACATCTTGTAACATTTAATAGTTGTCATCAGCAGCATTCACACTGTGACCCATTTTTCTTCTGTATGTTTTTCTGTATGTATCTCGTCCTGCAGTTTTCACATATCACAACGTTCAGCGACAGTCTTTTGGTATTGGTGCAACTTTAGCTTTTTGAAAAAATGTAGCCTTTTCTGGCACATTTTCCTCATAGAAAACGAACTGAGCCCATTTTACATCCTTCAAATCTAGATGTGTTTACAGCCTTTTACTGCTCCTTTCACATTTTGTTCTGGTTCAGTCTCCTTGTGCAAATATAAACTTTTTTCTAACTACTTTCAGCTGTTTTTTTTTTTGTTTTTTTTTTTTGGTTCTGTCTGCTAGCTACATTTCTATGCTTCTTTTATTTTTGCAAGTTTCTGTATTTTTCAGATAATTTCCAACTTTTGGTGCTCGTTTCTGCTTCTTTCAGCCTAATTGGACAAACGTTCTTTCTGCTTTCTTCTAATTTGAGCTTGTTTTAACTTTTCAGCTACCTTTTTAGCTATTTTCAGATAAATTCAAGCTTTTCATGTTAATTTATGCTGCTTTCAGCCTAATTAACTTATTTCTGCTAATTTCAGCTTGTTATGCTCTTTTCATCTATGCAAGTTTCAGCTTTTTTTAGTTAGATGTTTTATGCTAGTTTTAGCTTTTGCTGCTAATTTCACATTTTTTTGCACCCATTTCAACTTTTTTCAGCAAAAACGTGCTCTCCACGTCCTGGTAAGTTAAGCTTTCTGCCTTTTTTTTTTTTTTTTTTAGCTATTTTTCATTTTTTATTTATTTATTGCAAGTTTCTGTATTTTTCTGATAATTTCTACCTTTTGGTGCTCATTTCTGCTTCTTTCAGCCTAATTGGACAAAAATGTTCTACTTTCTTCCAATATGAGTTTGTTCTAACTTTTCAGCTACCCTTTTTTAGCTATTTTCAGATAAATTCAAGCTTTTCATGTTAATTGCTGCAAATTTCAGCCTAATTAGCTTCTTCATGCTAATTTTAGTTTATGCACTTTTCAGCTTTTTCTGCACTTTTTGCTACTATTTAGCTCTTTTGATGCTAATTTTAGCTTTTTCAGCTAATTCTACATTTCTTTTAGCTCATTTCAGTTCCTTCTGCTTTCGTCCTGATAGATTAAGCTTCTTTTGTCTTTTCGGCTACCTTTCAGCTTTTTTTTTTTTGTGCTGATTTCAGCTTTTTTTAGCTACCTGGTAATTTCTTAATTTTTGTGCACATTTCTCCTTATTTAAACACAAATTAGGAAATATGTGTTCTTTCTGCTTTATCTGATAAATTAATCTTGTTCTTCAATTTGAGCTACATTTTACCTTTTTTTTTTTTAGCTAATTTCAGCTGTTTTTTTTTCTTCTGCAACAAGCATTCACGCTGCATTTTTGCAGGAAATGCAATTTCTCTGGTTACCATATAGCTGTTGTATTTCTGTTTATCCCAGAACTTTAATCCAAATGGCAATAATTGATTTAGTACAAAGTGCAAACTTTGTACAACAAGTTATTTCTTGGAGCGACTTCACATTTTTTCCAGTAAACTATTCTGAATTGATTTAAAATCTCTTCTTTTTGATAAGCTGCCGTTACTTTGCTGAAACTGACTCGATCTACAAAGAAGGTTCTGAGACAAACTGCTATTTAAAGACATTTACTGTAACACATGTAAGGAAATAAATAAATATTAATGGTTTTACTGGCTGCTTGGTATCCTGTTGGTGTTACAGCTCAAAACATACATGTGGTTCAGTTCAGGAACAAACACCAAATAATGTAATAAAGAACTGTAATAACACCTTCAGCTGCTTCAAATCATCAGAACACGGTGCAGAAGTAACTCGGATGGTCGGTTTATGAAGACGTTTCCCGTCAGCGTTTGTTGATGAAGGGACGACACTTTTCCCTGACTGGAGATCTGAACTGGAAGAAGGTTTTGCCCCCGTCAGGCTCCAGGCAGGAGAAGAAACGGCTGTCTCCTTCAGGGCCGATGGAGGGGAACCGAGGGCTTCTCTGAGGGGTCGCCTGCCGAGCCATCTCTGGGTGAAACAAGGGTGTCCGTTAATTAGTTTATTATTTTTTTAATATGTGAATGATTTACAGATCAAAGTTCAGTGACTCAAATGAATATGGACAGAAAATGAGACAAAACGCAGCCAAAGTACAAAATAAAAACTTTTTGAGACCTTTGGGAAGACCGAAGAAATGTCTGAAGACAACTTTAAAAGATTACAAGAGGCCTAGCATTTCTTGGAGAAGTCAGTATTGACCTCCGCCTTTCATGCTGGAGTTATTAAACTAAAATTGTCTTTGGAAGAGAAGGAACAGTTGGAAACTGGAAAAATTACATTTCCTGCGAAAATGCAATTTGAATGCTTATTCCAGAAGAACTTGCTGAAAAACAGCTGAAATTAGCAACGAAACGCGTGCTAAAATGTAGAACAAGCGTAAATCAGCAGGAGAAAGCAGAAAGAAAAAAGTTGAAATGAGTGCAAAAAAATGTGGAATTTGCTGAAAAAGCTAATGTTAGCATAAAACAGCTAAATAGTAGCTGAAATAACTGAAACTAGCAGAAATAAGCTGAAAGGAGCATAAGTTGAAATTATCAGAAACAATTTAATTGGGCTGAAAGTAGCAGAAGTTACCATTAAAAACTTGAATTTATCTGAAAACAGCTGAAATTAGCAAAAAAAAAAAATGCTAAGCTAGCTGAAAAGGTAGAACAAGCTTAAATTATCAGAAGAAAGCAGAAAAAAGTGTGGCCAATTAGGCTGAAAGAAACAAAAATGAGCACAAAAAAAGGAAATTACCTGAAAAAAGCTTGAATTAGCATAAAACCAGCTGAAAAGTTAGCAGAAAGAAGCTGAAATTACCAGAAGGAAGAGGAGAGAGCACACTTGTTGCTGAACGAGGCTAAAAAAAAATGCAAAAAAAGTGGAATTAGCTGAAAAAGCTAAAATTAGCACAAACAGCTAAATAGTAGTTGAAACAACTGAAACTAGCAGAAAGAAGCTGAAAGAAGCATAACAAGTTGAATTTAGCAAAATCAGGCTGAAAGTATTACCATGAAAGACTAGAATTTATCTGAAAACTGCTGAAATTAGCTAAAATATGCTAAAAAGCTAGCTGAATAGGCAGAACGAACTTAAATCAGCAGAAGAAAGCAGAAAGAACAAATGTTTGCCCGAAAGAAGCAGAAATGAGTACAAAGTAGAAATTACCTTAAAAAAAGGCTGAAATTAGCATAAAACCTGCTGAAAAGTAGCTAAACATTTGCAGAATAGAGCTGAAATTACCAGAAGGAAGAGGAGAGAGCACATTTTTGCTAAATTAGGCTGAAAATAGTTTAAATGAGTGCAACAAAGATGGGATTAACTGAAAATGCTAAAATTAGCGTATATGGTAAAAAGCTGAAACTTTCATAAATAAGCTGAAAGGTTAAGAAAGATGCTAGAAGACGCACAAAAACATTGTAGCTAGCAGAAAGAATCTAAAAGGAGCACAAACCAGCTGAAAGTAGCTGAACCAGAACAAAATGTGAATGAAGCAGTAAAATAAACAGATCTAAAGATTTGAAGGATGTAAAATGAGCTCAGTTCATTTTCTATAAGGAAAAAAGTGGCAGAAAAGGTTAAATATTTCAAAAAGTTAAAGAGAAAAACGGATCATAATAGTGTGAATGCTTCACAAGTGTTCACTCACTCAAGAGGAGTGTGTTGATCTTACCTGTGATGAAGTCCTGACATCCTGGCTGCAGCTGCACTTCTTTGTCTCCCACACCCACCACCATGTTACGGAGCCTCAGGGAGTCGTAAAGCCCCTGCAGCTTCTGGTACTGCCTGTTCCTCTCCATCAGCCTCTCAGACACCTCGCTGTACTTCCTCTTGTACTCCTCCATCACCTGAGCACAAAGATTCAAAAAAGCTGCATTTGCATTGTGGGTAACGTCCTAAAACCTTTAAGTTAATGCAGAGGGATGAGGCTGTTTGTCCACTCATATGACAATTAATCCCAGCAGTGCCTGTTAAGAAGATGAAGAGTTGCAGTTTACTTTCTTTAAAGAGGTGATCTCCCCCTTCATGGCAGTGAGCTCCAGTTCTCTGCTCTGGTTCTGCTGGGTCAAAACCTTCTCCATCTGCTTCAGCTGTGAATCGGCTCGTGAAAGACTGTACTCCTGATACAAACGCTCTTGGTGGACCTGGAAACATTTAAAGAGAAGACAAGGCTGATACAACAACGTGCTTTTAGGTTTAGCGATGCCCCACATGTGGATCGTAGCTAAACAGAAGTATACTCGACCTGATAGCTCCAGAAGGCCAAAGCGCGGGCGCTGATGTCCAGAACCATATCCGGTCGCAAGCCTGCCAGCACCATGGCTTTGTACTCCTCAGAGGGCGAAAGCTCTGTCCGCACAATGTCCAGCTTCCCAGACAGAGCCGAGGAGCATGCCGGGCAGATGGCGGGGGAGCGGCTGAACTCGCCAGAACCGTGCTGGTCACAGAAAACATGCGAGCAGGCGGTGACCCAGGCGAAGCCACTCAGCTTGGCCCGACACTTTGGGTAATTGCACAGCAGTGTGTCGTCACAGACAGACATGGTTATAACTGGAAAAACATGGTAAATCTTCAGTAACACCATGAATACTTTTAAATTCTGTAACAATTCTTACTTTTAGAGCCTAAAATTACAAATATTAAGACTTAATTATTTAAGATAATTTATATATTAGTGCACTACATTTCACTGTTTGTGGTATTTGTTATGATGTTACTACTTTTGAGCAGCTTTTCCATTAACTTTAACCTTAAAAAAAAGCTAACCATATACAATTTTCTACTTAAAAAGTAAGATTCATGTAGCAATTATTTGCCATTAAACATTAATTTAAACGTATTTTTAAAACTCTCAATTATATGATTTATGTTAGCTCAATAGTTTGTGTTGCATGAAACTGAACGTTAGCTGCAAATGCTAACTTTGTGCTAAGGCTAACATTTTTAAGTTACCTTCACTGACTTTTAAGTTTTAAAATAATAAACCCAAAAGACTGCTCAGCTGTTACTTTTGTGTGACACATAAAAGTTACAATTAGCCTTAGATCAATTACAAGCTAACACTTGTGAACCTTTATTAGCGTCGGTATTAGCATTGCGCAGGACTACACTAGCTTAAACAAAATTAGCTCAACTTGCTCAAGTAGTTTGGCTTAACTGTCATTTTAGCTGTTTATTTATGTATATGTTAAGTTTTAAAGAAATTATTTTTTTTTTGTGATAAAGTAATTACGTTGGCATTACACGTTTATTCTGTTTTCTGTCATCTTACCAGTTGGACATTCAGCACGACAGTGACGGTGAATCCATTATCCTCTAATCTGATTGGCTGATTTCTGGTCACGTCCCTCCTGTAATGTGATTGGCTAATTGCAGGTCACGTGACCCAAAATTTTAAATACAGTATAGCACAGTACAGTACAAGTCATATTTTTAACGCTGACCTTTCTCCTCAAGATGTTACTTTCTCCTCAAGATGTTACTGTTATCTTTGGAGTGGGCAACAACTGTTTCTGTTTAACCCAGAAACAGCTGGAGAATTGTTTCAATTTTATATATTAGGTTGTGTAAAAAAAGATGTTTTCTATTTATGGAGCTATAAATACATAGTCCTCCTGGGGATCGTTATACTGTAAATGATGAGCTTTTGAACATTTAGGTGCAAAAATTTGTTCAATATTTGTTATCAATCACTTCAAAAAATGAACTTATATATTACCATACATAGATACATTGCACAAAGTGAAATAATGTTAGAGCCATTACTTCTTGTCATTTTGATGATTCTGGTTTAAGGACAATGAAAAACAAAAACTCCATCATCTCTACCTGCTTCTTCCTTTTCAGGTCGCAGGGGTCACTGGTGCCCATGTCCATCAGTCACTCTGCGTGAGGCGGGGGACACACTGGACACGTCTCCAGTCCATCACAGGGACAGGTAGAGACGAGACAACCAACCATTCACTCACACCCAGAGACAATTCAGAGTTACCAATCAGCCTAACGCATGTTTTTGTTCTGAGGGCGTAAATCTGTGTACCCAGAGAAAATTTGCACGGAGAGAACATGCAAACTCCGCCCAGGTAGATACCCGGACCAGGATTTGATCCACCGACCTTCTCAATGTGACACAACCGCACTACTAACTGTGCCACTGTGCCGCCTAAACCAAAACTAAAACAAGTGTGATAAAATTCTGTATTGGAAACTCATGCAGATGAATCCTGGACACATTCTTCAAGTCAAGTCACTCCTGAACCAGAGACAACGTCAGAAACATCTTATCTGGGTTGAGAAGTTCAGAAAACACAGTGGACCAACACCAGCAGAGGACATGGCCCTAAACCATCATGACTGTGGAAACGTCACTCTGGACTTCAGCAACATGGATTCTGGGTGGACCTCTCCACTCTTCATCCAGACTCTGGGACCTTGATCTCCAATAAACTTATACTGTACAGTATTTGAAAAGAGGACATTGGACCACTGAGCAACAGTGCAGTTCTTTGTCTCCTCAGACACTTCTGACATCATCTCTAAGTGAGAATCATCCAATGTTGATGAAATAAAGGCTTCAAACAGTTCACTCTGTGTGGTGAATCTATACGAGTTTCACTTTCTGAAGCGATTGACAAAAATATTGAACTTTTTCACGATATTCTAATTTGTGAGATGTACCCGTAGCTATTTTTATCGTTGTTTTTTAAATGTCAGTTTGCCAGGCCACTCGATCATTACTGAATATGAACAACTGCTGTACAAATAAATGATTTAAACCCCAAGAATCTTGTTTAATAATAACTTAGCTGATTTTATTTTCCTTTTTTTCTAATCACAACTTTGAATTTGTGTTTTTCTTTCATTTAGAACAAGATCCTTAATACAAAGCCTTTAACGTTAAAAGTGAAAGAACGGATTTGTTACTTTTAATGAGGATTTTCTTGAGCATTTGAGCTGCTAAACTTATACAAAGTTGATTAAGGTTGACTTTATTTACAACTTATCCATGAGAAAAAGCAACTTAATGGCCTATTTGCCAAAAAGTACATAACAGTAAAATCAGTCATTTTCTTTTAGACGACTTGAGAGCGTTTGTTAAACCATGACTTATCTTTGCACTTTGCACTCCTTTTCTCTTGAGCAGTTTGACTTTAGGCTCAGCTTGGCTTAAAACATAATTATTGCGCCCCCCACCAAAGGTTAAAGGGCATTAATGCTTTCAACTCTGTCTGTGTGAGTAATATTTCATTGTCTGTATTATTAGTAAAATATCTCATGAATCACTGGATGATTGTTAATTAAACTTTCAGAGATTAATTGTTAAATTTAAAGGATCTGAGCGTTTTGGTTGTTTCTGGTGTTTATTGAGTGAATGTTTATGAAACGTTCTCTCTACTGTGATCCATTTTTCTTCTGTACGTTTTTCAGCATCTTTCTCGTCCCACAATTTTTGTGCTATTTCAACAAATCATAAATCAAAACGTTCATCTCATTCAAGAGAAGGGTGCTTAGACTTTTGGTATCGGTGCAACTTTACCTTTATGAAATATTTAGCCTTTTATGCCACTTTTTTCTAATAGAAAATGAATTTAGCTCATTTTGCATCCTTCACATCTTTAGATCTGTTTACAGTCTTTTACTGCTCCTTTCACATTTTGTTCTGCTTCAGATTCTTTCAGCTTCTTTGTGGAAATTTAAACTTTTTTCAGCTACTTTCAGCTAATTTCAGCTGTTCTTCGGCTGTTTTGTGCTCCTTTCAGATTCTTTCTGCTAACTACAACGTTTTTGTGCTTCTTCTAACTCCTTTCAGCTTATTTCTGGAAGTTCTAGCCTTTTATGCTATTTCAGCTACTATTTAGCTGTTTTATGCTAATTTTACCTTTGTTAGCTAATTCCACTTTTTTTTTTGCACAACTTTATTTTTTTTCTGCCTAATTTAGGGAAAATGTACTCTCTCCACTTGCTTCTGATGATTTAAGCTTTTTTCTGTTTTTAGCTACTTTTCAGCTGTTTTATGTTAACTTAATATTTTTCTGATAATTCCCACTTTTTTGTGCTCATTTCTGCTTCTTTAAGCCTAATTTGGCAAACTTATTCTTTCTACCTTTTCTGCTCATTTAAGCTTGTTCTGCCTTTTCAGCTACATTTTTAGCATTTCGTAGCTAATTTCAGCTGTTTTTAGATAAATTCTATTTTTTTAGGTAAATTCTGCAACTTTCAACCTAATTAACTTATTTTCTTGTTATACTCCTTTTAGCTTAATTGTGCTAGTTTAAGCTTTTTCTGCTATTTCAGCTACTATTTAGCAGTGTTTTTTGCTCATTTGAGCTTTTTCAGCTAATTCCACATTTTTAAGCTCATTTCAGCTCCTTCTGATTTCTTCTGGTGGTTTAATTTTCATTCTGCTGTTCAGCTACTTTTCAGCCATTTTTTGCTAATTTAAACTCTTTTTTTTAGCTAATTTCCTAATTTTGTGTTAATTTCTGCTCATTTAAAACTATTTCAGCAAATATGTGTTCTTTCTGCTTTCTTCTGCTAATTCCCTTCCATTTGAGCTATATTTAGCAGGTTTTTAAGCTAATTTCAGCTGTTTAAGTTCTTCTGCAACATGCATTCAACGCCGCTGCATTTTCACAGGAAATTCAATTTCTCAGGTCAGTTTTAGGTTGATTAATTTTGTTATTCTGTTTCTGCTCCTTCAGCTCCTGCCCCACCCACTCTCACCTGTCCCCAGTTGTCATTGTCCCAGGTGTTTCCACTCCACTCATCAACCGCTGTCCATATAATCACCTGGTTTATCCTCTGTCTGTCCTGCGTGTCCCAGTTGTCTTCTGCCTCATCAAGCTGTCTGTGTAAGTTATTGCAGCAACATTAGCATTTTACCTCTATTATATTCAGTTTAATTACATAGTCCCATTTATTTATGAAGCACATTTAAAAACAGCAGTTGTTACCAAACTGCTTAACAATAACAAAAAAAAAAAAAGGAATTATTTTAAAGAAAAATATATTAAAAGTCCTAATGGCACCAAGTCAACAGCAGTTGTCTGAGCACTTTACAAAAACATTCACATGCATTAAAAAATGAAAATAGTAAAGTTCTCTAAGGAAGTCAGCAGGAATCTTCACTTCGTGACAGTCCTGAGCAAGCACAAAGGCAACAGTGGAAAGGAAAGACTCCCTCTTAACAGAAAGAAACCTCCAGCAGGTCCAGGCTCAGGACCGGCTGGGGTTTGAGAGGACAGGAGGACAAGTCCAGGAGGAAAGACAAAAAACATGTTACGATGGAAATGATTACAAACAGATGGTGAGGAAATGTGGTCAATTAGTCTTCCAGCAGTCTAAGCTTTTAGCAGCATAACTAAGGGGTACCTCAGGAAACCCAAGCTGACCCCAACTATAGGATTTATCTAAAAGGAAAGTCTTAAAACTGGACAATGTGTCAGTCTCACAGACAGAAACTGGAAGTTGGTTCCATAAGAGAGGAGCCTGATCAATCTTCATCCCATTCTGTTTTTGGAAACTCTAGGAACCACAAGTAAACCTGCAGTCTGACAGCCAAGTGTTAGGAAAGCATGGAACACTACCTCTGGAGCTAGGCTGTTGAGGGCTTTGTAGGTGAAGCACTTTGCGTGTCTTTATTAAAATCTTTATTATTTTGAGTTTCTTGTTTTTTTTTCTGCGTTCATGGGTCCAGACTTTGATCTTCGATGGATCAAATTCAGAAGTCAACCCAACTCAAGATGGCTCCAGTCTTACCGAACACAAAACATGGCACTAATTCTGGTCTCAAAAGTGTCTGAGACCAACTCGACCAAGTTTTAATAAAACGACTACACCTCTGTTGCTTTCCCTCATGAGATGGTTTTGGACTTTGTCAGGAAAAGGCAGCGGCCAGTGTGCGTTCCTTCGACTGCCCATTGTTTTCCAGGTCTGAGCCTTCAACCATGATCAGTGTAATCATTTTATTGACAGTCGCCCCTCGGAGCCTCTGATTGGACGGAGTATGTGTAGTCAGTAATGTTGGACATCTCCTCAAACATGGCGCCTCCACCACGCTGCTTTTATTCATCTCTTCACGTGGTACAGGAGGAAAGAAGGCAGGGGTGTGTGTGACAGAGGGTCATTGTGCTGAGCTGCAGTGGGGATCCTGTGTGTGTGTGTGTGTGTGTGTGTGTGTGTGGGGGGGGGGGGGGGGGTAATGCTCAGTCAACTGTGT
>JARVLU010000001.1:21124673-21142131 GCA_031762415.1 Simpsonichthys santanae
GAAAATACAAAGACTTGGCAATTATTTTTACGCTGGATGCCCTTCCTGAGGCAGACCACTGAGCTACCACAGCCCTCTGTGTGGAGCAGAGAGCTGCTATCTAGGGCGCCCAGGAGAGCAGATGGTAGAGGTTAAGGGCTTTGCTCAAGGGCGCAGAGTGGGGAGAATGGGGGTGGAGACAGGTGTGGGTTCTTCACCTTTCCCACCCACATTTTGATGTTGCCGATCCTGGCAGACCTTCCGATCACCGGCTCGCCTTCTCTAACCTTGGTGTACCAAAAATGATTTGTAAAAATAGTAACATGATAGCTAAAAGCTAAATGTTGTATAAAACTAGATTGAAGCTAAAAATAGAAAACGCTAGGTAAAATTAACTGAAGTCTAGCTAAAAGATAAAAGTACCAAAATGCTAAGTAAAGTACCAAATGGCTAGCTAAAACTTTAATGTAGCCAAAAAAAAAAAAACAAAAAAAAAAAAAAACCCTAGCTTAATGGTAAATATAGCAAACAGCTAGCTAGAAGCTAAAAGTACCGAAAGGATAGGAAAAAGTAGCAATAGACTAGCCAAAAACTAATGTATCATGAGGCTACATAAAAAGTAAAGGTTGTAAAAAGCTAACTAGAAGCTAAAAGTACCAAAAGGCTAGGTAAAATAACCTTGTAGCTATCTACAAGTTAAATGCAGTAAAAGGCTAGCTAAATGCTAATTGGTGCAAAAGGCTAGGTTAAAGTGGCAACTTTCTATAAGCAAAATGTAGCAAAAATCTGAGTAACAAAATATCAGGTAAAATTGACTAAATGCAACCTGACGTAATATTTTGCGAAAGGCCAGCTAAAAGTACCAAAAACCTTGAAAACCTCACTCTTGTAGAAGCAGCATCTTGCAGCTAAGTATCTGGACAGTACCGCCTCCCTCCCATTTGCACCACCAAAGTTAGAAAGTTGGCAGCCCTAGTTATGCTCCTTGATGTACTCCGCTGCTCTTTTTTGCTCCTGCTCCACTTGTTTTAACTTTAGCAGCTCAGTTTTATAGTCTTTCAGCACTCTGCATTCACACTGCATGTTCTGTAGTTGAGGACAAGTTTTTAAAGGACCTGAGCACAGACTGATATCAATGTTTGTAGCTTTAAGGCCTTATGGAAAGTCTTTGCTGTAACTTTAGTGTAAAACAGTCGGGCTATAAGCTCTGTTGTGACTAGCCTCTGCTCCTTTAACTCCAGTAAAAACAAACAGTCCTGGGCGCAGACAAGAAGCCTGCTTCAAGTGGGGAGAGGAGTTCTTTGTGTGTGTGGATGCTCGTATCAGTCATCCATTAAAGATGAGCGTGAACCATGATGACATGCATTAAGTAAAGACAGAGGGGAGGAAAAAGCATCGGTTTTCCAGTTTGCATGCCTCTTCTCTGAGCGTGTTGCTTTAAGAATGAAAGTTGGGTGAGCCCCTCTTCCTGACACGCTCCTGGTATGCAAACATAAATTTAGCAGCAACGTGTTTCATCTGGAAGCGACCGAGAAGTGTCATGTCGTCTCCGTCCTCTCTTGGCTGACTTTGATTTATCTCCACAACCACCGTCACCTCTCCTCAGTCTGGGAACCGGAGGAGAGAGCGGACCTGTTTCTGTCAGAGAGCCCCTGACTGGGACAGCCGAGAGAGGGAGAGACAATCTTGTCTCTCAACAGATTGAAATTATACAGAGTCTGTTTGTGTCCAAGATGACTTGGAGCTGTTTGTGCACGACTGGGCTGCTTCTCCTCACCATGAGCCTGAAGGTAAAAACTATTTTCAGTCCAGTTTCAAAGGATTTATGGAGTTTGTGGAAGAAAGAGGACACACCACCTGTTGCTTTCTGTTTGAGGGGAGAAAAAGAAACGCAACCAGATTTTTGTTTTTATTTTATTAATACATTGCAACTGTTTCTAATCTTTAGGGATGTTCTGCCTGTGAGCCAGATGTATTTTACTGAATTTCTCTGACATGAACATCCAGATTTTACATTAATTTTCTTATATTTTAATTGTTTTTGATGAGGTTATTGGCGTTTATCAGTTCCAAAGCAGATCTTCAACAATATGACTTAATTTATAGTTTATCTTTTAACGTGGAGTTCTGTGGCAAGGTTATGAACAATTAGTATCTTACCTGTTGTAGATAGCTCTTGGAACAACCTCAGTTTTAAGAAATATGGTTTAAATCTGACCAAACCGATGAACTAATGAGCAGAGTCAAGATCAAAGTGGATTATCATATTTCTTCGAGGCTGCAGTGGCTGAGTGGTTAGAGCAGTCGTCCTCCAATGCAAGAGTTGGGGGTTCGATTCCACAAGCAGTCACATGCCAAAATCAGGTTTTTCTCTTGTAAATGAGTCCTCGAGGCTCAATGGGATTAACCTGTTAAAAGGTTGAATGAAAAATAAAATTCCCTGGGCAAGACACTGAACCCCTAATTGCCTCTGTGTCCCATTGTATGAATGTGATGTAGCACTGCTTCTTTGTAGAGAAAAAGAGTGCTGTATGAATGGGTAAATGAGGGCACAGATTGTTGTAAAGCACTTTGAGTATCTTGATAAGATAGAGAAGCACTGTATACTGTAAGTACAGTCCATTTAAAGGAGTGGGAGTGGTGGTGCAGAGGTTAGAGAAGGTGGGCCTGTGATCAAAAGATCGCCGGTTCAAGTCCTGGTACCGAAAAATGTGGGTGGAAAAAGGTGAAACACACACACACACACACCTGCCTCCACCCTCATTCGCCCTACTCTGGGCCCCTGAGCAAGGCTCTTAACCCCCACCATCTGCTCCCCAAAACAGGTCTCTCTTGAAAATGAGTTCTCCTGGCTCTATGGGACTACCTGGATAAATAAAGGGTAAATGAAAAAAAAAACATTTAAAGATACTACCACATTTAGAAAACTCTCCATTTTAATTTCCCAGGTAACGTTTTCAGAGATTTTTCCTTACATTTTCGCCTGATTGTTGTTCCACGTTTGTCCCATTCCACCATATTTGTTTACCATCACAAATTTCTGCCAGAATTTAAGGTCAACCACGTGACTCAATCTTCTATGAGATTTTCCCGCAGATTCAATTCCTTTGTTTACACTGAGTGCGGACCCGCATTTCATTCCGCTAGTGGAATATATATTTTTTAATGACAGCACTTGATGTATTTCAGGATAGCATTGCATTTTTTATGTTTGATTTAATACTTTCTAAAGAGTACCTTTTACAATAATACACACTTTGGCATCACTTATGTCATCCATATTTAAAACGGCAGGGTTGAAGTTTAACCTCAGTTGAGGAGTTTGAGAAGGATGATAATGTGTTTGCTGTGGAGATGAGATTTAGGGCCCAAACAGAGGGGCTGCATGAGTAAATGACCACAACAGGTGCTAAGATTACTTGAAGGTGAAATGGGATTCAGACTTCTGGCTATTACAGTCCAGTTGGACACGTCTGTTCTACAATCGGTAGCTAGCGAAGAGACAATCGAGGCTTCGCAACACTTAAGACACTACCCAGTACTACATCTGAAAGACAGAACATGTGGTATAAATCTGTGCATTGTGTGAATACTGATTCAGCGTCAACATTTTAAATTCTGTACGTTTTTCTCCATGGACCTACATTGAGATGGCTTAAATTTCTACAAAAACCTTGTTCTCTAAAACCCACTAGTCATTACATTTTAATCATGGGCTGAAATTATTAACTGAGAGGAAATTGCAACTTGTGTCATAGGAGGAAAATAGTTTTAGGAGAATCTTTGATCAAGCTAAAAAAAAAATATTTTGATACAATTTGACATTCATGTTCTCGCCCCCTACTGGCTTGCTATGTGTAATGTAACATTTTTGTTTGAATGATGCGCAAATAAGTTTTCTTAAATTAAGAAAAACATTTAGATAAATATATTGAGTAGTGCAGACGAGTCTTAATCCCAAGTCTAGCTGGTTTCTCAAACCTAGCACCACTAGCTAGAAGCTAAAACTAAAACTACAGCACTTTGGTGTGTACTGTCACTGTTTAATGTGCTTTATAAATAAAGTTGTATGGTAAAAGTACCAAGTCTAGGTAAAAGTAGAAAATTCAAGCTAAAAGCTGAATGTTGCTATAGGCTAGCCAGAAGTTTAAAGGTACCAAAATTTTAAGTAAAAGTATCAAAAGGCTAGCTAAAAGCTAAATGTTGTCTACCTAGAAGCATAAAGTACCAAAAGGCCAATGTAAAAGCCTTGTTGGAAGTTAAAAGCACCAAAAGACTAGGTAAATGTACCAAACTATAGATTTGATCTAATGCACCTCTGATACACTCATTCTCTCTATAAATTTGTATTTATTGTACTTTCATTGAAATTCAAATTAAATGTTTTTCCCATATGATCAACTGTAAAACGTGTTACTTTTCAGAGAAGCTGGTGAGTGACCTGTTGAACGACTTTCTTCTCGTCATGGATACAAATCACGCTTGATCACAGCTTGGCGCTGCAACTTTCACCTTCAGCACATTTTCCCCCCTAATAAGTCGGCTGGATTTCAAAGGGAAATTGGCCTTTAAAAGCTCCAGATTTGAATGTTTAACCAAATATACGATCCTTCTCAGAGTCCTAATGCAGCGAGTGATGTTAAAGTATGCAGGATTGGGAGGCTTTGTGGTCTAAATGTGGGATTAAGTGGTGTCACGGTCCGCAAACGGTCCCAAGAGAACGTCCGTCAACATCTCGATCTCTGAAACTCCCTCATCGGCTTGATCACTTGATCATAAAGGCTACAAAATATCCAATTAGTTTTTATGAGGGCCTTTGTTGTGAAGGCAAGTGGAATGGGAAGTGAATTAACTTTGAATAGAATTGGTCCCTCTAGAGAAGTAAAGGAAAGTGCCTCTCCGAACATCTGGACAGTGATGGATGAGGCAGGTTTTTGGGGTGTGTTAACAAGGCTGAGTGCTTTCAGTTACACAGCAAAAGCCCTCATACTCATCTCATTGTTCCCATCTGGGCCTAATCTGTGGAGCGATATTGAGGATTTCACTGTGGATGTCTGTGTGCATATGTGCTTGCAATCTTCGAAGTCCAAGCACAGAATTTACTGGCACTCAAATTGCAGTGGGTGTCCACAAGCTGTTTTATGTTTCATGTCAGGCTCTGGGTTCCTGGCATGGTGGCATTGCTTCCTCTGTGCACCACTTTGGCATGCCCACACACTGCTTTCCTAACTCTAAACGCAGAAAGCAAACCTGTTCCTCTGTAAAAAAATAAATACATAAAAAAGACAAAAGTTTCTTGAAAGTGCTCTCAGTGAAAAAGTCCTTCTGCAGAGAACAGCCAAACTTAATTTGCCTTTCTGCAGTTACTGTCAAAGTGCATTTTTAGTTACTTCAACATGTTCAAGATGACATTATACAAAACCCTGTTTGAGGGGGAAAAATGGTTGCCTAGTTTTTGTTTTATTTTTATGTTTCTATATTTCCAGAGATCTAACTATCACTGTTAGCATGTTTTATGCTAAATAAAAAAAATTGTAGTTTTGTTTAAAAAAAAAAATAACGGTGATACTTTGCCTAGTTTAAAAATCAGTTGATGGGTAGCCTATACAGACCCTTTCCAAAATATTAGAATATTGTGGAAAAGTTGTTTAACTTCCATTATTCCATTCAAAAAATTATCTTTAATAGATGACAAATTCAGGGCCCACAATTTTAACGATTTCATTTGTTCATTTTTACATATGGACCTCCAGCTCATGAAACCCACAAAAACAGGAATTCAAAAATTAGAATACAGTACTGTGGAAAAAAAATCAGCACAAATTTTGCAGGACATGAATGTTTTAAACTCAGTGTGACACACTAATCATCTAAACTCCTGCACAGGTTTCCCCAGGCGTCATTAAATTGCTTCAGTTTGGTTCAATTCTTAGTTCGGTTCAATATGGGGAAGACTGCAGACATAACAACTGGCCAGAAGACCATCACTGATCCTTCCACAGGATGGGTAAGCAACAAAAGTTCATAGCTAAGGAGGCTCATGTTCATAGAGTGCTGTTTCCAAGCATATCAACAGGAGATGGGCTACAACGGTCGGGCTCCTTGGGTCAAGCTATGGGTAGAGACACAATAGTGTCTTGGGAGATGTTTTTCTTTGACTTATTGTTCTCAGCTCATTCATAACCTTTGACCAATAATTATCTGACATAAGGCTAGTTAGATTAAAAAAAAAAAATCAGTTGGTAGGCATTTTAAGTCATTTGGTCAGTACATCACCATCTTAATCATCAGTTTGTGGCTGTATTAAGTCAGTTGGTAGCTGTCTTTAAGTCACTTGGTAGCCAGATCAAAAGTGGTAGCCATCATAAAAGTCAGTTGGTAGCCCTATTAAACGTCAGTTTGTAGCCATCTTAAAAGCCATTTATAGCTTGTTTTAAGTAAATTGGTAGCCATCTTAAACAGTGCTTCCCTTCCTGTTATCCAAGGAGAGTGCCCCACCCTGTCAACAGTTCTGAGCGCACTGCCTAATGGAATGTCCTCAACCCCACACTGAAACCCATCCCCTCTCCCCGTCGAGAACTTGGCTTTTAAAGTGCTTCTACTGCAGTTAGTGGTGCACAATACAGACGTGCTAGCTAAAAAGCTACAGACATTGCGTTCCGCTTTTGTCGCTCATACTCCCCACCTTGCTCGACAACTACGACACTAACGTAGCACACATCACAGATGTGTCTCCATCTATACCCCACCCCTACCCCGCATCAACAAAAATCAGAGATAAGCTTCCTGAAGTAGGTGACCTAGGGGAAACGCGGTCAGTTGATGATTAATTTAGCCTGGATTAAAGATTATTTGATGGATAGCCTAGCCTAAGTTCTAGAAGAAAAACCCCAGTGACATCAGTCAATCTCAACTTTTAAAGATGTGTTTTCAGTATTTTAAGTTTACTGCTCTCTCTGTAAGATTCTAAACCAGGGGTCTGCAACCTTTACGATCAAAAGAGCCATTTCTGCCCCTTCGTTCACTAAATTAAACGTGTCCGGAGCCACAATCCCTGCTACAACTGGGATTCTCAACTGGTGGCCCATAGACCAGTTGGAGGGCACTTTTCTGAACTGTTGGGGGGGATTTTATAAAACTAAAAATATCTAATGATTTTTAACATTTATTTATATTTTTACACTCTAAGACAAAATAAAAGACGAAATTCTTGTAAAGAAAAAAAATATACAGTTTTTGCCCAGTTTCTAAAAACTAAAACAATAAACTATGCATTTTTACGAAATTTTTTTTTTTATTTGTAGAAAAATTACGTATCCTACTTTGAAGAAATGAAGCAGTTTTACTCCTTATAATGATTCTAATATTCATATGCAAAATAAATTACAGGAACACTACTAAAACTAGAGCTTTTAGTTGTTGTTATAACATCCTATAAAGTTCAGTTTTATGTCAGTTTTTGTCAAAGATTGAAAGAGCCGCTGCAGAGGGATTAAAGAGCCACCTGTGGCTCCAGAGCCGCAGGTTGCAGACCCCTGTTCTAAACCTAGCCTTAATGTTCATGTCTATCTTTAGGATCAGTTAATTTGCCTAGCCTGGCTTATGGAAAAAGAAACAACTGGCATGTTCTGCCAATACGTGTTTGTCCTGTGGGTCTAAGATCATTCATGGACTTTTAAAGAATATTTACTACCAGTATAAATGTTATTTATCCAGCCTGTAAAGTACTAAGAATATTGGGATGGACATAATTAGTGATGTGCAGTTATTTGCAGAAAACCTAAACGACTAATGTTAAACTGCACAAGGTTTCAGTATATCTGTTTTGTAGTTTTCTTGTTCTCTGGACAATTTTAGGATTTTCAAAGTTTTACGAGGAGATGAGTAAAGGCATTAGTCCACAGACAGAAATGTGCAACATCACTGTTAGGAATCGAATTCTTGTGAAGACTCTGAGTCGGCAGTCAAAGTACATAGAGTTTAAGTCACACAGCAAAACTCAAGTTGTGCAAAATGCATGGTTAATGTCACACTTGACACATTTTAGTATTTCTGGGTGGTACCATCTTTTTCCATTTAGTATGATGGTGTTGCCAGGCAAAGTGGTTATGCTCTAATTCGTTACCTTGATTGGTTTGAAGCAGCCTGTCCAGCAAAGAATTGGAAGCCTATAGTCACGCAATAATATTTTCCCCTATTTGTCAGATATCTTTTCTGTTTCACATCAGGGAGTAAAACTCTGTCTGCTCGTGCACCCTATAATACAACTGAAGTCATGTCTTTGACACTTCTGAATGTGATGCACATACATTTTTTTAAAATGGCTATATATTTTACATTAATCAAATATGTGGGTATATGTTGTACAGTAAACTGATCAAAGTACTAAAAGTAAAAAAATGTGTTTTGAACGTCTCCCTTTTTCTTTATGGCATAAGCAATTAGTCTTGCTCAAGCATAAAACAGAAAAGCAAACATTTATACATATCAAACCCTGTGTCTGACGTACAAAGCATGCTTTGTGAACATTCACGACATGTGAAAAGCAGCATTTAGAGTTTGCCGTCTCCCTTCTGAAGTCCTGGAGAAATGGATATTGTTTATCTTTCCATCACTTGATGCAGAGTTCTAATAGCAGGCTGAGGCTGAGTGCCCAGAGTGGCCTGTGCCAGTAAATCATATAACTTACTGGAATCAAGTTGCAGTGCTCTGCCAGTGAGTAAACAGGACATGTTAGCCAGACATCGGTATGAAAATGCATCACAAGTATTATTTTTATGGTTTCATGTTATTCCAAAACATTTCACCCTACTGTGCCACACATAAATTTAACTTTAATTCATGTCGCGATCGTGCATTCTTAAAGAGCTGCTAGAAGCAACATCACAGCAGAAGTGCCTTTGATTTCCACCTCAGTGGCGATAAACCCCGTAGGCCCCACGCCCACCAGAGACTCTGATTTTGCAGGTTGCTGCCCCGTGTCCCCACTTTGCTTCCTCTGGAATCCTTTGCCAAAGTATTTGTTCCTTCATCACAAGGTTTATTTGTTATTGCTGAGCTTGAAAGTCGAGCCTCTGGCATTCTCTTTCCCTGATGAAACATCTTGGGCCGGCGTCCACCCGCCCTCCTATCAACGTGATTGAGCATGGTTGTTTTATCCTGTTGTGTGTTCCTGGACGCACATTTAAGATTCATCTGCGGGAGCTGGGACCCTCCGCATCATCTGGCCTGCACATTTTTTTTTTGAACGCACAGCTAATCTTGAAAGCTACAGAAACATGCAGCTGACTTGAGCATGAGCGTGTTTATTCACTCCTGCCCCAGCCATGACCTCAGACCCATCACAGGTTGTTGTTGCAGCGGGAGTGTCGGAGAGTGGTGCTAACGAGAGGGAGAGAAGCAGCTCTGGCCTCTCTCCTGACACTTAATTAGAAAGGAGTTGTAAGTAGGCGGTGGGAGGTTTTTATTTGTGTGTGTGTGTGTGTTGAAGTCGCAGGGGAGGATGGCTTGAGGAAGAGGCAGGGGCGGAGCCAGAGAGGTGGCTAGGGTGGCAAGTCACCTGGTTGTCAAGTGCCACCCCAAAATTATCAACTTGTGTGGGGATTGATCACTTGTAGCATTAAAAGATGGCCAATTAGAGCCAAAAAGGAGTAAAATCTGTCAAGGAGCTATATTGTCTGGAGTAGAGGGAACCTTTGAGTGTGACGTGTGTGACGAAAAAAACATTTGACCTCTGAATTCATATAAAACGTCATTATGGCCATTTGAATTTAGCTTTGGTGGCCATCTTGTATTTTTTGATTTTTTTATTTTAATTCAGAATCTGATGAGCATCGCTCTCAGCTATCTCCACAATAAATTTCAGACTCTCTCTAAAAATATTTGATTGATAGTATATTTTCGTGGCAATCTTGTGTTTTCGATTTGTAATCAGATTTTATCAGGGATCGCTCTTTGAAATTAGCCGTGGCGGTCATCTTGAATTATTGATTAGCATTTAGAATTTGGTCAAGACTGTTTTCGTCCACTACTACACCAATTTTTAGCTTTGTATGTCTAAAAACTGCTGAGTTATAGTCCTTTGTACAATTGGCATTGACAGTTAGCTTGAAATTGTGATTAGCTTTCACAATGTCAGCAATTATGTCTGACTACCACCATACCAGATTTCAGCTTAGTATATCTAAAAATGGCTGAGTTATGGCCAAAAACATTGCAGTGGCTCATGAAATATTTTGCTAATAGACATTTATCAATTTGTCATAGTTTTGTAAAGTTAAATATGGAACAGAAGATGAAAAGAGTATATGCACTGAAGGCCTTCCTGTACTGTAGAATAGGCAGTCCCCAATAAAAAAGATCAGTAAACGGTAAAGCACAGTTATGTTTAACAAGATAATAAAGGTTCTATGTGCACCTTGTGATTTTTTAAGTCATCATATCCTTGTATTATAATGTGAATGTGCAATCATAAGATAATGTATGTAATAAAAATGTAGTGCAAGATTGATTCACTCACACAGATTGATTGAGACACTCCATGACTTTTCTAACATTGGTCATATATCTACCGGTATTTTTTCTTTAGTCTTAGAAAGAAACAAAAAACATGGGGAAAAGGGAAATGTTTGTGTAACTAGAGACTATACAGTTATAAATATGACACTCAGAAATGCTGATGAAGTTGGACAAGAGATTTTAGGGCTAATGTCCTAAATCTGTACAAATATGAGCAAATTGGTGTCGCTATCAACCGTTAGTTTGAATAAAAATACATTTTCTACCCATTAATGGAAAAAAATGACACATAATTTTCAGTTTGTATATTTATTCTAATAAAGACAAATATTTTAACATTGTAAGCTTTTGTATTAAATAAAATATCCTATGTGTTTCACTCACAGACCTCATGTGTGCTTGAATTTGTAAACAGAGACAGACTGAGAGATACATATGGGTTATGAAAATCCTCTAAAAGTTGTTAGGTAACAGGTTGGAAAACAAAGTTTTCTTTATTTGTTTGTGCCCCACTAAAAAGCAGCTTGGTTCCCCCCCATGTTACCTTGTTTAAAAAAAAAAAAAAAGTAGCTCCACAATGGGTAGAGTCAAACTGATGCTACAAAAAGAAAGGGAGGATGGGTGAAACACTAAGAATGGTAGGAAAAAGAGGAGCCACATCAGCGTTTCCCCCTACTGTTATCCAAGGAGGGCGCCCTGCATGTCAACAGAACCGCCCTGCCTACCAAAATGTCCTCACCCAACCCAGCCGCTAGACAAAGCTGGCACTGATGTAGCGCTAAGCTAGCAGCACGCAATAAAAACACGCTAGCTAAGACATTACAGACGTAGTGCTCAACATCTCATGTTATTGGTCAAGTGTGTGCTCGTCTGTTAGCAAAACGTCTCATGAAGAAGTGAACAGATTTTTATGAACTTTTCAGAAAGTAAACATTAGATGCACTTCAACTACTTTGTAATTTTTGGATTCAACCTGAGTCAAATCAGCCCCAGCAGCCAATCACTCTTAACAAACATGAAATTGGCTATAAAACATTGAGCTAAAATTTAAAGTGGTAGTAACAGAGAGTTGTCGTCACAACACATACTCTGGGTGCTAACGGGTTTTAATTCCTGGATGCTTGTAGCTTTAGCATCACCTCCCTTGATGGCTCAGGGGTATAACAGCAGTGGGTTGACTGCAAACCCTTCATTCTGGCTTGGCTCTCTGTGCAATACAGTGTTGTGACAAGAATACAATTATGTAGCCTGGATTAAAAATGGAATTGAAGCAGCACATGAAATAGTACAAAGGGTTGGAAGATTGCTGGAGCGACCATCTAGATTTAGGTGAAAAGAAATGAATACAAAAGCTATGCAAAGATCTGTGAGGAACAAAGCTCACAGTCCAGGCAGGACTATCAACACAAAACAGGAAAGTAAAACCAAGTAATCAGAGCCGCTCTCTGGTTGACAAGCGTGACAAACAAATATATCGACAGTTATCTCATTCGCTGATCTCATGCCTTTGGGAGAACGGTGTGAGTGTGAGAACAGTTAGCGGTAATAGAAATAAATGGAGATAAAGATCCAGTTGAGACCTGACTGACTCTGGGCCTGCAGCGCTCACTGGCTGGGTCTCCACGGCCGCCTGTGGTGAACATTTGCAGAGCTAATGATGCTTCCTGGGGTTCCCACATCTGTTTCCCACAGTGGCCACATGTGCTTTGAGTAAACGCCGGGCCGCCTCGGCCAAACAACGGAGACCGGGTTACTGATGAGGCGCTGTTAGGATTACAACACATGTCCACAGAAGCATGATGAGCATGTAATCATTCAAAGGAGGTGTGTGGGTCGTTATGGAAACATACTTTCTCTCACGAAAAAATCTGAATCAAATGTTTTGTGCAAACTTCTCACTGGTGTGTTTGGATTATTCATGGCAATCGTGCTGATTCCACATTTCCTGATTAGTGTGGGTATTGTTGTTTCTGCTTTTTTGTATTGACGCAACAAGTTTGATCAGTTATTTAATGAGCTGATAAGATTAATAAGTGAAACAAAAATGTAAACTGCATCAAACAGAACAAAAGCTTTGAGATTTTGATCCAAGTTATGAACGTTCTTTTTGCGTATTCTGATATATTGTCAGGGTTGACAGATAAAAATTGGTAAACAATCGTACTGTCAATCTAAAAATATTGTATGTTGACCAAAACTATCTAATTTGAAGAGTGAGGGGGCACTTTTGGTGGTGGGGGGGCGGTGTGCGCACACTTTTTCAATCAGCCGAAGGGGGTGCGATGGTTGTAGCTGGCAAGCATGCAACGTTTATGATACGTGGGTGTTAGCATGAATAAAAAAATGAATTTTGGTGTTCGGAAATGCGAAAACAATGATATTTTATTTATTTATTTATTTATTTATTAACCATTTACCATAAAACTATCAATTAAATTAGATGGCTATTGTATATCTGACAACAATGTGGACGTTCTCCACCAAATGCCATGACATGGGAATTCCAGTGCTTTTAAAAAAATGTGTGGACAGTAAAAATATTTGTTTAAACATCCAGATTTGTGTAGACAAGGCCTAACTGCTGCTAAACAAATGACTATTCTCTTGATCCTGCTTTTTTTTTTTTATTCATCCTTTTTTTTCCTCTGTAAGAATTATATCAAAATATCTTGTGTTGTTAAAGAAATAAACATGATATAAACAAAGTTATACAAATTGGTGACCCATGCTGGTAAAATGAGACGGGAGTTGAGGTTATTTGCATAAAAATGAGTCCATAAAGAAATCTAGCAGTCCCAATAACAAAACATGGGACGTAATCTCACTCATCTACCTTTTAGATTGAAGTTTTCCTGCATGCACGTCTCCTGAAATAATCCTTTTAATACTGTGAATGCGTTTATGAAGCATCCACACTATAGTGATCCATTTTTCTTCCGTATGTTTTTCGGTGTGATTCTCGTCACGTAGTTTTCAAGATAATTCAACAAATCCCGTCAACAACTTCAGCTCTTTCAAGACAATTCTATGACTTTTGGTATTGGTGCAACTTTAGCTTTTTGAAAGAACATGAGCTGTGGCATCCCACCATTGGAAGCAGATTTGACCTGAACGTGAACTTGACCGCTAACTCCAAGTGACTCTGATTTGAAGCTCTGCGTCTTCATGGAGCCCAGCGCCGTCTTGTTTTCCTGGAGACCCATGTCTGACCTTTAAAGTAATCTCTCCTATGACAAAAATGCACCCGCGGGCCGCTGTAGTTTTCAGTCATCAGCTCGCCTCGGTGTTGCATTTTGAAGTGTCAGCGGGGAATTCCGTCCCAGCATACCTCTTGGTAGTGACATCATCCACAGTAGAGCGAGGCGGAGGAGGAGAGCGATGACGGCTAAGCAGCTAGAAAAGTATTTAGTTAATGTGACTTAGAAAAGAGCACTTTTGACTTGGAGCATGTCAGATGTTCATTTTCCCGGCTCGTTCTTTCGTGTTATCAGACGAGTTCTTTCACTAATCTCGGGGCGAGGTGCACCATTGCAGGGATGGTTGGGATCATGGCGACCAGGTGGCCTGTGAAGACACCTGGATCAAATGAAAGATGCTGGGCTCGTCTTTCTCTGAAGGAATGTAAGCTCAGATCAAGAGAAGATGGAGAGCGGGACAAAGCTGGACCATCCAAAGAAAAGACAGTTCATGTTGGTCATTAAACGCGTCTTTCAGCGCACAGTTCATCTGTAAACCACCCATACAAAAATTATGAAGTTACAGAGGGGGTTAAATCACATGAACTGTTGCATTAAAGGAAAATGCTTTTGTGACTGTTAATGCTTCTAAACCATTCACACACTACTAAGATCTGTTTTTCATTTGTTTTTCAGCATTTTACTCTTGCCATTTTTGCACAATTTCAAAAATTCATGCGTCAAAATGTTCAGCTCATTCAGGACGTTCATGCGATGACTTTTGGTATTTGACAATTTTAACTTTTTTGAAATATTTAGCTTTTTCAGCCATGTTTTTCTCAATGAAAATGAATGGAGCTCATCCTTCAAACTCTGTGCTGTTTACGTTTTAATTGCTCACTTCAGCTTTTTCTGAGCTTCTTGTGATAAATTCAGCATTTTCAGCTTCTTTTAGCTTCTTTCTGCTAAATTCAGCTTTATTCTGTGTTTTCAGCTGTTGTTTCAGGTCGTTTTCTGCTAATTAAGCTTGTTTTGCTATTTATTTTTGTCTCTTTCACTTTTTTCTTCTAATAAACTTGTTCTCTTCAGCATCTTTCTGGTAATTTCAGTTTTTTCAGCTAATTTGCTTATTTCAATTTTTTTGTAATCTTATTCAGCCTCTACCTATTTCAGCCTGTGCTGTTAAATTCTGCTACATATCTGTTCAATTCTATGGCGGCACTGAGGTTTAAACAAAACATCAGCCACCATGTAATTGCCTGCATGTTTATCTTTTAGCAAAATATCTTGTGAATCACTGGATGGTTAACCTCTATCTGTCCGCTGTGAGAATTTATCTGCGTGTGTGTGCGCATTGTGTTTGGGCTGCTGTCAGCGGCCCACTACACTGGTGAAAGTTGTGTTGGGATGAAACGAGCACACTTGCTGTGGGTGATTGGCAGGAGGGCGCAGCAGGAATGTGGCTGAATCTCTGTTGCACAAACGGCTCCATCAACACAGGAGAAAGCAGTTATTATGGACAAATCATTACATGAAGAGAGGAAAGACGGTGCATGCCAAATATGTGTAGCCCTTAATAGTTTTATGAAGGTGAAAGCCTTCATTGTAAAGGGATCATGGAGAAAATAACCGATTATAGCCTTTTTTTCACAAGTGGATCCCATTTTTTAATGTATCTGGTCACAGTTTAATTCAATAAAACCTAAGCATTCAGAAGTTTACATCCTCTCATCATGGACAGAAATGTCATCAACTTTGTTCTTTTATGAAGTCATTGCCAGGCTGGAATTTTTATACGACTTCAAAACTTTTTGAAAACAAGAACTGGGTGCACAAGTTTGAATTCATTGCTACTTTTCTCTAATTTACAAACGGGCTCAAATACAGTTCAATACAGACTCAAATACAGTCCTCGAGGCTCAGTGGGATTAATCT
Source organism: Simpsonichthys santanae (assembly GCA_031762415.1). Taxonomy (NCBI): domain Eukaryota; kingdom Metazoa; phylum Chordata; class Actinopteri; order Cyprinodontiformes; family Rivulidae; genus Simpsonichthys; species Simpsonichthys santanae. The sequence goes on from JARVLU010000001.1 coordinate 21,140,282, forward strand.
GTTATTAACCTGTCTAAATAAAGGTTGAATGAACATGCATACATACCTATGGTTTTATGTATTTTCAGTTCTTCGTATGGTATAAAACTAAGTTTTATGATAAAGTAAGAGTTAAAAGTGGCCTAAAGTTACCCAGATATATTCGGGCTTAAATGACGGATGCGATTGGGTTCAATGTTAACATTTATCTTTTGATGTGTGTCGCTGGTTCCCAACCCTGGTTCTTGAGGAACATTGTCCTGCATGTTTATTTGTTTACTTCCTCAAGTTCTGCAGAAGTCTATTAATCACCCATTCATTCAAATCAGGTGTTTCAAAGCAGGAAAACAACTAAAACATGCAAGATGGTGTTCCTCAAGGACCAGAGTTGGAACCTCTCCTTTTTTAGATGAATAGTTCCTGTACATCTGTCAACCCTGGTGCCATATTTTTCTTGACGACGTCAAGGAAATTTTGGTTGTGTTAAAAGTACAAGCATAAAATGAGTCACTGATGTGTTTTTTTTTTATTTTTTTATTACATTTTTAGCTTTACATTGTGTACGTTTTTAGTCCATATGCCACAAAGTGTCAGTTTTTTCCAAGTTGGACGATGGAACTTGCCTGAATCTAAAAACATGGTGTTTTTCTTCTGTAACACACAGGAAGTTAATCAAAACCCAACTGGTCTGATGGTCAGTCAGCTCAGCAATTTGTCTGAGCTCATTAAAGCAAGTAGCCTCCAGCCTGATGTTTAACAAATTTGTAGTCAAAGCTGACAAAAACACATTTTTTCCTTGTGTTAAATGCTGCTTGGTATGTGGTTTTTGTAGCGGCCTAATCTATGCTGACAACAAATATTTTCCTGTAGACCAGATTGAGCTTGTTGGCTGCTAATTTGTACAACAGATGTGGAATTGGGCAATGCTAACAAAACATTTGGCTTTACAAAGCTCTGAAATAACTGACGGCAGCCAACCGAGTGTCGCAACAAGCTGATTCACTCCTTCACTTCAAGTAAAGTGTGAAACTCTATCGTCAAAGAGTCTGTAGTTCAGGTTTGAAGTTTCTGCTGTGTGTTGAATCTGATGGCGTGCAGGTGTGTCGGACAGCCGAAGATGCAGGTTCAGGTTTAACGAAGTGTGCCAAAGCTGTCTCGTCACTTTGAACCTTTTATCAGCGCAGGCATGTGTCTGCAACGCAACTTGAGGTTATTCTTGCTTCGACGTGTCGCTATCATTTCAATGTGAGCGCACGTCTGTCTTGTCCATTTTTTCTGCTTCTTTTTTACATTTGATACCAGATTTGACGACTCTAATGAAAAATAAGCCAAGCAGACAAAAAATAAAAAAATAAAAAATAAAAAATAAAATAAAATCATGCCTCTAAGTTTCATTGCTTCTGTTCCATTTCTTTTTGTGGTCCTCTCAGTTTGGTCTTGGGTCTTGCTGGTTCTTACTTCATCCACAACATTTTCGTCTTTCTGACTCCAGCCTGCTTCAGCTTTCAGCCTTCCTTCTTCCTACAAATTGTTCTTAGTGATAATGTGCAAGTTAAGGGAGGTTTGGGTGAATAGTCTCCCTTTTCCCCTGTTTAGTTAAGTCTGTATTTCACTGGACTGTTCAAGACCAGTTGGAGACACGAAATATGCAGATTTTTATGTGAAAACACAACAGAGGTATACTTGCAGCACATTTGTGTAAATAATGCATACAGGCTGGTACAGGACATGTATGAGGACAGCAAGACAGTGGTGAGATGTGCTGAAGGAGTGACAGATGGCTTCAAGGTGGATGTGGGAGTGCAGCAAGGATCGGCTCTGAGCCCCTTCTTGTTTGCTCTGGTGATGGACCGACTAACAGATGAGGTCAG
>JARVLU010000001.1:21150953-21161012 GCA_031762415.1 Simpsonichthys santanae
CAACACAAATTACAACCATGGTACTTTAAGGAGGTGCAGTTATTTCTGATGACGGAATGTAGACAGACCAAGTGGACTCAATTTATGAGCGAAGAGAAGGTTACAGCATTTAAAAAAAATCATGGAACAGGTGGTAGATGTTTTGTGACTTTATTTCACTTGTCTGTTGCTATGTTGTTTGCCTTAGGTAGACAATAATGTTACAGATATTTTAGCCAACCATGACGTGACAATCTCACCTATATCAAGGCAGCACTAAAGTTTGATCACAAACCACCGAGATTTTGTTGACGGAGTCTGAATCATGTCTGCTCCAAAAAGTTCAGCAATTGTTTATGTACATCCATTGATTACTTTCTGCACATTTCAAGTTTCTTTTTTTTTTATTTTTTTTATTTTTTTTAATTTTTTTCAACTTTTCAAGTTTTTTGATATATATAAATATATGTTCTGCAGGTAAAAACATTGTCTTCCTCCTTTGCCTTTCTGCAGCAAGTGAAAGGCAAAGAGAGCGGAGACTTACAAACTGATAATCAACTCTGGCCTGAAGAAAGTGAGAATATATGATTTGATTTCGTGTAAAAAAAAAATGCTGTAAGTACAGTTATCATAAAGTGAATGGGTTGTAGCATCTTCAGATAGACTGTTTTGCAAATTTGGAAAATATAAAGATAATTGAGTATTCAATAAAAACAGACTGTAGGAGCCTATTGCAACAAACTTGACAAGTTAAGAATTCAAAATAACATTTAACACAGTACAAATTTGTGTTCATTATCATATATCATGATGTGTCAAGATGATCATATATTATCATGTGCACCAAATAAAAAGCGATTGCAAATAAGTTTAGGAACTGTGGCAGAACGTTTGGCTCGCTGGTAAACACCCAACATTCTTTCCATATTGGGCCTGGTGCAGCTGGTTTCCAAGAACGTTGTGCACAATTAAAGGACGGAGAGTGGATTATGATGCCGAATACTTAAAAAATGCCCGTCTACACGTTTCTTTATTTGCCTCACTGCTGGCCAGATGAGATCAGGGCTTCAGAATGCCACAAAATTTATGGAAATTAAGATTGTCGATGGCTGGGCACCCCTTACAAATTAGGGGTTTAATTTGGGGGCTGGAACCCAGCGGTGTTTCGGTGGAAACCGCAGACAGAAGTTTGGAGACGAGCCAAGACTTTGAGATTTCACTTAGGAGTTTTGGAAACTGGAACAAATTTGTTGAAGGTTTTTATTTTTTTATGAATAACTCCCTCCTTCAGAGCAGTGAACTTTTTGCCGCACCTGGCTGAACACCACGAAATGTAAGAGTTTCACAGACGTGAGGTCTTGATTCAGGTCAACGATTTGAAGTTTTAACTTTTTGTTCTTTCACAAGGAAAACAGCAAAACTTAATTGTTTTTCTGAGGGGTCCAGCATGAACAGCTTGTATGCATTTTATAGAGAAGTTTATGATTGGGGCTTCACCACTGGCATCGCTGCAGGGCCCTACCACAACACGTTATCTTTAATAGATGCCAATCACAATAAAAACTCCTGCATCTGGGCGTGGTCAAATAAGACAAAACAAAATATTTCCAGTGGTATTTAGAAAAAATTCCTCCTGTTTTTCAGTTTTAAAGACATCAGAGTTTAATGACTTGCAGATTTTTTAAACATTGCGCTGAAAGCAGAAAATAGACATTAAATATTCACACAGGAGAAAATGGTTTGACTTTTTTTTTATTTTTAATATTGATCTATTTACATTCCTTTTTTTTTATCACCCACACATAGTTTTTTTGTCACTAGTGTTGGCAAAATATCTCATCAACCAGTGGATGAATTTTAATGAAACTCTCAAAGTAATAATTGGGTCTCCATAGGTGTGGGAGTCAACTCCATTCAAGATGGCCACCAAAACCAACTGAATAGTATGCACAAAAATGTCTATCGATGTTTTAGATATTGAACTGAAACTTGGTGTGGTAGTAGCTGAGCATCATCCCCACTACATACTTCAAGCAATAGTTTGTCTGTTAGCAAAATATATCATAAACTATTGGACAGATCTTAGTGAAACTCTCAGAAATCACTTTACAACTTGAATACCATTGAAGTCAGTTCACTTCAAGATAGCCGCCACAGCTAAGCGACCAGCAAACACAAAAAAGCAAAGATCCTGCAAGATACTGGGGAGGGAGTTTGGTTGGTTTGCATTCAGAATTCAGTTCTTTTTGGTAACAAATTGGATAAAATGTTACTTTTGAACTCCAGAATTTACACAGTTTGTCAAGCAGATTCATTTTTTAGCTTCTACTGCTCTTTAGTTGGATGTTGCCTTTGCGTAGAACTTTCAAAATAAAGGCAAAGGTTTTTTTTATTTTTTTTTATTTATTTATTTTTTTTCTCCATAACACACTTGACAATAAAGATAATGTGACATCCATTGAGATCCCGGCAGTTGACTTTCTGGTGTAGCCAACAACACAGCAGTCTATTTTTAAATAGCTCCCATCAGTCTCCAGTGACGGCCACCTTCATGTATGAAACCACCCGGGTGTTTTAAATCAGTCCTACAGCAACGCATGTGTGCTAAACGGTGAACTTGTTGGCCTGCTGTGTGAATTGTTGTGCTGTACTTGTGCCACCCAGCTGTCTACAGTGATATGGAGTGATGAACACGGACAGATGGTTGTGTGTGTGTGACGTTTTGCTTAGCTATGGCCTTCTCAAACACACCACTGTACCAGTGTCTCTTGTTGATCCCTGTTCACCTGCGCACACAGCTTTATAATGGTTTAAAGTCAGCTGTATAAAGTTACAGCAGGTAAGATGGGTAAACACAAACCTGAGAGCAAGCTGTCATACAGCTGCTGCACACTTCTGCTGGCCAGATTTTAGTTATTGATTTATATCTAAAATCTAGAGGGGAACTCTCAGGGCCTTCGAGAAGGCCTAATAAAGCACATAATCAAGTGTTACATTTTAAAATTTTATCCTTTTTTATATACATAAAATTATCGTTTAAATATTTTCTTATTTATTTGGTAATTTATCTAATGTTCTGTAAAATAATTTTAAGTTGCACAATTTTTTTTCTAAATTCAAGAAAAGACAACCATCCAATCAGATTCTTTTAAATATGTGTCTCTGGGCAGAAACGTGTTTGAAGGTCAACAAAGTCCATGCTCAATAATCCAGGTATACGATCCAATAATGTTCAGTTGGGTCATCTGGACAGTTTCTTCTTTTTTTTTTTTTTTTTTTTTTTTTGGTGCTGAAACGTTTCACCTTCCATCCAGAAGGCATCATCAGTCAAGGAGAAACACAACACGAAACTGATTCTTCTGGATTATTGAGCATGGACTTTGTTGGTTTTGAACCAATTTGACATGACTATTGATGAGGGAGAGGGCCGGCACCAGAGGAAGGGATGTGCCAAAGAGACCATCTTATCACCAATTTAACTAGTTTGTTACACTTAGGAGTAAGATGTTGGGGGAAGAATCAGTTTTGTGTTGTTTCCTTGACTGATGAAGCCTTCTGGATGGAAGGTGAAATGTTTCACACAATAAAAAAGAAACTGTCCATGTGATGTGACTGAAAATTGTTGCGTTTGAAGGTCCTTTCTCATTGGTTAGGACTTCACTGTCTAAAGAGAAGGCTCAACTCAGTTAAAATCTCTGCAGGATTAATTTAAAATCTGACAGGCACTTTAACCAGTCAGTGTTGATAAGTGGGGAGAACCAAACCATGAATTATACGTTCTAAGCGTTACTGTTGAATTTTTGTATAAATTACATGTTGTGCTTGAGCACAAGAGTCTTCGTGAGTCGCATTGCATGCTGGGCTGTCTTAAGATGGGATTTTTTTTTTCAAGTTATGTGTAAACATTTTTACAATGATCCTGAACCATTGATTTTACTCTTGATTATGTCAAGAAAGGACGTAATTGCATATCTGCTCAGTTTACCCATGTCCCCTTCCCCCACTGTAGTTCACAACACTGATGCTTCTCTGTGGAAAACCACATGATGGATTTGGTCAATTTGCTCTTACGCCGTAGGCAAGTTAAGACAAAGGAACGGAAGATGGATAATTTTGGTTTGTCCTCTTATAAAACCGTGGCTTGATTGTGATTTGTCCGCATTTGCTCGCTTGAGTTTTGGGCTCTTAAATTAGCCTCCTGCGAAAAGGAAAAAGTCATCCATCATGAATAGCCGCAGTAGGCAGGATAATATTTGTATTAGTGGACGTTTTAGACATATTTCAAGTCAATTTATTGGATGTTCCAGCAAAGTTGACTCTGATGTTTTAAGCTGTAAGTGTATGAGCGGGATGATAAAATATAGTTCTGCATGAATATGTAGAGCTTTTCATTAGTGAACAAAAAGTGTTACATCAATTAATTTAGAGTGAAATTAATAATGTACGCAACATCCATCCATCATCTGCCACTTGTTCCTGTAGTTGGGTTGCAAGGGCAGCAGCTTGAGCAGTGAGGCCCATGTTGGTAATGGGCCAATGCGTTTGAAGACCTGATTCACCCCCTGACTTCACTTCCTTTTCTTCTTTCTGATGCAGACAAATTCTTTTAAATCAGACTCGCCTCAGAGGTTAATGAATCCCTGGCCTGGTGCCCTGTTGTGTGTTCACTCGGAGTCATTGTGGCATAGATGCACAAAACACGCTACATTCAGGCTCAAGATATTGTTTCAAGTATTAGGACGGCGGTCTGAAAATGTTGCTTCAGACGCGTGACAAACAGCGTTGAGATTTTTCTGATTATTTCCCATGTTCACTAGAATTAGACATTATACACTGATAAAAACTTTACTTTAGTTCTCGTAGATAAAAATAGACTGCACCTTTCTGTTTACATGAGATATCTTAAACCTGCAACAAAGTTTTGCTTATTTTTCAACAGCAACGTGTTATTCCTTGTCAATATTTAAGCATATAAATGGGATTAAATGCATTTTAGTAGACTGAGCCACAAAACAAGCACTCAACAGATAATTGATACGATTAATGTATTTTAATGTTTAATAAAATCACTGTCAGCTCCAGATGTCATGAAATAAAGGTCTGCAGCTAGTTTATTAAGAAAATCCTGATACCTCTGAAAACAGTTTCGTACAAAGATCTATTACCACCCACACATTTGTTGTCAGTGGTGGACTGATCATTGGGAGCACCGGGACATTTCCCGGTGGCCTGGCCCGCTCAGTGACTCGGTTCAGGTTGTGCTTGATTATTTTAAATAAACAATCCATGCCGCCCACTCAGGTGTCCGCCTCACTGAAGCTCCCACAGACAGCAGCAGCAGAAAGACAGAAACCCCACCCCCCCAGACTGTCAATCAGTTTTTCATTCAACCTTTATTTATACAAGATAATCCCATTGAGCCTCAGGGACTCATTTACAAGAGAGACCTGTTTTTATTGTACTTTCAAACAAAGAGTGATGACAACACTGGACAACAACAGACAATCATAAAAGATACGTACAAATTGAGAATAACAAGTGTTAATACAATTGTATTTATAAGAAGATTTAACAACCAAAGAAAAAAAACCCTGGTAGGTTGTAAGGCAATGTAGAAAACTAAAAACAAGAACATCACAGCAGAGACAAAACACAACAGGTTGCTTTCCCGCTCTCTCTATTCCATAATGACTCACGCTCACGAGGTTTATACATTCGCGCTCTTATCTCTGTACACAGTTGCAGTTTTAGCCTCTTTTTGGGGAGTGCTCAAGCACCCCTTAATTTTAACTCTGTACCCCTGAAAATTTTAGAAACAATTAAGATTTTGTAAGGAAATTCAGTTCTCATTCACCAAAACAATGAATACATTTGAAATAAATATGGGAAAAAATGACACTCTTAAACGGGCCAGTAAAATTTACGCATGTTAGCAACTGACCAATCAGCAACCTCAATTTGTTCTGAAGTGAACGCCTCTTACCTGCATCCCAGTTTTCCTCTAAAATCCACGCAGGATTTTGCATTATGAACGCTTTACGGTCATAGAGATTTTGTGAAAAATCCTCAATGGATAAACGTGAGTGGAGAACGTATAATTCAGACACGGAGCGTTTAGAAGGTGAAAAACAGTTTATTCCATTTCAAAAACTTTAAAAATGAATCATACATTACAAATGCTTCTGACGCCAATCAACGCCGCATTGCTAACCAAGTGCACATATGGTGTTCAGAGTGCGCTCAGCTTAACTCAGACTTGGTGGTTTGTGTTGATCGGGTGGTGGTGGCGGCCTGGGCTGGTATCAACTTCCCAGCCTGGATTATTGTCCCAGTCCGCCCGTTTGTTGTGAATGACGTTTTGCTATTACAGCACTGAAGGTTACAGGATCAGATCAGATAAATCTAGTATAAAAACAAGCAGAAGGAAAATAATCCCCTTTAAAACCTACTGGTCCTCCCAGTTCTCAAACTTTAAAAAGTGTTATTAAAAATGTTTCCTTTGTGGCAAATCGTTTAATAGAAACCAGCACAGTGGTTCAGTCTATTTGAAGAGGCAGATTTATTTCATTTGCAAAGGCTTTATGAACACTTGGCATTTTTTTGTACGAGTGAACAGTTTTGCTTCTGGTGACGTCTGGTCAGGATGTCTGACTCTGGCATCGAACGGCCGGCTCAGAAATGACTTTTATAGATTTTTGGATTCCAGAGAGGGGGGAAAGCGTTGGCTCACGCCGTTAACCTGCAACGTTTTTAAGAGGATAGATGCTGATTTCAATATGGCAATAAATCAAAGAACAAATCTGCAAAATGCTTGAAGACTGTGAGAAAATGATTTAAATGTTGCGGGGGTGGGGGGGGGGGGGGTTGGGGGATTAAAATCCTCTTGAGAATAAAACCTAAACTGCACATTCATCTCATTCTGAGCCCCGTTCAGCCTTGAGCAAAGACATCTGGACGCTCACGTCGGTTTCAGAACATCTTAGCCGACACGTTATCAGCATTTCTCCCACTTATTTATTTATTTAGCTTCCAAGTGGATTTGAGTTGTTTTTACTTTCAGCATCCGTGGCAGAAAAGACACGCTTCACTGCAACACGTCTGCTCTGCAGGGACTGGTTTTACATTCGGTTTGTATCTTGCTGAATGTTTCTGTAAATTTAGTTTCCCCCCTGTTAAACACGCCAAGATCACTTGTGTATAGGATTTTGAGATTGGTGAAAATCACTTGATGTGTTGAAGTTTATTACTGCCTTCTGCAGCGGTTCAAGATGGCTGCCACAGTCAACTGATCTTTAAAAAATGGCTATAATTTAGTCAGTTTCCCAGATGTTGGGCTAAAACTGGGGGTGGTTGTAGCTGAGACTGATCCCCAGCATATATTCTGAACACTAGCAGATTATATATGATCTTTATTTAAATTTTAAACATTTATACTGTTGGCAAAATATCTCCTAACTGTCAAGTGGATTTTAATTAAACTTCCAGGATACATATTTACAAACGATTAACCTTTGGAGTCAGGTCAGATCAAAATGGACACCACAGCCAATTGACCTTCAAAAATACAAAAACGTCTAATTGTATAAATCTTGCAGATAGTGGGTTATAATGGTTGTAGCTGAGACACAGTGCCTGTTCAAAGTGATCATCAATGCACAGGATGATGCTTTAAACTTCTGCTTTAACTGTAAGAGCTATTTGTTAGTGAAAATATCTCATAGATCACTGGTGAAACTTTAGTGAAACTCAGAAACTGATGTAAATCTACATCTGATAAACGTTTGGAGTCTATCCAATTCAAGATGGTCTCTACAGCCAATCAATGTTGGCCAACACAAAAATGGTTATATAACTGAGTCACCATTACAAATATGGAAGTGGAAACTGTTGTGGCAGTAGCTGCAAGTCATTCACCACATGTACCGGTACTCTGAGCACTGATGGATCCTGGGAGATCCAACAAAGTTCAGTCAGGCCATCTAGACCTCTTCCCCCTCCCCCCGAGATGTTTCGTTCTTAATCCAAAGGACTTCATCAGTCCCAGGAGCCACAACAGAGTCCCACAAGCAGCACAACTGCATAGTGGACCAATCAGTTTGCTGATAATATGGTTTCTGTGGCCCACCCTCTCCCCCATCGACTTCTCTGAGGCAGCCATAGCCAAGGTGGTTCAAAATATCAAATTTCACGCTCAATAATCCAGGTAAAAAATCCAACAAAGTTCAGCAAGGTCATCTGGAGGGCTTCTTTTTTTTTTAATTTTTATTTATTTATTTATTTATTTTTTTTTACATTTCGGTCTTCATCCACAAGACTTCATCAGTCATTCCTTTTTCGGTTTCTCTATCAACAGCAACTGGTTTGTCCATTGTTGGTGTGCTGCTTGTGGGACTCAAGTTTGTTTGTGGCTCCTCCGACTGACGAAGTCCTTTGGATGAAGGATGAAACGCCGTTGGATTTTCTACCTGGATTATTGAGCATACTGGGAGTGGTGGCGCAGAGGTTAGAGAAGTTGTACCTGTGGTCAGAAGATCGCCGGTTCAATTCCCGGTACAGACAGCATTAAATGTTGGTGGGATAGGTGAAACACCCACAACTGCCTCCACCTTCATTTGCTCCTCTTTGGGCCCTTGAGCAAGGCCCTTAAACCCCACCATCTGCTCCCCCAGGTGCCCTAGATAGCATCTCTCTGCTCCACTCGGAGGGCTGTGGTAGCTCGGTGGTCTGTGGGTGTGTCAGGAAGGGCATCCAGCGTAGAAACAGTTTCCAAGTCTTTGTGCTACTGAATTCGCTGTGGCGACTCCTGAAGAAGGGAGCAGTTGAAAAAAGAAAAAAAAAATATTGAGCATGAACTTTGAAGATCCTGGGAGACGTTGCATTACTGGGTGAGACTTTGTGCAGAGGTACTTTCAAACTTTGACCAAAATGGTTTTAAACTAGGATGAACTTTCAAACCCTGACGTGAATGATGGCGGACGATACTGGATCCTGTTCCTTTACGTTATGGTGTTCTCACAAGTGTGTTCTCACAACTTGTTCCTGCTCTGCAGACCCCACATGGAGCCACTTTTCATGTGGTTCGTTATAAATAGTCCAGATGCAAACGAGCTGCAACAGCTGCAACATCTGCCGAGACATTCTGGTGTCGTTCAGCGAAGACGGCGTTTGGCTGTTGTCACAGGAGCCTCAGCTGGCTGATGGACTGCAGCTAATCGGTGCCGATTGTCAAGTTTAAGTCCAGATTGGATTTCAGACTCTTTTCCTGTAAAATAATTGTTAAAGTTTTGCTGCAGCTGCCGTTTTCGCTCTGTAACTATAAATTTGCAATAGTTTCCCCCAATGTGATGAACCCCTAACACACATGCTCTGATTTGTGCTGCTTAGCACCAGCCCAGGAGGACAGCAGCTGACCCGGTTCTGTACAGGTTGTTTACGACCCAAGAAGAGCGGCTGAGGGCCCCGTTCTGTGGATTTGTTTAGCATCTCTGAGAATGCAGGTCCTGCTGTGCTGCTAATGGGCCAAATCCAAGATTCCTTCCTCCGATTATTTTATTTATTTTCCTGAAGACTTGGACACCGCCCCCCCCCCCCCTCCAGCTTGGGACATCAGAACTCGTGTTCCTGCAGAAGCTGAAACAATTTTGTGCTGTTGAAAGACCATAAAAAATAAAATAAAAATTCAAGTATTGATGCAGTGGCGGCTTGGCAGGTGAACAGAATCGATGTTTCAGCTCAACCTGCCGTTCTGACTCCTAAAGGCTTTTACACTGTGGCTGCTTCACTGCTGGCCTAATTTAATCTTTAAAAATGCATTGTTTTTTTTTTTTAAAATAAAATAATACATATCATTGGTTTTCAGATTAAGTTCAAGCAAAATATCCACTCAGTTCAGATTTCCACTAACAGGTAAATAAAAATCTAACTATTAAAAACTTGTTCTCATCTCAAAATTCACAACTTTAATTTTTCTTATCCTTTTGTTGGTTTTGTTTCCATTTATTTATGTGTGTGTGCGTGCGTGCGTGCGTGCGTGTGTGTGTGTGTGTGTGTGTGTGTGTGTGTGTGTGTGTGTGTGTGTGT
>JARVLU010000001.1:21161112-21171955 GCA_031762415.1 Simpsonichthys santanae
TGTGTGTGTGTGTGTGTGTGTGTGTGTGTGTGTGTGTGTGTGTGTGTGTGTGTGTGTGTGTGTGTGTGTGTGCATATCCCCTGACTAACCTTGTTTTTTAATTTGCAACGTTTTCTGTTTTTACAGATAAAGTTTGAAGGAAAAAAAGTGTCTGCTTTTTGTTAGAAATGGTGTGTGGAAGATTTTAGAAGGAAATTTAAAGTTTATTATTTAAATCTTTATCGACCGCTTTTGCTTTTTAGTTGCAGGCGATAAAGTATTAGCTGAGTAAATTTGAGGACGCCTCAAGAGTTTCTTATCTGATGCACTTTTCTGTCAAAACGAACGAGGTTAAAGAGCTTTATGAAGAAATTACACTTTCAGTCAGATGTTTGTACAGTTAACAGTGTTTTGTTTTTAGATTTATAATAAAAGAAACACAAGGCAGAGTAAACTTGAGAAACATAAATAAAATCTTTATTGGCAAGGATTTATCATGAGCACTTTGTATCCTGTTCCAGGCTGCTGTGTGGGCCGGTGACAGGGAGGCGGTGTTCATCAGGGAGTACACTTTGATTCGGCGAGATCATCTTTCTGAAGAACCTCCTCAAAAACTGGAAGACCTGGTAAGTTCTTTAATGAAAATAAACCGTTTTTGAGTCAGTACACTCTCAAACTGAAACAGCTCTCCCTTTTTATTACTTTATAATTGTTAAGATTTAATGTAACTGTCAGATAAAACATGATTCTGTTTGTGCACTTCACCATGTTTTAGCTCTTTGAATAAATTACTGTGGGACTTTGGGAGAGACTTTTGACTTAACAGGGAATCACGCGTTTAACACTCATAACATGAGACTTACTTCCATCCTGGGTCATCGCCTACATCTCTCCCAGACTACTTCAGGTTTCTCTGAGTGGACGGGTTTGAAAGAATATGCTAAAACTGATGGACTGTTTTTGGAGTCATTACCTGAAGGAAATATATGTTTGGTTGGTTATTCCTTTGTTGTAACAAAGATTTCTTGGCAATAAATCTTATACCGTTGTAAAGTTTGTTGATGCTTGATGTATGAATCTTGGTTCCTAGAACTGGTTCTTTTGAATGTTTTAGCATTCTTTAATACTCTGGCTAACACAGAGCTTTAACTAAAGCATCCTCTGTTGGCGGTGGTGGTGAATATCACCATGAACGCTGTCTGAAGGTTGCTCTCACAAAACGTTCCCCTTGAGGTGTGTAAGCAAACCCTTATGTCTGATCTGTATTCAAGGACTCCTCCCACCACTCCTATCGGCCAGATTATCGAACCCCTCATGGTAGTAGATGTCCAGCGTTCTTGTCACAGCCTTGTTTGATCTTCATGTCTTGACCTCATTCTGCCTCTTGAAAAACCCTGATCTGCCTGCTCCCTGTCTGCTCTTGTGTTGCCTTTCTGACCTTGTTACAACTACCACTTCTGGCTCAACCACTACGACTCATGGATTATCAAACAGATTTGGATCTGGATCTCTGACCCCCTATGTATGACCCACGCCTCTACACCTGGCCCTTGTTCTTGGATTACCCCTCTGATCACGCTCTCCTCACCTCTGCCCTACAGCTGCATTTCACCCAGTGATGGTGACATTATCTTGCCCAACTCCTTCAGGTGGTCCTCACCTCTCCTATTTGCGAAGATTCACCCGCTATTGGATTCTGACCTCCACCAGCAACTGCAATAAACTTTTTAACCATTTTTGTTGTCTGACGTCGTGTATGAATCCTAAAACCCAATTCTTGACAGACAACAAAATATTGTGCACAGCCTAGAATACAATTTTGAAAACCATGCACACAAAACTACACTGGTTTACAAGAATTGTTGACCATAAATGCGGCTGCATGCCTTACTGGTAGCTTGATCACCAACACCCAGAATTCAATGAGATGGCAAGAAGATTAGTCCCCCCCCCCCCCTTAATTTTTATACCCAGTTTACATGTGAACCATCTCTGGAATGCTAATGTGTTGTCATTGTTGAGAGAGAGTCACACGGTAACGCCGTGCTCGTTGAATCCGCTGTAGTTTCCATGCTATGTCACTAGCCGGAGCTGTGAATTTGGCATTTTAACGACGTGCTCAGACCCTTCAGTCTGGAGCATGAAAACATTTTCATCCATAATAAACATGCAGAAGTTGTTTTGGAACTAGGATGTGGTTGGGTTGCTCCAACACAGTGAAACGGATGATGCAGCCGTCCGTGTCACACGTGGGATTTCACACAGATGTCTTCCAAAATCCTCCATTCTTAAACCTAGATTTATAAAGCTTTGATGTCAGAGAAATTGACGACTGTTATGTACTCGAATGTCAGAACACAACAGAACCGCTTTGAATTCTTTAAAACAACGTTGTGTAAACAAGGCCTTGGTCACTCCTCCACTAGCCCAGTGAGATCTTAGCCCAAAAGTCCTAAGAGCCGTTTGGTCCGAAAAACACTTTTTTTTTTTTACTTTCAAAGAGGGACAGGATCCACAGATTGCCTCTTTGGGCCACATAAGAGGTTAAAACCACCCAGAACCATCAGGATATTAAGGGTTTTTACAGTTAAGTGGTTGTTAATGACGGCTATTAGAGTCACTTTGTAGTAAGGACTCGAGGCTCAGAGTGAGGACTCGTCTGCTCGGCCTGTCTTCACATGTTTCACGTATTCGGGGTGACATCATGCTACACTGTGATTTTTATTTTGACATGTTTTCTGTCTCTCGACTGTTGGATTTAGGTTGAATGTTTTGTTTAGCGTCTCCCTTCGCACCACTAAATGCCAAGCACTGGAGTTCTATATTAACACGCCCAATTGCACATTAAGCAGCAACTGTCAGGGTTTTTGTTGGGAGGGTTTTCCCTCCGTGTTTTGTGTTTTGTGTGAAGCCTCAGGACGAACACGAGCCAAGGTGGATTTGTCTTTTGGAAGACTGTCAGGGTCGGGAATATTTGAGGTTGGGGTGGCAACAAGGAGCACTTAGAGGCCGTGGCAGCTGGTGTGGCTCACATGCAACAAAAGGTGCAAAGAGCAACGGTCTCACACGATTTAACACGCAATTTGTCTTCCTTATAAAGATCTACAGGCTTGTTGTGTCAAAAGAAAATATTTCTACTCGTTTTTTTCACCCCTTTTTTCTTTCAACGTGTCACGGTCGGTGTATCGTTGGACCCAGATGCAGGCAGACATGAGGAGCTTGAGTTAAAATAAACTTTTATTAAATAAAAGAAAACAAAAGCAGACATGGCGATAACTACCGTACTTACAAAACTTCAGGAGGGAAAAACACAGGAAGGCATGAAGAAGACCGAGACATCTGAATGTGTCAGGACAATGAACTGCTGTGAGAGTAGTGATCAGAAACTATATAAATGGAGCAGGTTGTAGGTGGAAAATGGCAACATGGGCGATTGATTATGGGAAGCAGGTGAGTGATAAGTCGAATGAGAGGAGGCTGACTGAGGGTGAGTGAGAACTGGCACAGGGACCACGGAGGGGCTGGATCAAAACTTAAAGGTCATAAAAAACATAACCCACAAAGAGAAATAAAATTAAATGAACTGGAGGGACTAAACAAAACATTTTAAAAACACAATGATACAATGTTCAAGTTTCTTAGGCTTGTATTTTATGAAATGTACAAAGGCCAAACAAAATCTTACAAAACCTTTGTTCCCCAGCTTGTGTCCATTTGCCATCCATGAGATGGTAGACGATAAGCTGTCCATGGTGTGGCTTCATAAATGTTTGGGATAGAAAATGTCAGACTCCTGATCCATGTTGAATCAAATACACCTGTGGTGGTTTTGGTGAAGTCTCCAACTGACCATAAAATGGTTTGGACCAGCAGGTAGACATCAAACAGGTATGTTCTCCACAGCAGAAAGCAGTATGTTCTTTAATTGAGCTGTTAGTCCATTTACACCAGCATCGTTATCAGAATGACCTTTAACCCCACTGCAATCAGATACGTAATCAAACCTAAAGGAGGTTAAATTAAATATTAGTGTGACCATTTTTGGCCAGGCAGTGTATTTATTAAACAAGTATTCGAGATTCTTGTGTGAGGGATTTTATCTTTTAGATTTTGATTACGTGGCGGCATGTTGGCGCTGCTGGTAGAGCCGCCCCCTCTCAGCGAGCAGGTCACCTGAACGAACCCCAGATGGGATTCCATTCAGGCTCAGCCTCTGGCCTGTCATGACGACTGTCTCCATGATCCTCCATCTGTCTGCACAGACTGAACTCTAGAAAACAGTTTGAATGTTCTGTGTCTGTTGAACCTGGTTCTAGAGGGCAGTCATTGTCTGTTGCCGCGGTTTATCATCATGCTGCTAACAGGACCACACTGCTAGAAGAACCACGCTGCTAACGGTACCATGCGGCTAAAAGAACCACACTGCTAAGAGTACCATGCTGCTAACAGAACTACACTTTGAGTACCATGCTGCTAATGGGACCATTCTGCTAACAGAACCACTCTGCTAACAGGACCATGCTGCTAACAGAACCACACTGCAAACAAGACCACTCTGCTAAAAAAAAAGCCAGACTGTTGCAGTACCAAGCTGCTAACAGAACTAATCTGCCATCAGAACTGATTTGCTAACATAACCACTCCGCTAACCATGCTAACAGTACCATGCTGCTAACAGTAACAGTGTATTTATGACACTATTTTAATTTTAGTTGCTTTTTATTGTTGTATACTTTGTCTAAAACAGGTCTCTCTTGAAAATGAGTCCTTGTAACTCAATGAGACTAACCTGTATAAATAAAGGTTAAATAAAAATAAATAAAAATAAATTCTGGGTGGAGTTTGTTCTCTCCGTGCATGTGTGGGTTTTCTCTGTGTACTCCATTTTCCTCCCACAGACCCAAAACATGCATGTTAGACTGGTAACTGTAAATTGTCCCCAAGTGTGTGCGTGAGAGAGTGACTGGTTCTTTGTCTCGTTTGTCTCTGTGTCCCTGTAATGGACTGGAGACCTGTCCAGGGTGTCCCC
Organism: Simpsonichthys santanae; assembly: GCA_031762415.1. Classification (NCBI taxonomy): domain Eukaryota; kingdom Metazoa; phylum Chordata; class Actinopteri; order Cyprinodontiformes; family Rivulidae; genus Simpsonichthys; species Simpsonichthys santanae. The sequence goes on from JARVLU010000001.1 coordinate 21,166,121, forward strand.
CGCCTTTTGAACAGTGACTGGTGGATATGGGCACCAGTGAACCCCATGACCCGAAGAGGAAGAAGGGGGTAAAGATGATGGATGGATGGATTTTTATCTACCATTGGTGGTAATCTTGTTTCCTTTGAATGAAGGGACTGAGAAGGATTGAAGTGAAGTTATTCGTCTCTGTCTTGTTTAGTTTCACTCTTGTTTGATGCATTTGATCGCCGTATGAAACCTTCATCAAAGCACCAGTGAATGTGGTGTTGAAGCCACGAGGCTTAGGACCGGGGATCTTTCCGTCACCCCTGTGTTTTCTCTGCCACCATGCGTGTTCGGTAAATGTTTGGCCGCACTGCGCCGCAGCGAATATCTCCCTCTGCTTGATGTGGTCTTGCAGCAGTGCAGTGTGGGTACTGGAGCGGTGCCGCTGAGGTAATACAGACCAGGGACGAGACCTCACCACATCACCCACTTAACAAATGAGGGTTTGTGTGGGAATACGAACAGCCAGGAGTGTGTCACTGGATTTACACACACGCTCACAGCTTCATGTAATCCAGAAGTTGTATATTTTTTTATTTGCATGCTGACATCTGCAAATATTGTGCTAAGTCCTACAGAAATCCATGTGTTTGTGATTCCCAGAGCGTTCGACACCACATGGCCACCACACACACACACACATCAGTGTGTTTGATTAAACTTCACCGCTCCTCTCCTCATCCTCGGCTCGATCTGCTCCTCAGCGTGTGAAGATCTCTGGTCGATTTCTGAGCGTTTACATTTTTTTGTCAGGCGGCAGATGTTTGTACTCTTCTGTGTTTGACAGAACACGAACCGTGAGCTGCTCGTGAATTAATAAAGACGCTAAAAGCCAGTCTCCGTTCTGGCACAAGATGAACGAGTGTGTTTTTTAATGAAGGTGACTGTTGTTAACTTGTTGGCCTTTTTGATTTCTGGCTCTGGGTGTGGTTGAGCGCCCCGCGGAGGTTCTAGTCAGGATTGTGGTTTTGTTCTGGTTGACTCAGGGCTGCTGAAGCCCAACTTTTAACCAACACTCCCAGATGTGAGCACGTCACTCCACTGGCTCCCAGTCTGTTCTAGAATTGATTTTAAACATGTATTGTTAATTTTTAGAGTTCTTAATGGTCTCGCCCCACTTTCTTTAGCTGATCTCGTAGCTCTTCATGTGTATGAGAGAACCTTAAGATCACTTAACGCTTTTCTGTTTGTCCAAATGCAAACACTGAGGAGACTGGGCCTTTTTGTTCTCCACACCCAGATTGTGGAACCAACTAACCCCGGATTTGCACTCTGCCACTGATCTGGACCTTTTAATATCTAATCTTAAAACCTTTTATTCAGGCAGGCTTTTAATACCTAGTGGCACTGTGGTTTTTGTATTTTTGTTTGTTTTAAACCTTTTTACTGTGAAGACCTTTGTGCACATTTTGGCTGTTGGAAAGACCTTCATAAATAAATGATTGATTTTATTGAATGGGCACTGTAAGCAAAATTGAAGTATGTTGCAGTTTTTAAAACAAAATTATGGGTTCTAAATTACAAGATATCAGTCTGACATGTCGTTATTCCCCCACTGATGATTTTTGCCCTTGTCCGTCTGTCTGTTAATGAAACATCTCATAAACTGGTGGACAGGCTTCAAGATGGCCCCCTCAGCTAATCAAAGGCTATAACTCGGTGAAGGCCTTGTTATACTTCACATGATTTTAAACACTGGATCTTGCTGACGTGATTTCAGACCGTATATTTGCATGAACCGTTCATACTCAAAGGGAAACCATGAGGGAGAAGTTCTAGTAAGTCCTCCTACTGCAGCACATGCAGCAAAATCACGGTTTATTTTCTGTTGTTGGAGGAAGATGTGGTATTTCTTGTCACAAGGACCGAATACCCAGAGCGAAAGGACTGAATATGAACAACACGACGCAGGAAGGCAAGTTCATTGCTTTTATTTACAGTGAACGTTATCACAGGAATTTATGAGGAGCCCTGGGGAGCAAGGAGCAGAGTCGGCACTGAAGTTCAGCAGGGATGGTATGATCAGACTGTCTTCTGTTGCTTACTGGTTAGTGATGTTGGAGAATCACTGGTTCCAATAATCCTGTGTGAGCAATGGTTGTTCAGCGTGGAAAGTACCGTAGTCACTAGTGGGTGGGTGGTTGGAGGGCAAGGAAGACTGCTGAGGAGGTAGGTCATGAAGAGATTTCCAGAATTTCACAAGGAGTCCAAGGACAGGTAGATCTCAGAAGGTTCACTAGAAACAGCAAAATGTACAGGTAAGTAAACTTAGGTCACTAGAAATATAAATGGTTAGAAGCATGAACCAGGTAACAGGTGCTCCATCGTCGAAGGAAAGTCGGTCATTTGATGCTTTATATATACGCTGGGCATCTTATCAAGGAGATTGGTCTCAGGTGTGGTAGTCTCTGGTGCCATTTAGTGACCTCCAGGAAGAAGTGAATCTGGAACACTCACAATTGTTTCCTGAGGAGAAGCTGTATTTTGTGAATTTGTCATGAAGAGTCCACCACCGTTTCCGACAGGCGTTCGGAGAACGTGTCCCTACGGTGTCCGGCTGAGACGTACTCCCTCCCGGTCATCATAACCAACAACCAGCCAACAACACCAATGTCTCTGCTCTGTATCCTCCATGCACAAAAAAGTGTCCAATAGTTTGCCATGAGTTCTGGGACTACCTTTATAAGATTTATTAGACTTTTTTTTTTTTTTTTTTTTTTCTGGAACAGTTGTAAAGATGACTATCTTCTAACAGCCTCGGCCAGCTGCTCTCCAACATGGAAGCATAGTACTGTGGCCATTTTTTTTATAGTAAAACATGCCCAAGAATTTCTGACCAATTACACACTTCTTGGTGCAAATCTTGTGAGAATCTAGTTATGGGAATTTGCAGGGTCAGCAGGGGTGTGAGAAGATGAATGCAGTTTTCAACATGTAACCACATCAGCGATACTGCTTTGGCACCTCTCATGGAGTATAAACCAGGCTTGAGTTTTAGATATGAGGCTAAAAACTGGTGTGATAGCAGCTTTGTTAACAGTGTTGGCTTCCAAACAATATGCTCTCCTACAAGTAATGCTAGTTTCAGTATTCTGGATATGAAACTTACTGCAGCTCTTTGCCCATGGCAGCTTATAAAGACATGAAGCTGAAATCAAAATAAAATCATAATGTGAAATTCGTTTCACATTTTGCCATACTTGACCTGAAATTAAAGGCGAAGCAGTCGTCACTGTGAGTCTCCGTGTGCGTCCACTTTGTCTCAGGCAGCCTGGAGTATGTAGCCGGCCCTCAATGTAAGCGAGCGTTAATCTGACTTGCAGCATTAATTACCCGCTGCTGACAGATCCCTGCCACCCAGACCGAGCCGAGCTGAGGCTGAGCAGCGAGCAAGCCCCAACACAGAGCGTATTCTTCTCATTAATGTGGGCTCAGGTTGCTCTGCGCAGTGCTGGACACACTCAGCCCGGTAGCAACACAAACATTTACACAGTCCAGGTTTTTCCTACCTGGAATTCCATGTCCCAACTCCAATCCCACCACAACTGGGCTGTTGTATCCGCTGCAGGCAGTTTGTTTAACTGGGAGAAGATGCTGAAAGGTAAAATGTTTTTACAGTCGTGTTCAAGGTTGTCTTGGAATGTGAATAATAACAACACCAAGGGGAAAATAGAACGGTTAAAAAACAGCCAAATGAAAGATAACTTGATTTATATAAAGATAATGACAACAGAATAACATCTCTGAGAGACTAAAAGTCAACAAACCCAAACCACAAATGAAAGTAGAATTCCTTGAAGGAACGTATATCGCCCACAGGCTTGCATGCCAGTTTTAAACAAAGATCTCGAGTAATATGTTGGAGCTCAGAGCAGGGGTTGAGGATGACTCTCAGCTGCTACCATACCAACTTTTAACTCAAAATATGTAACACTGACTGAGTTATAGATGTTTTTTGTGTTCGCTGTGGTCAGTTAGATGACAAACAAATTGGCTTGACTCCGAAAGCTAGTAGGTTGTAGACGTTTGTCCAATTATTACTTTCTAAAGAATTTTAATAAAATATATTCACTAGTTAATCAGAGATTTTACTAACAGACAAATGAACATTCACTTGTGCGGTTGGGTTGGTACAAACATAGTGTCATACTTAGCCAAGCAACCATGAATTATTTTCCTGTTTTTTCTGGATCCATAATTCTCTGAATACTTAAAGATCAGGGCAATTCAGCACTGCGTTATACTAAGTATTAACAAATTAATGATGGTTTTAAAAGCTCAGGTTTTGCCTCCTATATTTGTTACGGTTCAAATGACACAGTCAGGTATTTTCCATATCTAACACTTGGGAGAATAGATAGCTCGTCTTTTTTGTGTGTACTCGTGTTTTATTTATTTATTTATTTATTTATTTATTTATTTCCACATAACGGCTGCTCTGTTGAGAGGTTTATTTAATGTATTCAAATATAGCAATTGCTATAGCAAAAAAAAAAAAAAGATGTTTATAGAACCAGTTAGCTTGGTAAGAAATTAACTATTTCTGATGCAGAAAACCTAAATTTTAAAAACCTGACTAAGCCACAAATCGTGCTTTGCGTCGAGGACCTCGGGTGTTTCAGGGATATACAGTTCATCCTCCCACACCAGACATGTAAGACTTCCTGGATTCTTTCCCCCAGTTTTTTTTTTTTTTTTTTCCCTTCTTCTTTTTTTAATAAATCACGAACACATCTCGGTATAAAGTGACCCAACGGAGATTTGAAAGTTCCAGATTTATGAGGCCAACGTTGAACGATGAAGGTGCTGTAATGAAAATACTCCCTGGAGGCGTCAGGCTGGAAGCCAGGGTGTTGGTTGACTTAAAACAACCATTTGGTGTGGTGCAACGCCATCCCCCAGTGAAACGTCTGCGTTGTCTTGTTTTACGGTGTCCGTACAGATAATCTTTCTCTGATTTATGATGGTAATCTTCACATGGTTGCGTAGCAAATGTAAAGTCATTAATCATTGGTTTCCTGAAGGAAAAAAAAACGATATTAAACTAATGTCAAGAGCCTAAGAGAGGCTCTGTCATCTACTGCTGACTCAACAGTCACATTGTTTGGTTTATTTTACAAAATGTTATTTACAGTCTAACACCTTCTGTGTACTTTGTTTTAGCTATTCTTATATTAATGTTCAGCTCATCCAGGAGCTGGGGACTCTGACTTTCAGCTTTTGTCATTTTTATTTTTCCAATAATTTAAACCTAAATACAAAAAAAAAAAATTCCCTTCAAAATACATATACTGTACATTTATTCAGCTTCATAGAAATTGTTCTATGAAATCTGCTTCATCGTACCGGTACTTGTTTAATTTTTATTTTATTATTCTACTTTAGTTTTTCCAGTAGTCTTTTATAACTTTAAGCTTTTAACTAGCCTATTGTTATGTTTAGATAACCCTTTGCTCCTTTTAGTGGCCCTTCTGCAGCTTTTAGGTTTTGTTTTTTTACTTTTAACTTGTAGCTAGTATTTAGCTACTTTTAGCTCCTAGCTACTATTCTGCTACTTTAGCTTTTAGCTAGCCTAGTGTTACTTTAGCTAGGCTTTTGTTATCCAATAAAGTTAAATCAGGTCCTCTGGACGTTTTATTTTTTATAAAACGTTTGTCCTTCATCCAAAGGACTTCATCAGTCTGAGACGCAACAAACTCAGTCCCATAAGTAACACTCACATAGTGAACTGACTAGTTTACTGGTGATAAGATGGTTTCTGGAGTCCGCCCTCTCCCCCGTCGACTCCTCTGAGGCAGCCATAGCCAA
>JARVLU010000001.1:21176367-21187495 GCA_031762415.1 Simpsonichthys santanae
GTAGCTCATCATCCTGGTTTCATTCAAGAGTTGTTATAGATGCTGATAGCTGTGGGCAGGAAGGATCTCCTGCAGCGAATCCAAAGAATCAAGCCACAAATACCGATCTATCCACCTGGATCCAGCTTGCTGTCAGATCTGGCGGGCTTCTCGATCCTCCTGGATAGCAGGTCTGCCCGACTGCTGGGTAGAATTCCTCTCTGAGCAATGGTCTGTCCTCTCAGGAGTCTGCCGAGCTTCTCATCACCACGGACACACAGCTTATGGTGCCGGGGGATGATCCCGGTCCTCCCATTGTCACAAGCTGAGTTTCCCATTAGCTCCATGATCTTGGCAGTCAGTCGAGCACAGCCACCAGGTTGACGGGAATTCAACCACAGTGCCTCCTTTTCAACTCATTTGGGGCTGTAGTTGAGGTATTTGAGCTTTTAAGATGTTAATCAGTTGCTCCTGGTTGTTAAAAAAAAAAAACACCTTGTCGCCATGGTTACGCATCATAACAAATGCCCAAAAGTAACAAGGTTTCTGTGAAAATCCTTCCAGATGCACAGCATCCAATACCAGAGGAAGTAATCATCCGAAAAAAGTGATTTACATCCAGAAAAAAGAGGAATTAGTTTTCAAAAGCAATAACTCAGAATGAACACAGAGTGGCACAATTTTAGAATCATATGCAAATACAAACAAACAAACAAACAAACAAACAAAAAAAGGAAATAAAAAGTCTTTAATGTTCAGTCAAGTTCAAGAAAGGCACAAATAAATTGTAGCCTTTCTTAATCAAAAGATTTTTGATGTATTGGTCCAATATGTTTAATTTAGGCTTCAGGAGAGTGGTGGTGCGGAGGTTAGAGAAGGTGGGACTGTGATCAGAAGGTCACCGGTTCAACATCACCACACCTGCCTCCACCCTCATTTGCTCCACTCTGAGCCCTTAAGGAGGGCCCTTAACCCCCCACCATCTGCTCCCCTGGGCACCCTAGTCGGCAGCTCTCTGCTCCACACAGTGGGCTGTGGTAGCTCGGTGGTCTGTGATTGAGTCACAAAGGGCGTCCAGTGAAAACACGTTGCCAAGTATTTGTGCAAGTTAGTTCTGTGGCGATCCGTGAAGAAGAGCAGCCGAAAGAAAAAGGAGTTTAATTTACACTTCCTTAAGTTTCAGTGATAAAATGCTTTTATTCTAGAACTGCACCACTTGGAGTGGCTGCATGTTGGAGGAGCTCTTACGTTCATCCTGAGATGTTGCTTTTGGAAACTGTTTCCTATCACTTTTTTGGATGACTGTTTATATTAGAGGCTGTTGTGTTAATGCATTCACAAGTGAAAGATTTAAAAAGGGAACGTTTTGTGCTATGGTTAATAATGATGTTTTTAAAGGTTGGAGGGGAACCGACTGAGCTACAAAGGTCTGTTTTCACTCAGCGATTTGACCCCTTGTCCACTGAAAACTATTGTGTAAGTTAATGGCTTAAAAGCATCTATATGTTAAACTTTTGACCAATTTACATCTTCTAAAAGCTTTTCCCTTTATCTTACAGAGCCATATGGAACGACTTGTACGACACAGAGTCTGTGTTGAGCCAAGACAGTATTACTGTGAGTTTCACAGACGATGAAATGTGGGAAGAATGGGGTCAGTGGGTCTTCAAACGCTGTGAGGTCAGCAGCAACGAGAAATTAGTGATGGTACTCCACAAGGTTTGCAAGATATCAGTTGACTGCTTAGAAGCTCAGTGGGCGAAGACCTTCTACAATCAATTATCGCAGCTCATCAAGAGAAGGATAAAGTGCTGCACTGAGGACGAGATGTGCAAGAAGCTCAAAAAGTTTGACTGCATGTTGAGCTTGTGAGACCGTCTGATGAAATGTGTTCATCTAACTGTCAAATTGTCTTTTAACTTAATGAGTAGAAGTATTTTACATAAAGAAGGATCACCCTATGTGACAGCTGAAAAAAGAAATACTGTATGTATATATTTATATTTATTTTTATCCTCTATATACAGTACTAGCCAGTCTCTTAAAGCTATCCCAGTCTGAAATGAAAAATACAGTATTCATTAATTTTTTTAATCAACAATTGATTTTTTTATAACAATTTTTGGAAAAAAAATAAAATAAAAACAAAAGGGAAAAATAGAAGGAATTTTCCACTTTTCCACTCTTACTAAATGGATTTGTATTATTTATTATTTTTCTTTTGTCATTTTAAATAAGAGGACCTGAATAGTTATGGTAAATAATATACAGTATTTAAAAAGTTTGGATTATTTTAGATAGTTAGATATATAACTTTATTAATCCCAGGGGGAAATTTGAGGCATTCAGTAACATTTTTAATTACTGTATACAGAAAAAAGACATGACATAATCAAAAAGAAGCATAACAGACATACAGTACTGTATTTGGAAAGAGACAATGTGCACACATACACATCTGAGCATATACAGTATACTGTATACAGTACAGTACAGTACAGTACAGTATATGCATATACTGTAGTATACAGGTATATAATACTACATACAAATGTATACATTATTCTTTAGAGGTATATTTCGTCAAACATTAGTTTCCCGTTTAAACTTACAGATGCCATCAAAAATAAAATAAGAAAAACAACGTATTTTAAAGCAAGTGAATTGAAAAAGCTTGGCCCGTACGGGGATCGAACCCGCGACCTTGGCGTTATTAGCACCACGCTCTAACCAACTGAGCTAACCGGCCAGATGTGTGTGATTATCATCCTTACTTTCTTATTGAAGTACTGTACAGGTATTTCCAACCCCATAGGAAGAGGTTCTGGGTATAACTATTGACTGATGTACTATATTAGCTATTAATTTGTATATTTGTGAAACATACTACCATAAAAATGTCTTTATTCGTTTGGATATTTTGAATGGCAGAGCATGTGTGCCGCAAGCTATGCGATGTGTATCTTTTTTTCTAATGTTTGTAATAAAGAAAAAAATATTTCTACCGTACATTATCTGTCTGTATTTGTTTAGCGCTGAAACAGACAACGAGCTTTTATTTTGAAACAACGTACCGGAAATTAAATCGAACGCATGACGTATAAACTCTGCGACGCCTTGGTCTGCTCTGATGTCTGCAAGCTGAGTTTAATGATATTTTTGTACTTGAGGAAAATAGACTGACCTTCTTTAACTCTTCGTGTAAGGTGAGTTTATTTAAATAATGAGCTCTTTGAAAGTTAAGTGGCGGTTTTACGAGTTTTGAAATGAAAACACAATCTGTCGCTAATTTAAATCCATCGCTGCGCTAATTCTGCTTTTATTAACCTCAAATGTTGATTAAAAACAGCAAATGTTTCCGAGCTATTGCATAGTTGTAGTAAAACTCAGGTAAACCTGATTCAAACTGTGTTTTGCACACAAAGTAGTGAATATAATATTATAATAATTATAAAAAAAAGGTGATGGTGTGCTCATTTTCTGCTCTAATCAATGTAAATACTGTAATTCTACGCTTTTATTTTAAATTAAGTTATTTACAAGTGGTTGGAATTACATTTTGGCTACCTACTATCTTATTTAATAGTTTGCTTTTTAAAATATGAAAGTTGAAGTACCTGATAAAACGTATGCATAACAAGTACATTTAATTGCATTTAATTTTGGTTCTTTACATCAACAAGAACATCAGATTTTATGTGAAAAACAATCGATTTTATTTTATTTTGCTCCAGTAAATGCATGTTGGAGTGTAATCTGTCCTACATCCAGGATGACCGACTCAAATAAGGCGGACGACGACGTCGTGAAACGTGGGGAGAAGGACAAGGAGTTGGAAAAAAAGAAGCGGTCCCGCGTCAAGCAGCTGCTCGGCGACATCAAGAAGCTGGTGGAGTTCTGGTTTGGAGACGTCAACCTTCACAAGGACCGTTTTCTGAAGAAGCTCATCGACGAGTCCGACAGCGGGTGTAAGAGTCGGAACGTCGACGCGTCAGACTCTTGAGTTGATGATGATGTTAAACTTCTCGTCCTTTTGGTCGTAGATGTCGACATGTCCGTGCTGACGAGCTTCAATCGGATGGAGAAGCTGACGACCGACACAAAACTGATCGCCAGAGCGCTGAAAAACTCCTCGGTAGTTCAGGTGCGGCAAAGAACACCTGTTTCCCATACGTGGTAGTGACAGCTTCACTCTGTGACTAAACTGGCTCACACTTTTGGTCGGTCACGTCATTCTGGTTTGTCTTATAGGTCAACCTCGAAGGAACTAAAGTGAGACGTACACATCCGCTCAGCGAGCCACCGGATAACGTCGACAGCCGCACCGTTTATGTGGTAAAACCTTTTTTTTCTGTTTATATCTACGTTTAGTCCAGGAATCCTTGTGGACTATGATGTTTGCAGATGACATTGTGATTGGTGGTGAGAACAGGGAACAGGTGGAAGAGAACTTGGAGAGGTGGAGGTATGCACTTTGAAAGAAGAGGAGTGGAAGTCAGCCGTAGTAAGACGGAGTACATGTGTGTGGATGAGAGGGAGGCTGGTGGAACAGTGAGGCTACAAGGAGCAGAGGTCACAAAGAGAGTCCAGACAGGATGGAGAAAAGTTTCAGGAGTGATTTGTGACAAAAGTGTGTCAACAAAGTTCAAAGTTAACTAGACAGTGGTGAGTCCAGCTATGTTGTATGGTCTGGAGACAGAGACATGGACAAGACAGGAGACAGAACTGGAAGTGGCAGAAATGAAGATGTTGAGGTTCTCCTTAGGAATGACAAGGATGGATAAGATCAGGAATGAGATCATCAGAGGTACAGCACATGTTGAACAACTGGGAGATAAAGTTAGAGAGACCAGACTGAGATGGTTTGGACATGTCCAGAGGAGGGACAGTGGGTATATTAGTAGAAGGATGTTAGAAATGCAGCTGCCAGGAAAAAGACAAAGAGGAGATATATGGATGTTAGAGAGGACATGGAGGTAGTTGGAATGAGGACAGAGTGAGATGTGATGACCCGTGAAGAGTGAAAAGCTGAAAGAAGACTTTTTAAAGATTTAATTTACGTTTCAGGGTTGTTGCTACGTTGGTGACTGCAGCTGCTAAACTTACTGAACTTCCCGAAGTTTTTTCAGCCGAGGCAGAATGTCCAATAGCTTCTTCAGACCTTTGTCCCCTAAACAATTACAGGACAAGCTGCAGGGAAACAAAGTAATGAGTGAAAATGTGTTTTTATTCTGGATAAAACCTGCCAGGGTGTAAGGATGATAAATGACTGCTGCTGCTTACTCCAAGTCAGTGAGACCTGAAGAGGATCCCAAACTCCTCAAGACTCGGTCCAAGTCACTGGACTGCAGTTCACAGCAGCTGAGGCTGAGACGGGAAACAGATTCATGGTTAGATTTTATGATATTAATCATTTGTTACTTTATAACTTTACAACCAGACAGAACTCAACCGACAGCAAACCATAAGACATCTTGAGTTGTGTAATGAAAATCAATTCATACAAACCAGAGTTTTTTAGATGGTTCAGCTGCAGGTTTCTCTCTGCCTCCAGGAAACACCACAGACACCAGAGCCGGACTCTGCAGTCTGAAACAGAAACAGGCAGAGCAGCAGGAGGGCCTCTGGAATCACATGTGGTGCTGCACAATGTTGATCGTTGGGTGTCAGAGTTTCTGCAGCCAAGCAGATGAAAGGAGGTTCTGTACCTGACGTTCAGCTCGAACAAAGCAAGACGCTCAGAGAGCAGCGCAGTCAGAACCACCAGCCCCTCCACAGACGAGCAGCTGCCGTTCAAGCTGCGAGACAAACAACGAGAATCAACGACATGCTGCCACTTCGTTCAGCTTGGAGTTTCTGTTTTTCTGAGTCTTACACGATCTTTTCAGAGACGCTGAACTTTGGAACGAACTCAGTCAGAGTCTTCAACGTTTGCTCGTCCCAACAACCTCCGGACAAACTGAGGAGAAACAAAAGAATCAGGAACTGGACTGTACGAGGAACCTGCTTCAGTGACCGCAGTTCGGTAAAGTTTAGGATAATTTGGCAGAACACAACAAAACAAGAAATATTACCACTAAGTGCTGAACGACAGCTGAAATCTGCTAAAGATTTGGAAACTGAGATGATATAGCTAAATGAAGTAGAACACTAGCTAAAAGTAGCAACAAAAAGCTGCATTTAGCAAAAGGTTAACTAAAAGCTAAAATAGCAAAGCACTTGTAGCTGTAACACTTGCTTGACATGTAACAGCAAATATTTAGCTAAAACCTAAAATTAACAAAAGGCTAAAGGCTAAAAGTAACAAAAGGCTAGATAAAAGCTAAATGTAATAAAAGTATAGCTAAGTTTTACGATAGCAAATCACGTGCCTAAAAGAAAAAACAAATTAATAGTTAAAAGCTAATACTGTAGTAACAAAAAGCCACCTAAAATGTACTAAAGGCTAACTAAAAGCTAAAAGTGGCAAAACAGTGAACTAAAAATTAGCAACTGTTGTATCAAAGTAACTAAAGCTCAAAGTAACAAAAGGATAAACGGCAAAATGTAGCAGAATGGCTAAAAGCTTAAACTAGCAAAAATCTAGCTAAAAGTATCAAACTAGCTGAAAGCACAAAAAGATTAGCTAAAAGCTAAAAGTTGCAAAAAGCTAGCTAAAAGTAGAAATTGGTTTGTTAAGAGTGAAAAGTGGCAAAAGGCTAGCTTAAAGCTAGTAAAACAATAGACTAAAGGTAAAATAACAAAAGGTCAGTGAAAAGCAAAATGTATCAAATTAGCTAAAAGATTAAAATTGAAAAATGCTTGCTGAAAGTAGCTAAACACTTGCTATATGCACCAAGCTAAAAGTAACAAATGGCTAATAGCTAAAAGTGGCAAAAGGCTAACTAAATGCTAACATTTGCAGAACAGTTTAGGTAAAATAAGCAAAAGGTTATTTAAGAGCTTAAAGGAACTAAATGTTTGCTAAAAGCTAAAACTAGCAGAAAGGTAGCCAAAAGGGAAAAGTAGCAAAAGGCTAGCTAAAAGCTAAAAATAGTACAAATAGACAAAAACAGAGCCAGTAGTTGAAGCTGTTTCCAAAGAGAACATTGTTTTTGAAGCAACTAAAGAGATCTCAATGTATTTCTATGGGAAAATATTTGTAAATAAAGTGAAATATTTAGAAAACTACAAAAGTTACAAAAGCCAAAGGTCAAAGCACCCATCTCCTGAATGAGCCGAATGTTTTGATGTGTGAACAGCTAAAATAGAACAAAGTCTGCAGACGTAACTGGACTGCAAATAAAAGTGCAAATAAGAAAATAAGAGTAAAATAATGGTGGTTCTGATTGTTTCTGGTCTTTTCTCTGCTTCAGTCCAGTCTATGGTTTTAATTCAAAAACTTTTAGGAACCATGGCGATGTTTTTAGGTTTCACCTACTTCAGGACCGAAAGAGCAGGACAGTTAGCCAGAGACCGCACGAGCTTTTCCATTTCAGCGTTAGTCCACTTCTGATTCAACAAGCTGGAGGAAAGAAAAAACATATCTACAGTAAAATATAAACACAGCTTGTAATTCTGTACCATCAACGAGAAGAAAGTGTCACAAAGGTAAATAAAAGTTAAATAAATTTAACATAAACTGTCAATAAAAAAACATCTGGCTCAGTTGTAACTGTTGTCATCAACAGTAAACAAAATAATGCCAAAAGTGTGTAAAACTTTGAGAAAGATCATCATTAAACCATCAGCTGAACGTGATATTTCTGTTGAGGAACAAAGTTCCTGAAGGAAACAGTAAACGTTTAACAGTAAACTTCAAACCTGACTGCTGGCTCTGGATTAACTTTATGGCTGCAGGTGGGAAACATAAAAGAGAATAAATTATTATTTTGTTTGTTTTATTGTTTTATTTGCTTTATTCAACCATAAAACTCACCTGTTAATATCTGAGCCCTGGCAGAAGGTTACTGTCAGATCTTTCACCCCACTGAGAAGATAAAAGGTGGAAAATATCCGTTTCTGTCAATGTTTGATTATGTATAATACATGACTAATTAATTAACAGGCTTTACTGGAAGGAATGTGTATTCCCCCCCCCCCCCCCCCACCTCCAAAACCTCCATGGGTGAACATCACGAGGGAACTTCACCTGGAAAAGGGAAACATGGGCATACCACTGGAGCCAGACCTGGGGTGGAGCTTGCCAGTGAGTGCCTGGTGGTCAAGCCTCGGCTCCTGGGGCCTGGCCAGGCCAAGCCAAGCCAAAGGAGGGGTAGGATGCCTCCTCCATAGCTGTGCCCCAATCCAGATCCTTCTAAGGCCGAATTTGAAGGCGGAATACCTCACAGTAACGCGCCGAGGGCTATCCCAGTTCACACCCGCTGACTTTGTGGTCTTTGAAGGACCAAGCCTACGTCGACCGGGTAGGCCAGATCTTTCGAAGGATGCGGCCATTGGATTGGGACACAGCTCATTTGGGCCCATCACCTGCAAGGAGGACCATCAAGTTGTGGTGCCATGCAAGCTAGGTGGCAGGCGAGGGGCGGGAGGGGGTCCCTGGCTGTGCCGAGTTGTTGTGGTATAGACTATAGAGGCATGGAGTATGTGTTGTGGATGATGCTCAGCTACTAACACGTCAAATAATAAATCAGAATCTAGACAACTGACTGAGCTAGAGCCATTTCTGTATTTTAGCTAAGGTGGCGGCCATCTTGAATTGGGTTGACTCTAGACCAGGGCAATTCAACTAAACTGCTCAGGGGGCAACAGTTACTGAAAGCCAGCAGCTCAGGGGCCGGACATCCAGCGATTCAAGTCATTATGTAAATAAACCAAGTGTTACAATGAACTGTTACCTTTTAAATTAGTTTGTTTTGTTGCATTGAATCATAAATGCAATAAATATAACCAAAAACACAAACCCAGAACCACACGGACCCCCTAATAATACATATAGTGTATATATATTAGGCCCGTGGGCCACCACTTGAATAGCCCTGCTCTAGACATTAATGAAAATCAAATTTATTTCATGAACAAACCAACAAAACATATTAAATCAATGAACAGTTTATTTTAGCCAAATAGGTGTGTGGGGGGGGGGGGTGCGTGTGCACGTGCGTGTTCATACTCTGCATGAACTCTCTGGATGTTCAGACAGGAAGACATTTTCTCTACGAGACAACCCACAGCTTTCAGAGACGTGTTGTTTCGTCCCAGCCTGGACAGAGACACGGACATTTACACATTAAAAATCTCTTTAAAACAAGTTTTTAAAAGGGTTGAACTGATAAAAACACAAGTTTATCCACAGAAAAGACGTACGTTACAGAAGTCAGGTTCGGTAGTTTGGTAAAAATCTCAGCGACGTGTCGGATCCCTTCATCTTGCAGATTGTTGTCACTGAAACTAAAGCAGGAGATAAAACTTCTGCTTCACCATTGCCCAGTTTTTGGCTCTGGTTTGTTCAGAACCATAAGTCTTGACAGAAAACCTACTTGAGTTCGGTGATGGAGGGGCAGTTTTGCAGACCAGAGGCCAGACTGGCCGCCCCTGCAGCCGTCAGACTGGAACCACAAAACCTTCAAAGGAAAGACGTCACATCTTTGAACAGACGATTCCTTTTAACACAATAAAATTCAGTTAAAAAAAAGAAAAACAATAAAACCCACTGGAGCTTTCGCAGGGTTGTGAACGCTGGTAAAATTGTGGACAGCTTCCCAGCAAACTTGTCACCGTACTTACGGCTGTGAAAACTGAAGAAAAATAGAATAAAACACAGTTTGAAACTCTTTTTGTCACCTTTGTTCCTTCTGTTTGTGACAGGTGGTTAAATTTAGATTGTACATGGAGGACAGCTGTGATCTGGTGCAAAGAGACTGCATGTATCACACACACAGGACTGGATGGATGTGTTTGTATCAGCATTTGCTTTATGAATATGAGAAGCAGCCGGCAGCAAAGAATGTGCAAAAAAAAAAAAAAAAAAATCAACAATAAATGCACTTCAAGGCAGAGCAAAATATGCCTGCAAGAATAAAAATTAATTTGCCTTAAACCTACTTATATTCAGGCAATCTTTTTTTATTAAAAACTTTTCACCACGTAATGAAGAAATCATCCGACATCTGTGTTGCTTCACAATTTTAGAGCGTTAGTTTACCTACAGGAACAGCCGAAAAGAATAAAACAGGTTAACTTGTTAAGGATTGTAAACACACTACAACCAGTCTAATGCAGGTCGATCATGTGACTGCTTTGTTTACATTAAGCGCAGACCTGCATTTCAGAGGACCTTTAACTGGGTTTTGATGACAGACTGGTGTTCATGAGACAAGAAATAAGACCGTTGGCTGATCTGATCTGACCTCCAAAGAACCTCTTACTTCTCTGATCAACAGAATATTTTAATCAGCAGACGTTTGGCTGTTTAGATTTATGTTTCTGTGTCTAAATGAGTAAAACAAACTAAAACAAGCCCATTCCTGTCATGAACACACACTGCAACTCTGATGTGTTGACCTGCTGGACTGAGCAGGAGCTGAAGAGCTTCAGTTTGTTTCACAGACTGATTTCTGAGACGTTCTCGCAGGTTTATGGGCTCGAAATAAAGGCATAAATATTTTACGCATGTAAAAAAAGATTTATATGTGTGAAAAAGGTTTATAACCTTGTAAAAAAATGTGTATTGGTAAAGAAAAATCACAAGTTACAAAACTTTTTTACAATGTTCTGTTGAATTTTGTCCTGAATTTTCTTCCTCTCAGCTGATTGGTCAACTTCATGTCAATCACAAATTAAGGATCCAATCAGAGAACAGATGGGTTTGGCTGCAGACGCCTCGTTGAGCAGACTGATCATCAGAGCATCCGCCATATTGAACGTGGCAGATCTGCGGGTCAACTAATACAAGGAAATGGACTGAACTTCACAAAGCACAGTTCTACAAAGTGTTTTATGTTAATGCCTGTCATTCACACACACTGATATATTTGGAGAACAAACAGGCACAACGTTTGTAACTTTTAACGTGATTATTACAAATGTTTACTCCTTAAATTTTTAGGTTAAAGGTTAGAGGAAACACCTTTCCTATACAGGTAGTCCTCGACTTACGAACGGGTTCCGGACTTAAGGACGGTTCGTAACTCGAATCCGCCGTAAGTCG
>JARVLU010000001.1:21198115-21209008 GCA_031762415.1 Simpsonichthys santanae
GGAAATTGTGGGAAAACCAGTGATTGAGCTCATTGAGACAGTCGGTGAGGATGGAGGGGGGGTGGGTGGAGTTTGGTTTTGTAGACAAGTAGAGCTGTGTGTCATCAGCATAGCAGTGGAAATGGACGTCGTATTTCCGGAAGATGTGATCTAGAGGAAGGAGGTAAATGATGAAGAGGAGGTGTCCGAGGACAGAGCCTTGGGGGAGACCCGTGGAGACAGGGGAAGACTGGGAACAGAAAGATTTAAGCTGAATGAATTGAGTGCGGTCACAGAGATACGATTTGAACAAGTCTAATGAAGTACCTGAGATGCCATTGGAGGGTAGTCTGTTGAGGAGGATAGAATGACGGTGTCGAAGGCAGAACTTAGATCAAGAAGAATGAGGATGGACAGAAGACCAGAGTCAGCAACAAGAAGAAGGTCGATAGTAATTTTTATTAGAGCTGTTTTGGTATATGGTGGGGGCGCAAACCAGATTGAAACTCCTCATAAATGTTATTGTTGGACAGGTGAGAGTGAAGTTGACAAGCAACAATTTTTTTCAAGAACCTTGGAAATAAAGGGCAGATTGGAGATCGGATGAAGATTACTGAAGTTGATAAAGTCAAGACCTGGTTTCTTGATGATGGGGGTGATGGCAGCAGGTTATGTGGTTTATTAGATTGGAACCTTTAGGCAAAACTCAATTCAAGTGTTCCTCTGAATTCAATTCCCTTAAGTTAGTTTATTTATATACTGTAGTGGCAAGTCACAGCAGAAGTTGTCTCAGGGCACTGAACAGACACGTTCATATACATAAAACTATATACTGTATATATATTTTTTTTTATCTGAGGAGCAGACTGCTTTGCATTTAACTACATCACAGAACTCTCATCCTGAGCAAGCAGGAAGGCGACAGTGGAAAGGAAAAACTCCCTCATGAGGAAGAAACCTTTAGTAGAACCAGGCTCAGGACAAGCGGCCATCTGCTTTGACCAGCTAGTTTTGAGAGGAACAGATACACAATGGCAGGTCAAGAATCACATTAAGATAGAAATAGTATCAAATGAAAACTATTCAATTTTAATAATTCTTTTAAAGAAATGAGGTCAATTTGTACTCCAGTAGCCAACTCTATAAGATTTATCAAAAAGGAAAGTCTTAATCCCAGTCTGCAAACTGGACACTGTGTCAGCCTCACGGACAGAAACTGGAAGTTGGTTCCACAAGAGAGGAGCCTGATCAATCTTCAGTCCATTCTGATTTTGGAAACTCTAGGAGCCGCAAATAAACCTGCAGTCTGAGAGCTAAGTGCTCTGATGGGAAAATATGAAACAATAAGATCTGAAATATAAGATGGAACTAGGTTGTTGAGGGCTTTGTAGGTTAAGATCGTATTTTGTGCATTCTCGTGTATTTTTGTGTCCAGAAACATAATGGTCCTCAAATATGAAAAATATAATCTGATAGTTTGGGGTTTCATTTTAAGAATGTTAGTGATTTTGTACAATGTTTGGCATAAGAAGCCTATGCTGGTCAGAAACTTTGTTTGGGGACCCGTGTTGTACAAGCATGGCAAACCTCTCAGACTAAGTTGTGCAAAACTAGCATATGTCAGGTTGATTTAACTGGTTCCACCCATCTACAATCTTGAGTACTTTGTAAAAGTAAAAACAAGTAGTACCTAACGGTGGCGTTTTTAGGCGTTGTGTCAGTCTGTGGAGGATGAGGGTCTTTCTTTTTAGACTTGGTGGTTGCTGCATAGGGCCTGACCGGGGGCCGAAATTTGTCCTGGTACTCTGTGGTCATGCGTGGACCAGTTTGGACTTTCCTATACGCCTTGTGGTTCCTGCAGATATCAAGTTAAAGCACACCATTAATACATGAACAGATCTGGTTTAACACAAATCCCTTCAAAAAGAAACATTAAGAGGAAAAACATGGTAATATGTAAGAACCTTATTGTAGCCTACTTGTCTTGTGGACAGCTGATTAGCATTTATTGTGTTTTATAATCACAGTTTCCCAAAATCTTTGAGTTGTATTTACATACGGCCAATGATTTCAACATACATTACATTACCAATTAGATAATTTGCACTTATATGCAATATAAAAGTAAAGGAAAACTGCTTTCAGCTGTTTTGTGGGTGAGTTGATTTGGGAACAGGGTTTTTACATAGAAACTGAATTTGGAGGCCTATTTTCAATCAGGCCCACCTTGTAGCTGCGCCACTAATCATCATTTTTGAGCAAAACGTGACTAAAAAGCAGGTCATTAATTCCAATTTTTTGTTCTTAAATCAAATTTATATACAGTATACAGTATATAAAATTAAAAAAAAAAAAAAAACCTGATACAGCTCACCTCATTATTGTTGCCCCTTATTTTTTACTCCTAGTTTGTTGAGGTATCCCTCCGCGGAAATGGCGGCGGAACAAACGACGTGACCGGTCAGGATGTGAGCGCAAACGCCGACCGTTAGGAGGTGTGATGCGGCCCGCTGTCTAGGTGAGGATATCGTTTATATTGATGCTATTTTAGAGGTGAATTATTGAAAAAAACTGCTATGACAACGTATTTATAAAAATAAAAACTGCTTTTATGACAACGTATTTATAAAAATACACACTTTGAAACCAAGCGTTTGTATGAAAACTAGTTTCTCTCGTGTACTTTCTTTGGTCCCAGACTCCATTTTGTCACTTTGCGTTAGTCACGTACGACGCTCGCCCCAAACACTTTCAAAGTGAAAAGCGCACTATTTATTCACATTAGTGAGCACAAATAAAAGTGGAGTAGTTTAAATAAAAAATGACTTCGAACCCGAGTCTTGACTTTTCAATAAAAGGCGTGTTTGTCGTCCACAAGATGGCGCCATCACAAAGGAAGATTCCCATTTATTTCATCGACCGTCGACAGTTGACCTTTTTTTTTTTAACGGATTTACTTTGAATTAAACGAAATTAACTCAGCAGTACGTACAATATTCATTTAACCAATTGTTGTCCGTCTTTATTATGTAACCAAAATGGAGATAAAGTTTTATAAACATTAAAAAGTAGCATTTCTTAAGAGTGTGACGTGTTAGCCCTCAGAGCATGTGTTGGGTATGACCCTCAACTGCTATCACGCAGGTTTTTAGCTCCATATCATTAAAAGTGACTGAGTTGTAGTCATTTTTGTGTCAGCTAAGGTGGATCAGCTGTGGCGACCATCTTGAATTGTGGTCAAGACCACCTACAACCAAGACCAGACCATTTTTAAGACCCCTGCTGTAATCACCGTTCAATCAAAGGTGAGTACTAAAATATAATTACAGTATCTGAATTGTTGTTTGTCATCTTTCAAGATTTATGTCACGTGGGGAAAATTAACGCTTGAAAATTATTCTCTGTCAATATTCTCACTTGACTCATGAACAGGTAGATTTATTACTTTCAAAGATAAACACTTGTGGTTGTGTTTAAGTGCTGAATGCAGCCAGTTTACCTCTCAGGTGCATTCAAAAGGAGACTGAAATAGTTTTAAGGTCTCAGCTGCAATCTTTGCTGCTCCAACACACCTGATTCAGTGATTTAATTAAGCCTGTTAATCACCGATTCTTTTGAATCTGGTGTGTCAAAGCAGGGAAACAACTAAAACGTGCAGGATGGTGTTCCTTGAGAACCAGGGTTGGGAACCTTTTAGAGGTTTCTCTGCTTCAACACACCTGACTAACAGGCTTTTGCACAACACCAAGAGGTAAATCAGCCATTGAATCAGTTGGAGCAGAGAAACAAGTACAATATGCAGGATAGTGGCCCTGGCCCTTGAGGGCCAGGATTAAACACCCCTGCTTTGGTCTTTACATTGGGGGATTCCACCCACTTTCAGCTGGACCTCTGGTTGATGTTCCAGGTTTAAGACTGTGGAATGAGTTACCACTGCATGACAGGCAGGCTCTCCCTCTCACTGTTTGTAAGTCTGGTTTAAAAACACACTTTTATTCCCTGGCTTTCAATCCAGTGTGAGTTGATTTTAGCTTCACTGTTTGTTTTTTTTTAATTATTTTAGTCATTTAGTTTATTAGCTTTACCTCTGTGGATTTTATGTATTTATCCTGTGTCTTTTGCTATTTGTTTTGCCGTACAGCACTTTGGTTGGCCTTGCTGCAGTTTTTAAGTGCTTTATGAATAAAGTGGTGTGGTATGGGTATTAAAATACTCAAAGGTAGTTTTGATTCAAAATCCACTTGGGAAATCAAATGTTGCATTAGGTTTAAATTCTTAGGTCAAGGAGTTTAAGCATCTGGGGGATCTTGCTCAAGAGTGATGTTAGGATAGAGTAGGAGATGGATTGATGAATCGGGGCCTTGTCCTCAGTAATGAGAGTGTTGCTTTGGTCAGTCATGGTGAAGAGAGTTGAGTTGAGGGGCTAAACTCTTATTTTACGTTCCAGTCCTCACCTATGCATGAGGTTTTGATCATGGCTGAAGGAACGAGATCCGGGGAGCTCAGAGTAGAGCAGTTGCTCCTCATCAAAAGGAGTCATCTGTGGTTGTTTGGACATCTGAACATGATGTTATTCTGGCATGCCTCTTGGAAGCCACCCTTTGGAGGTTTTCCATGCACATCCCAATCAGAAGAGACCCCAGGAAAGACCCAGAATTTGCTGTAGGGGTTATATATCCTCTCTGGGCTGTGAACACCTCAGGGTCTACCAGGAGGAGCTGGGGAGTCTCACAGGGGTGAGGGTTGTCTGGGTTTCTCTCCTGAGCCTGTTACCTCTACAACTCGACTGTGGATAAGCGATAGAAGACGGAGATGGCTTCCATATCTTCTATCACTATTATTCTATTCTGTAAGAGAATCGTGGTGGGCAAATAAAAGTTCTCTCCAGGTCCATTGTTCTTATGTTTATGTATTATGTTGTGTGGAGCCCAAAAAAAAAAAAAAAAAAAAAACTCTTCAGTGTTCTCATATACAGAGTACAAGTACAAGTCTGAAGTTTAGTGTTTATTGGATTCTTCTGCTTTAAAGTACAAGAGAACAGCCAGATAGTGGCGCCAAAGCAAAGTAAATCCATTTGCTCCTGTCTGTGCTGCTCAAAATGTTCCGAACAGGGACTAAATGTGCATTAGAGGCTGCACTGTTCACTCTATCTTTATCTTCTTTCTGCAAAACAAGTAAAGATCTAAACATTGTTTTCCCTTGGCTAACTAATAATTATTATTGAGGTGCTTTACACTGATTTAGTTATTTTATTTCAATTATCATAATTTTTTGGCCTTGTGATTGACTTGCGACCTGTCCAGGTGTCCCCCGCCTCTTGCTGGATATGGGCACCAGTGATCCCTGCGATCCAAAAAGGAAGGAGTGGGTAAAAATAATGGATGGGTGGATTTTTTTGGTCATTTTGGAGGAGGGTTGAATACTCCTAGAATGATTCCAGTTTAGAAAAAGGAAGTTTAGGATTGGGAGCTAACGAGCTCAGCAACCCAGCTGAGACCAAAGTGGACGTTGAAATAACAGCGTTTGCCTGAACTGCATTAAAAAAGTAGAAGAATGGAGTCATTTTAAGACGACAGAAGTCCACTTTGGAAGCAGATCATACTGACAAGCTAATAATTAAGTGGATCTAAAATGGATTTCTTCTTTTGGTAAATATTTTAAGTTTGCCTTAATAAAATGAACCCTTCTACTTTAGAAGAAGTATTTCTTTAAACACACAAAGATCCAGATGGAAATGATTGTGAACAAAGAAGACATCCATGTTCAAAGTGGTGGCAGGTGCTCAGCAGCAATCCAGTGACCCCAGTCAGGTAACCAGTTGACAAACTGTTCAACAAAAACAACATGTCCATTAACTTCCACAAAACCTCCTGATGGAGGATGAAAAAGGAGCTTAACATATTCATTAAAGAAATATGAATGTGTGACGTGCTGAGGGCTGAATGACAGCTGAAAGTTACTGAACAAGCTGACACGGTAAAGCTAAAAGATGCAGAACACTAGCTAAAATGTAAATTCAAAGAAGTTCAATACAAAAACAACTGGACTTTGTAACTGAAGGCGTTTCGCTTCTCATCTGAGCTTTCTCAACTCAAAGAACGAGTGTGGGGTTTGAGTTGTAGCTTAGGTAAGCTAGCTGCAGATTGCCTACTAGCTAAAAACGTCCAAATGCAAAACGTCTAAATGCTAGCTAAATGCTAAAAGAAGCAGAATGCCAGCTAAAAGCAAAAAGTAGCAAAAATGCAGGCTCAAGGGAGTGGTGGAGCAGAGGTTAGAGACGGTGGACCTGTGATCGGAAGATCGCCGGTTCAAGCCCTGGTACCGACAACATAAAAAATAAATAAAAATGTGGGTGGAAAAAGGTGAAACACCCACAACTACCTCCACCCTCATTTGCCCCACTCTGAGCCCCTGAGCAAGGCCCTTAACCCCCACCATCTGCTCCTTAAACAGGTCTCTCTTGAAAATGAGTTCTCGTGGCTCAATGAGACTACCTGCATAAATAAAGGGTAAATTAAAAAAATTAAACCTAACTGGTACAATTTTGTCCAAAAGTAGCAAAATGATAACTACAAGCTAAAAGTCGCAACAAGGCTACCGAAAGGCTGATTGTTGCAGAGCACCAACTTAAAAGACAAAGGCTAAAAGTAGTAAAATGCAAACTAAAAACTAATATTGCTAGCTAAAAGTTGCAGAATGCTAGCTGAAGCTAAAAGTATCAAAATGCTGACTAAAATAAATGTAGTACAGTTAAAGTTAAAGGTAGCAAAATGACGCAAGCTAAAGCTAATAAAGTCTAGCTCACACCTATTTGTTGCAAAAGGTTAGCTAAAAATTGAATGCAGCCGAACACTAGCTAAAATGAATCAAATGCTAGCTAAAATAAAAGGTTAGCTAAATGTTTGTGGCAAAATGGTTTATTTAAAAGTAGCATATTTCTAGCGCAAACTAAATTTAGTACAATGTTAGCTAAAAATAGTATATAGCTAAAATGTTAAATATAGCCAAAATAGCAGAAGATAAAACTAATGAAAGTTTGTTGAATTGTAGGGCACAATCTTTCTGAATGGAGTAAAAAAAAAACAACAAAAAAAAAAACAACACATGTATGTATTTTATTAGAAAAAGGCTTGTACATAAAGTGAAATACTTAAAAAGTACAAGTTACAGTAAAACAAAATAAATAAAGTCCTAGCAGCTCCTGAATGAGCTGGAGAGTTTGATACATGAACGGCTGAAGTAAAACGCAGGGAAACCTAAAACCCCATGATGCAGACGCCAGTGGATCCGGAATCACACCGGGGGTTGTGGAGGCGTGTTGTTGTTAATGAGGGGGAGCAGCTCAGACTCTCCCCCACCTTCTCGCTCTCGGTGGAACACCAGCCTCCTCCACCCCGCGAAGCTCCGAGCAACAAGTTTGCTCTCCAGCTGACAGGTTGACTAATTTCCTCCGAGTCCGTGAACGCAGCGCCTCAGCGCGACTCCGCACCAGGTGCGTTTGTGTGGAGCAGCACGCGGAGGAACAAGAAGGAGCAGGGGAAATAATTACAATACAGTAATCCTAACATGGAGAAAGAAGCGGCACCTCTGAGGAGAACAACAAAAACAACAACAGCAGCAGCGCTGAGCGTCATCTCGTCTCTGTGCTCGGTGGCGTCCATCGCCTTCTGCGTCCATCTGAGCATCAGCGCGGCGGAGACCAGAAACCGGGTCGTGGATCTGGAGACCGGGTCAGGGGAGCGCACCTTCAGCCCCCACGGAGCGCCTTTATCCCGGGACGAGCTCAGCTCTCTGGTCCAGCAGAGGGTGGAGGAGCTGCTCTCGCAGGTAACACCTGGCTCCATCACTTGCAATGGAAACAGGTTTGTGGTCACGTGACCCTGAATGAAAGTGGCGCTCTGTTTGGGTTTTTTTCAGCGCTCATATGAGAGTTTCGTGAAGATCCGTACTGCGAGACAAGCCTCACCTGACTGCAACTGTCCTCCAGGTGAGGATCTGCTGGAGCTCTTTCACTGTGTGTGTGTGTGTGTGTGTGCGCGCGCGCATTTATGTTACTTTGTGAGGCCCAATTTTCAACATGCTACATTGTGAGGACCAAAGCCCTGTCCCCATGGTTAAAGTGTCCTTGGTGGGTTAGGTTTAGGACTAAGGTGTGAATTGAGGATGGGTTAGGTTTAGGGTTAGGTATGTACTAGTAATCGTTAGGTTAATGGATTTAGGGTCAGAGTTAGGCTGTAGAAATTCTTGAAAAATGAAGTCGATACAAAGTCCCTGTAAAGATAGAAATTGTGTGTGTGACTTGTGATGTTGTCTCTTCTAGTCCACTTCTTAAAAATAACTCTTGAAATTCACATTTTTCACCAGTAGATGGAAACATTTATTCCTCCTTTTGGTTTTGCTCAGCTTTTTAGTAATTCTGGTGGTTTTTCATCAGATCTGAGAAGTTCTACTGCATATTGTATCATAGAAGGTTTAAAGATAAAAACATTAAAACGTCTAGCACAGAAGCCTAATAGTTCCTCTCCTGGCTGAAAGTGCTGTGCTCTATACTCCATTTATTCACAGTTTAGCTGAAAACATGGCTGATTATTTTTTTGCAAAGGTGTGGACTTGAGTTTGACTCGTCATAAACATGGAGCTTAACTTGAGCTTGGACACCAATGACTTATTTACAGTACTTTCATATGTTTTGTTAAATGCTTTTACAGTTTAAGAAATGTTATGGTCTGTAATTAAAACACATTTTTGATCAAATAACTTGTTTAGAATTCAAAATGTTTAGGACTTTTAAACTTTAGACGGGACTTTCATGTCAACTTGGCACTGGACTTGCACACTGATTTAGACTCAACTTGAGCATCATGACTTGGGTCTTGACTCTGGACTAGAATGTTTTGACTCAGGACTTACATGTCATAACTTAAGACTTAATGTGAGACATGCACATCATGACTCAGGCCTTCAAGGTTTTTTTTTGTCATTCACATTACATGTGGTACATGAGGTGGAACAAATTATGTACTTAAGGTCCCAGTTACATCCAAAAATAGCAAAAATATAAAGTATGAAAATAGAAACGGTATATAAGGATCTAAGATGTACACTAAACAATAATAATGTAAAATAGTGTATTAAACAGCAGCCTGAACATGAGTCTGTAGTGAGCCGATCAGTATGACTGTAGCAGCTTAATGAAATCAGCAGCCCAAATAAAGTGACATATCACCAATGAAAGTGCTATTACAGTGATTTTGCTGGTTAAATATTTTAGTCTTAACAGCTTCAGGGTAGAAGCTGTTCCTCAGTCTAGTGGTTCTACACTTAATGCTCCGCAACCTTCCTGCCTGAGGGGAGCGGGGCAAAAAGTGTGTGTGCTGGGTAAGTGGGGTCCTTCGTGATGCAGGTGGTCCTCTTCCTGCGTCTGGAGGTGTAGATGTCTGTGATAGTGGGGAGGCTGACTCCAACATCTTCTGTGCAGCCTCCATGCCACATGTTGATGCTGGAGCACAGGATGCTCTCCACTGCACACCTGTAGAAGGAGGTGAGGACTGAGCTTCTCAGACCAGCTCGTCTCAGCTGCCTGAGGAAGTAGAGTCTCTGATGAGCTTTCTTGATCAGGCTGGTGGTGTTGTTGCTCCAGCTGAGGTTGTCCTTCAGGTGCACACCCAAGTACTTGTAGCTGGAGACCACTTCAACCACAGATCCTCCTTCGTCTTCTTCACATTGTGAAGGTTGTTCTTCCTGCCCCATCTCTCCAGGTGTTCCACCTCCTGCCTGTAGATAGTCTCATCGTTGTTTGCGATGCATCCCACCACCGCTCTATCGTCTGCAAACTTTACAGTATGACAGCCTGGATGGGTAGCTGCACAGTCATAGCAGAGTGAAGAGGAGGGGGCTCAACACACAGCCCTGATAAACACAATTGATGATGGAGGGTACATTGCTTTATGCTAGTCCATTGGTAAGGAGTGATTATAATTATTGTTTCATATTAGTTAGTAATTTTTTCTTAAAACTTAACATAGGCTACTAAACTATGTTTCTTAGACTGTGTGACAGAAGCGGATCACGCTCTATTCACACAAGGAGAGCTGTTGGTCAGGCTACTCCTTGTTGTGCCATTAACTCTAAAATAGTTTTTGAATCAAGTGTTCAATTGCATATGTAAAACTAAACATTAAATAATCCATTAAAATACACCAGAATGCAGGAAATGACATCTACAATTAAAAAATTTCTGTGGGAGGACGCCCTACCAGCCCCACCATTACAGATGCTTCTGATGCAAATGGCCACCACATTGCTCAAGCCAAGAGCCACTGTCAGCACTGGAGGCTGAGTCCCACTACAGGTCAGATTCTAGAATCACTCCTGACGTAAGGTTATAATTACAAGATTTTAATAAGAACAGGTCATGATCTAAAGTGGGCCACTCTGAGGCATGAAACTCCAGGACTGAAAACAAGTCCCACTCTGGCCCTGGTTGTGGGAACCACTTCTAGCTGGGTTGACTGGTAGGTGCACATCAAACGATTCTGAGAATTTACAAGTAAGCACTGTACATTCAAACAGGGTGGATGTCAATGTCTAAATTTTAAGCAACATTGCCGCACAGCATGTAGCCCTCTGAGTATGTGTTAGGGATGACTCTCAGCTACTTCAACAACTTTTAGCCTGATGATTGAAGAAATTGTCTATGTTGGCTAAAATCTGATAGCGGTCCTAAATTGTGTTGTTTCCAAAAGTTGCAGATGTACATCCAGTGAATACGTTGAGTTTTATTCAATATAAAGTGGTTCAGGAGATACTTTCTTCTTCTTCTTTTGGCTTTTCTTTCTTCAGGGATCGCCACAGCGAGTCATCCTCCTCCACCTCACTCTGTCCTCTGCATCCTCTGTCCTCACTCCAACTACC
>JARVLU010000001.1:21231051-21242696 GCA_031762415.1 Simpsonichthys santanae
TCATGAACTGCTGGCAAAAAAGTAGCACGCATGCCTATAAGCCCCCCCCCCCCCCCCCCGACAAAAATCCTCCAAGAGATGAGCGCCCTGCTAAGGCAAGTGCCAGAATCACTGTGACATCTTGGAATAACCATCGTGTACAAGTTTAGGAAGAAGAGTTTGCAAGAACCACTATGAAAACTTTAAGATGGGAGTTTTAATCCTTCTGCTGCCCTTGGGTCAAAATGACCATTGAGGCTTCACTTTTAGGGAAGAGGAAGGGAAACCTGAGATTGTCATCATTGTATGTTCCCTGCCCTGTGATGGACTTGCGACCTGTCCAGGGTGCACCCCGCCCCTCGCACAGTAATTGCTGGACATGGGCATTGGCGACCCCCGTGACCCAAAATGGAAGAAGCAGGTAAAAATAATGGATGGATGGATGTTCCCATACAAGGCGAAATTGGTTCTCTGCATTTAACCCATCACACCTGAGATACACCCAGGTGGAGCAGTGGGCAGCTATGTAAGCACCTGGGGAGCAACCAGGGATTAGGTGTCCTGCTCAGAGACACCACAACACGTGGGCATGGCTGGGAGTCGAACCGCGACTTTCTGGTCTCGAGTCACCTGTCCTAACTCTACCCCATCTCGGCCCGGGTCTTAAGTCCTCAAGGTTCATTTTAACCCAAGGTCAGCAGTAGATGGATGTTTGAAGTGTTCCATTCAGTATTAGGTACTAGGGGTGCACCAATGAATTGGCCGGCCGATTTACCGGCCCTGATTTTCTTAATTTTGTGAAATTGGAAATTGGCCGATACTTGCATAAGAAGCAGAGTTTACAATTTTTTTATTTATTTTTTTTAGTTTATTTATTTATTTTTGTTTTAACAACAATTGTCTGAACTTCATTTATATTTCCGAGCACTACAGTACCTCATGGCCAGTTAAAACAAGTTTGTATTGTTTCTAGGATATTGTTCAATGTTTTTCAATAAAATACAAATGGAAAATAGAAGGTGCATTGTGACCTATAACACCTGACAGTGTCGCTTATAAAACTGAATCGGTATCGGCCAAAATTGGAATTGGCAGGTCAGACTTTTTAGTGATGGGTGATTGGCCAGAAAACTGCAATCTGTGCACTCCTAGTATTAGCCTGACTTGGACTAGGCATTAGCTCATCAATCTGATCAGGATTAGACTCTTCAAACTGAGATTCTTCACAGAGCTATGCAGAAGTAAATGTGAGTAAATCATTAAGCCCATACATCAACAAGATCCAGTCTAGGCATTTAGAGATGGTGTTCAGTTCAGCTGCTTTTGTTACAGAGACAACAAATATGTGACCCGTCACGTCGAACCATTAGCTCACAAGGGAGTAAAGGCAGCTATATTACATTGATAGAAAAAGTATTAATAATTACTGTAAATGTAGTCAAAATATGATGGAAAAATACCTTATGTACAAGTCCTTTGAATGAAATGTCTGAAATAAAATCCTGCAAAATGTTTTGAAGCATTTTTCTGAGCAGTGCCAGCAACCAACAATGATTTTGAGCAGAAAAGTGGTAAATCTTTGCTACTTTCCTGCACACTAGCAAAGCTATTTTCAATACTAGTAAATCCTGATATCCACATATGGTTTGCTTCCACTTTTAAATGATGTCAAAACATCCTCATTGGAATACTGTACTCTTAAAATTGGATTCAGACAGTTTTCCAGATGTTGTTCATATTTTAATGCCAAATCAAACTGTATCTCTGGAACCATTTGTGATATCAGGATCGTCTAGGTGTCAAACTGTATCTTAGGAACCTGAAAATGTGCTTAGTTTAAATTGACTAAGTATGACTTGATGCCTTTTTTGATGTGATGGTTTCCTATTAGTGCTCTGGTTTAATTTCTTTAAAAAATAAAAAAAAAAGCCACAACAGTTATTGAAGCACTGCTGTGGTGCTGAGTACTATTTCTATAAATGTATTGTGCTCCAGTACTCAGTCTTCTTCAAGACTGCAGTGACTCAAAGTTCAACTGGGCTATTATTCATTGGGGAGTGTGTATGCAGTGTTTTTTTTAGAACGTCTGTTACAAGTTGTTCAAACGCAGACTGCCACCAAGGAAAGATATGCTGCTATGTTTGTCTACATTTATGAATGGCTTGCACAGGGTCACATTTGGGCCAGTTGCCACTATAAACCACCAACACATAAACAAAACTGCCACAAGACTCAAGCTATTAATTCAAAGACACCAAAAACTACCAAAAAAAAAAAAAAAAGTGAAATGCTGTATATTCCAATAATGTAAAGAACAGCTGGGAAAGAGGACTGTGAGCCAAAAGTTCACAACATTCCTTTAATATTTCAAAACTTAGCACTCACCTCTATGCAGATGTGCTCTGGTGACTCTTGAATGGCTTCGCTACCAGTTCTGGTTAGAAATTGGTGGGAAATTATAATAAATAAATTAAGGAGTGCTAAAAAAAGACTTTTTCATTGGCAAAAACAGCAGAAGTGAATGTCATCTGCATATACCTAATTTAGGTCACGTGCATGGAAGGATCACATGATTCTCTACACAATCCAGCCTTAGAACATTTGAAGTAACACTTTAAGAAAGGGTTAAGGTATACACTTAAGGATATTTATTAGAAATTGAAACGGCTTGTAGAAGTAACAATGGCTAAAAACTAACAAACTTTACAACCAATTTAAACAATTAGATTAGATGTATTTAACCCTTTGTGGGACTCCTTAATCCTGCAAGAGATTTAGCAGCAAACAAGCTACATCAAAGTGCATTTTATTGTCCTTTTATTGCCCTCTTCCTTCCTTCCTCCTCACACTCCTCCAGTCTTCAGACGCGAAGGGGAGCGAGGAAGTCAGCATGTTTCATTAAGTGAATAAGGCATGTCACTGAAAACAACAGAGGCTCTGTTCAGGAGGGAAATGACACTAAAAACATAACAGTGAGCCAGAAGCTGCCCTTAAGGCATCACTGATGGTTACAAGACTTCCTGCTGTGGTTCACAGATTTTTATTTGGTACCAGTTGGCTGGACGTGTTACAAGAGGCCCAGCTCTTCTCATGGAGCCCCTTCAACACCAAGGCTTTGAATAACTTGACAGTATTGTGTTTGCACTGATGTGGTCTTGCTATGAATTAGACTTTATTGGGCCTTTATCATTCTGTACTCCAGCTCAAGCTTTTTATTGGATAATGAGAATTAAATTTTCCTGAAACATGTCAAAACACTCTAATTTGATCAGTAAAATGCTACGTAATAGATATTTAGCTAATTTATTTGGTGTGTTGGGTTAAGTAATGGCTAATATTTGGGAAAGAATTGTATAACTTGTTTCAAACAGCTGCCAAGCTGGAGAATTTACACCTCACCCTAAAATAAATTGGTGAATGGGTAAATTTCCACTTAGGAGACATATATATTAAGTTTGATGAGCCAGACTGTTGTAAAATAATAATAAACTTTATTTCTATAGCACCTTCTAACAATGCCTTGCATTGACCAAGGTGCTTTACAAGATAATACAAATAAAAAAACAGGGCACAATAAATCAGTGCAAATTAAAAACACAGCCAGAATAAAAGAAGGTAAAAGAGATTTAAAAAAATGCTAAATACTAAAATACTAAAAGTTAAACATTAAAAGCCCTTTTACATAAATAGGTTTTCAGTTTGGCTTTGAACAGAACCAGATCAGAAATGGCACGCAGCTCAACAGCTGGTCAAAAGTTTTGTTTTTGTGTGTGTGTTTAGGCTATGCTAAGCTAACTATTATGTTCACAACAGGAACTGATTTGTGAGTTTGGGCAGCTTGTGTAGATTTTTGACTGAAAAGAAGTCTACTCTGTGATAATTTTGTGTCACTGAGCACAACAATTAGCAAACCTTGCTGGTTTTCTGACATTGAACTGGAATATAAATATGTTGGGAGTGATGTCCTTCCCAGATCCGACTTCCGAGGTAAATGGAGAATGATGGTACAGGACTAGAAAAGCCCTGAATCCAGTACATTTCCTGAATCAGAGCAGGACTGGGTTTGCTCAGTGTTCTTTTAGACTTGATTCTAAGAACTAGGCTCTTGTGTAATGCATGGATGAGTCTCATTGGATTCCTGCGGACAGGTGTACGTCTGCTGCACCTCCGGCTTGTCTGCCAGGGTGGTGGTGGATTAGAGGAGGTGAGAGCGTTGGAGCTGTGCTACAAGAACGATCCAGGCCACTGCTGTTTAGCCAAGGCAGCGCCAGTGAAACAGAAAACAGATGACAGAAGGGGTGGGATGGTGGGGGGGCTTGAATGGCTGGCTTGTTTTTGTCCTTCTGTTCTGTGTCTGCGTTTACCCTTGAGGGGAGTCAATAGAATATGGCTTCCATATTGTGCATGTTGCAGCTTGGTGTGGTGCCTTCACTTGCTCTGCTCTTGCCGGTTATTGTATCATCGGTTTAACTGTAAAATTTGACAATGAGTCATTCCCTGTTGGTCTCAAAGCTGTCCTCCCTGTGCAACGGAAAGCTTCACTCCAGTGCTTTTTGTATCTGGAACCTGCAGATTATAGCGTATAACACTTGGGGGAGTTTAATCTTCAGCCTGTCCTGTGTAAACATGTAAGCCCATCTTTTATGTCGAGAGCTTCTCATACTGTTCACTCTAACTTAAACATTTTATGTCGCGTTTGCGCCTCTCATCTGGGACTGAGTTGATTAAAAGCAGTTTTTTTGTGTGTGTATCATTAGAGACTTGATGTAGCTGTGTAAAAACAAGGCACCACAGTGGATCAGTTGGTAGAGATGTTGCCTCCCAGCAAGAAAGTCACCAGATCGAATCCCGGTCGGGGGTACCATTCTGGATGGAGTTTGCATGTTCTCTCTGTGCATGCGCGGGTTTTCTCCGGGTACTCTGGTTTCCTCCCACAGACCAAAAACATGCATATTAGGCTGATTGGTGACTCTAAACTGTTCCTAGGTGTGAGTGAGAGAGTGAATGGTTGTTTGTCTCGTTTGTCTCTCTGTGTCCCTGTGATGGACTGGAGACTTGTCCAGGGTGTCCCCCACCTCTCACACAGTCGCTGCTGGATATGGACACTACTGTATGTCCCAGAAAGGAAGCAGCGAGTAAAGATAATTGATGGATGTAGAAACGATTGAACAAAATATTCCCATTGTTGTTTTGAAACCACAACAACAATGGAGTTGTTTTTAACCTTTTATTTCTACTCTTAGGTTCTTTTTTTTTTTTTTTTTTTTTTTTAAGGTTTGTGTTTCCTTCTAACTTTGATAATGGGCTGATTCTGGAAAAATAATTGTAACCGACATCAAAAAAGCATATTATTTTGTTGGGGTGTAAAACCTTCAAAAACAATGTTTTTTAATTTTATTTTTTTAATTTGTTGTATTGTAATGTTTCAATATTGTCACCTGATGGCATGTCATGAACATTTCAGCCAATTTGTTGGAATTTTTGTTTTATGTCTGGACAAAAATATATTCTTTCAAACGAAGGAAATATGTCAGTTTACAATATTTTTATACAGTTTTAGTTTTGATCACAAACTGAACAGAACTGTGATTTTGTAGAGTCACTAAAGGTAGTCAATCATGCCTGTATCTCAGTGTGTGCGTCACTTGTCCTGCTGTTTCTCAAGAACCAGTGGATACATTTTGATGAAACCCTCAAAAGTTGATCAATGGATGAACTCTACAACTGATTAGCGTTTGGAGTCAACCTTATTTAAGACGTCTGCCACAGCTAGTCGACCATAGGCAACACATAAATGGCCATAACTCAGTTTTACAAATATGGACCCATAGTTTGGAGTGTTGATTGTTGAGTTATTGTCAATATGTACTATAAGAGCAACCAGATCACATGAAATCTAGTCTACAACTTTTGCATAAAAGGTGGCAGGCTTTCCTGTAAGGAATGCTGTTTTTATTGAAAATTGCTGTTTTTTATTTTATTTATTTATTTATTTATTTATTTTTTAGCTTCTTTTTTTTTTTTTTCTTGAACATTTAAACCTTACATTTTATAATTTACGTTTCTTCTTCTGAACCATGCAGGGGCATTTTTCTCTCACCAACCTGAAACCACACAAAGTGATTAATGTCCAGGTTTGTGCAACTCTTCTTTGAGTTTTGGCAGCTTTTGGTAGACTTTTTTTTAGACTTTTCACTCTAAAGAAGGTACTGCTCCGTGATGTTTTTTGGACACTTGACTTGATTTGTCAGCCCCCGTTAATCTTCTTTAGTTCTAATTTTTTTTGGAGCAGGTCAAATGGCCTGAATGGAGGCGTTTAAGCAATAGAAGGATTTCAGTCCTTTCTTTATATGATAAAACATGCAAACTCTGAGATAAATTTGAACTTTATATCATTTTTAACAGTTTTAATGGTATTACATGAAATGTAAGATGCAGATATGAGCTGGATGGTTTGACCTCAGGTGACATCGACCTTTACGTTGTTACGCTCTTGCGTGCAGCACTGTGACACATCCGCCGCTCTGTTGATGCAATTTGCCAGAGTGTGGACTTGCAGGACTGGTGGCGGGACAGACAGACTCTTCTGTCTCTCACTGACAACACTCGGAGAAGGCAGCTGAGCCATATTTGATGACTCCCTGAGTTCATCTATCAGTCGCCACCTTCCTAAACTCTTCAAGGCTCTTTGGAGATGCCACAGATACCGCACTCCGACGTCAGCAGCACCACACGGAAGGGAAAGATGGAGGAATGGGTACTCGCTTGTTTATGATCCGGTGCTTCCTGGAGTTCACGAAGCTTTTGACCCGTGGAGCTTTCATCACAACGATGAGGCAGGCGGCAGAACAACACTCGAGACTAAAATAGTAAAGAGAGGGAAACATGAGATTTGTTACCATCTGTTGTGATGCTTAAAACCTACAGACAGGATGCTGAAAGAACTTTTAACAATACTATTTTAAGTATATGCATTGTAATTTATCAGTCTGTTGAGTTTGGACCCTGCAGTCCCTAACAGAGTGACTGTTAAACAGAAGGATGTGGCTAAAAGTTGTGAACAAGCTCAGCAGTGCAGACTTTAGGTTTTTGAAGCTGCAGCCATGGTAAAATAAAAATAGACTCACCATGTTTTATAAATCAGAACATCATAAAAATGACCCATTGACTGCAGGGTGCCTACCCCACTGAGCTGGTTTTTAATGCTGATATGTTTTTGTTTTTCCCCTGACCCCAAGAGTTCTTCCCATTGGAACCACACCTGGATCCGATATTATGCATTCGTCTGTGTCTCTTTCCTGACCTCTTTAAGCCCAGCCAGTTGAGAAAGATGGCTGCCCATCCTAAGCCTGTTTCTGCTGGAGGTTTCCTCTTGATAAAAGACAGTTGTTTCTTTCCACTGTCACCAATGTGCTGCTCAGGATGCGACAAAGTGAATATTCAACAAAAACTACTGTCCTCCTTAGATAACCTTTACTAATTATCCCCCATCGTGGAGCAAAGAGGGGAACTAAAGGTGTCTTCCATCTGTCCATCTTGAGAGCTGGATAACTTGAAAAACAAGTGACTACTGACCTTCATTTTGGTGTGTGGCTGCATCTAGGCATAAGAAAGATTACTATTGAAAATTGGGACACCGCATTTATATTCAATATGGTCACCACAATATATATACTGTATATATGTAATCCAGCCACTGCAGCCACGTGAGGAATCTATGCTTCCTAGTTTTTGTATTGCTTTAATATATACTGTAGTTTCCTCAAATTATTGGGGTGGCCAAAGATTAATCTATGGTGGCCAAGGACACCATTGGCCACACTTACTTTTCCATTGTGCCTGGTGGTGGATATACTGTAATTGCTCCCTCAACTTGCCAGGATGTCACTCTGCGTTGCCTTGAACAAGCAAAAAAAAAAAAAAAACTTTGTTCTTATACACATTTTAACTCCTACTCACTTGAATGTCTTGGCTGGAAAATATTAAGATTTATTTGCATTCCTTGTTCAATTCCAGACCAGAAAAACACTCATCTCAAAAACTACAAATATTCACTTTTCAAATCCCTCAGCGACGGGAGGCATCGGCGTACCGCTTGTTCACTTGAGGTTAGATTTGAATAATTTTAGTATAAAGATCAGCATTTTTTAAAAATGCTCTGACATGTAAAGCTCTACAATCAAAAGAGGATGGAGCCATGAGTGCACAGTGAGGCGGCTGCATGAAACACTTCTTTCCATCCAACTTTAGTTTCTGAAAACAACCCCGGTCAGCTCTCTGCACCAGGTAATTTCAACAAACACCAGGATCAAATTTGTACCTCTGCAACTTGAATAAGCTTAATGTGCTCTTTTCCAATTGTTGTTGCTGGTGCACACATGTATAATTTTACCCAGTGACCTTAAATAAACACACGTCTCTGGAAGACTTCGATGAGCCAAGAGACAGAACTGTCATTGGTTGTACACAAGATGAAGTAATATTTAGGTTTTTTTGTGTGTGCCCAAAACCAAAATAAAGTGGTTCCCATCTTGGTGCATATTTTTCTTTTGTGCTTGCGGTCCAATCTTGAGCCAACAACTCATTTTGTAAATCTTGTGGAACCAGTTCGTATGCTGTGGCCCTGAGCTGCAAGGACACAGAATCTCCTCTTTGTTGACAGTCCAGCATTTTTCTCTTCCATCTTCTGTCTCCCTTGTGCCGAACCATGGGACCGGTGGATGCCGATGGCTACCGCTTCTTCTGGGAAAGGATATTTTGAATGACGACTCGTGGTGAAATGTT
This sequence comes from Simpsonichthys santanae, assembly GCA_031762415.1. Taxonomy (NCBI): domain Eukaryota; kingdom Metazoa; phylum Chordata; class Actinopteri; order Cyprinodontiformes; family Rivulidae; genus Simpsonichthys; species Simpsonichthys santanae. The sequence continues at coordinate 21,239,815 of JARVLU010000001.1, forward strand.
TACAGTGTGGGAGCTATTAGCGACATTTGGGGAGTATCAGCGGAGTGTGTTGTAATCAGTTCTTCTTTTGTTTGTAAAATCCACACACTCAAAACCACAGAGTCTTAATTGCCTTGGCCGTATGGCCTGAGGTGGGTATTTATTTATTTATTTTGGTTTTGCAGGGAGGCAGCTGATTTGTGTACGTACTGAAGTGAGGGGAAGCAATATGTGTTGGCATCATTGCGTTCATACACGACCTCTGCATTTAACTCATCACACAAGTACAAGTGGAACAGTGGCCGCTATTTAAGCGTGGGATACCAACACGACGGGGAATCAACCCTGTGACTTTTTGTTTCCGAGACAACTGTCTTACTTACTGTACCTCTGTGCCACAGTCTAATAACTGGAGTATTTAAGAATATGTAAATGAGCTTGTTGATGGTGTCTGTTAGGCTTGTGAATGTGACCGTGCCACTGGAGCCAAGTTCCTGTTGTTAGCATCAAACTAACGGAACGGTCTGACAGGAATGATGGTACAAAATAAAACTTCTGAAGATTGTGTTCTAGTTCATTCTTTACCCCTACCCTTTAGCCCTAATTAAGGTAAGATAATCTACTAAAAATTAATAAAATTAAAAAAAAACTTAGACACAACAAAACGGTTGTGGAAAAAGTAAAAGTAACAATCTGATAGCTAAAACGTTAATATGAATAAAACACTAGCTAAAAGGCTTATAACAAACAAAAAGGCTAGCTAAAACCAAAAGTAGCAAAATGCTACCTAAAAGCTATAAAAGCAAAACACCACTTCAGTCAAAAGTAGAAAAAAGCTAACTATACAGAGCGTTTGCTGAAGCAGATATTAAAGAGAACAATGTTTTTGAAGGAGTTAAAGAAATCACAATGTTTTATACAAGAAAAAAAAGTTTTAAAAATATATAGGTTACATGAACCAAATGCTAGGATCCATCACCTGAATGAGTTGAACATTTTATGAACTGCTAACATACCACAACATGTACAGTAAGATGCAAAGAGAGACACAACACAGGAATACAACCTGAAGCTCATTAAGCGTACACACACATCAAGGTAGATCAATAAAAAACTATGTTTTATGGCCTTTTGTTGGTACTTTAAATGTGGCCTTGGTATTTCTGCAGTTATTTCCATTCCCAGCAGCTGGACGTGTCCACAGCAGGCTAATTTCTGTCCAGACTTGTATGCATGTAAGTCATGTAGTAAAGACCCAGAAAAATCCAGGATATAATCAGTGAGTGGGGTCGTTATAACAACACCTGCTATTGGAATCTGGGGATCAACACGCTCAAACAGCTGAATCCCCTTTTTTTCTTTCTCAATGAACTAAGATGACTGATGTCAGACACATGCAGAGTTTATCTCAGGCACTGTTGTGCTTTTTTTTTATTAGCCCCTCGTTATACCTTTGTTGTGTCTTTTGACTATTGAAGGCATCTGCTCTCAGTCCTGAAGGCTTCCACAGTAAAAATGGACCCCACCTGTTCCTGCTTTGGTTCTCTCCCAAATTGTCCACAACACCCGGACTGAACATGACCAAACATGAGATCAGTTTACCAGTTGACCTCCTGCAAGTCTATTCATCCTTCAAGAAGACGCTAACAGATAGATGTATTGATAGGTAGATATTTGGATTCAGAACATTTCATTTTACGGTACATATTTAATCAGAACAACCTTATGGTATATCGATATGGAATAGGTTTAAAGGCGGTGATAAAGCAGTTTCATGGGAAGATGCACAGTCACGAGGAATCTAATATATTCAGACATGATTTCTCAGTGTTTCAATCAGTCATTCTACCATTAACTGTCTCCGCAGCAAACTGCACTGGATTTTTAACTAAACTGTACTGCTCTCGCTTCTCAGGCGGAAACGTGTTAGCACACTTGACTTCCTAATTTTCTTTCTAATTAACCACACAAGTCTTTTTGCATTGATTTTCCTTAAGAGGTTGGGGGAAGTTGTAAAATTTTAAGGAGGGGGAGGGCATGCTGCTGTCTGCCAACTAGGCATGAAAGTAGTCGGAACAGGCGAGCCATAACAGTAGCAGGCTTTTCCATTTTTAGCAAACCGTTTTGATCCCACAGTTGTGTGCATGTGTGTGTTTGTGAGGAAAAAGCAATATTTATGTTTCACAGGATCAATTGCATATTATGTGGGCTTTTAAGATGCCAGTTGTCTTTGAAGTATTGCAGAATGTCTGTGGGTTCTACATAGGAAGCAATTAACACATGATAAAATGGATTGAAATACTGAAGTATTGAGTGAAAGTTATTTTATTGTTAGGAACTTTTAATGAAACCAGTTTTATTTGGACAAAATTTTAAATGGAGAACAAGATGGAAGTCAATTGTTAATCAGACATTTATATCCACTTGTCATGGTGCATGGATGTCCTACATTTACAGATTTTTAATGATTTAGTGATAATATATATTTACAGGAGATAACTAGTGGTTTTTAAAACAAAAATTGGTTGTCTGCAACTAGTAGGTTCTCTTTGCAAGCAGGTTGTGTTGGACAGTTCTTACTGAATTGACCAATCCTTATGTTACCATCTGTTGAAAGAAATTTGCTTATAATTTCATGAAGAACCCAGGAACTGCTGAGTCCCAACCCTGCCATCAACTGGAGTGAAGCAAGTTTGAGGTTATCATTGACTGAAAGGACAAATTAAAAAAAAAAAAAAATCTCCTACTCTAAAAGTGCTTGATAAATGAACCACATTTTTTCATTCATTCAACTTTTATTTAAACAGATAAGTCACATTGAGCCTAGAAGACTCATTTACAAGTGAGATCTGTTGGACAGACAATAAAAGTGGTGAAAAATGACACATAGGGTTTGGAGACAA
>JARVLU010000001.1:21267248-21277419 GCA_031762415.1 Simpsonichthys santanae
CAGGAGAAAGAACTGGAAGTGGCAGAAATGAAGATGCTGAGGTTCTCCTTAGGAGTGACAAGGATGGATAAGATTAGAAATGATGGTCTGAGTCAACGCAACAATGACTAACTCAACCAGTTTTACAGATGTCATGCATCTTTGTGTGGTAGTCATCAAGGTTCGATTCCATCTCCTACTCCGAGCACTAACAGATTGTAGTGCATGCTTTATTCAAACGTTGACACTTAGGCACTTAGGGCAACCGGTGATGGATTCCGTCAACAAATACTGCTTTATTTCTCGATCTGTTCCCCTTTGATTACTTTTGTTCATCTGGCTGTACCTGTCCCAGTTTCGATCAGGGGACTCTTGGATCTGCTCTTGATCTTGGCTCGCTGCACAGAATGCCACCTGTTGGACTGAGGTCTGTATCGCACTCAGAGAGCCTGTAAATCAGCAGTAGAGGCCAGGGAGGGTGGCTGGCACAGGCTAAAGCTAGTCATACCACTGGCACACACAGACATGTCTGGCACTCACTGACGAACGCATTCGCCTGTGAGGCCAGAGGGAGCAGCAGCGGAGCAATGAGGCCAAGGTTAGGAGGACCTTTGCTTCTATGTGGGGCAGGGATTTAAGATGGAAAGAAAAGGGGGGTTGTGATGATGCATTAAAGACCTAGCATGCTTGAAACCTAATTCATCTTATGTTAAGAAATTATGGCATTATAACCATTTTGGTCAAACTTTAAAATATAATGTCTCATGCAATATTGTGCAGTCTCACATAATGAGTGCTTGGAGTTTGTGTTGTAGTAGCTGAGGGTCATTCCCTACACTAGCTTTTAGCTCTATATCCATTAATTTCACTGAATTATAGCCACTTCCGTGTACGTTGAAGGGCTCTTAGCTGTGGCAGCCATGTTGAACTGGGTTGACTTCAAATGGTAATCAGTTGTAGATGCACTTCTAATGATTACTCCCTGAGAGTTTCATTAAAAAAAAAAAAAAAGCATTTGGTGGTTCATGAGATATTTTGCTAACAGACTGACAGAGTTAACTCCAACAGTTTGATGCCATATTCTTAAGCAAATATGTTGCACAATGTGTTGCTTTCAAATGACGATTTGGGGGTGATGCTCAGCTACTACCACACCAAATTTTAGATTATTGTATACGAAAATGGATAATTGATAGCCATTACTGTCTTTTCCAAGACTCCTATGCTGCAGTGGCCATCTTGAATTGCGTTGACTACAAAAGTTAATCAGTTATAGACATACATCAAAAATGCTTCTTCCTGAAAGGTTCATTAGAATCCATCGTGGTTCATGGGATATTTTACTAATAGAATTGATTCCAATTGTAATGGCAATGTTTAATACACAGACCTTACACAATCTGTTAATGCTCAGATTATACAGTAAGTTGCGGATCACTCTCAGCTACTACCACACCATATCTGAGATCCATAGCCGGGTGCTTATGTAGCTGCTCACTGCTCTACCTGGATGCATCCCAGGTGCGATGGGTTAAATGCAGAGAGCTTCGTCTTTGTATGGGAACATATAATGATGACAACACATAGCACATTATTATTATTATAGAGGTAAAACTGACTGAGTTATAGACACTCTTGAGCTTAAGTTTACCTTGCTGTGGCAGCCATCTTGAATTGGTATTGGTCTGACTTCACACGTTCATCTTTTGTAGACCTACATCCAGTGATTAGTTTTGAGAGTTTAATTTAAATCCATTTAGTGATTCACAAGATATTTTGCCAACAGTACAGACAACAAACAAACAAAATAACGCATCGAGTTGTGTTTCAGTGTGTATTCGCAGCGCTGGACGTTACAAAGTGTGAAAGTAGCAACACTCAGCCGAAGAAACGGCCGATCGATATGTTTCACACTTTGAAGCTAAAGACGGGCCGAGGGTCAGCCGGTTGAGCACTTGAAAGCATTCGCAGCGGGACGCGATCGGGGTGTGAGTGGTAGGGGTCAGAGGTCATCTCTCACAAATAGCCCCGATGAGTACAACGGGCCGTCGGCTGCTTTAGCTTTGAAATGAGACGAGAGTTCGGCTGCAGCTTTCTGCATACCACCAGACCCAGTTGTTGTGTCAGGTGTCTGTGTGAGAGAAGTTATTTTTAAGACGACGACGGAAGGTTTTACTTGTGCGCTTGAACACCAAGGGTTGTTTGCAAGTGATTAGCGGGGCTTTAGTTATCGCCCACTGCCGAAGGCGAAGGGGTGATGATGTTTTTGATCCTGTCTGTGTGTTTGATGGTCTGTTAGCAAAATATCTCATCTACTACTTGACAGGTTTGAATGAAGCTCCCACAAAGAACTCTTTGGATGTGCATCTTTAACTGATTAATGTTTAGAGTCTCAAAAATGTGCACGCTAGACTGATTGGTAACTCTAAATTGTCCCTAGATGTGAGTAAGAGAGTGCATGTTTTTGTTGTTGTCTCATTTGTCTCTATGTCCCTGTGATGGACTGGAGACCTGTCCAGGGCATCCCCCACCTCTCACACAGTGACTGCTGGATATGGGCACCAGTGACCCCCATGACCTGAAGAAGAAGAAGCGGGTAAAAGATAATGGATGAATGGATGTTTAGAGTCAAGCCAATTCAAGATGGCTGCCATAGCCAGTCAAATTTATGTAACAGCAAAAGAAATATAATTTAACCAGTTTTTCAAATATTGAGATAGCTAAGATTTGATGAGATGGTCACTCAGTCGTTCTCAACATAGTGAGTTTTAATTGGTTGCACAAGAAAAGTTTTTAAAAATGTTGCCACTGTTAATTCAGTTGTGTTTGTTAGCAAAATATCTGATGAAACAATGGATGGATTTCAATGGAACTCTCACAAAGCAATCACTGGAGGTACATCTACAACTTATTAGGTTTTGGCTTTAACCAGATTTAAAATGGCCACTACAGCTCATTGACATTAGCCAACACATAAATGAATAAAACTTTTAATTTTACCGATGTTGAACTGGTTTTGGTGTGGTCGTAGCTGAGTTATCCCAAACGCATCCAAGTTTGGATTATTTGTCATATGCAAATCAACATATGGTCAACAATGCAATGAAATGCTGAGGATGAGAAGAACTGTTTCAACTCGCCAAAAAACAACAAGAAATGCCAAAGTATGCAACAAAAAAATACAAACACATCCTCTGGTGGTTTTCACAAATAAGCCTTTATGCTGCTTTTTATTCCAGCTTTAGAATAACACCACAGTAACACAGTTGATCAACTTCATAAAGATGCTAATTTCCATACATTTGCTGGCATTTTGTTCAATTTCCGAGCTAGGAGAAAAATACAAGGCTGGTTAATTATATCCTGCTTCATATCTATAAAAAAGCAGAATGCCACGAAGCTCTGAGGGGCTGAAAACACACAGATCGACTGAATTGTATTTTTTTAATCTCTGTTAATTACTGTGATACATCTACAGTGAACAAAACGAGACACAGCATGTCAGCACGTTCTCTGCTTCAAATCAATTAGTCATCAAAAGTCCCTCCGAGCACCACGGTTAACCTTTATCTCCATCAATGTTTCATGAGTTTTAAGCCTCTGTCAGCATCACGGTTTCATCCTGCTGAAATAAAAGCACAGCCCTGCAGTAATTCTTATAAATAAAAAGCACAAGTGAGATCAGAGGTTTTTCCATTGTCCTTGCTTAAATAAAATAGACGGCTTATCAGAGGGAAAAAGGGAAGTCTAATTGGTTTTTTATTTTACTCGAGAGTGTGCGTGATGTAGCCATTAAATTCATTTGAAAATCATATTTCACATTTTAACACCCGCTGCCTTAAATTTGCCAAGCTTTTCCATTTTGTGTGTATGTGATTGTCTGTTATCAAAATACCTCATGAAACACTAGACAAATTTTAATGACACTCCTGGTAAGTAATCGGTGGATGCCAGGGGCGCCACCAAGAGGGGTACCAGAAGGTGCAATGGCCACCTCTAAATATTTGGTGCCCACCCCCAGACATTTTTATCCTCCTGTGTGTTTTGAATGTCCCCAAGCTATGTAGGATTAGTAGAAACTCAAAAGCATTATAATGAACATAGTTTTTGAGCAATTAAGAGTTATAAATATAAATAGATATTTTATTTAAAATTAAAAATAAAACATAAAATCTACTCCCCCCTCAATAAAGACAATCAGTCTAAAAAGAAATGTCCTCACTATTAAGATGCAGGGTCTCAGGAGGTTATATGCTAAATATTTCTTATAAATACTGTATATATTTTGGACAGGACAATCTTCTAAGTTAGGTAATGACCATAATATAAACTCTAAATGATTAAAAAAAAAACTAAAAAACTCAAGTAAACCTATGACCAGACTTAACTTTTTTCTGGATTTGTTTACCTGGATGATTGAGCATGTATCAGGATATACGTATCTGGTCTGGAAGTGATTCCCTAACTCCTTTATTTCTGTTTTTGTCAAATAACCATATATGACAACAACATAACACATTTGCTGAAATTCTATTTTAGCATTTGATGCGCCAAAAAAAAAAAAAAAAAAGAATCTGCAGACACCACTGGTAGATGAACATCAACAACTCATTACCTTTTTGTTGTCAAGTCTATGTAAGATGGACAGCAAATATAAATTGTCTGTAGAGTCATTTATTTGTGATAGTAACTGAGACTTATGCCCAACACATTACAAGCACAAATTGCGTACAATGTTTGTTAATAAAGGACTCAAGTCTCTGTTTCCAACTGGAACCAAGGTAGCTGCCACAATCTTAGAAAATACCAGAAAGGCTTTAATGCTGTATAGCATCAGTTCAAAAGTATAATCTAATGGCGCTGTACAGAAAATCTAAATGGCTCAGTTCAATTCTAATTGCATGCAAACCAATTAATTCCAATGCAATCTGACTCCAGCTACTGCATCCCCATACATGTTCAGAGTAACAAACTCATATAAACAAATTTATAGCAATACAGTCTGCGTAAAGCCAGTAGGCACTTTCCCCCTCCTGGTAAATCTCGTAATTAGATTCCTGAGAAGGTTGACAGCTTGGTGGAAACTCCTGGCCGTAATATTCCCCCGCCCCCTTTAACTCCCACAGCCCAATCTTCAAGGTCTCACTGAGGTTGTTGGTCCTGTGTCCCACTCCATTAGAAAAGTGCTGACAACAGACATAGATGACAGCTCCAGAGAGGAGGAAGAGGATGGTTGCCTTGTTTTTTTCATCTTTCTTCCCATCTGGCATAGACCTGAAGGAGAAGGTGGCAGCCAGACACAGACTGCAGCTGGCTTCGCCTCCGTTTGTCTAATCAAGATGCTGCTCTGCTTGCATTCGCATACGCATGTTCTACTTTCTTTCTTTTTTTTTTTTTTTTTTGGGGGGGGGGGGGGTGGGGTTTGTGTGTCTGACATTTGACAGGGTAATATGGGGGGAGCTGGAGTCATTACATCTGGTACTGTCAGCATCTACACAACAGGTTAGTGAAAGCTGTGAGATAGCAACCAAAAGAAAAATTGTTCATTCAGAGTAATAACACATTCTCTAAATTCAAGCCTATTAACAGTTTTAAAAACTTTTTTATAACACAAAAACAAAAAATTAAGTGGCCAAAACTTACAACCAAACTTGGTCTTCTTACAGTCTGGTAAAATAAAGGTATTACCTTTCAGCAACTCTGCAAAGGTGAAGACATGGTCCACTGTCCTACAACCAGGACAAAAGTCATATTGTTCTAGTTAGAGCCTCCTTCAACACCTTGGATTAACCTTTCCCTTGGAACCTGGAACACATTCCAGTTCCCTTTTTAAAAACTGGGGCCACAACAGTGGTCTATGGGGGAGTGGTGGTGCAGACGTTGGAGACGGTGGTCCTGTGATTGGAAGATCGCCGGTTCAAGCCCTGGTTCAACAACATAAAAAAAATGTGGGTGGAAAAAGGTGAAACTCCCACACCTGCCTCCACCCTCATTCGCCCCACTCTGGGCCCCTGAGCAAGGCCCTTAACCCCCACTATCTGCTCCCTAAAAAAAATAGGTCTCTCTTGAAAATGAGTTCTCGTGGCTCAATGAGACTAACCTGGATAAATAAAGGGTAAATGAAAAAAAGAAATTTCTTCAGGAATATAAACCAATATTATAATTTTTTTAATGAGTCTGAATGAGCTGACCAAGAACTGAGGTATAATTATTTCCATGGTGAAACAGCGCCGCTCCGTGGTGAAGCTGCGCTACATCACTCTAACATTTTTATTCACCCTAAATGCGTCGCGTATCATTTTAACCAATGACGTAAATATGTCAATGATTTTAACGGAAATACGAGTGGCGTAAATTAAGATCGTACTTTTCAAAGTAAATTAGTACATTTTCCTTAAACTTGCATATTCAACGGCGATCCGTGTGAGCCGGAAGTATTACTTGTGGCGCATGCGCAGATGAGCTGAGAATCGTGCTTCCGTAACAGATAAGGAAGAGAATGTCTATGGGGGAATGACGCCACAACAGCTACAGATGCTAACAGCTTCAGATGATAACAGCTACAGATGCTAACAGATACTGATGCTAACAGCTACAGATGCTAACAGCTTCAGATGATAACAGCTACAGATGCTAACAGAGTGAAATAACTTACTGTCCACAGGCATCAAGTTGCAGCGTTACACGCCACTGGCAGCAGCAGCTTGGAAATAAATCACACAATAAACTATTTGACTCACGTCAAGTCTTTTTTCGTTAGTAATTGAAACAAATCACGGAGCTACAAACAGACGGAGCTTCTGAAAAACAGCGTCTGCAAAATGACCGAGCTGCTGACGTCATGTCCACATATTTACCACCACCCACCACTAGGGGGCACCGTTACTACACAAACCAAAGGAACATGGATCGCATTCATTTAACCTTTGTAAAATAGGATCTACAGTTTGCAATACAGTATAATGTATATATCAAATATGCCACATTATACCAAATATAATACCAGTGTGGGGAAAATGATGTGTATAAATCAATGACCAAGACAGAAGCATCTCTTTATGAAAGTTAGACAGTTTGGAAGGGGTTGTTTCAACATTATGATAACAAAATAATAGGAAATTTAGGCCCCCTCATTTAGAGAAAATAAAATACAATTTGGTTTGAAGTTCCAAATTGAAAATGAGTTCATTTTGGTTGAACTGACAGTGTCAAAAGCTGCAGTGAGGTCCAGGAGGCTGAGGATACTGAGCTGGCCAGAATCAGAGGAAAGGAAGAGATCATTGGTAACTTTGAGAAGAGCTGTTTTGGTGTGTTTTGGACGGAAACCGGACTGGAATGGTTCAAACAAGATGTTGGATTTGAGATGGGTCTAAAGTTGATCAGCTATGACTCTCTCTGAAATCTTAGTCAGAAAGGGAAGATTGGATACAGGCTGGAAGTTTGTGAAGTTATCAGGGTCAAAACCTTTTTTTTTTTTTTTTTTTTTAGTATTGGAGTGATGGCTGCCAACTTGAGAGACTGTGGAACAGATCCAGAAGTAAGTGAGGAGTTGATGATTCTTGTGATCAGAAAAGAGACAATGGGGAGACGACTTTGAAAGAGAGGAGAGGGAACGGGATCCAAGGAGCAGGTGGTGGTTTTAATACTGGACAAAACTTTAGTCAGTTGAACAGAAGAGATTGGGGCGAAGTGTAAGAGCTGCCGACAGGAGCTGGAGGGAGGAGAATTTGGAGAAACTTTGGGAGTAGAAAGGAGATCAAGGGAATTTAAAATGTTGTAAATTTTGGACTGAAAGAAAAACTGAAAACTACTGCATTTGGTGGTGTTAAAAGATGATAAAATGTTGTTATTTGGCTTTAAAAGTGTGCTGATAGTTGAGAAAAGATATTTGGGATTGTTGGAGCTGGAGTGAATAAGATTGGAGTAGTAATTTGACCAGGCAGAGTTTAGTGCATCCTTGTATTTCTGTATTGTCTGTGTACATTTGGAGATGGACACTTAGACCAGATTTCTTATACAGTCTCTCAAGTTCTATTTTTATTTTTTCTTCTCTCTGTACTCCAGTGAAGTCAGGCGTGTCTCCCAGCAAGGCAAACTTATCTAAACTCCTCCTGGCATGTTTTGAAAAAAAAAAAAGCAACAAAGATGCTCTGTCTGTCTCGTCACCCCTCCCTTCCCCAAGACTGTGAACATGTGACAGAGCTTCAACCAAGCTGATGATAATAACACCTCTTATCTGGACAATGGCTCTGGACAATGCTACGACCTTCCCTTTAAAACTCAATGTCTTCACTGGCCTATATGTACATGTATCATGTCTTTTTATTATTTACAGTATGTTGCTTTGCTGTGGTAGGTTTTTTTGATGCCTCAAATCGCGCCCTGTCCAGGACACGGTGTGAGAGATCTTTTTTTAATACCGTCTCTCCTCATGTTTTCTTCCCTGTTCTCATCTAAGCAAAATATTATTCTGAACAAGAATCATTTTATAGTAGCAGCTTTGTGCACTCCGCCCATCATTCGGACGACTGTACGTACATGTTCTCGTTGTATCTTGGTGCAATTACAATAAAGTTTATTCTGATTCTGAAGTCAACGCTTATGTGATTTCATTTTGTGGAGCTCAGAGGTGTGAGTGAAGGAGACACTTGGTTTTAACAGGGGCTAGCTCATCTAGACAAGAGGAAAGAGTGCTGTTGTGACAGGTGACTAGTTCTGAGGGGCTGTCAGTCAGTGGGGGAGGGGAGATTGCCAGTTTGGTGGTCAGCAGAAAGAACAGAAGAATTGATGGATTTGAGATTGTGGAAAACTATTTCCCATTTTGTTTTGGGTACAGTAGGGAGGATGTTTATGTCAAATGTGATGGCAAGGTGGTTGAGATGAGAGATGTTGTTTCTATGCTTTCTGACTATTAAACTGTTATTAAATTTTGTTCTTAAATTTTAGGTCAGACTGACCCTCTATGCAACTGTTTTCAATCGTTTCTAATGAGCATGTTAGAAAAGTATGTTTTAATCACTTGGGAGTGTCTGAAAGGAGGATTTTAATTTTATATTGATTGACAGGTCAAGCTGATCGTGAATGTTATCACTCGGAGTGCCTGGAGGAGAGACTTGGCCCGTCTTTCCTACATGCAACTCCTCGAGTTGATGAGAAGCATGTTTTGCTCATAGGAGGATGGAGTAGCACACGAACTTTGTGAAAGAGGGTATAAGAACAGGAGAGCGCTCAGTAAGGGTTTGAAGCCTGTTGGAGTCTACGATCGAGATGTCCTTCATGTGTTAATGTGGACCTCATTGGAGCTGTGTGGTTTCCCAGCTTGTGTCACAATGAGCGCCAAGATTTACATTAACCTTTGTGATATTGTGCATCAAGTGTGTTGATTGTGTAATTGCTGTGTTTGCTTGCTTTATCTGTGGCGGTATTAATAAATGACATTAGCATTACTAGCAGATTAAAGCTGTGTCCTGTGTTCATTGTGCCGACCTTTTCCCGACCCTGTTTTGTATTAAATTATAAGAACCTAAGATTTTATAAAACATCAAGTCAAGTCAACTTTATTTGTAGAGCACATTTAAAACAGAAACTGTTATCAAAGTGCTTAACAACCACAATGGCAGTAAAATCAATGGAAAAGTATGAAACACTAATGATTATACTGAAGAATTAAAAAGCATTTCAAATGTAGGAGCACAGAACACAAAAAACAAAAAAAAACAAAAAAAAAAAAAAACACTAAATCAACTCACACTGTGAGAAATGTCTGTGAGAACAGATGAGTTTTTAACAGAGATTTAAACTGAGGAAGGGAGTTGTCCTGTCTGATGTTGGGGGGCAGGTTGTTCCAGAGTTTGGGGCCATGACTGAAAATGCTCGATCTCCTCTGAGCTTCAGCTTTGTTTTAGGAACAGCTAAAAGCAGCTGATCGGATGATCTCAGGGCCCAGGAGGGAGCGTATGGTTCCAGTAGCTCGGAGAGATAAAGAGGTGTGAGGTAGTGGTGGGCGATATGGCTCAAAAATTATATCATGATATTTCAGAGCATTATCACGATAACGATAAATTTCGTGATATAACCAAAAAAAATTTAAATAGAAAAATATATAAAAAAATAACCAGAAATCAAAGTTATTTATATGACAAAATTAACTTAAAATGTTGCTTTGCAGTATTATATAAAATTTTAAAAAACA
>JARVLU010000001.1:21292660-21311161 GCA_031762415.1 Simpsonichthys santanae
TCTCCTCCTCAAAGTGCTCCACAGGGGGCACCCAGAGCTGTTCCACCATCAGACTGCTAAAGTTTTAATGTACAGCCCGGCTATAATGTCACCTTCTGTTCTGGTCCCTGATTCCTGCATCAGACAGGATAGATGATTTCACTTGTTACTAATGTTCTGGGTAGGGAAGGGTCATGCCTCATCTCTGCGAAAGCCTGAGACAAAATACCACAATTACTGTGAAGAATTGAAATGTCAGGAAGGGTTTAGCATTTCTAGCAGAAGGAACGAGGTTTCAGGCGCATTTTCAAGCGAAGTACTGGAGTCTGGTCTTCAAGAGAGGTGTGGTGTGTAACTGCCTCAACAAGTTAGGGAACTTAGTTGAGGAGAATTGAATTTCTGATCCAAAACTTTGCTGAAGCTGAAACATCGAGTCGTATCTCTGAATGAGTGAAGTCCTTCATCTAACATGGCCTGTACTTAGGAAAAGTAAAGAGAGCAATGGAGTCCAGCGAGGGCCAGGTGCAAAATGAAAATACAAATGTTGGGGAAGTCTCTTCCTCAGTTTAGTAAATCATACACACATTAACAACACTGGTGTGAGCTCAGTTGGCAGATGTGAACAGGCATACAATCAATACAAAACCAGATATGAAAAGCCCGCTTTAGGGATGATCGCAACATCTGGGTGCAATATTCAGTATTATCAATTAAAACATCTGCACAGTCAACAAATAACATTTACATATCAAACATTTTAGTGACACATCTGCACCATACATGCAGTAAATGGTGCATTTAAGAATAGAAAACAATCAAAATCAAATGTTAGATAAAATCATACCAATGGATTATTTAAAAAAAAAATGTATGTTGCTTGCTGCATTTCCTGCCAATGTCTTAAACAAAGATCTTATTTGATCTGTCAACACTCAGAGTGTGTGCTAGGGATGACTCTCAGCTACTACCACACAAAGGCTTAGCTCAGTATCTGTAAAACTGACAACGTAATAGCTAGTTTTGGGTTTGCTAAAGTGGATTAACTGTAGCAAACATTTTGAATTGGGTTGATTCCAAAAGTTGATCGGTCACCAATTCTTATTCAGTGGTTATTGTCTGAAAGTTCCAAAAATCTGGTTCATTATTTTGCTAACAGACACAAATGCAAAAAAAGGAAAAAGTTGGGAAGATATGAGACTCCAGGAAATGATTGAATAGGCATATTCTGAATACACAGACAGTAATTTATCACTTGCCTCCGTAGAAGGTTGGTGATAATCGTTAAAACAGTAATTTAAAAAAATAAATAAAAGAAAACATAATTTATTAATGAAATTAGTTTAAAAACCACTTAAATTCAAATGCAGGTTGTAGCTTGTTCCAAGCAGAGCATAAGCTGTAGCATCTTGTCAACTTTGATAAAAGGAGCTGAAGTGGGTGATTTTAGAACAGGCTTATTTACAAGTTTTTAATCCTGAGAGAATTGGTAAAGTTTTGAATCTAACTAAGCTCAAATAAAAATAGTAAATTGATTTCCTAAACTAAATTGGTGCGTACAGGTATTGATTCCCCTACTTTTGTTTTTATTTCCACACCTGGCACCTTCTGGGCTCCGTAGTTCCTAATGAAGGGAGGATAATTACTTTCTAAGGGCTTTAGTACAATTTTCCTTTCAGTTTTTAATAGAGCAACTATAATTACATTAATAACAGTACCGAGCAGTTCCATTTAGTTTTGCCACGGTTCAGCTCCTGTCTGAGCTGAAAACGAAAGTTAAAAAAAGAAATAAACTTCTAACACATTTGAGATTATCAAATTAAAAGATAAACTCTAATGAATATGAGAAGCATTCATATGCAGCAGACGGATCAAGAACATGAAAAACGCTAAAAAATGTACGAAAGATTACAATCAGTTTCCAGCCTCGTCCACTTATAGGCTCAGAATTGAGCAGGTCCTCGTCCATAACATGCAGCTGTCAGCACCTGGAAGAGATTTCAGAAGTGCAGCGCGGTGAAGTCAAAACAGCTTGTGACCTCATCTGAAGCGTCTAACCCCTCACAGGTCTCTGGCGTTCTGCGTTTTCTAACATGGGAAGCACCTGTCTCCTCGGCTTCCTCTAAATACACTCAGGATTTCACCCAGCGCTGCTCAGACGTCCCAACAGGAGACGATAAAACAATCCAGAAGCTGAAAGCTTGGAGAGGTTTGATGTTGAAGCCAAATGGGCCAAAGGAATTTCACGACACAACTTGAGGAGAGACAACTGTATTTCAATTCAGTTTATTTACAAGACACCGATTCACAATACAAGTCATCAGGACACTACGCAAAGTCCAGATTAAAATCCAAGTACAGTCAAATCATTCAAATTACAATATAATACATTTACATGTAGCACATTATGAAATAACATTTAGGTAAAGACGTATAAGGAAGCCAGCAGATTGTGATGAATCTTCACTTTGTCAAAATCCTCCAGGCTTTGCAGAATGTTGGTGACAGTGGAAAGAAGCAACTCAGATTTAACACGAGCCAGTGTTACCACTATCTGCCTCAACCTGCTGGAGTTTGAGAGGACTGGAACAAGACACAGACAAACAGAGAAGTACTGGTCCAGGTGTAGTTCCTATGATCAAGGTTTAGTTCATATGGTCCAGGTTTAGTTCCAAATTTCAGGTGTAGTTCATATGGTCCAGTTTTATTTCTTATGGTCCAGGTGCAGTTGTTTGGTCCAGGTTTAGTTTCTATGGTCCAGGGGTAGTTCTTTGGTCCAGGTCTAGTTCCTATGGTCCAGGTTTAGTTTATATGATCCAGGTTTAGTTCCTATGGTCCAGGTTCAGTTCCTTGGTCCAGGTTTAGTTTTATATGGTCCATGTGTAGTTCCTATGGTCCAGGTTTAGTTCCTATGGTCCAGGCTTAGTTCCTATGTTCAGGTGTAGTTCCTATGTTTCAGGTGTAGTTCCTGCGGTCCAGGTTTTGTTTCTATGGTCAAGTGTAGTTTCTATGGTCAGGTGTAGTTTCTATGGTCCAGGTGTAGTTCTTGGGGTCCAGGTTTAGTTCCTATGGTCCAGATGTGTTCCTATGAAAAGAAAGATGAAGAAAAAAATAGTTACAAATACAAATGTGAACAGTAGAGTGAGTAAGACAGCAGAGAGAGAAGTGGTCAGTTCTCCAGCAGTCTAAACCTATTGCAGTAAAACTAGAGAAGAGCTCAGGAAACCCAAACCTTCCTAACTATAGGTTTTGTCTGAAGTGAAAGTCTTAAACTTATTCTTAAAACTAGATGGTATCAATGATAATTGGAAGTTAGTTCCAGAACAGAGGATCCTTATAACCGAAAGCTTTGCCTCCAATTTTGGAAACTGTAGGAACCACTAGTAAACCTGCTATCTGAGATTGACGTGCTCTGTTTGGAAAATATAGAACAATAAGCTCTTTAATATAAGGGTGGTTTTGAAGAGCTTTGTTAGATTTTTAAATATTCTGAATTTTACTGGGAGCCAATAGAGAAATGACAATTTGCTTGTACCAAGATGTTACAAAGTCAAAATTGGTTATCTGTGTTTCCCAAAGTCCAACAAGACTTTCCCTAGAGGTTGCTACTGTGCAGTGATAAAAGACAGATCCACCTACATCTCTCTCCGTCTCTCCTCACCGACTTCAGAGCCCACAACGCCCCGTCTGTGTCACCAGGGTGAACATTGAGTAAAGACAGGTTGCTACGGTTTGAGACACAAGTGCTGATCCACATTCCCACAGCCGACTTCTACCCGTGCCTCACTTTCCTTTGCATCATCCAGCTGGCAGCTCCACAAACAGCACGGCCCATGATGAAACTCCAAATACTCACTACACAAATCACACGACGAGCAAAAGAGGTTTTCATATCCGGGGGTGTCGTGTTACCCCCTGCGGTAAACATTTCAGATGTGTAATGTCTTCTGGCATGGCCACTCTCGTATCCTTCATCTTATTGTGCGACAGAGTGAAAACACGGCTGTTTACTGAGCATGCACAAACCAAACAGTTGCTCTGCCGTGCATGTTCTGACACAGCGTTTACATTTCCAAGAAGACCAGCGTTCAGGAAAATTAAATTGTCTAAACCTAAAAGATGTAATGTCTGTATAAAACATCAGACTTATAGAAACAAGGACACTGACGCAAACACATTTTAACACTTTAACAGAGAAAACCTATAACTGTTACCTGTAATGGTATTTTCTTGCTTATACTGTAGGGGGAAAAAACAATTACAGTATTTAATATCTTATTAGTAAATATACAGCCTTACCATCACCTGCTCACATGAAAGGCAAGAATGCAACTGCCTATGTCTGTGGGTGTGTTAGCAAAATGTCTCCTTAACCAAACCAGGTAGAAAAATCCAGAAAAGTTGTCAGGTCATCTGAGTCAGAGTTAAGTCAGAGGACTTAACTTGACTTAACTTTTTTGGATAAATGCCGTAGTCTTATCTTTAGTCACGTGCCCCTCATTAGTGTTCAAATGGTGGGCCCATTTTTTTGTAGAAACAGATATGGTGTTTGTAGGGAAGTTTGCATTTTCATTTTGTAAGTAAACTTATTATTTGTTTATCTACCTGGTAGGTTTATCAGGGTAGCCTGCTTTGTTACTACATAAGGTTATGTACTACAGAGGATGTTTTGTAATAAATGTATAGGATGGTGCAGTCAAAACACACCCTTGGTGTTCAGTGTATTTAAAAAATATACAAATTTCAAGTTTAATCTCAAAGTTCCTCTTAAAGGCCAGTTAATGATCATTGTCCACCTTTCAATAAATACCCAATTTACTGATTTTATTATTATAATTATTATTTGGGCCTAATAATTTAGTAAAATGCATTTCAAATAGCTGGAAATGTCATAGTTTTGAGTAGAATTTTGAAAAGATTTTTGGGGGCGCATACCCCTGGAACGCCCCCATAACTGTTTCACATTATTGTCACTCACAAGGTGTCCCTCACTGGCGTCAGCAAATGTTGGCATTCATAACTGCAGTTTGAATTTTCTCAGCAAGAAAACAACAGTAAAAGTCAGTTTAATTATTCTTGTCTCGTCATTTACATATTCACAGTCATTTAAACCAAAGCCAAAGATTTTACTTGTCAAAGGTACTTTAAGTCAAGTTTTATTATATTTTTGTTTTATATGAAATTCAACCACCATCCCACAGAAAAACATTGAGGTAAAGTTAGTAAACTGCTGCCAAGGGCAGGGCTTCTTTGCTCATTCTAAAACCCAATCATGCCCCAAAAGACTTTTTCAGTCAAAGGTTCTGTGGAAACCTTTGTTGTAGCGTTGCTGTAAAAGCTGTTTAGAGCTCATTATCAACGGGGCCTCCCCGGCAGGGTGTTGGCACAAAAAGACGGACTCTTACCATCTGTAAATGGGATAGGTGGGGAAAAATGTGCTTCCACTGTTTGCATGCTTTGTTTTGGGCTGAGGCCAAAAGTTAAAGTTTCCCAAGCTTTATAAGAAACTGTAAAACCTTTGATTGTGCTGTTATTAGCCAGGGAGAGAAGTAAAACTGCCTGCAAAATCGAGTGAAGCACACGGTATGTTTCAGTAGTGGTAACTCAAAACCAGTTTGTCCACAGGTTTCCAAGGACATCCTTGTAAAAGAGATTAATAATCTCAATGGATTTCTTTCCTGGTAAAATAAAGGTTTAAATTCAAAAAATAAATTTTCCTCCCCATTGTGATGTGTGGTGGGGTATCGGTTGTGTGTAACAGTAGGTTTATGAGCCCCAATACATACTGTGACACTGATTTTCATATCTTTAATTTTCAGAGTAACTAATACTTTGTATGTTGTCATAATTTGAGCTTTTCCTTTAGTTTTTATCTCCCGCTGTAGAACAAAAAGGGGGAATTGGAATCACCCTCCCATCCATCCATCCATCTGTCTGTCCATCTGTGAATGTTGTGAGCACAATAAGTTGGAAAATAAGTGAGATACCAACTTCCTTTTTTATGTTTATGCTGCATCGATGCATTAGAAAGGTTCCTATCAAAAACTGGGTTGCCATGTCAAAATCCTATACGGCCACCACCATACATATGTAAACCTTGTAGCCAGTCAAAACAGATGGCCGCTTGTCCTGAGCCTGGTTCTGATGGAGGTTTCTTCCTGTTTAAAAGGAGTTTTTCCTTTCCACTGTTGCCATTGTGCTTGCTCAGGATGGGAGACTGTGATGAAGTGACGATTCAACGGTCTGCTGGCTTCCTTAGAAAAAGAGAACATTACTAAATGGCTTTTCTATGTATGTGAGTGTTGCTGTAAAGTGCCCTGAGACATCTTTGTTGTGTGTAAACTGAATTGAACTGAGTTGAATTGTGAGCTGGAAAACTTGAAACTAAGCAACGAGCAAACTTCCTTTTTGGTGTATGGCGGCATCTAGATGTACGAAAGGTTCTCTTCGAAAATTGGGATGCTACGTCAAAATCCAAGATGGCCACCATCCTTTATACTTTATATGGCACCACCATTTTGCCCACATTGCTCCCCCCACTCACCAGGAGTGTCTGCTCTGCCTTGGATAAGCAACAAAAAAACACCTACCTCTGTTCTTACTTGAATATCTTGCACCAAAAACGTCAAGGTTCACGCATTCCCAGTTCAATTCCAGTCCAGAAAAACACTCCTCTCGAAAACTACAAACATTTACTTTTCAAATCCCTCAGCGACGGGGGACGTCAGCGTGCCGCTTGTTGCTTCTGGTTTGTATTTTTGTCAGTGTTTCTTGTTTTATTTCAGTTTTATCCAGCGTTAGCCATTCCACTGAGTTCTTTTCAGTTCTTGTTATGGTCCGGTCACCACATGTCCTCAGCTGTCTTTGTGTCCAGCTCTGTGCAATACTACCGTATGCCGTTAGTAATTAGCACACCTGTGGTCTCTATTAATCATCTTTTGTGTTTCCTTCAGCCTTTGCCAGGTCCTCGTGTTAATTTCCTGTAGCTGCTGGTTCTTGCCTCGTCTCGTTTTCCTGCCAGTTTGAAATTTTCATGTTTTGATCCTCAACCACCTGCTTCCTGCTTCGCCTGCATTTGGGACCATTCAACCATACATTTTCATGCCCTTTAAAAAAAGATCATTACTTTTGAGGGGGTATATTTAAAAAAAAAAATCCCATTAGGTTAGATTGAACATTCAGTAGTTGATTTAGTGTTTGATTCTGGTTACGGCTTGTTCATGAAAGAACGTAAAGATACCCGTCATGCATTCTAATAGTTCCTGCAGGTGAAGTGGGAGGGAAGTCAGAATGTCAGAAGTGCTGCTGTCAAAATAACAAAAAACAAAAAGGTTAAATTGTGTCATCTCGACCAGTTTGTGAGAAAAGTTTCATTCCCCCATCCAGAGGACTTCTTCAGTCTACAGCCTGCCAAACAGATCTGTCCCATAAGTAGTCTTCATTGCTGTGTTTCAAGCCAACCTCCTGTTGGAATGTCAAAAGTAGGCTTTTAACACGTGCAACACACACCCATCTTTTATTGCAAATTTACACATTTTGTTATTTTAAATTCAACTTTTTATGCCTCTTTCAATCTCTAACTTTTTCAGCCACTTTTAAAATCTAATTTTAGCTTTTTCTGCTCATTTCAGTTTTTTTTATTTTTTTTTACTAATTTCCATATTTTTGTAATCTTTTCAGCCTCATCTGCCCTTTTTAGTTTATTTTGCTCATTTATGCTCCATTCAGCGTTTTTCTCTTTCTTTTGGCTGTTTTTCAGCTGCTTTCTGCTTTGGTTTTGTCTTCCTGCTGTCAGCAAACATCAGATGTTCAAATTCAACTCACAACAGTTTAGCGATGAAACCCTTTCAGCCTGGTTTCAGCTTCTTCAGCATAAGCATTCGCTGCATTTTTACAGGCAATTGAATTTAGTTAATATCTACTTTTGTTTGGCTTCTAAGAAAACCCACCAGCAATTTTAAAGTTCACATTAACTTTAAAATATTACATTGTTCTTGACAAAAAAAAAACGAATAAACGTGACAAATAGGGCTATTAGGGCAGCTAGAAATTTGATTCCAACATTAAATCCAAAATTCAGAATGATGAATGCAGAGCAGTAACACAATCAGTGCTGAAACATAAGCTGGGAACTACTTCAGCATCCATGTTTTGCCAGATTTCCTTTCACAGTTTAATTGATGTACCAGTGATGAAATGTACATTTTTGTTTTTGGATTAAAGAGCACGGAAAAAAGGACTAGAATTAGTTCATTAGTAGAAAATTATGAGGAAAAACCATGAACTATAAAGTACAATTTGCTGTAAGTTGCATTTCCTTTGGATTGAATGATAGTTTTAAGCTTTTAGGGGGTAGAATTAATAAATTACTGATGATTCCAGTTCAAACCTTCTCATAAAGTAGCTCAAAGATCAACTTCGCAGGTTGGAGCCGTTTCATAAATCTTTCTGTCCAGTTTACATCATACATGTTTAATCAGGCTCAGATCTTTACACTTCTGCCAATGTCAGTTATCTTTCCTGTACAAGATCGTTTTTAAGGCTCTTTTCTTTTTGGCAAAATGTAGGATAAAAATATGAAGTCATCATTACCAAACCCAGTTCTGATTGATGGAAAGATAAAGATTGTTACAGTTTCAACAACTACTTGTGTGTTTAGAGGTCGTGATTGTCATGTCTTAGTTTTTCAGTTGGCATAAAACACTGCTGGCTCCCAATAGCTAAGCTTTAGAAACTACACTTTATGATGCAAACATGCACAAAACAAGGTCTATAAGTAACAAAAAGCATGATAATGTAAGGTATTATTCTAAATTAATAAGCTGGCATTAAATGAGGACATTTGTGTTGCCCACCACCATTCATGCCATAATTCTAAGCAAAGACATTCAATCTGTGTGATGGGAATGAGACTCGGCTACTACCACACCAAACGTCAGCTCAATATCTTTATAACTGACTGGGTTGGAACCATTTTTGTGTTTGCTATAGTCATTTGGCTTTGTCAGCCTTCTTGAACCAGTTGAGCTCCAAATCAGCTGTAGCTGAACTTCCACTGATTCACTGTCCTAAAGTTTCATTAAAATCTGTCCAACAATGTTCACTCAGGTCATCTGGACTTTTTTTTTTTTTTTTTTTTTTAGATGTTTTGTCCTTCATCCAAAGGACTTCATCAACATGAGGAGCCACAAGCAAACTGTGTCCCACAAGCACAGAAGCTTTGATGTTTTGAACCACTTTGGCTGTGGCTTCCAGGGAGGAGTCGACGGGGGAGAGGGCGGCCCCCAGAAACCATTTTATCACCAACAAACTGGTTGGTCCACTATGGGAGTGTGCTGCTTGTGGGACACAGTTTGTTTGTGGCTCCTCAGATTGACGAAGTCCTTTGGATGAAGGATGAAGCGTCTCTCCACAACAACAACAACATTTATGACCTGACTGAACACTGTTGGATTTTGTACCTGGATTATTGAGCATGAATCTCCCTGTCCATTGGTTCATAAGATATTTCGCTAACAGATGGGCTTGAGTCAATTAGCTAATGCTAAGATTTATTGTGATCTGTTAGTGCTCAAACTACTTGGTGGGGATGACTTGGCTACTACCACACCAGGTTTTAGCTTAATATCAGTAAAATTACTTGCGCTTGATTCTTTTTTTAATTAAGTTGACTCCAAAAGTTAATCCGTTGCAGATGTGCATCTAGTGATTACTTCCTGAAAGTTTCCATGAAATCTGTCCTCTGGATGATGAGATGTTTTGCTAACAGAGAACTGCATACGAACAAACACAGGCAATACGTGCCTGCCCTTTATGGTGACAGTAATCTCAGTGAGGCTTAGTCTCACATCATCATGTCTGTGAAAATGTAGAAACAAAATATTATCTAAAAAAAATAGATTCTGTAGGGCAGGAACACGATCTAAACCAGATTAAAATCCTTTGTGCCTGCTTTTAATAACACACATCTGCAAATGTTTACTGTTTACGTAAATC
The DNA here is from genome assembly GCA_031762415.1 of Simpsonichthys santanae. Taxonomy (NCBI): domain Eukaryota; kingdom Metazoa; phylum Chordata; class Actinopteri; order Cyprinodontiformes; family Rivulidae; genus Simpsonichthys; species Simpsonichthys santanae. The sequence goes on from JARVLU010000001.1 coordinate 21,302,633, forward strand.
ACAACCACTTTAGAGTTCATCCTTCAGGATTCTCCTCGGAGCCTCTGCCTCAGCGACTTTCCCTGGAATGATGGATAAAGTGGAACTGGTGGAAAACGCCGGCTGCCAGAGTAGGTGTTACATTTACGACATCACAGACGGTTAACGGAGCGGAGCATACACACGACAACAAGCTGGCCACCAGACGTGCACGGCCTCCCCTGGTTTCAGAGGCTGGAACGTCTCAGAGAGAGCCGTCGAGGATGGCTTCATGCTGAATTTGCACCAGAGCGTCTTCAAAATGCAGTAATTGCGCTTCTCTTTAGGAGTTACTGTAATTCACTGGCGCTGCTTTCATGTGCGTCCAAAAGTGCGCGAGTTCTCATGGAGCGTGGGCAGCAGTAAACAGAGTAACATGGCGACCGTAATGTGAACAGCATGCTGCACCTCATACAAGTAATTGACTTCAGCGGACCTACAATCGGGGTCGTGTTGCAGAAACGAAGACGGCTCCGTTCCCAGAACCGAGTCCATCGTGCTACATGAAGTCTCTTTAATGAGTTGTTTCAAGTTAAAACAGTCGAATGAAAGCGTGTTGGAAAAATGTGTTCGCTCACTTCAAAGATTTGTTCCCGTCTCTGATGCTACATGTAGGAGCAGTCAGAAGTTTACATACACTCAGGGTGATTTGGGGCTTTTAATGGTTTACTTTGTCAAAGTTGAACTATTCTTTAACATACAGCTTTAATGGTTCCTGAAATCCAAATTTGTGGGACCAATGGTTGACCTTATTGTAGTTTTTATGCTCACTTCAAAAGGTGGACATACCACGGTATGGTCTATGTCCATGCATTTGTATGGAAGTCCATAAACTTTCTTATGTCTCGTCCATAACGTCTGATTTCCTCAAAATAATTTAATGCAACTTGATATATATTTGCACCACCACTAGAGAGCGTGTCTTAGACATTTTTCATCACCCCAGCTCTAAAGTCAAGGTCATGAATCAAGTTCAAATGTTGCTTGTCCGAGCCTTTACTCTAGATCGCTGTAGAGTGTTGCTGTATAATTTACCGTTTGTGGTACTTTGTTTCTAATTTTCAGAGAATCAGACTTGTACATGTAAGCGCAAATAAATACAGTTGTACTTTATATACATCCTTACTAACATTTGGGTAAACGTTTCTTAGAAAGTTGCCCCCCGACCCATTACGTTTCTATGACCACCAACCAGCTTCTGGAATAATTCTGGTTAGACATCTGACCACTCATCTTGGCTGAGCTGGAACAGTTAGTTGGTTTTCTGACACAAACCCAAATTGTAAGCATAGTTTATCATTTTTTTTGTAACCGTGAGGTTGGGGACTTTGAGAAGGTCATTCAATAAGTTAAACCCCCCTGCTGTTCTTGGGTCTAAATGACCCATGAGGGTAGTTTTAAAACTGAGGCATTATGGTTTATGTAGCCTATTTCACTTATTCAAAAACAGTTTTATGTCTTTGGGACAAGTTGGAAAACCCAGCCGTGTCCAAGTTTCTAGTAGATGGTTTGAAGTGGAGTAGAAAACAATGATCCTTTGTTATTCCATCCACACCATTACACTGCCACCACCATGCTTGACCTTGGTCACAATGTTTCTAGGTTTAAAAGCCAAGAGTTAGGAGATTATACCACACCAGTTCCTAAACTTTTTAGCTTCTTACCCATAAAGTAACAGTGGCAGTGGCTTTTGAGTCCAATTAAGAGTGGTTTAAAAACAACTAACTAATAACCTTATTAAAAATAGTTTAATGGAAATATAAAACTACCTTAACAACTATACTATTTGTATTATAACAGGTTTTCTTTCCCCTACCGTCATACAAGCAGGGCGCCCCGCCCTGTCAACAGAACCAAACGCCCTGCATTCCCCGCCATTGACAACTGCCAGTACTGATGTAGCGTTAAGCTAGCTGTGCGCAATATAGATGCGCTAGCTAAAAGAAAAGATATAACTATAGAAGTTGTGACACCCCCACCCACCCCCCAAAATCACGTAAGATATGAGCGCCCTGCCAAAGCAAGTACACTAGGGGAAACACTGCATTTTATATATTTTTTACAATACTGGTGTCAAATACAGTATATTGTATTACCATCCTGCGTTTTACATTTCATGACCTGGAGGATGGTCCTGACCCCAACTTTGGAAACCACTATTTTACTACCTTTAGCACCAGCTGTAAAACTAAATGACCACTGCTTTTTATGCAAAAGTTTTAAACAAAGATCATGTTTCTATGTTGAAAAATGACAAAGTTCATGGTCACTCTGAAAAATAATCTGAAACTCACTCTCACGTGATGTGCCAAAATCTCACTCAATCTGTTTGCTCTCAAATTATGTGTTGGTGATGACTTACAGCTGCTATCACACCAAATTAAGCTCAATACCAGTAAAATCGAATGTGTTATGATCATTTTCACGTCTGTTAGGGTTGATTAGTGACAGCAGCCATCTTGAACTGGGTTGTTTTCTTTCTAATGATTCCTTTCTGGACATTTCATTCAGTTCCATCCAATGGTTCACGATGGGTTTTACATTCATTCAATTACGATTGCCTGTCTTTTAAGGTGGAGGGTATTGATGTTTATTCACTCATCTTCAAAGATTAGCCCCATTAGTTACCATTTCTGTAGCCCTCCTATATGAAAGGAAAGTGTGGCCTGGATAAAGTTCCTGATGTCAAGAAGGAAACTTGTCTTTGCTACAAAATGTCTAAACCCATTTTCATTAGCATTTGGGAATCTGGAACAACTGGAGGCTCAAAGCGATGCCAGTCTCTGCCCTCTTCATGTTTTATTTGGTCAAAAGAGCAACAACAACAAAAGAAAGAAAGAAAAAGAGATCTCCACCTTAAAATAAAAATAAGTTTCCTCAGTGTCATCATCCCCGGCCCAGTTCTGTCTTTTAATGAAGCCACCGAAAGCTTTTGTACTTTGATTAAACGGGAAGTTTTGGAAACCTGACAGCAACGTGCATTCAGCGGTTCAGAGACATTAAAGACTCATCTGGATGAAAATAATGAAGTAAAGCATTAAAAATGTAGGCACAGTTTTAAAAAAAGCTTTTATTTAGAGCTTCACTGCATTAAATTACCTTTTCAAACAAGAGGGCGGCCTCAAAATAGCATCCAGTTTTCTCTTAACCCACTTATTCAACAGAACCTCATGTTTTTTCCCTCTTTGTTTATCCACTGACGATCAGCTCCTTTCTGTTCCGACGCGGTTATTGTTTGTTTACTGTCCACCGGTGGACCCGGCCTCCTTAAATCTTTTCTATGAGGATCCTTCACTTTGTGCTCGGGTTTCTGGTCCGGGGTGCAATTTCCATTTAACTGAGGTAAAGTGAGCAGGACTAATTGAATCTCACGTGTGTTCAGAAACGACTGAGGTTTGATCTCCCAGTAATCTGACTTGTTACTGTACAGGCAATGGAAGAGATTATTGTCTAGTTTAATAAAAAAAAAAAAAAAAAACATCTGCAGGTTTTCTCAGGACCTCGGTGATTCTGCGCTCGCGCTAATTTCTGAGCAGGTACGGAGTTCAAGCCACTAAAAAACATATGATCACAACTCAAAGTTCTTTTTTTACTTTCAATCGTGGGCTCGTTTCGATGTTACAAATAATCAGTGTTAAAAGGAAATGGGGTGATTTGAGGATTTTCTGAGACACAAATGAGCTCCCAGAACTGATGATGCACCGATTGGTCCTCAGATGACCAGAATCAGACCAATTTTCAGCTCCATGAGTTTTAACAGTGGCTGTTTAAAAGTACAACATTTTCCCCCCACAGTCAGTGAATGCAACATAAATTTGTTCAAAATTCCGATAAATAGAATATGTGCTGTCATTTTCGGTTGTTGGTTTTTATTTGTACAAAACTTCATTTTTACAACCTGGACGATAAAATTTGTTGACTTTCAGTAACAGAGAGAGAAATCTTTGTAACTGGGTGATGTTTCAAGTACGTATAAAGTTCTTTATAGGTTTTTATTTGTTTTCAAATAATTACATTTAAACTAAAATGAGATATGATATCAATTATAGTTATACAGTATATAATTATTATAATTATTGTAATTATAGTTGTCTACAGCCCTAAGGCAAAGGTGGATAAGTTTGTGTGCTAGTGGCTACACCTTCATTTCTTGACAGAAGGTGATCTCATTTTAAACTCCAGCATGAACGGCGAGCGATATGCATTCAGAAATATCAGTCAGTCAAAAATTAACCAGGTTTGTAAAAAACATAAATCATCCTTCAAAACTGCAACTGGTTTGTATTTAGAAAGCAGTTTTAAAAACAGGTCTGATGACAACAGTAAATATAAATAAACAAATAAAGATGGTGTTTTTGTGTTCACATCTTCTCGGCAGCACTGTTTCAGTTTTTTTTTTTTTTTTTTTTGTGGCTGCTGTGTAAAAACCATCTAACTTCCTCTAATTGACCACGCAGGCTTGTTTTCAGACGTGTGAGTCACTTTCCACGTTGATCACGGCTCTCGGTGGCATTTTGTTTAATTGTTCTGTTTCTGAAGGGAAGCTTTTCTTAAAGTCTAACATTTGTAAATGTCAAGTTGTGCCACTTTAAGTTTTATTTTTCCCAGCTCGCAATTTCTGGATTACACAGTTTTGCATTTTAGGAAAATGTATTAAATATATACAGTATATATACCTTTTTTGGGCAAGGCAACACGGTAGTACAGTGGTTAGCGCTGTCTCCTCACAGCTATAAGGTCACACGTTTGCCTCCTGACCTTTCTTAGTGGAGTTTGCATGTTCTTCACTGCACACATGGGTTTTCTCCAGGTACTCCGGTTTCCCACAGACCAAGAACATGCATGTTAGGTTAATTGGTGACTATAAAATGTCTCTAGGTGTGAGAGAGAATGGTTTGGTTTGTCTCCGTGTGTCTCTGTGATGGACTAGCGACTCGTCCTCGGTGTCCCCACCTAACCCACAGTGACTGCTGGACGTAGGCAGCAGCTCTCTGCGACCCAGAAACAAAAAGCGGATGAACAGAACATTGACGGCGCTCACGCTTGCTCTGTAAAAACACGCCTGCAGCCTTTTGTTAACGTTTGTTTCGATGTGTCGACGTCGTCGTTTGCTGCCATCGCAGTTGTCTGACTCCGTACGCCGCTCTTCGCTCTAAGGCAGCTGTGTGAAGGTGCGGGACACCACTGGATCACTCTGTCAGCTGCATGACTTTAAAAAGTGAAATTAGCTGAGCAGGCTGACTCTTTGTAGTCTCACCCGCTGGTCGTAAAGCACAGCTCTTTACTGGGCTGCTGGGAAGCTCCACTGGCTCAGCTGGGAGTTAAACTATTTGCTCAGGGGAACTGGGAAATTAGCTGGAAAGATGGAACAGTGTGTGGTGCATTAACTTCTCTGCACATGCTGGATTTCCACAAACCATCCACAGATTTACACTCATGGTCTTCTGTTCACTTTTCTCCAAATGTTCTGTAAAAAAAATCATACTTATTATTATTTGTACTTTAATGCAATGAACAACAAAAAAAAAAAGTGGGACAAAGGCCTCCAGTGATGCGCCAGAGAGCTGAAAAGTGGCCCAGTTGTTGGTTTGCAGAAACCTTTTTGGATTAAACTCCTAATAGGAACAGTGTGTTCTCACGAAGAGCTAGGGGCCCCGCTGGCAGCTTTACTGCGGCCCTCTCACCACCTGAAACCACAGGTCCAGATTATAAATCGTCCCCAGAGGATGAGCTCCCCGCCTTCTCCTGCTGTGACCTTTGACCTGGTCAGTTTGATTGACACATGGAGAGGAAACATGAGGCAGAGAGGCATGGCTTGAAAACTTTCAAAGCACTCTGTTGTTGTTTTTTCTGTGGAACCTTGAGATGGGAACCATCGTGATGTAGAGTAAAACCAGGTTCTGTTCTACCCGCAGGTGTCACTTTTTAATTTTACTAGATTACTGAGGTAGTCACGTTGCTCTTTACAATCTTCTTTAGAGCTAGATGTTTTGGTTAATGCTGTTAAACTAATGGGTTTCGTCATGACTCTGAGCTTTCCAAATGTTTGTATTAAATTTGAACCGTACGTTCAGAACGTTCTCCGAGCCTGAAGGCAGCGGACACTTTCGTTCACGTTCTATCCCATTAGTTTCGCTTGCAGACTCTTTGGATGATGTCAGCCTCACAGCTGGGATGGAGAAGGAACAGCTATGTTTTCTGAGGGTATACTTTATTGTTTGAGCACACGGCCAAATTAGCAGCCTGATAAACCCCTTACTCCCTGGAATTTTCATAATTTTGAACCTGAATCAGTGTGAAGGCAGGCGACCTCCTTGTCGGACCAAAGGTCTTCTTGGTCCTCTATGCTGGAAACGTAAAAGTTCAAAAACGCACGATTTGTGTCATTGAAAAGGACTTCATTGGGGTTTAAATTTCATACATACCGGCTTGGTTCGCATCCGAGTGTGAAACAGCTGGGATAAGCATCCATTCATCCATCAATCCATCCATCCACTTCTGCTTGTTCCAAAGTCAGGTCACGGGGGCAGCAGCCTGAGCAGGGAGGCCCAGACATCTCTTTCCACAGCCACATCTTCCAGCTCTTCTGGGAGGACTACAAGTCGTTCCCAGGGATGAGAATCAGCACCTCCAAATCTGAGGCCATGATCCTCAGTCGGAAAAGGGTGGATTGCATTCTTCGGGTCAATAGTGAGGTTCTTCCTCAGGTGGAGGAGTTCATGTATATCTGGGTTTTGTTCATGAGTGAGGGAAGAATGGAGAGTGAGACTGACGGACAGATTGGTGCAGCGTCTGCAGTATTGCGGATTACTGTGCCGGTCCGTTGTGGTGAAGATGGAGCTGAGCTGTAAAGCAAAGCTCTCTGTTTACTGGTCAGTCTACGTTCCTACCCTCACCTATGGCCACAAACTCTGGGTAGTGACTGAAAAAATGAGACTGCAGATACAGACAGTTGAAATGAGTTTCCTCTAAGAGAGGGTGAGAAGTTCAGTTAACTGGGAGAGACTCTGAGTAGCACCGCTGCTCCTCCACATCGAAAGGAGCCAGTTGAGGTGGTTCAAGTAATTGGTAAGGATGATTCCTGAGTGCCTCCCACGGGAGGTCCTCTGAGAAGAGCTGGATAAGGTAGCTCAAGCTGCTGCCCCCGCGACCTGACTTTAGAACAAGCGGAAGATAATGGATGGACATACTGGCTCAGGTTGTGACGATTAACCTAAATGTACCAATAAAATGGACATGCACGTATACACAATTACTGGTAGTCTGTATTGGTAGAACATCAAAGTACTGATAATGTTTTGAGATTGAACATGTATACATTGATTTATTAAGGTTTTAAACTGATAAAAACCTGATCTGTTTAGTAATTAAGGTTTTAAACTGATAAAACCTGATCTGTTTAGTAATTAAGTCCACTATAGAAAATGAACATTTCCATTTGCATATGGAAAGCAGGATTCCTTATTTATTTTTTACTTTTAGCAACTCTTCCTCTGGTTGCACCTCCAGCTGTTTAGCTGCTATTGTTTTGTCTTTCGCTACACCTACAGTTCAGAACTGCAGCAGCTCCGTTGTAAACAGCAACAACCACTCTGAAAGTGTGCTTGAACCTTTGTGTATCACCTAATTTCCCCTGTCAAAAAACAATGTTTTATTCCTTTTTTGTAGAAAATACCATTTGTGGCTCTCTGCCAAGTTAGTTAGTGTCCTGATGCATGCTCAATAATCCAGGTAGATAAATATAACAAGGTTGAGTCAGGTTCTCTGGACGGATTATTCTTTGCTGAAACATTTTGTCATTCAACCAAGAATTCAAAAGTCTTCCATAAGTCTTTTGGTTAACAGACAAAACATTTCAGCAAAGATGAATCTGCCCAGAGGACCTGACTCAACATCGTTAGTTTTCTTAAATTAAATTAGACACATTACCAAATAAGATTTGCAATAATCTTCAGTTTTCTGTAAATTATTAGTTCAAACTTGAAATACATTTGAATTATTCTACCATTCAGGTTTGTTTGTTTTAACAGTGTCATTTAACAAATTGCTGTTCAGTGTTCAGCCTCCACGGGGATTTCCTCAGATGAGTAAAACAAACTCTGACTTGGCCGACTTTCACTGAGTTTTCAGTTGACATCCGGATGATGACACTTTATTTTTGTTTCCACTCAGGAGTCTCCGACGGCTCAGAGACACTTGAAGCTTTCAGCATCCTCTCAGAGCTCATCTGTGCTCCTCTGTGTTCATTTAGGGTAGTTTGGAAAACGATGGAACTCTGTAGTCTGGTTGTTTCTGCTAGTTTCCTAAAATAATTTATGACCCGATGGTTCATATACAGACCCTTTATAAAAAATTAGAATATCATGGAAAAGTTGTTTAACTTCCATAATTCCGTTCAAAAAGTTAATCTTTAATAGAAGATAGATTCAGGGCCCACAATTTAAACAACTTCAAGTATGTATTTATTTGTTTATTTTTACATAATTTGGGCTTCCAGCTCATGAAACCCAC
>JARVLU010000001.1:21336606-21347136 GCA_031762415.1 Simpsonichthys santanae
AAGTTCAAAGTTTTTGTCTATCCATTGTGCCGTAAGACTAATCATGCTAACGGGGCTAACACAACGTCCAAATGTCTTTGGTAAAACTCACCCAAGTGCTATTGGCTATTAGCTTCTCAATGACGTCGTTAATGACGGCTTGTAACTCGGGTAAGGCTATATCAGAAAAATATCTCCCAACTGGGGATGATGTAGCGAGGCGTAACGTAGTCCAAAAATCTTCGGAATCTGACGTCCTCACCAACAAAAAAAACCTCCCTTACTGCAGACATTTTGAAATTTCTTATCCGTCGTGAGATCAGGTAGTCGCCCATGACGCCATCACGTTGTGCTGGCGCTGCAGGCGTCCTTGTCACTCAGTTGTCTTACAAAAACAGCATATTTTATATCTGTGAGTTATTTTGATAGAATGGCCTATCTTCTATATTTAACTTTAACACTAATATCGTCCAATATCGATACCATGCCGATAATATTGTGCCTCCCTAATAGGTTGGATTGTATTAATCTGCTGAATCATTTGAGATTCTCATCATTTCTTCATATTTGCTGCATTTTGAAGGTTTTAGGGCCAAAACCTTCAGGCAGGGGGTATGTAGATATCAGCACACTTGTGAGAACTATAAAAATATACAGACAGCTCAGTTTGCTGTCTCTTTGCATCTTTGCTTGGCTGAGTCTGAACCGTGTGTACAAGTCCATCAATGGTAGAATTTCCACATCTTTATGTGGAGGTGATTATGTGTGCTTTAGAAGGTAAGCAGTCTAACAAGAAAAGTGATTAAATAAGGTTTTATATCTTTGGCTGACAGCTTTGTTATGCAGCTCATTCAACTTGGGTTTCACTTGACTTTATCGTTTGCTTGGACTGTAAAGCAGAAGTAACCTGAGCTTGGAGCTTCAAACTTGAACATATTTACCATTTAGTGTCTTCATACTTATTTAATCATCAAACTGTTGGAGTTTAATGCAACTTTTAGACTTGAGATTTGTTTTATTATTAGAACGATTGGCAAGGAAGTGTGTTAGCAAAGGTGAACGTTTTCATTAATTTGTCAAGACATTGACTTTACTGCTTTAGAAATATATCACCTGCCACCATGAATCTGTATCTGTGTGTTTCTTTGTCTGATTGTTGGCTAAATATCCCATAAACCGCTGAAGGGATTTCAATGAAACTCTCAGAAAGGAACCATTTAATTTACATCTCCAAATGAATAATTGTTCAAGTTGGGCACCACAACAAATTGACCTAAGCAAATGCATAAATGTCTACAGTTCCTTTTTTTAAACTGCAAATAAGCTAAAACTTGGTGTGGTAGTAGGTATGGGTGCAGAGGTTAGAGAAGGCAAGCCTGTGATCAAAAGGACACCAGTTCAAATCCCCTGTAGTGTTTCCCCTACATTGCTTGTCTTGGGAGGGCACTCATCTCTTCAGTGATTTTTGTCGATGTGGAGAGACCGAGATATGTTTGTGTTGTGCGCTGTTTTCAGTCAGGTCATCTGGACAGTTTCTTTTTGTGCTGAGATGTTTCGCCTTCCATCCCAAAGGCTTCATCAGTCTGAGGCATGCCCCAGAGACCATCTTAACGCCAACACAACAGTTTTATTTTCCACTTTGTAGTAAGCTGTTGGGAGTGAAGCAGTTTTGTTTAGTGCCTCTTCAGACTGATGAAGATTTCTGGATGGAAGGCGAAACGACTCAGCACAAAAAAAAAAGAAACCATCCAGATGACTGGACTGAAAATTGTTACAGATACATTCACACCTGCCTTCCCCTTCATTTGCTTCACTTTGGGCCCTTAAGCAAGGCCCTTAACCCCAACCCCACTAGCTGCTCCCTGGGCATCTTAAATGGAAACCCTCTCCTACACACGTGGGCTACGGTAGCTCAGTAGTTGTGTCAGGAAGGACATCCATTGTAAAAACAAGTTCACTGGCTGTGGTGAATCCAGCTGGAAGAAAAAGGAAAAGAAAAAAGTAGCCGAGGGTTCTCAACACAGACCAGGAACAAACAGACCACGAGAGTTTTTCTTTAAAACTTTCATTCAAGTCAGTTATTTATTTCCAGATAAGAGAGGCTTGTTTGTATTTTTATTTATTAATTAATTAATTAATTAATTAATTTATTTATTTTATTTTATTTTTGGGGGGGGGGGGGGGGGTATAAATCCCATGGTTGCTTCTTTCACTTACAATTATTGTGAATGGCTCATTGTGACCGATTTTCTTGCAGAAATATCAGTAGTCAAAATATATCATCAAAGCTACGTAATCCCATTATTGCTGCCTTTGACAAATGAGAACCTCATACCTGATCTGTGCAGACCCCTGTTTCGTAACATTCCTGCTTCCTTCATACCTCCCTGCCAGCTCCCAGAACCTGCAGAGACTATCTCACCTCATTACGCTGCCTGGCGATCACAGATCCACTGCTCAGAACAGATGGAAAACTTCAGGCCCCCAAAGATGAAGAGAAACACATACAGACACATAAACAGCAGGGTTGTGACAGTTTGTTTTATGGTCTCGTCGAATGGGCACTGCGTGTCTGCATACATGTGTGCAGCTTTCTTTATGGCCCAGAGGCAAGCGTGGCTGGATAGGTATAATAGCGTGTGCCGGCTGAACTGTAAAAGTTGTAAGTTAATCCTCTGAGCCTTCTCAGACACTCGCTCATAAGGTTCTGGGATGTAAGTAAGTGCAGGTGGTCTTGCTTTAAGACCACTCAAAACTAGGTGTAGGGCTTTTTTTTTATTCGATTATGAGTCAGAGGGCTGCTATGCAATTTTAAATTCACTATTTATCCATCTTTAATATTAAGTTTCTTTAAAAAATAAGTAAATAAATAAAATAAACCAACCAGGAGGCAGCTGGTAAGCTTATCCAAAACACATTGAAAATCAAATGCAGAAGGAGAAATGCAAGTTTACTTATTGAAATGACTACAACTTACTTTACATAAATAAGCATTATTATAACAATTTCCATACCTAATAAAGAGTGTACAATAATGTTCTGATGCTCAATAATCCAGTTAGATAAATCTAACAAGGTTGAGGTCCTCTGGACAGAGCCATCTTTGTTGAAACATTTTGTCTTTTGTGCAAAATACTTCTTCAGTCAGACAGAAGAAGTATTTTGGATAAAAGATGAAACGTTTCAACAAAGAAGTTTCCATCCAAAGGCCCTGGCTCAACATTGTTAGTGTACAATAATGACATTTAAAAAAAAAAACTTTGAATCACAAACTGCTGACCAACATTTAGCAGATATGCTAACATATCTTTGAAATTGCCACAAAGCTAATGTGATTAGCTTTGTATTTATCATTAGAAATGTATACACAAGCCAAGTATTTCAAAGCCATTACTAAAATGAGAAGGGGGTACCAGGCTGTTGTGGCTGTATGTGGTTCTTCCACATGCTACTGAGGCCCATGCTTGTTAAATAAATTGTTTACTTGCTGATACGTTTTGTTTCTTTACATTTCAATCATACAATCCATTAAACAACATTGAACAAGGAGCAGTTGCAGAATAAGCTACTTGTCAGAGAAGGTTTGGCATTTTTTTCATGGATGCAACCCACATACTCAACTCTTCTGCTCAGCCCATAAATGCTTTTCCTAACCAATGTGGAAGAAATAAACAGGCTTTCCAGTGGTATGAGATTTACTGCTACGAAGCATTGTTACACCACAGAACTAATCAACCAAACACACATGTCCTCGTTTTTTGTGTTGAGTTTACATTATAACCCCTACTCTGGCGTAAAGCTAGAATAAAGTAAGACGTGTCTCTGAAATGCTTGTATGGCAGAAGATTTTGAATATGTGAGTCCACATATCTTTCAGTAGGCACCTCTAGAACATAATTTTCAAGCACAGTTGTAAATCAAGAGCTGACAATGTTCCAATTGTGACTAATAGGCCACTCTCTGAAGTCATTATAGGTATTAAAGAGACTATAAAAATGTAGTAGCTGACTGAACTACTATACAGACGATTTAAAAACAGGTTTACTTGAATTCTTAAATCTGGCAACAACTCTCCAAGCTCTCACCAAATCTGAAAGAGGCCGTGCAATAAGTGGTCTCATGTGGTTTCTCATTTGGTACGCCCACCCGGTGGGATGGCAGAGGACACGTCGCTATAAATATTCAACAGATTCCACTTTGACTCAGGAACACTGTGCAAATTGTACACAGCTTCCCAGAGTCCAACAAACCGACCGCTGCAGAGGACACATCATTACGGAGCTGTGTGACCTCAGTGTGAAATTTTGCCACTAAAGAGTGGAAGAGCGGGGGAATGGGTTGTAGAGACAGAAAGAGAATTGGTTTCCTCAATCAAAAGTGAAAAGTATAGATCAGTGCGCCTCAGTTCTGGTCCTCGAGGGCCACTATCCTTCATATTTTAGATGTTTCTCTGCTTGAACACACATAATGTGAATGAATAAGTGGTTAACAGGTAGAATTTGAAGACATGCCGATAAGGAGGATTTATTTCCTCTGCTGGAGCTTTAAGCCTCCTTAACACAGTGTGATGACCCTTCCTTGTTGTAAAAAAGTTACCAGAGCATGGATTGTCTTTGCAGGGTTTCGGTGGAGATTTCAGGTGGATTTTAAAAATACTGAGTGCTCCTTGTTACTCGTAAGAGGTCTTGGAGACATTTGTACACGCTCAAACCTTCTGTAGTGAGATTGTATTGTTTATCTGGGTATTTGCTAATGTTAATTAGCTGTGGCGTCCATCTTAAGTCAGACTGGCATCCAGTGCATACTTTTAAAAGTCATCAAATCTGTCTAGAGGTTCGATTGAAACTTCTGGAAGCAACAGTTGACATACATACGGAGAACAAGGTTTTCATGGCGTGAAAAAAGACAAAACAGCTCTTTTAAATAAGAGGCTCAGTGATTGGGGACGTTATACGCAACAAGTAAGACTTTTGAAATGTATCTACCGGTACTCTAAAAATGTACAAGCAGCCGCTGTAGAGATGCCAGCACAGGAGAAATGTGATCCGTTTTGGCAGAACCTGTCAGTTCTTTGGCTGCGGTGCTTTGGATCCACTCTAAGATTTAGAAAATAAAATAGTTTGGACACCGAGCTGAAACAACACTACAGTAGTCAACTTTACATGTGACAAATTATTTGGCCTGGCTGTGGAACAGGATGCTCATAATTTAGTAATATTACAGAGATTGTGAGCTGTTTTAGGTGAAATAGTGGCACAATTATCATGTCTACTTATTTTCTTCTTTTCTCATCTTTCTGGGACTAGACGGGTGGTTCGTGTCAGAAATTGAACCCCGCCGCTGTATGAGCACACCATTTAGCACCAGCAGAGCATGAAACACCATTCCAGAGGCTTTACTCGCACACCGCTGAATGTTTTTTTTTTTTTTTTTTTTTTAACAGACTAAAGGCTTTAAAACCAGGAGAGTCTCTGTCATGCTTGTGTCTGTTTGTTTGTTTGTGAGGCAAATTTATAATGAGCCACTTATTTTAGTGAAACTCCAAGTCTTCATTAGTGGTTCATCTACAACTGATAACTATTTGTAGTCAGTCGAATTCAGGATGGCCGCCACAACCAAGTGAACTTAGGAAACACAAAAATGGCTAGAGTTTAGCTAATGCTAATTATACTGAGATAAAACTGGTGTGGTAGTAGTGAAGAAAGATTTGCCATCATAGGCGTTGCATCAATTATATGTGATGGGGACGTGTCCCCCTCACATCTAAAAAATATTCATTTGGACCCCCCCACATTTACCATGAAATATTAGTTCACCCAGCTCTGTTTCTATTTCTTCGTGAACAAATCCATTCCACTTGATTAAAAGGAGAATACTCAAACCACTAAAAGTCGGCTCCGGGTTTTCCTGGTCGCCTACAGCAACACACAACACCATATGCAGTGTTTCCCCGAAGTCACTTGGCTTGGCAGGGCGCTCATCTCTTTGGGGGTTTTTGTCAATGAGGTGGGGGGGTAGGAGGGAGATACACCTCTGTGTTGTGAGCTAGCTTAGTGCTATGCTAGTGCCGGCATTTGTTGACCAGGGTGTGGGGGTTAGGATGCGTTAGAGAAGCAGAGCGCTACATCTGTAGCATCTGAGCTAGCACATCTGTATTGCCCTTCTAGCTTAGCGCTATGGATGGGTGCGTGAGAGAAGCAGAGCGTGCTCTATTCACACAAGAAGAGCTGTTGGTCAGGTTACTTCTTCTTGTGCCTGAACTGTAAACTAGTAATTGATGAAATGTTTACTTATGTAAGTAAATGTAGATGTTTCACAACTTGTTAAAATACACCAGAATGCAGGAAATGGCATCCATTTTATTCAAAATTTTCTGGGGGAGGACACCCAGACCCCCCACCATTGTGTCATCCACACATTACAAATGCTTCTGCTGCCAATGTTCACCACACATGCTGAATGCTACAAAGGGCAATGTCAAGATAGAACAAATGTGGGACACCCATCATGTTGAACCAAGGGGTTAGCTCACAAATTAGTGGAACGAGATATACACAGCTATAGTGCATTGGTTAAAAAAAAGTTGTCAAAAAAAAAATTATGAATATAAAATTGAAAAGAAAAAAAAATCTTATCTATGGGTTCCTTGAAGGAAACGCCCAAAATATAATCCTAAAGAAAGTTTTTTTTAAGTACTTTTCTAAGCAGTACCAACAACTAATGATGATTTTGATTAGAAAAGCCCTAAATGTTTACTTTCCCTTCTCACTAGTGAAGCTACTTTCAATACCAGCTGGGAAAACCATAGTTTGAGGTTTCCTCTTTTAAAAAACGTCAAGAAATCCTCATAAAAATGTGCAAAATATAAATTTAGACCGATCTTTCCAGGGTTTATCCTGATTTGCAAGACAAATCAAGGCGTATATCTGGAACTGCTTATGATATCTAGGTATCAAAGTGTAGCTGACATAACCAGAGATTTGAATGTGTTCAATTTAGTTTGACCAAACGTGACTTAATCTCTGATTTCATGTGATGGATTAAAATAAAATGGCTACAACTTTTTCAGAATTTACAGATATTAAGCTAAAGTTTGATGCATTCCTTCAAGGAATGCATAACTTTTGATTTAAGGATTCATCAGTCCTGGAAATCTAAAAAGAACTGCTACAGTCCACTTAGAAACTCCTTTCTGCTGTGTGTGGATTCTGAGAGTCGACCAGCTGCAACACAACATGAGCTACTGCCTGACTTGAGTCCAAGTAAATAAAGCAGCCTGTCCCCCTGCATCTGTATTTGACATGTTGATTCCACCTCCCTGCTTCATCAGCCGAGATTCCTGCGTTGCATTCGGAAGATGATCTGTCACAAGGTATGAATTATGCATCTGCGGCGCCGCGATTAGAGGCTGTGTGGCGGCGAAGCAGAGGAGCCCGGGCACCTCTCAACCCTTCATCCCTCATCTGATATGCACCGCAGCCTCCTTACCTGTTAATAAAACATATCCCAGCAGGACTTTGATCAATTCTGCCCTGCAGAGGAGGAGGAGGGCTTGGGAAGCCACTTTATCTCGCTGCATTTGAAGGAGCCTCTGCTTACTCGCAGGTTGTCTAGATTTTTACTTTCTGCTGAGTCTGGAGCTGAATGTCCCCATTAAGGATGCACAACATTAGAAGAGGAGACTCGTCGGCAGCGAGCGTGAGAGTGAATCTGTCCGACATTACAATGAATATCTTGGATCATCAAATCTTGAGGCAGCTGACTGGCTCTGAATGTGACCACATTAAGGGTTTGACCTTTCAGATATGAGCTGCCATCTCACGCTGCGCCCATCAGCTGAGGGTTCTTTGTCAGCAAATAACTCTTGGGCCCCAGGTTTACTCACCGCTGTATGAGTTAGTCACTAGCATTTATTTAATGAGCAAGAAAACTGACAATTGCTCCTTTAGAGCGACAGTTCAGACATTGTAAAATAAAGGTTTGGAGAAAGGTTATGGACACTTAGTATCTTACCTGTTGTTGATAGCTCTTGGGACAGCTTCAGTTTGGAGAAATGGTTTGTTTGACTGGATTGAAAGGCTGGCGAGTACAGCGAGACGAAAAGCAAAGTGGATTGCTGCCATTAGTTCAGCGATGCAGATTTTTAATGGTCCATTTTCACCATGTCTCGCTTCGACTCAACTTGTGAGCAGGATCGTCATGGTGCTGAAGCCTGAAACTTCTATTCCAGGCAAACACAACATAGCAGTGGCAAATACCGGTAAGTCACGCAACAGCCTCTGCCACGATTTCTAAAAATGCCGTGATCGAGTCGAGATCATGGTGTTGTTTTTAAAGTGCTTTATAAATAAAATTGTATTGTATTAACAAGCATGGAAGCATCTGAACCTCTTCATAATACCACTGTGTGAGGTGTACCGCACCAATAAATTATTTTAATTAAACTAGAGAAATTGCATTTCCTGTGAATGTGCAGTGTGATTGTTTATAGCTGACTGATTTTTAATGAAAGTAATTCAAGAAGTTGAAACCAGGCTGAGGTTTCATTGCTAAACCGGTAAGGCTAGTTGAATTTGAACAGCTGACATTTGCTAAAAGCAGAAAAATAAAAGCAGAAAGCAGCAGAAACACGGCACAAGTGTAAAGCTGACAGGAGCAGAAGTGTAGCAAAAATATATGAGCAGAAAAAAAGCTGAAATAGGCAGAGAGAAGCTAAATATATTACAAAAATTATGAAATGTGTAAAAAGAAACTGAAATGCGCCACCAAAAAAAAAAAAAAGGAGGTGGATTTAGCAGAAAAAAAAAAAAAAGAAAAAAAAAAAAAAAAAAAAATAGCTGGAAAGTCTGATAGGAGCTGAAAAAAAGCTGAATCAAAACAAAAGCTGAAATGAGCAATAAAAAGTTGTGATGAGAAAGATGTGAAAACTGCTCCATTCATTTTCAATGAGTAAAACATTGCATAAAAGGCTACATATTTCAAATAGTAAAATTTGCACAAATACCAAAAGTCATAGCACGGATGTCCTGAATGAGCTGAACATTTTAACATATGAACGGCTGAAGTAGCTTAAAAATTGCACAAGTTATGTACCAAAAAACATCAAGAAGAAAATTGAATCTTCATATAAGCATCCACACTTTAAGAAAAATGAATTATGCAGTTGCAAGGTTTTGAAAAAGCTCAAGTCAAGTCAACTTTATTTATAAAGCACATTTAAAACAGCAGCTGTTACCGAAGTGTTTGACAGTAAAATCAATGGGAGTATGATGATGATGATCTGAGTTCAATGCAGATGAAGAATGACAAAAACAGAAAAAACAATCATGGTGGGCGGCAGGTGCCATCGTCTCAGAAGGTGGGATTTTTAATTATTTTTGAAGGAGACTCATGGCTGATGTCGCTCTCTGGCCTATCGATGACCTGCAGTCTTCTGACGTGAAATCTTCAGCTTGGCTCGGCTTGCTTGAAGCTTTGGCCGAGTCTGTCCTAAGAACCGAGCTGGAAGTAGGTGGAACCACCCAATGGAAAAACTTTCAAACACCTTTTTGTATTGGAAGTTGTCAGATTGCAGCAGTTCACTTTGGTCTTGGACTAGCCGTCGGCTCCTCTTTTCTGTCCAAATTAAACTCTTGTTTCTTCAAACTGAGGTTCCTCTACCACTGGTAAGATGTTCAACTGTTCAAAACCTTTTCACAAAACTTTAGGGGGAAGTCTGAGATTGTCATCATTATATGTTCCCATAAAATGACAAAATTAGTTCTCTGCATTTAACCAATCATATCTGAGAAACACCCAGGTGGTGCAGTGGGCAGCTATGTAAGCACCGGGGGAGCAATTGGGAATTGGGTCTTGCTCAGAGACACCACAACACGTGGGAATGGCAGAAAGTCGAACTGCAGCTTTCTGGTCCCATGCCCTACCTCTACCCCATCTCGACCCCCGAGATGGGGTATTTATTTCATACAATCTAAACTATTCCTTTAATGTGGCTTCAAATAGAGATCATTAAGTTAACTTTTCTCCAGTTCACATCACATCTTGAGAAACATAGTACTGCGGTTGCGTGGTTCTGAGTGAATGAATAAGATGTGGAAAAATATTTATATACTGTATATTCCAACTGGAACATTGTCCATTATTCAACATTTCACATTCACAACAAGCTTTGATTTTCTGGGTTAGAAATGTGCTTACACGTTACAGGAAGAGAAAATTAGACTTGGATTGTTCCGCCTACAACATAAGTTAAATCTTTTTAGATGCCCCCACCCTCCCCACACCCCGTCAGTGGGAACTGAACATCCCGACACTGCTCTCGTACGACCAATCGCACCACCGCTTTCATTTCGCTCCGTTCCCACAAGAACATCCAACACATAACAGCAAGCAGACGCACTCCTGAACACACACGCACACATTAAAGCCATTTTCTGCCAGCTAATTGTGATACACTGTGGATATGGGAACCAGATGCCTTACCCCCCCCACCCCACAAGTCAGTTTTCCAGTGTGGTTTTCTTATCCCCGCCTAACCTCCATGTCCAGATC
>JARVLU010000001.1:21361987-21374223 GCA_031762415.1 Simpsonichthys santanae
ATATATACTGTATATATTGCCTTCCAAAGTAAATAAACTGTCCATTTGAAAATTGTGTTTCATTAAGTTCGTATTACCACAAAATTGTCCCCTAATGGGTACGAATTAACACACGGTGTTACCGTCGCATGTGAAGGACTTCAGGCATGAAGGCAGTGTAGGTCACCCCCAAATTGTATTACTTTCACAGACTGGCATATTGACTTTGCACATTAGATTAGTGAGGAAATGTTGTGGAACCATATTAGAAGGATTTTACCTAATAAATGAAGTCGCAACTGGACAAGTGGTGCCTGACCTTCAATCTGCCTGTCTGGAAGTGAAGTTCATTTCAGGACTTGTATCGATGCACTCCTGGAGTTGTTTAGACTTGTATGGAAAGGAGATATCACCACTGGGGCATTGCAGGATAATCTCCCCAATGCACCATCAGGTTCAAGCTGCAGTACATCAAATCTAAACCAGATTGAATTAGAAATGCTTCTATCGTGGTCAAAACATGGTTAAAGAATGCTTCCCCAGCCTGTTGCCCACATGTTGGGGTTAGACTTAAAGGTCACAGGTCATGTCCATATATGTGGGGTTACCCAAGCAGCAAATAATAAATTGGCCTCTTTTGACAAACAAATACACCGGCCACCACCAGAGCTGCTGAGCACACTGGGTACATGCATGAACACAGAAAGGTGTGTGGTCTGTTTAAGTGATTGCACCGTACGGCTGTCGAATAAAGTTCAGAGAATTGGCTTTTGACACCAAACTCTTTGAAATTAATTTAATTGCAATATGTATAATGCATCCAATAGCTCTTATACCTGAGGCTTTATAAGTGCAACTTTAGAATTTCATTTAACTCTTTCAAAAAGGGCCTCGGACTGTAGTGTCTTATCGTGAGGTTTAAAGTCCAGGATCAGGCCAGTGTCCAATTACAGCTGACGCTGATTGTTCTCATAGCTGACATTTTGTTTACTACATACCAAGTCCCTTTGCTGCAGGCGAACACACAGCAATAAAGCTCCCCACCAAATAACCGACATCCCTTTGCAGAGAAAAGCAAATAAAAGCAGAATGTAAACGGTTCGGTTGTTCTGTCAGCCACAATGTTATTATCATTCTTACACATGAACATCAGCATTGAAGCAATATGGAGAGGGGCTATTATCTTTTACTCCTTCCACATTTCAAACCCACACTGGTCAGTGAGATTGTCAGCAAAATATTTTGACCCTCTTGCAATTTTCTTCCAGCGTTTCTTGTTGCATGGATCTCAAAAGGCTTGCAACAGCAAAATATGTATTCCGTGCAGCTCCTGCCAGGAGTTATTGTATGGTCTGCTCCCTTAATGATAATCCAGCGCTTGATTTTCCCTCTTTAACTTCAAAATGTTTGAGGTTGTAAATAACTTGAGAAATACTTGCGCTTCAATCCCAGTTGCACACAAAACAGCTATTGTCTCCAGTGTATCCACTGCTCTGTTCTGCTGTGGGCATGGATCAAAACAGGCTGCCTTGAACGTTCTATTCTTAATGAGCCATGCTTTTTGAATTATGTTTGAAAAAACAGACAAATGGCACAAAAGCCATGTTTGGATAGGCCAGATTTTATCTTCATCTTGCCTATAGATGAAGATTGATCTCTCACGGGGCATGTTTATGACTGCCTGCCAGTAGTGAAGAAGTGCTTTTATCAGTCCATTCAGTTTTCAGTCATGTTGGGTATTTGTGGTGGAGCGAAACCTTCAGCATAACATTAACAAAGAGAACATGCAATCATTATAAAACTCAAGTTGTGCAATCGTTTCTTGGTCTGTAACTGCAACTAGAACAATATTGAATTGTATTTAAAGTGGGATCCAGTACAATCAAGCACTTTCATTTTTTTTCAATAAATTTAAATATGAACAAATAAATATTTTAAAAATGTTTTGTTAGCTTGTGCTACTAATTCTACTTTTTAATTATTTAAACAATTTAATATAGTTAGTAAAACAATGAACTAGATGATCAGATTGTCAACCTTTTTAAAAACAAATATGGAGCTGTCCCATAATTGAAACGAAATACTTAAGCATTATAAAGTTAACGTTGTTCAGTTTTCCTTCTATTGGACCAAAAAACTTAGATGATTTTTAGCTTAAACTGTATTCAAATACGTACATTAAAACACTTGCACCAAACACTTCACTAGCTGGCGCTACATGCTAACCATCGAGAAAATGAATGTTTAAATAATGAAGATTACACTGTGAGAAAAGTCAATGTGTTTATTCAGTGGAACTACAACTAACCTACATGGTAACTAGCAAAACAACCTCAAACATTTTGAAGACCCTTGTTAAAGTTTGGAACTGTCGTGTAATTAAATAGTTGAAGCAGGGATCATCAAAAAGCTAAAACTAAGCAGCTTTTCTCCTGGTCTTTATTTTCTGCTTTGTAATTGGAACTAGTGTTTGAATTTCAGAATATACAGTGCTCAAAGATTACATAAAAAACCCTCTTCTAAAATACTGTATATGGTAATTGAATTTGACAAAAGCAAATATTTTAAAATGCCGTTTTGCTAAAACACTAGTAGCTAGTGCTGCATCATGCTAAACACTGAGAAAAGAAACTTAGATAATGTAATATTACACTGCACATATAATCTATATTTTTGTTTAGTGAACATTGTAACAACGAAAGTTAGCTAAACATGCTAACAAGCTGAAGCCTGGTGCTAAAATATAGAATTGACCTGTAATCAAAAATAACTGTGGTCTTCATGAAGCTAGCATCGTACAATCTTTTCTTGGTCTTTTCTTTCCACTGGAACTGAGATGAGCTAATTTTTTACATTAGACTATTCAAATAAAATGAAACATGTATATTAGCAAAAATATAATAAGGTGTGACAAAAGCAAAGTTTTTCCAAACAATGTGTTTTACTGAGCACAGCACTAGCATTAGCATTGCATTAGTGCTCAAGTTTATCAAGCCTTGCTTGGTAAACTTTTCTACATGGGAGTAAGGTAGACAATACACATTTGTTGGACAGTTTGTTGAACGTGTGTCTTGCTGTTACAATAAGATTAAAAACAAGTTAAAATATATCTGTTGATTAATTGCTAGAGAATACTTAGTTATTTTTATGTGTTTGTTTCCCAGTGCCATTCAAAAACCATGCTAAGTGCACCAAATATCTTCATTTATGGGTTCTGAATAAATATACCAATCAGCTGTAAACCCAGTTTCCTTCCATCAGGAAGAAAACTCAATGCTTTCACATCTCATTCAGTTTTCATGACTGGGTAACATCTGTCAGGAAGTTTGTGGAATGGCAATGGAAGCAATTTGATTGAATTTCCATAAAACAGCTCCATCTGCTGATCTTTGCTGAAGCTCAACGAGAGCAATATTACTCCTTAATCTACCAGCATGTCATAAGCCAGAGTGCATTTTTCATCTCAAGATTGTTTTGTTATAAATGTAATTTTATAAAGAGGAAGGGTTACACCAATTGTCTAGTGGATCCCATCCTGGAAGACCGACCCTCCTGTAGTGGGGAGACTTTAGTGCTCAGGAAGACACGAAGCTTTAATGACACAGAGGCTGTTTAAATGTTAGGGACACGTACAAAATAATTACTAAATATCTATGAACAGTCAAGGTAAATTAATTAACTGGTTTAAAATACTGCTGCTGGCGCCTGCTTTTCTTGCGCTGTGAGAAGTACAGACAAAGGGTTAAGAGCAACCTGTCTGTGATGGTCAACAGACACGTTTCTCTGATGACAGTAAAATTAATTTTAAAAGTTATGAGGGTAAAAACTATTTTCGAACTGAATTGAAATTGCTCCTTGACTCGTTCGCCAAAGCTTCTCCTCACACGAGTTGTTCCACAAATGATTGTTTGCTACCAGAAACAGAATGATTGTCGTCTTCTTCCTTTGTCTGTTTTTAATTTTGTTTTTCTTTTTGGGTTCTCCCAGTGTTTGAATGTTGTGCGTGTTGTGCCATGTTCTGCTTGTTTGTCCCTTCAGGGATTGCCTGGCCCCCCTACGCTGGCTGCTTTGCACACCAATCAGATCCTGGGTGTCAAGGTTTGTCTGCTGTGGTGCAGCCTGGCTGCTGGGTCCGACCCCTCCGCAGCACACACTGGGACTTAATGAATCACTGTCGGCTGCTTTCCTTAAAGCCTGATGATGGAGTGTGCACAGGAAAACCCTCATATAATCAGTCACTCCTACTCAGTAGTTATCTTCTTTCCTTGCGCCACTACCAATCTTTCACTTAGGTGATTTTTGTTTCGTTTCACATATTGAACCTTCTACTGAAGGCCTGTTACAGCCCTGTAGAACTCAGTTAACTGAAACAAGAATCGGTGTTCTCAAACCAGGACATGTTCTGGCTCCTGTCCATTGTTGATGAAATGAAGCGGAAGGCGCTCTAAAGGGAATTCTCAATAGTGACCAAAAATAGCAAAGATGTTGCACCCATGGTTGGCCACTAATCTTTCAAACCGCCAAACTGGTCATTAAAATTGTTTCAGTGGCGAAACAACCAAACGCCAATGGGTGCTTACTGAATAATACAGTCATTGAAAGAAATGGAAGGTAAGGCGAAGGAACCAGTCTTAACTCAGGAAGTTGACCAGCGGTTGTCTCAGTGTGTGCAGCTCTCAGGGTCTGACTTGGCAACAGGCACGATGATGATGACGGTGCTTTCACAGATGAGGAGTAAATCCCACTTTTCCGGTGGGGACTCTAAATCCATTGTGGTACATTCACACCCCAGAGGTGGTAATTATGGGCCCTGAGTCCAGAGTAAGTAAGCGGTGTAAGGAAGTGTACTGGCATCTGATGGAAACCACCTCAGTGGAGGAGAAGTGTGGATTCTCCATCCATCTGTGAAGACGCTCGTCTGGGGTTTCATGAACACGGTGCTTTCTAACAAAATCTGTTTCTTTTTGCATTTGGCTTCTCCTCCTCCTCCTGCTGCTTCTTCTTCTGGGACCTTCTTCTCCTTCAACCTTCTCTCACCTTTGACCTCCGGCTTCTTGACCTCACACACCTGCTCAGATGGTCTTCCCAAAGATAAATCATGGCTTTCTTTCCGCTGACCAGCAGCTCATAAAGCGACGACTCATTAAGGTAGTAATGGGTGTGTCCTCTCTCGTCTCTTTGTCCAACGTGCCAGGTCTCACCAAATCATTTCTCTCTGGCCAGTGCATGCAAACCTGCAGATGTCGCACATGCTGCTGATCATTTAACAGGAAATACCCTTGAAGCAGTCAATCATATCGTTTTAATGTGGTTTTGTGAGAAAGGTTGTAAATAGCTTTTTGAACCACCTCAATTTGGAAAATGAAGTTTAATTCTGACAGGGTTGACAAGCTACTAGTTGGTCCAATCGGGTCAAGAACAATGTAAATTTCTGCCATCTTCTCATCATCATCATCTCATTACTCTATTCATTATATAGAACTCAATGTTTTTGCAGGCCAGTGGTCCCCAATTCTGGTCCTCAAGGGTCACTACGGAGGTGAGAAACGACTAAAACTTGCAGGATAGTGGTCCACTAGGACCAGGATTGGGGACCACTGACGTAGACTATCAGTCACTTAGGTCATGGCTATTCTAAAACCTTTTTGTTGTTGTTGTCTTGTGAAGCAGTTTTGCTTCTCATCTGGGATTTTTCAGTTCCACCTAAAAAAGTGCAAAGTTCCAAGATCTAAAACTATACTAAGCTGCTTCGTTTGTGTGAGCTGAACTCACGTGCAAATCAGTCTCCCTCGCCTATTTCCTAAGGATTCTTGGGGTATTTGGAGTGAGATGTCTTCAAAAAGCAATAACATTAGTGGGGTTTTTTTGTTTGTTTGTTTTTTTTATGAAAAAAGTATTATTGTAGAAGAAGAAACTGTAGAAGAACTTTGATAGTTTGAACCACTTTGGCCATGACTGCCTCAAAAAAATTGGCGGGGGAGAGGGCGGACTCCAGAAACCATCTTGGCACCATCAAACTGGTTGACCCACTATGTAAGGTGCTATTTATAAAACTGAGTTTGTTGTGGCTTCTCGCACTGATGAAGTCTTTTGGATGAAAGATGAAACATTTCAACAGGAACCGTCCAGAGGACCTGACTTAATTTTGTTGGATCAACCTGGACTATTGAGCATGAACTTTGATGTCTAACTGTTAAAACTCAAATGCCACGGTTGTCAGATGGCAGAAATCCAATTTGGTCTTGGTCATCGGACCAATCAGTAGCTTGTTGATTCAGTCAGATATTGAAGTTGTTCAAACAGCCAACAGATCTGAACTATTAGTTGAACAGAGGCTTTTTAAAGTATAAAAAATTCCCGTCTCAGAACTGGTCAAAGAACTTCTGAACGTTAGATTTCAGGAAAAGTTTTCAGAACATCTTGACATCCAGTACAATCACGGACCACACGTAAACCAAATGTAACTTATTTCAATGCTCAGTCCAGTTAGGATTGCATGCATTTTAAAGGATTAATACTTCAGCTATAAACCTCCACATCTTCTCTTTACTTGTTTATATTAGCTCCAAATTCTCCTCGTTATGAATGGAGGGCAGCCACAGCCACCCAGGAGATCACCGCTCTGCTCTCTATCATTGGCCTACTGTAGTTTCTTCGGTCTGCGTGGATCCATTAACATCCCATCAAAATGATGCAGAATTGTGCTGTTTCGCCACACAGGGAGATCAGGGTCAAGCTGGACCACCCGGGCCTCCAGGGCCACCTGGCCCTCCTGGACCAAGAGGCCCTCCCGGTGACACTGGAAAGGATGGACCCAGAGGTCTGCCAGGTCTACCCGTGAGTCCTGCAAATGAACTAATTCATCTTTTTTATGTCTTTAAAATGCAACTGGATCTGCAAAATTCAGGGGGTACGTCATTTGAAAATGACATTTTTCTTAAGTTCAGCTCAGAATTTTTAATTTAACTTGTTGCTTTGAAGGTTAATGCCAATAAAAACATCACTATTACGCTGCCCTGATGAGCTAAACGCTAATCCTCCTAAAATAATGTTTGATTGTACTGATTTAAACTTGCATGACAGTGTTTTTTATTTATTTATTTTTTTATTTTTTTATTATTTTATTTTTTTATTTAACATGTTTTTCATGTCTTCGCGCCTGGCTCTGGCGTCGTGCACATTTATCTCAGCTCGTAGGGCAAGAAGTAATAAGAAAAAGCTTCTCAGTCATGTTCAGCCATAAAACCTTCTGCGGGCTCCAGCTGATCTTTACTGCTTTGGCAGTGATCGCAGTCGAAGAGGAAAAATATGAGTTGTTGTTTATGTGGTTCTGTCCAACTTATTATTATTGTTTTTGTTTTATGATTGTTTTTAGTTCCTCGTCAAGAAGTTGCTAAAGTTGTTAAAGTTTTCCAAGAAGCTGCACTTCTTACGTTTTTTTGTTTTACTGTATTTTATTTTTTTCTGGTTGTGAACATCTCACAAGCAGGGCATGATTTATCCAATGGATGTTGCAAATGTGTAAAAATGTAAAGGCACATGTCACAACGCTGCACCAAGATACAAGGCGGGTTTGAAGCAAAGGCAGAAACTAGAATGAGGCTGTTGGACAGAGATGGTGGAGAGGAACAGGAGGTCCAGCAGAACACAAACTTCTCAAACAAATGAAATAATGACAAAAAGGAGATTCTTGTGTCGCCTTATTTATTTATTTTTTACTGATATTAAAACTGCTTGGATTTTCTAATCATCAAACTATTTCTGCCCTAAGGGTTTGTTTTGTTGTTTTTTTTAGGGTGATCCAGGGCAGTCGGGAGAAACAGGACCCATGGTGAGAACATTTTCTTTTGTTTGTTTTTTTTAACCAATAAAATATGAAGCAAATTGGTTTGTTTTGCTTTGTGTCATAAATATAACAGTTTAATAGTTATGCACATTGGATTTTGAGAAAATATTTTTCCCAGTTTCATATGTGTTCATTGTATGCACAGTGACGGAGCTAGACTTTTATGTAGGAGGGTGGCTAAGGCTTTTTCAGGGGGGCACATACACATTCCGTTTCCTGAGCTTGGTACATAAGAAACATACTTTTCTTTTTTATAAACGTCATAACCCAAATGCATTTCTTCATTTTTCAACCTGTCTCAGTCTCTCTCTCTCTTTCCTACACACACACATACAAACACACAAGTTATCATAGTCATCCTCAAGGCACAGAACCCCCTCTTAACACAAAAAATATGACTCAGAAATTGGTAATACTTTCAGCAAACTCGGTCATACAGCAGATTTAAGAGTGAAATACACTGCTTTTACTAAAATAATTGTGTCTGTTATTATATGTTTATGTTTTTACAAAAAGAACATACACAACAATAATTGTGTCTTCGTTTACTTTTATTGCGCATCTTTCAATGCCACTTACAGTGATATGTCAATCACCTGGGGTGGCCAATCAGGTTCCGGTCCACTCCTCTGGCTCCGCCCCTGCATATGTATCAACAGAAAAGCACCCCCTCTGCGAAAGGCACCTCCCTGTCATGACATTGATAAGATGTTTTAGATCGCTGAATATGTGACAAAAGTTAAGCAACCAATTAAATCACACAGCCCTCTGCAAAAAGGAAATAGTGTATAAGACTTAATTACAGTAGTCTTTTTGTGTAATTATCGGGGTGTTTTTAGGGTGGTCATAGTTAATGTTAATGACACATTTTATGATAACCAGAGAAACATTTTCTCTCACAAACTCCCAACATGAGGGACAAACCACACTCCAGTTAACAGTAAATGAATGCTCCCTGCGGTGCTCAGCAAATAAAGCTTTTGATTAGTTTCCTCGTAAAATGCGACATTGAAAAGGTCAAAACAAACTCCAAGGAAAATAAATAATAGGATAAAATCACACGGTGCTGTCAGATTCCACAAATGGATGGGAGGAAACTGGAATTGAGACTGGAAGTACTTTAGAGAACTTTAATTACTGAATCCGTCCATTCTGAAGGTGATGAGAAACGAACGTGTGACTGAAAATGTTTGTTGGACTCGATATGTTTTATCTTACTTTGTGCTCAGACAATAGCAAAACAGCAGCACAATTAGGTTTTGAAATTTGCTTTCATTAATGTAAAACTTACAAAGAATGTTCCTAGAGTGACACGAGCCCACAAATATCTGTTTCGTTGCACGTCTGTGTGATGGTGGTAGTGGAGAGCTACGTTACAAATGCTACATCTGAGCAGAGCTGCTATAATCTCTGCTCTCCGTCTAGAAGGGTGGAGCTGAGTGAGCTGGGGTCGGGGTGGGCATTTGGTAGGCGGGGCTTTTGTTTCTGTTGATAGGGCGGGGCACCCTCCTTGCGTAATACTAGGGGAAACTTATCAGCTGTGACATCAGTCATAGAGCACATTGTTGAGGGAAAGGCATGTTTTTACTTAGGCTTAAATAACAGGTAGCTAAATGAGCACCAGTCATTTTGAACATTTGTGTAGTAGGATGAACATTGTGTGACTGATAAAACATCAACACACTAAACCAACTGTGTCATGCAATAAATGTACTTTTTTTTTTGAAAGAGTCGTTCTTTATATCCTAAAAGTAGTATGAGTATGAGCAGTACCGTAATAGTTAGCTCTGATTACGCTAACTATTAGCCTGGATGAAGACATTTCCTGTTTTCTCCACATTGCACATTTTGACTAATGTCATGACTGAAAAGTTACAAACTATTGATAACTATTTGAACGGACATCACTTTAAAAATGACAAGACTATTGAAAATGAAGACAAAAAGTTCTGGCACCACCGGTAAACAAACCCATGGACTTCTCACACACCCACTGAAAGGCAGATGTATTATGGTATAGTCTCAACTGTCTGACCTTAAACTTCTTATTTTGTCCCGCCCATAAGTTTTGATCTGCTCAAGATAATTTAATAAAACATCAAACACATTAGCCTCATCACTAGTGTACACTTTTCATGTCCTAACTTCAATGTCAAGGTCACAAGTCAAGGACAAAGTTGAATCGTTCTTTTTACAGACCATAACTTCTGATCGTCAAGATAATTTTTACAAAACTTGACAATTTGCACAATCTTTGCATCAGTTCAGCTCTAGGTTCAAGGTCACAAATCAAAATCAAAGGT
Organism: Simpsonichthys santanae; assembly: GCA_031762415.1. Classification (NCBI taxonomy): domain Eukaryota; kingdom Metazoa; phylum Chordata; class Actinopteri; order Cyprinodontiformes; family Rivulidae; genus Simpsonichthys; species Simpsonichthys santanae. The sequence continues at coordinate 21,372,116 of JARVLU010000001.1, forward strand.
TATACAATGTCTTTGCTTGTCCAGGCCGTTGCTATAGATTACTGTATAACACTTTGTGCACAGATGAAGAACAGTAGGAACACTTGTTTTGCAGTTGATCTTTTTCACCAAAATAATAGTTTAGGGGAATTCCTGACTTTCAACTTTCATACACAGCTGTCTGCCTTCGTTCGACAATTTTGTACCACCTTATGTACCACATGTGAAGCAACTGACAATACCTTGAAAATTGACAGCTCGCAGGAATAAGTACAAGTAGAATGAGTTGTGTTTTTACCACAGGATTCATTAAAACTACGGTATATCTTGAAACCAGAAACCAACCCATGCTTATTCCTTCATGCTTTTTCTGTAGTGCTTTTTCAGATGCTTAGGACGAGCAGCAGCTGGAGTCTGTCTCCAAAAAACAGATGATGAGCTCAGCCAGAGCTTTGAGCTGAAACAATCCCTGCTCCCCTTAATTCTCAAAATAAAGCTCAACATTACATGAGTCCAAACACGGCAACTCCTGACACTGATGGACTTTTAAAAAGGAACGATGTGATCATCTGGAAGTGAACCTCCCTCTGTAAAACAGCAAGATATCAGCATGAACCAGCTGCTGTGAGCCTTTACAACGTCAGAACTTCGTTTTTCAGCCAAAAGCTGATTGTCGGCTACCATTTTAGGAAAATAAACAAAGATGAGATTTTTGGATTAGCCGTAGACCTCTGTATAGACTTGTCCACCTCAGATTAGATTAGAAAAATAAACTCATCACACTGGAACACACACCAAGTCCACACTTACTGTATTTTTATCTAAAGGCCTCAAAGGAGGCATACCTCCCGCTGTCTTTTATGCCAGAGTTTTAAACTAAGATTATCTTCTGCTATGAAAGGATGTAATGCTCCGAGTTTATGTTGTGAATGACAACTTGGAGTGATTCCCAAACTTAAATCAGTTGTAGCTGTGCTTTCAGTGATTACTACTTCAAACTTAATTAACATCAAGTCAGTGGTTAATGACATATTTTTCTAACAGACAAACATAGTTGACTCCCAACAGTTAATAGCAAAGAAAAGGGGTTTTTGCGATTGTTTTGAGTTCAAAGTAAACGTTCGGAGATGACTCTTGGCTACTACCACGCCAAATTTTAGCTCCACATCTGAAAAACCGTCTGAGTTGTAGCCGCTCTTCTCTTTGCTTTATTTGCTTAGCTGTGGTGGCCATCTTGAATGGGCTTGACTCTAAAAGGTAATTAGTCATAGATGTGCATCCAATTCAGTTTATTTATAAAGCACCAAGTCACAACAGAAGTTGTCTCAGTGCACTGTACAAAAATATTCACATACATTAAAAAGCCAATTAATAAAAGTTCTCTACCTAAGGACGGCTGGCAGCACGATGGCTCAGTGGTTAGCAGTTGCCTCACAGCAAGAAGGTCCTGCATTCAATCCCCAGTTGGGCCTGGGGTCTTTCTGTGTGGAGTTTGCATGTTCTCCTCGTGCTTGCGTGGGTTTTCTCCAGGTACTCTGGTTTCCTCCCACAAACCAAAAAACATGCATGTTGGGCTGTTCAGGCCCAGGCTTCGCTTGCAAAAGAGATCTGTGATCTCAGTGGGATTTGTCTGGTTAAATCTTGGTTAAGGAAGCCAGCTGATCGCAATGAATCTTCACTTCATCACAGTCTCCCATCCTGAGCGAGCACAAAGGCAACAATGGAATGAAAAAGAAAAAAACCTCCGACAGAACCAGCTCAGGACGAGCGGCCATCTGCTTCGACTGGTTGAGGTCTGAGAACAGGAAGGAGAAACAACCAAACACAAAATGACAGGTCCAGGTGCACCCCCTATTGAAAGAAAGATTTAAAAAACATGTTAAGATGGAAATAATTACAAATACAAGCAAGTAAAGACAGTAGCAGTGAGGAAATGTGGTCAATTTGTCCTCCAGCAGTCTAAGCCTATAGCAGCATAAGTAAGGGATAGCTCAGGAAACCCAAGCTGACCCTAACTATAGGATTTATCAAAAAGGAAAGACAACCCTAATTTTAAAACTGGACAATGTGTCAGTCTCATGGACAGAAACTGGAAGTTGGTTCCACAAGAGAGGAGCCTGATAACTGGA
>JARVLU010000001.1:21374323-21404228 GCA_031762415.1 Simpsonichthys santanae
ATTATATGAACAATGATTAAATTAGTAACACCCCCCCCCCCCCCCCCCCCCCCAAAAAAAAAATCCAGCTGAAAAGTAGCTAAAACAGCAGAAAGAAGCTTAAGTTACCAGAAGGAAGTGGAGAGAGCACATTTTTGCGGCTGATAAAAGTTGAGACGCATGCAAAAAATGTAGAAATAGCTGAAAAAGCTAACATTTGCATAAACCCACTTAAAAACTGTATTTGACCCCAAATACTCGTGAAGTTCGTTTCAGCCCAGAAGCCAAGTGTACTTTATGAAGTTATCCATTGTAAAAACAAACCCAAGAGCTCTTGTGCGTTTCCAGATGGTCCTAAGAACACGTCTGTGCTCATTGCATCATCAGTGGGTGCGGATGACGGCAACATCACCCTGATCTGCAGCAGCGACGCACACCCCCCTGGACTGAACTACAGCTGGTTTGGAATAGCTGATGGACAGATAAGGACAGTTGGACACCAGCTTGTGTTTGTCCCTGGTGACGGTGGTCAGTATTTATGCAGCGTCACCAACAAACATGGAAGTCAAAACTCGACTGTTTTCATTTGGAAAATGAAACGTAAGTCTCTGAAAACACCTACTGCTGACTAGGAAGCGTGCTTTCATTGTACGTGTTACTTTGCCTAACATTATTATTTAAAAAAGTGTCACATTTTGAAACTGATTGTAATACACTATACTTTACAAGCATACTTGTGCTCTTTGTGTTTTTCAGCTTCTTGGGCAATGGTTCCCAGAGACGTGTCTCTTATTGTTATCCCTGTGCTACTAGTTGCGATTATTATTATTATAGCTGTTTGTAGGTAAGCTGCATATACTGTATACTATTTGTACTGTTTACCATGCAGTGGCAGTAAAATTAATATTGAGTGAGGACAATTAATACTTAAAGACAACTAGAGTTACTGAATGAGAACAGAGTGCAAATTACACTAAACACCTTCAGATGCCACTGGAATGGTGATTCTTATCCGAAGCAGATTTATTTTGTGTCTGAAGAGCAGAGATAAACCCCAGACATACTGTAGAAACCTATGGAAAGGTTTACAGATCAGCCATAATAAATAGTGTTATTTACAGATTGATTATTGATATAATAACTGATGGTGGAAGAAGTATGGCAAGCTTAAATTGGTTTTCTTCACTCAGCAGCAAAATAATAAAAATGTGTCCTCTAAAGCGGCAGTGATAGTAAGATTGTTTTCTGATTTATTTCAGACTCACCAGGAAGAGGCCGTGGGCACAAACGACAGGATGTGAGGAGGAAGCGCAGGTGGTCTTGTTCTATTTCATTGCTCTTTACCACAAACTGGTGTGTCAGTTAAATAAAACTAACTCTGCAAACACTAGTCGAGTCACACAGAGACGGTTTTATTGTGTAGTCGGGGGTTAAATGAGCTCTTTATTAATTAATGGTGAAATAATTAATCATGACTGAACTCAGAATGAAGACCGGCTCGTGTCTGATGGTGGACGGCCACAAGGTGACGGCTCCAGAGGTGAACGAGATGCAGCAGAAGTCATATATGCAACTGTCATCTTCCACAACAAAACAAAGCCAACAATGTGAGACCTGAATTTATTTATTTTTTAATTACCGTAACTGATTTTTACTTTGGAGCTTCAAAGACATTTTGTTTAACTTGCAGGGAGCAGCAGGACTCGGGAAATGAAGTTGTGATTTATAGCTCAGTGCGCAGGTAATATTCAATAAACACGTTTATATTTCAGTCAGAAATGTTTGATTTTTGTCTAAATCACTGACGTTTTTCTTGTTTTTCAGGACTCAGCAGTTTGAATCATTTATTGAACCCTCATGATTTGGCTGCCGGTGCTACAACATTTACAGACACACACACATATGTTGAACTCTTAAAAGCCAACTATCCCATTGTCTTTACTAATACTTCAAAAATACAAACACGTTCAATTAAAGTATGAACAATAAAAGAGTGAAACATCAAATTATATTGTCTATTAAGCCCAAAAAAAAAAAAACCTGGAGCTAAAGCTTGTTTTTCTGCTCATCTTGAAATTTACCTGATGATAAGATTCTACAGTATAATATCTGATCTAAATTCAGGATTCTGACAAAGCTTAAATTCAATTCAGTTTATTTATATACCGCCAAGTCACAACAGAAACCATCTCAGGGCACCGAACAAAAATATTCATATACCGTACATAAAAAGTAAGTTAATAACACAATTTATCTGAAGAGCAGACTTTCATCTTGAACAAGCATGAAGGCGACAGTGGAAAAGAAAACTCCCTCATGAGGAAGAAACCTTTAGCAGAACCAGGCTCAGGACAAGTGGCCATCTGCTTCGACCGGCTGGGCTTGAGAGGAACAGGAATTAGGAACAGATACACAATGGCAGGTCAAGAATCACATGTTGAGATAGAAATAGTATCAAATGAAAACTAATCAATTTTAACAATTCATTTAAGTAAATTAGGTCAATTTGTCCTCTAAACCTATGGCAGCATAACGTCAACCCTATAGGATTTATCAAAAAGGAAATTCTTGAACCCAGTCTTAAAACTGGACAATGTGTCAGCCCCATGGACAGAAACTGGAAGTTGTTTCCACAAGAGAGGAGCCTGATAACTGAAAGATCTTCCTCCCATTCTGCTTTTGGAAACTCTAGGAACCACGAGTAAGCCTGCAGTCTGAGAGCAAAGTGCTCTGTTGGGAAAATTTGGAACAACAAGATCTCGAATATAAGATGGAGCTAGGTTGTTCAGAGCTTTGTATGTTAGAAGTGGACCCAGTGGAGAGAAGCTCAAACTGAAGAGATATGATCAGTGTTAACTTTCTGAAAGTTTCATTAGAATCTCATGGTTCATGAGATATTTTGCTAACACCACAGCCAAACACACATAAACAGTGGCAAAAACATTATAACCCTTTGCCTTTGGAAGGCAAGTGATAGAAATGAAATAAACTTGTTGACCAGCTGTCTTCATCTTAGTCGAGAATTATTAGCACCTTTAGATTTGGATGTTTAGTTCACGTCAGGGAGTTCAATGTCCGACCATACCAACGTTCTCCTCCTTATGGCATTTTTGATTGGAGTGTCCAATTTATTTCATATTTCTTCTATGTAAAAGCTATTGTTTGAGGCAAAAGTAGATTCCTGAGTTTTCCAGCCGCCTTCCAGGACATGTGGTGTTGGTTAGGAGGATTAAACTCTTGTGGAACAGAAGGGAGGAGAACCAGTGGAGACAAAATGAAAAATGAAACATTTTCAGGACTGGGCACAAAGTTCCTCTGGGGTAGATTAGAAGGGTCTTCAGCTCCCTGAAGGTGGCTTGAAGCCCCGTGCAAAGTATTTATCTGGACCGTTTCTCAACAAAAAATATTAAATAAGTTTAAATAAGTTCCATGTAGAACTGGGAGGAATCAGCTCCATGTGTGTTTTAGTGTTATTTCCAGTAACACTGCAAAGTTTCAGTCCTCTTTAAACCTACTCATTCCAAATTTGCATTCAATTTGTTTCTTTTGTGAGGAACAATGTGGCCAATGTTCTTAAAAGACCTAAAAAATGACAACATGCTTTTAATTATTTATGTATTATATTATATTATTATAGTATTAAGCCAAAAAAATACAAAGCAAAGATGCTTGGGAGATCCTCTATGGAATAAATTAATGCATTTGGCAAATTTTTATATAATAATGTGCAGAACAAATCTGTTCTTAGTTTAGTTTTGTTGTTTGACCAACTGTGGACCAGTTGTTGAGCTGTCAGTTACCGCCTGTCGTCCTAAAAGGAAGACAGTCTAGTTGTTGCCTGTGTCTGCAATTGTTTGTCTCTTAGCAAAATATCACATGAAGCACTGAACAAATTTGAATGAAACTCACATTTAAAGCTAAATAAACAAATCAAGATGGCCGCCACAGCCGAATGACCTTAAAAGACATCAAACAGGCTCAGTCAGTGCTACAGACGTTGAGCTGACTTGGTGTGGTTGTACCAGAACGTAGCCTGAGCCCCAGCAAAGCACAGGATCTTTATTTAAAACATTAAACGCAGATTTATACTCCATCCATTGACTTGGTTACGTGATGGAAAGTGAAATGTTTTGTTCTGATATCACCCCTGCAAAATCCATTCTGCACAAGTCCCTATGCTGCCCAACCGAGGCGTCCTTCTTCCCGACTAGCAATGCCACGGAGAGACGCCTGTGTCTTTGCGTTCTCTCCTCTGTGCACAGAAATTATGTCCTTCCATGAGTTCTTTGAATATCTTTATACACTTTGCTGGAACAGTTAACAGCCCTGTCGTCTGATCTCCAGCAGAATGAAAGCAGTGTCGTTCTTCTGCTTTTTCCATATAAACTTGCCCACAAAGTTCAGACCAGTCACACAATACTTGGCACAGAAAAAGGATCTGCCAGCAGCTGCGCTTCTCCTCAGCTAACAACAGAAATACCAGCTCTTCCTCCTCCATCATCAACTGAAAATAAACGTTTGCTCCATCCACCGCGCTGCCACGGCGTTGATTCTGTTTGCGCGCGACGTGTGCTGAAGTGGCAGGAGACCTCTTGTTTCTCTTCAGTGTATAAAATGTCCATGCAAAAAGAATGTCTCATAACCACATAAGAGAGAGACGGATGTCTTACCTCTTGTCACATATGAAACATCCTCAATATGCAAGGCAGTGGGAGACATTAATTTGAGCGATGCTACCTTTATGTTGTAAAATTAAACATTTTAAATGTGTTGACATTGTATGTTTCTATTAGAGTTGCATTCGGGCCTAAAAAATCCGATCCAACCAGCCCCAGCCCATAGCCATCATATCCGAACCCCACCCGACCTGACGAATTAACTGTAATTACAGGTCTGGAACAAATAAATAAATAAATTAAGCTTTGACTGCTTATAATTATTAACAGTCGGTGGACGCATGGACCGTGGTAAAGTTAGTTTTACATTGGACGTTGGACATTCTGTCTGCATCGGCTCAAACGAGAGGAACACACCGCTGAAGTCACGGAGCTCCAATGTCCAACGTAAAACTAACTTTACTGCTGTGTCGCACGGCCGAATGAAAGGGGCAGAAGATCGGAGCTGAGGGAGTGTTTGTCCTTTCATGGCCGTCAAAGAGCATTAAAACTGTTTCTGCCTGCATTCTGCATTATTCAGACATGGACCGCTCTGACATGTCTGCTTTGAGATCTCACCTGTTTGGGTCATCGGCCATGCGCGTCCACTGAGTGCGGCGGCTAAATGAACGTCCATTTGGGCGATGGATCGCAGCCTGGCAGTATAGTCCCATCTGAAGCTTCACTGAACTTTATTTTACCTTTTTCAAGGCCGGTCTGTTTGCGGTGAAATAGCCGCATGTGGCTGCTGAAGGTATGGCAAGCCTTGTTGTCATATAATTTGATTTTATGGCAAGCCACATTGCCATATAATTGGGTTTTATGGCAAGCCACATTGCCATATAATTGGGTTTTATGGCAAGCCATGTTGCCATATAATTGGATCGCAGCTGATCCGCTGACACAATCTAAAGCCCAACACCAACTCGGCCCACCCATCCAGCACATTATCGTGGCTCGGCCCGCCCTGAAGTCAGGTCGGGCCGGGCTTTGGGTCCGGGTTAGAAATTACAGCTCTAGTTTCTATACAGTTACGAAATTAGTTCTCTGCATTTAACCCATCACAGGAGATATACCCAGGTGGAGCAGTGGGCAGCTATGTAAGCGCCGCAGTTAGGGATTAGGTGTCTTGCTCAAGGACACTATGACATTTGGGCATGGCTCGGACTTGAATCAGCAATTTTCTGGTCCGAAGTCGACTGCCCTACCTCAGCAGCCCAGAAAGAAAACCAGTGGTGGCACAGATGTTGGAGAAGGTGGACCTGTGATCAGGTCACCGGATCAACTCCCTGTACTGACAACATTTAAAAAAAAGTGTGAATGGGGAAAGATGAAGCACACATCTACCTCCACCCTCATTTGTTCTGCAGTGCTCTTAAGCAAGGCCCTTAACCCTCACAATCTGCTCCCCTGGGCACCCTAGATAACAGCTCTCTTCTCCACACAGAGGGTTGTGGTAGCTCAGTGGTCTGTGGATGTGTCAGGAAAGACATCTGGCATAAAGTCTTCATGCAAGTGAGTTCACTGTGGCAACTCCTGAAGAATTAACGTGCCTAAATAAAGGTTGAATGAACTCCTGAAGAAGGGAGCAGCCAAAAGAAGAAGAAAAACTGTTGGTTTTAACTCATGGATTTTTGATGTTTACTTGGTAAAGAACTAACTGTAGTGCAATCATTGTTTTTTCTGTTTAAGCTTAATTTAAGAAGTACATATTAAACATTAAATAAAGCCACTATGTTAGTTTCAGTCTATTTGTACTGACTTTGACCTTGAATATTTTTGAAATAACAGGATTGAATCCTGGAACATAATCCTTGAGCTTTTTACCAAAACCTTTTATTTCTCAACCTCTGAATCAATAAAGGGATGACTCGGAAGTTATAAACCAACAAAGTATAGATTTTGTTAAACACTGGCTGTAGGATGACTGATATGCTGTCTTGATCAGCAGCTTCTGTTTTGTTCATACTGGTAAATGTTATTAAAAAGGCTGTAGTTGTGAAACATTATGCATGCTCTTCTCCAGTAACTCTTGTCATGGGTGTTATGTTAACCTCTAGGTGCGAAAGAAAACGTCTTGTCTGTCAAAATGATGCATTTTCTTTTAAAACTGACAGCAGTGCAAGTTGAAGTTAAACAAATTTATGTTACAGAGCTCGTAGGTTAAACAAAAGCTTTGAGCAAACACTCCGACCTGCACCCCGGAGCTCTAAAATATGGAGCTTTGATCAGGCCAAATTGGTCTTCCTGTAAATGCAGAGCGAGAGCCGCACGCTCAAAGATTCCTTCAGGAGCTGAAGTGTTGCCGTCTGAGTGTGGGAATGGGCTCGGCGCTCGCCTCATTGTTGAAAGGAGGCACGAACCATTCAGAGCTTTCTGTTTTAACTCGGACGCTCGAGTTTTTTGGACATCCTGTTGATATTCTACATTATATTCATTATACAGTTAGTGTTTTTATCTAGACTTGACTGTTTACAGAAGCAGATAAGGTCTGATTTTCTATCCTTTCCCTCAAAGTGCACTTTAGCCTGCATTTGTACACAAAGATTTTTAAATTGTTCTCTGCTGTTCATTTGCTCGTGTTTCAGAGAACAATAGAGCCCGGACTTCCTCGAGGGCTCTTGACTCTCTTGGAGAAAAAAACCCCCAAAAACTCCTTTTCTGCAAAGTAGCTCCTGAGTTCTTTCAGATTTTGCCAAGTTAATTAGCACTCTGGCGAGTGGCACATGCTCCCACATTCTTAGTGGGTCATAAAGATGTTTACTGAACCCTGCTGAGGTTAGCAAACAAAGACCTTTGAAGGCAAGCGGGGGAAAAAACCTTTCTCTTGGCTGCTTGGGCGAATCAAACTCTTAATTGAGATTTTTATTAAATGTGCAGATGGAATGCCCAATAAATGAGCTGCGTGTGTGTTTGTATATGTGAGAACTTGTTGCTAAAGAAAATAATGGAATTTAGTTCCGTGATTGTCTCTTTGTCTCAACACAAACCTAACAAGGCCCAACCCAACAAAGGGCTCCTTCCCAGAAAACCATTGGTTATTAAGTCATGGCTTGGCGCTGCCAAACGTTGCTTCAGTTGCACAGAAATTTGCACTGACAGTCAAACTTTTCAACTTCAATATTACCTCACTGCGTTGCACTCCATACGGGACTGTGTCTTTTTTGACAGTTATATATGCTTCAACGTGAACAAAAGCAGAACACTTGCTGTTGTTTAAGGTTTGTGGGGCTTTGCTTGGCTTCAACCCAACTCCAACTAAACAGCCCAAAGCGACATTTTACTGTAAATTCTGAGGTCAAATGAACTACAAATCCAGCCAGCAGGGGATACCTGCCAATTGTTGAGGTGTTAAAATGGTATCTCGGATTTTTGGAAATGGGGTTCTGTGGAAAGATTATGAACACTTAATATCTTTCCTGTTGTAGATTGCTTTTGGAACAGCCTCAATTTGGAGAAGCTCAGTTACCTTTTGAACCACTTGATATATTTTATTGAAGCTTGAATAAATTGTCATTGGCTGTGCATATAAAACAATATTTGGAGTCAACTTAATTCAAGATTGCCAGCTATGGGCCTTTTAACTCAGTCAGCTTTACCGATAAAGAGCTCACATCCGGTCTAAAAGTAGCTGAGAGTCACCCTGAACACTTCTGTCACTGGTTGTAGGGATAAAGACCCAGGAATGCAGACAGATGATGAGTTTAAATAAACAAAAGTTTTATTAAAATAACCAAAGTAAAACATGAGCTGTTGTGGCAGCAAAACCTCCAGGTATCATAAACACAACCAGAAACATAACACAACATAACCAGAAAAGAATAAACCTGACAATGAACAGAAAGGACTACAAAAAGTAAACAAAACCAGAAATTCTGACAGTCTGAGTTCTATTAGATCTTTGGAGATTTCATAAAATTGCATGAATTTGTGCATCGTATACAAAGTAAGACTAAAAGCCCAGGAGTCCCAGACAAACTTGCTTGGAGTCAGAATATTTACTGCAGTCATGAAAACATGCTCTTCTGTAAAGGATGTCAGGCTTCGGCTAACTTCTGCCTCAGAAGCGTTGTTGCTGTGACTCTCTGGAAAAGAAAGCTAGATTGTGAAACTGTCCAAATCACCAAAAATATTAATTATGATTGAACAAATCAGTTCCTTTCTCACGCTGATTTGTGATTCCTTTGATTCATTTATTTATTAAGTTACTGTAAATACCTCAGTGTTTCCCCTACATTACTTGCCTTGGAACTGAGACACATCTGTGTTGTGCACTTTTTGGGCTAACAGTTTTCGAATGGGGTTCTTGGACTGGATGGCTCAGTGTGAGGAAAGCAGAGTGCTACCTTTGTAGCTTTGTAGCTATGCTGGTGAAGATTCTCAGTCATCCAGGACATGATAAATTCAAAAAAGTTCAATACAGAAACAACTGGACTTTATTTGTAGTAAGAAAGACGTTTCGTTCCTCTCCTCTCCTCGGATGAGGAACAAAACGTCTTTCTTACTACAAATAAAGTCCAGTTGTTTCTGTATTGAACTTTTTTGAGCTTTCTAGCTAGCTTGTTTGTATTATGCGTCACTAGCTTAATACTACATCGGTGTCGATAGTTGTCGACCACGTGCGGGGGTGGTGGTGGGTCGGTAGGCAGGGCATTCGGTTCTGTTGACAGGGTGGAGTTCCCTGCTTGTATCATGGTAAGGGAAACACTGAACCAGTAATGATACCATCTTTTAACCATTACAACCATAAAAAGAAATCATAGTGGTTCAAATCTTTGTCAATTTGTCATTCTAGGTTTACTCCAGCAGAAATAGCTAGATGGCCCCCCAGGCTGAAAAGGAAGTCCTACAGCTGCCACTGTTAGTTATAACAAATAGGGGTGCACAATGAAGTGGACATTTATTAATTTAATTAATTTATTATGTTATACATACAGTAGCTCCTGTCAAGCATCCTCCTAACCATGTGTATATGTTTATGATCAAACCCCCCCGGTCAACAACTGCCCCTACTAAACTTGCTAGACTGGTGAGCGAGCAACACAAAGGTGTCTCCACCTCCTCCACCTGTGCGTGTTCTCTGCCGAGGCAGGAGGAGACGCACAGAAACACTGCAGGTAGCAGGCTGCTGACTTGAGCTGCTGTCTAGAGTTGGGGGTAACCAGGAAAATCTGGAGTGGAGTTTTAGTGGCTTGAGTATTCTCCTTTTAATCAAGTAGAATGAATTTGTTCACCAAGAAAGAGAAACTGCGCTGTCTGAACAATTAAAAGTTGAGGGGTCCAAATGAACTTTTTTCTTAATGTGAGGGGGACATATCCCCTTCACATATAATGGTTGTGACGCCTATGTCGCAATCTGATATTTTCCTAGTACAGGTAGTCCCCGAGTTACGAACAAGCTCCGTTCCTACGGCCCCGTTCATAACCCGATTTTGCCGTAAGTCGGAGCACTACCCACGTGGCGGCAGTAACTCCGGATTTTCGCCGTAAGTCGGAAAAAGAACGGTAAACGGCGTTTGAAACACGTTTTTTCAATGTAACACAACAACAGCGTACTTAAAACGCCGTTTTGCTGTATTTCCAAGCAGTTAACTAACACAGCACCCTCAAAAATATAAAAAAAAACATAAAATACTGCATAAAAAAGTCAACGTGAGGTGTGATGACGTCACTGACCACGGAAGGTTAAATTAATATTGATGTAATCATTTGTAAAGCAAAAATTTTGTATTTTTTTTTTTATTATTATTGGAGTCGTTTAAAGTCAACAAGAATCCATTTTGGTCCTACCCTTGCTTGAGCTGTTAGCTAGTAGTTATTTTGCAACATTTTAGATTAATAATCCAACATGGCTTCAGCTTTAACTGCACTAAACAGAAGGTCAGATGTTTTATAAACCATCCTCCCAGTTCATCAAAGAATTAACTCAAAGTAGTGGTGCCTCCTCTACCCTCGCTAAAACTTTCCAAATGTCGACCCGTTGAGGCGATGACCCCCGTGTGTTGGATCAAATGGTCGTCGCACCCAAACAGAGCCTGATTTCACCGCTGCTAAAACTATTACAGAGATTGCGGTAAAAGATCAAACCGTAAGAGTTTTGGTTATTCGTGCCCTCGTTAGAGATTCATATTTATGGCTCAGCTCCATGAAACGACGGCTCAGGCCGAGTCTTGGAACAAGGGATTGATTGTGATCCGTGTTTTTGCCTGAAGGGTGTGAGCTCGCTGCATAAAATCCTCCCATGAGTTCACCAGTCCCTCTGTTGGTTCTGGAAACTGTATTATTTCATCTGACATCTACTTATTTCTGCTGCATTTCTCTTCCAATAAATCTTGTTCTGTCTTTGTTATCATTTATAGGGGCCTGAGGGGCCACAAGGGCCAAAGGTAAGTTGTTAAAAAAAAAAAAAAAAAAAAAACTTTTTATTACTAAGCTAGCATTTTTTGCTTATTAAATTACATGTATGTGTACTTTACTTAAAAAGCTGGTTTTATTTTTTTATTAATAAACCAAAAGGTAACATCTTTAACTTTGGAATAATGTTATTGGTGTGATAACAACTTGGCAGAAGTTGCACAAGTGGCTGTGAAAATATGTCGGGTGTTAAATGTGTTTACTCTGAGATTTGAGATAGAGAGCCTCAGTCGGGGCAAGTAAACACGAGGGGGGGAAAAAACGAGCGAGAGACGGAGTGCGGAGTTAAGTGAGGTGATACAGGCTGATGTGGGAAACAGATGTAAGCCGTATGCAGCCGTCAGGTAGCTGCCAGTGTTTGTTCAGCGTAACCCAATCAGACATTTCCTGTCTGAGCTGTCATCTGTCGGCAAGACCTCCCGTCGGCCACAGAGGCTGTGTGTGTTTGTATGTGTGTGTGTGTGTAAAGGGGTCAATGATGACACACCACCCTGTTAATGATTCATAATCCAGGCCCTGAGGTAACTCAATTAGATCTTCCGCTGCTCAACTGCAGATGAGAATTCAACACCTCGATTGGGCACAATGATGGGAGGAAAACAGAGAAGGGATCATGATAACAGTTTTTTTTAAAGAGATCTCTGACTACATGCACATGTTGGCCTTAATATGGTATTTCTCTGTTCTTCTAAAAGTTGTTCTCTGGGACGTGAAATCTCAATTACTTGAAAATATTGTTTATACTGTATTACATTTTTTAACCTAAGGACTTCATCATTAATTTACCAGCGCAATGCATTCTGGGGCAATGATGTACATCGGTTGTATGGGAGACTAAAACATAGTTGAGGCTAAAAAGTTATATTTTGTGTTAGTCCTCGTGCACAATCTGTGGGCCAAGACAATCATGCTTAATCAAATGGTAATCTTAAATTTATTAGCTCTCGAGCAAACGCCAAAAATATATATTAGCCCTGGATTGAAAACTGTTAGTTCTGGAGCTAACATCCTAAATATTAACTCTGGGACCAACATCATAAATATTAACTCTGAGACTAACATCATAAATATTTACACTGGGGCTAACATCATAAATATTTACTCTGGGACTAACATCATAAATATTTACACTGGGGCTAACATCATAAATATTAACTCTGAGACTAACATCATAAATATTTACTCTGGGGCTAACATCATAAATATTAACTCTGGGACTAACATCAGAAATATTAACTCTGGGACTAACATCAGAAATTTTAACTCTGGGGCTGACATCATAAATACAAACCAGATTCCAAAAAGTTCATCTAAGAGCAAAAAGCATGAGTTTGTTTTTAAAAGCTTTCTCTCTTGCTGTGCAATCAAATTAAGCCCTTGTTTTATTAATATGATTTATATTATAAAGACATCATACATTTATGAAAACTTGAATATAATGATGGAAGTTCAACTAAAAGAAAATGTTTGTTTATTTTTCAGGGGTTTCTTGGGCCTCCTGGTGTTCCAGGTGTTGACGGACTGAAGGTAAGTGTTTTTAATTTATTTATTGTATTTAAGCAGGTTAGTCTTTTGAGTTCTCGTTTACGACGGCCTGGCCGAGAAGCAGCAACAAGGGGACTAGATGCACAAAATCGTGAAGTTTTCACTCAACGGTTGTACAAATAAAAACTTGTCTCTATATTTATTGTATAAACAACAGGATCACCAGGGTAGATTAAAAGCAGGTACGCTGATCAGAAACTGATCAGAAATCCGATCATATGGAGCAGCTAACAGAACAGCGCCTAATTTTTGAGACAGAACGATTTAAACTTGCTGTTTTTTTCCTCCCCCGTCGCGGAACAAAAAGGGGGAATTGGAAATACCCTTCATCCGTCCGTCCAGGCGCCCGTGAATGTTGTGAGCATAATAGTTTGAAAAAAATAAGTGAGGTACCGACGTTTTGGTGTGTGGCTGCACCTGGGCGTACGAAATGTCAAAAACTGTGTTGCCATGTCAAAATTCAAGATGGCCACCGCCATATATATTTGTACACAAACCACCCTTTTGTTTGAGGAAACTATGCTTTCTAGTTTTTATTCTACATTATTTAAAAGTAAAGTTTCCTCAAATGAGGAAACTGTCATTTTCAAACAGTTATATTTAAATGTTTAATGTATAAACATTGATAAACTTTCATCTGGCCATCTTTGGTATGGCCAAATATTCATCTTTGATGGTCAAGGCCACCTTATAACTCCTACCCACTTCAGTATCTTGCACCAGAAACATCAAGGTTTACCTGCATTCCTTGTTCAATTCCAGTCCAGGAAAACAATCTAAAAAACTACAAACATTCAAAACATTCACTCTTTAAACCCTCCAACAATGGGGGACAACGGCCTACCTATTGTTCAGATCAGTAAAACACTTTAGCTTCTTTTTAAGGGATGTTCTTGTCTATATAAACTTGTAATCTTGTAACATTTCTTTCTGAACTTGCTTAGCTTCCCTCAAAAAGCAGCAGTGCATCAAACTTGTGAAAGCTAATTTCAAGGCATGCCTGATAGCTCAAAAAGCCAACGTGAGTTCTCATTATTCTTCCTGGCCATGAAGCACCTTTTCATTCTGGCCATTTCAAGCTTTTATAATATTTTGGAGAATCCGCTCTGGGCTGCATCATTTTCAAGCCTCAACCTCTGAAGTCTGGTTTTGGACGTCTTTGAATCTGTTCATACGATGAGTTCATTTTTGCCATTCCCTCTCGCGCCAAGTAAAGAAGACACAGTGCAGGTGCTTGACAAAAATGGAAAAAGATCATTTTATTATTATTCCAGAACAAGGCTTGTGTGACAAGAATGAATGAGGAGATAACTCGAGAGGCGCCACTTTTCTAAAGTCAAGCATGGATTCGTGTGGAAATAAGAGCAGAGGCGTGTGTGGCTATAATAAGAACCAGAGTAAAGAAGCTGCATTTGAGTGTGAAAAGCCGTGCTAACTCTGGAAACAGCTTTGATTCCATACTTGTGAAAGAAGCAGGGCCTGCCAGCAACCATGAAATAGAAACTCCAGTGCTGTGCAATCGGAGTTATAAAACAGTCTGTTATGGTATGTAAGTCTCATTCATGCAGAAAGCTGAGCTCCGAGGCAGTCAAAGCAGGTTGACTGTCAGATATCATACTAATCTCACAGTGAAATCCACCCCAAAAAAAATAATAGTGGGGGACGATCAGGAATGCAAACCTTATCAGCCTGAGCTCAAGAGTTTTTAATCTATCTTAGACATCATTGTGGCAGAAAAGCATCATCATTATTACACCAATGACTCCCATATGTGAGCTGATGAATGATATGATCTCTGCTGTGGTGGGTGGAAGGTTCCCACATGGATGATGAGAAACCCAGAAAAAACATCAACAAATGTATTAGTACGGTTTATTAAAATAAAAAACCTACAGTAGCAGTTTTTCTTATTGTCTGGCTAAGTCCGAGTGACTCTTTTGTAGTCAGGCATTGTCATTAGATTTGCAAACTGTTACCATTTTTAAATTGTAAACACTTTTCCCCAAGCAGACATTAAAACATAAATTTAATTATAATATTCTAAATTTGCATATCACATATTTTATTGTATCTAAATATTTTATATAGTGCATCATATAATAACAAATTTATTAAACCATGTATCATATCTTACTTAAAAGTATTGTACTGTGTATCAAATTATACCTACATGTATCATATCATGTATCAAATAGTACCATAATGTATCATATCAAATGTCATATAGTACTGTAATGAACTGTATAAAATATAATATTGTAATGTATCATATCGAATAGCATATAGTACTATAATGTATCATATTGAATATCATATAGTACCGTAATGTATCATATATATAAAATAGTACCATAATGTATCGTATCAAATATCATATAGTACCATAATGTATCGTATCAAATATTTTATAGTACCATAATGTATCGTATCAAATATCTTATGGTACCATAATGTATCATATCAAGTATCATATAGTACCACGATCTAGCATATCAAATATCATATAGTACTATAATGTATCATATAAAATATCATATAGTACTGTAATGTACCATATCAAATATCTTATAGTACTGTAATGTATTACATATCATACTGTACCGTAATGTATTGTACCCTGTAACCATAGATGAAAGTTTTCATCACCACAATGGATTTCCATCTGTAAAAATGTGGAAGTGGAAGAAAAAACTTTTGCTGTGGTCTTGTTAAAACTATCCAGTGTCAATACAGGAATTAAACTGATGCTACTTTCAACAAATAAAGTGAACCAGAGCCTGTTTGACCCAATCAGAGCAGAGCAGGGTGGGTCTTGCTGTCTGGTTCACAGTGAGCCCAGGTGTGAGCAGCAGAGAGTAACTACAGGTGAAAGCTCACCTGCAGCAAACCAAGAAGGACACCCTGCTACCCTAATGGAACCGCCCGCCCCTTCATGAAGGTGATGACATAAATTGTATGTGTTGGCATGTGATCAACTCACTGCAGTCAGGGAGATACCTGAACTGAAACACCATCACCCTACCTCCTCATCCTGCACCACTCCCCAACCTCCTGGGACTTTTGTATCTAAAATCTAACTTTGTATACATGTTAATGAGTTTGGAGCGTCACCATCGTACATATGTGTGCAACGTGCACAACTAAACTCTTGGTCCAAGAGAGAGAGAGAGAGAGAGAGAGGCGTGCACCGCCACGGGAGCGTGCAGCCTGTAGAGTTTCTCTCACGGTGAGAGAGGCTATCTCTGCTGCTTTAGTTCTTATAAATAAACAATATTAACGCTAAAAGATGAATATTTAAATGTACAAGATCACAAAGATGTTTCTCCGTTTGACTTTGATTTTTTCCCCCTAAACTCATGAAGTTCTTTCTGTGAGTCAGTTTCAGGTGTTTGTAGTTTATCATAAATATCTAAAAACTTTGTTTCTGCATGGTATTATACCATTAACAAGTTGTTTGAAGAGCCAATCATGATTATATTTAGAACTACAGTATATTCAACTGTAACTGTGCTCTGATGAATGTACTTTAAAAATGATCAAATGTGAAGAAAAAAAAAAAATAAAGTTGACATGGAAGCAAATTACAGGCAGTCTCACAAAGGCACAGAGGGAACTGGACATGGCATGTAACACTGAGTAATGCTCCAGGGAGAAACTAAAGGTGCATAGAATAAATGGACCGATGAACATAATCACAAACGCCTGGAATGATTACAAATGGGACAGGTGAAAGTGGGCGGGGCTGAAGCTGAGGAGGAGAGAACTGACAAGGACACTGAGGAAACCCAGTAACAGAACTAAACACAAGAATCACAAAAACACATAAAGTAAAACCTCATAACCAAAAGATGAATAAACCTGATCATAAACCATAAAGACTATTGAAAAAAATTAACCAAAACATAGACAACGGCAGTAATTTTCCATTATTCATGTTAATCTGGTCAGAGTTGTCTGTTTAATATGAGAAACAGCTACTTCCAAAGAGAAGTGATAAGGTTTGTGTGCACAGGTCAGGAGGTTAATTGTTTCTGGCAACAGATGCTCTGAGGACTGTGGTTGGTTTCTGTCTTTAAAACCACAGGGAGGAACTCTGCTTTGGACTAACAGCAAGCTGACATTTACAACATGAACTGCCTTTTTTCTTTTAACCTTTAAAAAAGACAGTTATGTTTAAAAAAAGGTTGAAAACCCTAAAAACCATGGTTATAAGCTCAATAAGGCAACTCATTCAGGCACTGAATCTGTGTGTTGTTTGCAAAACAGGTTAACTTGGCATCATAAGAACTAATTAGTTACTGTGTTTTACCAAATGTGGATCCCTTGGAATTCAAACTTCCAGTTCTGGTTAGGTTTTTAGATTTAGTATCATTATTATCAATACAGTACTTGGATGGATCCGTACACCCCTACCTCACTGAGGTAAAAGTTAGGTGAGATGTGACATGACCGTTCAAACTGCAGGTACAAAGAACATCATCAAATCATTATCAAATTTATTTATAAAGCACATTTAAAATCAGCAGCCATTATCAAAAGTGCTTAATAAAAAAATCAATGGCAGTAATTTAAAGAAAAATAATACAAAAAATGTATTAAAAGTGCCTAAATAAAAACAGAAAAAACACAAATCGATAAAATACTTAATTACATTGCACTGTGTTAAGTCTGTAAAAACAGGTGTGTTTTTAAAAGTGATTTAAACACAGGAAGTGAAATGTCCTGTCTAATGCTGAGGGACAGATTTTTCCAGAGTTTAGGGCTGTGACTGAAAAAGCCCAATCTCCTCTGAGCTTCAACCTGGTTTTTGGTACAACCTAAAACAGCTGGTCGATGATCTCGGCGCCCGAGAAGGAACATATTGTCAAAGTAGGTCAGAGAGATATGAGGGTGCAAGGCCATTTAGGCACTTAAAGGTCAAGAGGAGAATTTAAAATCTATTCTGAAGGGATGACAAAACTGGTGAAATACTGTATTTTTTGGACTATAAGACACACTTAAAATCCTTTAATTTTCTCAAAAATCCACAGTGATCCTTGTAATCAAGTGTGTCTTATGTAGTAACTCTGGTTACTGACCTCGAACCGAATGAGCTGAAAAAAATTAGTTTGACTTATCTGACTGTTTTGTTTCGCTTAATGCGCCTTATAGTCCGAAAAAATACAGTATGCTCAAATCTACGAGTTCCTGTTAAGAGCCGAGCTGCAGCGTTTTGGACGAGCTGGAGACGTGAAATGGAGACCTGACTGACCCCAGCATAAAACACTTTGTCTAGTCGGGTTGTAAAGAACGCATGGACCATTTTTCAAGGTCATGTCTGGTCGAAACGGACTTAAGCTTAGCTATCTGCCTTAACTTGAAGAAACATTTTTGCACAATCCAGTAAATGTAGTGCCACATGTAAAAAACACCTGGGTCGGATTTGAATGAAAAAAAAAAAATCAAATTTGTCATGTTCAGACCGTCATAAACTTTGATTCTTGTTGCCTAAACGGCTAACTGAATGCAGCCACTGTGTGTGTGTCAATAGGGGGATGTTGGCATCCCAGGACTGGACGGTATTCCAGGGTCCAAGGTCTGGAGCACGTTTTCTGAGTGCTTTGAATTGTATAAATTCACCATCATCGCCTTTTAAGTTTTCCTGTGAAACCATTTCTTTTTCTTTTTTTTAATCCTTTATTGGTTAAAAAAAGTTTTTGGTTACTTCACTTTGTTCTTTTAGACCAATCATCTGTGCCGTGTTTAATTTGATATTTTTACTTTTTTTTTTCCTCTCTAAATGGTTATTTATATATTTGTTATTAAGCATGAAAATGCCATTGTGTGAAAATAAACCAGTATCTCACTGGTCTTCAACTGCTGGAGACACAAAATAATAATAAAAACAGCACCGGTTTCACTTGGAATAATTTTGATTGGACATATTACATTTGTTGCACAAAAGTTACACAAATCTGCATACTTTGATTCAAATTTTCCAGGTAGTGCACATAATATTCTTACCATTGTTCCATACATTCGCATGACATTCTCGCAACCGATGTTTTCAACACGTGTGACAGCTGCAGAACAGTCACAGCTCCAACATCCCAGAACATTAAAACGAGGAACTGCAACTATGTCCAGAAACCTTTCGAATGTTTCCAAACACTTTGTAAACCCTTTCCAACGCTGTTCATAGTTGGTCTCGGACAAGTGAGATACTGGTTTGAATGTGATAAATGTACCTCTCAATTAAAATAAATAAGATGTAATTTCAGATCAGTCCAATCTGAGTTTTATTTTTACTTGAGATAAGTTGATATGTGGACGTATGACTGGGCTAAAAGGAGCCATAACAAACATATTCCTGTAACGCAGCATGAGTTTAACCCCAGATATGATCTGAAAACCACCTCCTCCGACCTGTCCGGTGTTTTAATACTCTGCTTTCTTTTTCCACAGGGCGAAAAGGGAGACATGGGTGAAAAGGTAAGGCAGTAATTCAGCTCTCCAGCTATAATTCTTAGCATCTCGTGTGTTAGAGTAGCCTTTTTTGTTAAAATCCAACGTGTTTTCTTAGAGATGACTCAAACTGAAGATCTGGCCATCAGTGATTAAATGAATCATAAAACTGCACCCAGATTTATCCGAGCAATGACCTCTCCGGTTCTTTAAAAAAGAAGCTTTATTCTTCTCATTCCTCGACTCTAATGGTGCCCTAACTCACTCTTGCTGGAGCGGGAGGTGTGAACGCTGACCAAGTCGACGAGGATGGGGAAGGAACCGGTGATTCATTGTGCTTCCTCGACCACAAAATTGGCCTTGGGGCAGTTGTTTCGAGTCCAATCAGGGTTATTCTCTCCATCGCCAACATACCTGGTAAACTGTAATAATGTGGCTTTGTGAAAACAAATCTCATAGCAACCGCCGCTCACACGTTATGGGTGTCCTGCAGAGAACTAGCTGGATGTGAATAACAGCTCGACGTGCCGTTACTGTAACTGCACCCAGCAGATTCGAATGATGCCGGGGCACGCTGTTTCAAAAAGTCATGAGTGTAAGTCAGCGGTCCGAGGAGGTAGACTGGTTTCCAAAGTTTCAGTTTGAAACCCAGTGTTCACGCCTACCCTCACACAATATGACGCATTCATAGTCGTTACTTGGTAGCAGAAGTTGCCATCCCCCTTTTCTTTAAAGACCCCATAAAAATAAATTTTATCGTCTCATGATTTCTTCTCTTGCATAAGCTTCGACTTGTTTTAACAAAAGACCGGGGCTCCTTTCTTAGATAATATTGGTCTGTATGAAAATAAAGAGGGAAAACTATCTGCGAGGGAAGCCTTAAAAGATAATTTATTTGTTCAGCTGAATGTAATTTTAGCTCATTTCCCAACCTGTCAGCCCTCTTAGGGAGTTCGGACCCTTAATGTCAAGAGTGTCTTCACTGAAGTAAAGCCAGTTTTGTCAATGGAAATTGTAGTTCTTGGCTTTGTTCTGAAGCTTAAGAGAAAAAAAAAAGCAAATTCTGGGCACTAAATTGTATAATCCGGACTCCATAAAGTAGTAATTTCAGTTTCCAAAGGATAGACTTTTTGATGGAAAATCACTCTTAATTGTTGCAGTAATCCCATTTTTCTTAAAACTTTGCACTGAAACAAAAGCTTTGAGTTTATATCTGTGGACCTCCCAGTCGTATATGAGATCTGATTTTTAGTAAAAACCATGTGGATTTATTAAAAGCGAAATGACCAGTCCTTTGCCAGACAGCACTAAAACCTGGTCCAAGTACTAAAAGCTTTCATTTTGAGAGAAGCCAGACATGTCAACATAAACTGTTGATTTTGGCTTTAAGTGTGAACCAATTAGCCAGCAGGCATATTCAGAGACCATGTTAGCCTCAAACACCTTTAGAGTCAGATACAAGAGCTGAGAGTTCTCCTTGTTCTTGGGTTTACAGTTGAACCAATATCTTGATAAATCATCAATTAATAAAATGAGCAGCCAGATTAGCAACATGTAAGACTTCAAGTTTTAGCTGTTTTTTTAGCTTGATGCTAACAGCACACTAATAAGCTAACATGATACAGCTTTGACTGTGCTATCATTTTAGGTCTATTCTAAGTTTTTTGTTTGTTTGTTTGTTTGTTTGTTTGTTTTAGTTGTTCTACAAAACATTTTAGAAGAGAAGGGTGAAGTCTTAAAAAAAAAAAAAAAAAACTAAGTTTGAATGCCTGAAAACAAAATGGAATGATAATCTACACTAACATTATAGCTAATTAGCAATTAGCATACTAATAGTTGACTCATAGCAGTAAATATTTTGTTACAGGGAATATTTTTAACATGTTGTTGAAATAAGTTTGTTTTAAGCATGGCTTTTTTTAATTAACTTAAAAAATACAGTATATCAATCAATCAATATGTTGTATGATTATCATTATTAACAGGTTTGCAGGCTAGCACACCATGTACCTAATCATGTAGTGGCTCAAGCATAAGGAACACCCTGGTTTAACTTTTTTTTCCTGAATGTAAATAAGTCTTTACCAAATTAACTTTGTTGGTTTAAAAAAAAAAAAAAACTTGAAAAGTAGCACAAAAAAAAGGTCAGTAAAAAGTGTTTGCTAAGAACAATTTAATTAGAACCAAATGGCAACTATTTCAATCTTGTCTCCAGATAAATGGACTGCATTATTTTGTTTTATTTACCACACAAACAACTGACAATATGTAGGACATACAACTAAAATCTTCAAATCATTAAAGAACTGTAGAGATTCTGGACTAGAACTTTAACCCAGATGCACAAGGTGAATTCAGAGTTGGACCATTTTTAGACTTTTCAGTTGTTGCATTTATTTTTTAATCAAAATATCTATTTTTTGAGTTGAAAGTTAGCAAAACACAATATCTTATAGACTAATACTAAAAATGTATTTTGATATTTCCATATTGTTGGCAGATGATGATCAGTGGTCAATGCTGTGGTCTTGTAGTCCTGAGTTTGCAAGTTTCATCCCAGATTGCATCAGGAAGAGTATCTGGTGTAAAATAATTGTCAAATCTTTCATGCAAATCTGCTGAAGAATGGAGCAGTTGAAAGGACAATATTATTAGTGGCAGATGAAAACAGAATAATAATTAAGTACTTAATAATATCAAGTCTCGCTGAGGGGGGTGGCTGAGGAAAGAGATGGCTGGGCCTCCCTGCTTAAGCTGTTGCCCCCATGACCTGACACCAGAACAAGTGGAAGATGGATGGATGGGTGGATGGATGTGTTTTGAGACTTGATGTTATACAATATTTACAGTACATGACATTGCAAAAAACAAAATTGATCTTTGAAAAACAGAAATATCCAGGAAGAACTTCCAGTTGCAACTTGGAAGTAAATCGCATACAAAAGGTGCAACAGTGCATCTTCTAGGATGGTTCCTCAGTGTCTGTAAAACAGAGGTCTTGAGTCCAAGTCACATTATGGTAACACTTGGTTAATGTTGCCATTTGGTACCTTAAACTAGACTTAGATGTCTAGTAAATGTTCACCTTTAGACCAAATTTAGCTCATTTTAGTCTGAAGATGTCTTTTCAACCCCAAAATGAACTCTTTCACTTACAGTAACTTTCTCTTGGACTTGTGTACAGTTGCATTGAATGTCAAATGAACAGAATGTGTAGGTGAAAGGCGAATTGCCATTGGCCTTTTATTTTTCTTCTGAGACCCCACTGCTGCCATTTGTGTTAAATCCATGTTTTTCACCACAAATGGTGGTTGCGCACACACACAAAGAAATGGGATTGCCAGAATCTTTGCCAAAGCATTTATAAGAAACCTGATTGGTGCTACAATATTCCAGTGTACTTCAAGATTCAAAAAAGTTCAAGACAAAACTTCAATAAATTTTCTTTCTAAAACCCAAAAAGAAGAGTCCAATGAAACTGTCATCTAGTTACATCCCAAGCATGGACAGCAATGGCACTGACGTCAAGAAAATTTGGGTTTCTCTTGGCCAAAAAACAAATGTGAATTTAACCGTTGATGCCAAGGGCTTAGGGCCTCCACAACTACCCCACGTAATGCATTGCATCACTTGAAGATAGTACTACTTGAAACACGTGGTGACACGAAGATAAAGGACCATTACCAAGCTAATGCGCGGTAATGCTACTTAATTCTGGCTGCAGTGCACTTTGCTTTTTCTTCCACCATTCATTACACTGTTTCACATGGCAGACAGAGAACGTGCCCTGCTGTGATGAAACAATGATTTTCAAACGCTTTGTTTTTCAGCCATGTTTCATTCCTGCATTTTAAAGCCCGAATATGATTGCTTGTGATCTCATTTTAGGGCGATATGGGAGAAGACGGGCCCAAAGGTGACATGGGGGAGAAGGTATGTAAATTTTTGACTTTTTTTTTCCTCTTTGTCGATGTCTTGGAACCCACTCAGAGAAACGGTAGACAAGTCAGGCCATGGCCAAGAAACATTACTCAGTGTTAATGTTCGCCATCTGAGCGGAGGTCTGCGAAGACCACCAGAGGCAGCTGAGGTCATGTAACACCGGGCTGCACAGCAGCAATCATCCTGATGTTTGATTTGTCATTTTGCTTCATTCAAACTTAATTTTGAAGCTACGCTGACGCTAAACGAGGGGAGACCATTTGTCACCGAGACAGCTTGTCAAATCGGGATCCATTCTCAACAAAAAGGCAGAACCGAGCTTCACTGAACAGATTTATGTTTCTGTCCAGAAAGCTTTTGTTTTCAGTTAGAGCTCGTCTCGTACGAGTCCTGACATCACGTCAAGAGGTATTCTGCTTCTTATCCGAATCCCGGCGTGCTGCCTTTGCTGTTATCTCAAAGCAGACTGCAGCCTTATTTTTATTTTACAATCTTCTGAAAGCACGGACCTCTTTTCACTTCCAACTTGTTTTAAACCATATCTGTAGGCACTTATTGATTTGAACAAAGACATTATGTGAAAATCTTGATTCAGCTTCTTAACATTTCTGGGAAACAAACAAGGATTCTTCAGAGAGTGCCAAAAAGGGGGTAACACAATTGCTGATCCAAGACAATCAACCCTGAAAACTTTGATGTATCATACACTGGAGGAGCTTTTTTTTTTCCTGAATACTGTTAGATTTGAAAACAAAATGTAACTCAAAGACCAGCAGCTGAAAGTGGAAGCAGTGTACTCAAAATGTCAATGCCAATTTATTGCCGTTCAGCGGCGAACAACTTTGATAACCTCTCATTTTATGGGCTCTGTGGGTAATTTTTTTTTTAAGACTGCCGAAGTCGGCAGCCAAGAAGGACACAATTCTGAGGGAAACAGATGATATCTGCGGAAAATGAATGAACAAAAGAGAAAGGTAGGCGTGGGGCAATAAAACTTTGCAGCTCGAGCAGCGCTTTGATCTACTGTACCTCGGTGTAATAAAAAGGAGGGGGAAAAAGTGATGGATTCTGTGCTGCAGGAGTGAAAAAGAAAAAGTGGAAATAAATCCATCTATAGCTACTCAGTTGCTTCAATGTTTTACAATAAAAAGAAATACTCAGTGAAAAGACTTGCTGATTCAGTATTTACATTATAGTGATCCCGTTTCCCTTTGTTCTTTATTCTTCTCTTTGTTTTTGAAAGTTTCAGTATTTGTAGCTTTTAAACATTTATAACATTTAACTTTATTTATTAAAGTCACCCCCCATGAAAGTACGTTGAGCTCTAATTACTTCCATAACCTTTTTCTTTGAAATCTGTTTTAACATACTGGCTTTATTTTTGTCTTCTTATGCCTCCTTTAGCTTTTAGTTAGCATTTTCATTTTTTTTTTGGCTCGATACTTTTGGCTTTAAACAAACCTTTTGCTACTTTGAGCTAAAGTTTTGCTACATTTTGTTAGTATTTTACTACTTTAGCTTTAAGCAAGCAATTTGCAAATATTAGCTACCGTTTTGCCATTTCAGCTTTTGGCTGCCATTTTGCTACTTTTAGACAACTTTTTGTTACTTTTACATTTTAAGTTGCATCATGCAACTGCAACATGCAACTTTTTTAAGCTTTTAACTTGCATTTTGCTCTTTGTAACTTTTAGCTAGAACGTGTCTCCTTGTAGCGTTTAGCTAGCGTATTGCTAGCATTGCTATTATATTTGGCTTTTAGCAAAACTTTGACTTCTTTCCAATATTTTGCTATTTTTATATTTTAGGTATTTTGCCACTTTTAGCTTTTAGTGTTTTGCTACTTTTTCTTTTCAGCTAGTTTTTCACCGATTACATTTAATTAGCATTTTACTACATTTACCTCTGAGCTAGTGTTTTCATATTTTCAGCTTTTAACCTGTGTTGTACACTTTTTAGCTAGCATTTTCCCCTAAAGCTTTTAGCTAGTGTTCTGCTCCTGTTAGCTTTAAAACTCAGTTTCAGCTCCTACAACATCTTCCTTTAAAATAATTCAGCACTTTCACCGAAAGTGCCTTTTCTTTGTTAAGATTAGGAGTTAAGATGGAGGAGATTACCTCATCTTCAACTGTCAACGTTGGGTAAGACAAAGGCTCTCAACATATGGAATGAATAATTCCAATCAAGATACGTTCAGATGAGTTTAACATATGTCACAGTGATATTTGGTGCCAGAGGAGTAAATGTATGCTCAAGCAGAGCTCCTGTCAGCGCAGCTGTGGTGTCTGATCAATTGCTCCTCCACGATGTTATTGTTGTTCCAACTCGTGGTGGAAGAAACCAGAGAACAGAGACACGAGAGGGGAGAGGAGGGCATCTTTGGTCCTCCCGACCAGGGAAGCCAAAGTTAACAAAATGCAGCACGCTCCGCACACAAAATGTGGAAACACTGAGCGAGAGGTTAGACCGTCTAAGCTCCGTTATGTTGAGCAGGGAGACCTCTGGGAGCTCGGAGCAGGGAGGGAAATGAGAGCTTGGTTTTTGTAGCGGGGAGGTCTGTGGTTTGTGAAAGACAGATAAATGACAGAACACGGTCACTTAGACTTAAACCGACTCTTAGAGATGAGATTAAATAACAATCTGCTGAAATGTGTTTGCTTAGAAAAGACTAAGATAAAGGTCACTTTACATTTTCTAGTGTTACCTTTAAAAGTCACAGGAGGGTAATGGTTCAGTTGTTCCACTACAAAATGGGACACCACTTCAAGAAACCAATTTTTCTTGGTAGTTTTATGTAAGTCGTCGCAGCGCTCATGCAAAACCAGTTAGCACTCAACAGACTTAAGCGCACTGTATTTGTTTTTATTCACTTTTTTAAGGACAATTGTGATCTTTTAGAGTGTTTCTGCACAATTATTAGCAGTTAGTATTGTATCTGCAGTAGACATCACTTAGAAGAAGCAGTTAAATTTAGACCAGACTGACAAGCTAACGGTTACTCTGAATGAGGCTAAGATTAAAATGGAGTGCTGTCTTTTTTAAAATGACTCTTTTGTTTCAGAGCGCTTCTTGTGTTTTTTGTACTTTTGGTAAAAATAGCATTGTATTTCTGCCAGAAAACGCATGTACAGTTCTGTCAAACTGACAAAAGTATAGTGGTTTGTAAAGTAGCATTCACATTAACCTCTGTGACATTTTTAAAACTGGAGTCAATTTAAGGTGAACTTAATGAGTCAGACAGTAAGTTAAGATAAGTCCTTTTTGATCTTTGCTCTGTTAAGGTTATCCATTAGCTTGTCCTCCCCACCAGAATTCAACTCTAATCCAAACTAATTTCCACCTGCAACATGTAAGACATTTATTGTTCATAACCTCTTTCATTAATCCTGTAAACTTAATCGATAATAATACCTAACATGCATTGAAATACCTCAAACATGGTGGAACAACAGCTGTGGTGACAACAAACCACTTCTATCATAGAAAATATTTATATTTGTGATAATTGTTTTTATAGTAGCAGTTTAATTTGGTTTAAAGACTGAGGAAACACAAATCCATACATCAGACCTTTACAAGGCCACTCATTATCAGTTATACTTGAATTTGCTCATTTTGTGCAAAATGAAAAAAGTAAATTAAAAACACGGTGGTTAAAATATTTTGGGATATATTTCTGTTCAAGTCGTGGCCTTTAGAGTCATAATTTGTCACGACTGTGAAGCAACAACAAGAATTAACTGTGGAGCAGGTTATTTTTCTCATTTTACCACTCTAATAGTTTTTATTCACTGTGCACGTTACCTGCTGTGTCGCTTTCAGAAGCCGCCACCAACTGAAAAGAGCGATTTCCAGCTGTGCGCACACATCAGTCTCCGGCCTCGTTTCAAAACAAATCATGCCCACAGCTAAAAACTTTACTTCTGATCCATTTACTGCCCGAGTACTTAATTAGGTGTGAAATTAACTGTGACTCATCTCGTTGGAAAAGTTTTAAATCACAGACAAAAAACTCCTTCAAATGTGTTTTTTTGTTTGTTTGTTTTTTTGTTTGTTTTGTTTTGTTTTTGTTGCCCACTGCCGAAAGTCCAAATGTGGGCAGCATTAAGTAAATTATCACTTAAACCATAGTCAGTATTTATTAGATGTTTGTATACAGTTGATACACATTTAGGGTCACAATTCAAAATGGCCACCAAAGCCAGTTGTTTTTATAAAACACAAAAACAGCTCAGTCCTTTTTACTGATATTGAGCTAAAATCTGGTGTGGTAGTAGTGGATAGTGTGTGTGTGTGTGTGTGAGTGTGTGTACTGTATATCTATCTATTTCTATAGATATAGATAGATGGAGATATAAAGATAGATATTTTCTTCTAGACTGATTTTAATTAAGCTTTCAGAAAGTAATGATTGGATGTTTGTCTATGACTCATTAACCTTTGGAGTCAACCCAGTTCATGTCACCACATCCAACTGACTTTAGAAAACACAAAAATGGTTTAAACTCAAATTTTTATTCACAAGTGATGTAGAACGAAGCAGGAGATTAACTGACGAATTGGGGCCTCGTCCCTAGTAATGAGGATGTTGCTTCGGTCAGTCATGGTGATGAAAGAGCTGAGTTGAGTTGAAAGGCAAAGCTCTTGATTTACTGGTGTGTCTACATTCCCATTCTCACCTATGGTCACGAGGTTTGGATCACGACCAAAAGAATGAGGTTTTGGATACAAATGACTGAAATGAGCTTCCTTCTTAGTGTGGCAAAAGTCAGCCTTAAAATTAGGGTGAGGAGCGCCGTCATTCGTAGGGAGTGAACGCAGTCAGTTGCGGTGGTTCAGGCATTTGATTAGGACACCTCTCTTTAGAGGTTTTTCAGGCATGTCCCTCTGGTTGGAGGCCACAGGGAAGACCCAGAACCTACTGGAGGGATTGTGTATCTTCTCTAGTCTGGAAACACCTTGGGGTCCTACTGGAGGAGCTGGAGAGTGTCTTGGGGTAAAGGAAGGTTAGATAGAAAGTTTCTCTTCTGGACTTGTTGCTTCCATGATTTAACTAAAGATAAATGTTAAAAGATGGATATGGCTACAACTCCGTTTTATTGATATTGAACCAAAATGTTGTCGCTGAAACTCATCTCCATTCTTGAAAATTTTCACTAATTAATTATTTGATTTCTCTTACTTTAATTGTCTCTCAGCAAAATATCTCATAAACAACCAGATGGGTTTTAATAATATTCCTTGAAATGTTTCACTGGATGTCCTTTTACAAGAGATTACAATTTGGAGTCTATTCAAGATGGTCACCAACTGACCTCAGCCGACACAAAAATGTCTACAACTTTGTTGATTATTACAGCTGTTGAGGTCAATTTGGATGAGGTCATAGTGGAGAGTCTTTTAAAGCACATACTTTGAGTACTCACAGATTGAGAAAGATTTTGTAAAATCAGTTTTGTTTTGTTTCATTCCACTGAATTCCTTTGAACATTTTCCAGAACAGATCCAGTCATTTGTCTCTGATCTGTTCACCACAAACCTTTAAAACCTCTGATCCTATCATGTGAATCGGTCACATTTAAAGTGTTGGCAGGTTTTTATGTCCTCTGAGCCTCAACTCTTTAAGCTGATGGCCATTATAGGAAAGTGCCATGTTTGGGGTGGGACAACGTTTGTCCTAGCTCCATCCTGGCTTTGCTGCTTGTAAACAAACCCCCTCCATCCTCCTTCCTCCATCCCACTCCAAAGCAAACAGTTGAGAAGTGGCCCAACGTACCACCTCCTTCTTCTTTTATTTTGGTTGTTCTTTTGTCGAGGGTCTCCATAGTGAGTCACACTCCTCTGTCTCACTATGTCCTCTGCATCCTCTGTCCTCACTCCAACCACCTCCATGTCATCTCTGTTTGCATCCATCTTTGTCTTTTTCCTGGCAGCTGCATTTCTAACATATTTCTATCAATATACTCATTGTCCCTCCTCTGGACATGTCCAAACCATCTCAGGCTGGTCTCTCTAACTTTATCTCCCAGTTGTTCAACATGTGCTGTACCTCTGATGATCTCATTCCTTATCTTATTCATCCTTGTCCCTCCTAAGGAGAACCTCAACCACTGGTGTCATTCTTCCCAGAGTGCAAAACACTAATGTACAAACAAGCATAACTTCACTTAGATTTCCTTACTTTAATTCCATTTAACGCATGTTTCTCACCAAGTTTGTGTAAGTTCAGCTGTGTGGTGTAAGACATTTCAACTTTAATTGACTTTAACACACAATGTCAGGTCGGCACTATTTGTGTTTATAGAGAAATTAAATTAAAAAACAACATCACCACTAGACTTTTTATTTTTTTGTTTGTAACTTGTGTTCAACATTCCTCATCTAAAAGATGTTTCTCATGAAGCTTGGGGACAATAAGGTGCAGGGTTTTAAAGACATTTCAACTTTAATGCACCTTAACACACAGCGTCTTTCAGCGTCACACACTGAGCATAGCGCTAAGTTAAGATGCTACAGACGTAGTGCTCCACTTCTCTCAAGCATCCTAACTATGTAAAAATGTCTATGATCCTAACCCTCCTGGTCAACAACTGCCCGCACTAAGCTCCCTAAGCTGGCAAGCAACACAGAGGCGTCTCCACCTCCTCCACCTGTGAGCATCCTGCCAATGCAGGAGATGCAGAGGAGGAACACTGGCTGCTGGAGAGTTGTAGGTGACCAGGAAAACCTGGAGTGGAGTTTTAGTGGTTTGATTGTTCTCCTAATAATCACGTGGAATTAATTTGTTCATGAAGAAATAAAAACAGCACATGGTAAAAAATGGGGGGGGGGGGGGGGGTCCAAATTAAATTTTTTTAATGTGGGGGAGGGGGTGAACATGTCCTATTCACATATAACGGTTGCTACGCCTATGATATAGTATATAT
>JARVLU010000001.1:21404328-21420116 GCA_031762415.1 Simpsonichthys santanae
CACACACACAAACACACACACACACACACACACACACACACACACACACACACACACACACACACACACACACACAGCTCTGTCAGGATCAGGAAGAGAAACACTCGTTCAATTAGTGTGATTGGCTGCAGCTGTGCGATGCTGCAGGGAGTGTTTTATCGGCCGCTCGTCTTCGTCATCTTTATTTTTCATCAACTCATTTTTTAAATTGCGTCTTCGTGCAGCAGCGTCCGTCCTCCTGGCGCTCGTTCACTCACTCAGAGAGGCTGCTCGTTGTGTTCCAGAGGAAACCTCGTGAAACGCTTCTCCACATGAGACGTTTCAGGAGTCAGACCCAGATCCAGTCTCCAGGGTCATGAGAACTTGTTGCACATCAGGAGGTTTGAACGTGAAGCAGTTGAAGACTTCACTTTAGTTTCTCGTCTGAGAAGCAACTCAGACCAGCAGAAGTTCTGCTGAATCGTTTGGGTCTTCTTGTTCTGAACTATGAAGAATCTACACCCACTCTGAAATGAGGATCTGATGAGATTTTAGAGATCTCACATGAGATTTTAGGATCATTCTGCTGGAAACGAAGACAAAATGAGGTTTTTGTATTTGAGTGTAGTTTTAATGAGGAGATGACCAGACTTTGTTTTCCAGGAATAAAGTACTTTTTCTTTGAAATCATGACATGGACGTTTTTAATAAACGACTGATCATTTAGTTTCAGGTCCGGGACCCTCAGAGATCTGGACCAGTCTGCTCATCAGAGATCTTTAATCTGATATTTTCGACACTCCTCATGTCTGAAAATGAAGCTTATCATTTTGTTTATTCCTGTTTTGAAGTCATTTCTGTTGAGGTTCAAAATGTGGGAAATACAAAAGAGCTCTGGAAAAAACAAGTTTGGTGTTCCAACATCAAGTTCAAGTATTTTTTTTATCCCCGAGGGGCATTTAGCTTCACAGTCAATAGGTGTGCACACACATACACACACATGCACATACATGCACACATACATATCACAAGACGTTAAGACATTAAAATAACAGTGTAAAAATTGGTGTGCATTGAGAAACCTGATTGCTTCAGGGATAAATGACTTTTTCAGTCTGTTCTACATCTGGGCTGCAGAAACCTGCATCCAGATGGAAGCAACCTGAACTTGTCATGGAATGGGTGATCAGGATTTGCCAGAATCTGCCTGGCCTTATTCACTTACCTCACCTTGTGTAGGTCAGCGAGGATCCTCAGGTCTATGCCAGCAGTTTTGTTGCACATCTTGACAATCCCCGAGAGTTTGCTCCTGTTCTTGCAAGTCAAAAGTCCAAACCAACAGATGAAGGTGAAGGTTAAAATAGACTCAATAAAACATGAATAAAACATTCTCATAAAAGTTGAATCAACATTAAAACCACAAAGCTTCCGATAAAAATACATTCTTTACTGTTGTTTTTTATTTATTCTTTTATTTTTTATTCTCCTCTATCGGGATTCCAGTTTGTTTAGTGATTCATTTTTTGGTGATTGGATTTTTTTTTTCTGTCATCCTGTTGACTTCTTAGTTTTGCATTTATTGGTCTTTTATATATAAACATAATACTATGGGTCATGACAGTACAGATGCAAAAACATTTAAATAGCTGTATGCAATTTACACATAAAATACAGTAGGTCAACATTAGATCATATCTGAAAACCGCTCAAGTTATTTATGTTGAAGTTAATCATTGAAAAGTATGACATCCAACATACAACAGATTATCCTGAGCTAAACCAAAGACAAAAACATCTTTAAGCAGATTGATACCTTGTCATTATCTTCTGACTCACACCTCCATGCATGTGACCATAGCATCTCTGTCTTTTCTGAGTCAGACAAACAAAGACCCTAAAGACTCCAGTGGGAGTGGCGTGACATCTATCTGCATGTGTGAATCTATCTTGAACGGAGCAGTTCATGCACTTTAAATACTTTTTTTTTTTTTTTTTTTTACACAACATGCAACACATGTTGCATTTCAGCTGTTTGTGTATAGAAAATTATTTTATCTGACACAGCAGCTTTTTGAATCCAGGTCTCAGAGTGGAAGTTTTTTTTTGGAAACGCCTTGCATCTGAAATCAGTAGTTTTTTTTTCTGGGCTTGAACGAGTAGATGAACAACAGTAACGTGGGTGTGGGCGGTTTGCGCTGCTTACCGTACTCTTTGAAAGCTTCTTTTTATTTAGTTTATTTGGGAAACTGCACATGCACTTTAGCTTTATGGTGGATTTTGTTGATCTATATTTTGTGCAGACTTTTTCAATCATTTTTATTTTTTATTTTTACACAACTGAATACTTTACTAAATAAAGTAATTGCAATAAAATTAACCCTTGCTTTTTTTGTTAGTTTTATATAATACTACAATACAATATGTTAAGTTAATTTTGTTAAATGAATAACTATGATTTCTGTTTGTATTTATTTATTCATTGGTTATATCATAAAATTTATCATTATCGTCAGAATACTCTGAAATATCACAATATTACCGGTATATTTGAGCCATATCGCGCACCCCATACTCAACACAGATATCTGCGTGAATTCTATTATTGAAATACAAAAAATCGCAGCGCCACCCAATGATCTGGCTCCAAAACCAGAGGATTCAACGTTTTTTTGCTGTTTCGTCCAAACAGCAACTGCGGTCACAGCGTTGCAGTGTGCATGTGTAACGTTTTCACAATCAACATAAAAATTAAAAAAAAAATTAAAAAAATAGCTACGTTTACATGCGCAAAATCCTTTGATCGGATTGAGATGTATTTGGAATAAATGATCCGAATGTGTTGTTTACATGGACCCAATCCGTTGATGACGAGCATTTACATGCAGCGGACTTTTATTCTGAATAGAAGTACTGACATGCGCAGAGCGGTAAACTTTCTTTAATAAACCACAGAAGAAGTTCTACTTCCGTGATCAGCGTGAACAAACCTGAGCGCCCAAAATAGACCTGTGCCACATTTTGATGATGGTGGAGACGTTACTGCACTCCCTGATTGAGCTGCAAGTGACACAGATCATTGTGAGCTCTTTCAAAGGTTCTAGTAGAAATGTTGTGTCGCTCGACATATTAGCATCCAGCCAGGTGGAAACACGAGAGGTAGACAGGTCAGGTCAGTTTTCCACAGTCAGAGCAAATTGATCAGATTAAGTGTTTACATGCACACCGTTCAGATTGTGAATCAGCGTAAACCACCCATCTCATTCTGATTACATATTCATTCGGATCGAGCTGAATCAGCTCAGAATAATCCGAATGGGGCGTTTACATGACACATTTTTATTCCAAATGGCCGTTTAATCTTATTACTTATGTCCATGTAAACATAGCTAATGTTTCCAGGAGATTGTTCACGTGTGAATAAAGTTTAAAGCTTTTGAATCCACACTTTCCAGTTCCAAGATTAGCAGTGAAATATTTTCAACTTCAGAAAGGAAACTCAATAGTTATTTTTTTTAAATAATCATTTATTTTTAGACCATTTTAAGGTGTACAGTACTTTTCACAGTGTTGAACCCCATGTTCACCTCTGAGAGATTCAGCCTCTGTAAAATGGAGTTTTTATTCCCACTCCTCACAGACCTGTTGCCAGTTAACCTAATTAGTTGCACAACACTCCTTCAAACTTTTACAGCCTTTTGTTGCCTGTCATACTTTTAACGAATGCTTAAAAACTTTATTTTCTGACAGTTGTGCAATTATCGCCACAGAATTCGAAACTTTGATGAAAGATGAACTCCAATTACTTCTTTTTTTTTATCCCATCCAGACTTACATAAGAGAACGCCGTTTACCTTTAAATTGTCACGTTAATCTGTGATTAAACACATTCATGCTGTAAGTCTCAGAGGTGTTATTGCTTCTCTTTGAAATCATTCACATCTCTGTGCGTCATTAAAGCACCTCATGGCCTGTCGGAGCACCCGACTTGGATCGGGACACGAGGGAGAAGGGAGCTGTTATGCAGCTAGCCAGCATGGGAAAAAAAAACAGACATGAACCAGAACTGAGAAGAAGTGAGAGGAGCGAGAAGATCTCATGGGCTCTTTTTTCACCAAAACATGAGGATTAGAAAATGAGTAGCAATTACCTTCAGCTTGACCTGCCAGTGACTGATCAAGGATGTGAGTGAGGTTGTGACCGGCTGAAAGGAAGAAGCCAGCAACTGTAATCCTTGGGAAAACGAGGACTACAATGACAGGTTGTCCTCAGAGATGACAGAAGTGGCTCCGGTACTTCTCAGTGGAGACACAGAAGAGAAGTTTTAGATGACAGGGCACAGAGAGGAACTTCCTCTTCTTCTGACACCTCACCTTTTTTTTTTTTTTTTTTTTTTTTTTGGATCTTCAAAAGAGTCAGCGAGCCCCGAGAATTGAAACAAAAAGTCATATAGCTCAGTACCAGTCAATAAACAGTAAGTTTTATAGCAACAAATGACATACACTGCATAGTTTATATAAGATTTAACTGTTTTGAATAACTAACGTGTTTAATTGTAAACACACTGGTCTTCGTAAACAGTTATCATATTGCATATTGAACAACAACCATAAAAACAACAATCAGAATCAGAATAAGCTTTATTGTCATTGCACAGCGAACCTGTATTCCGAACAGTCATGCGATCGATGGGCGGAGTGTATATGGCTGCAGCTCCTGGGAGCGCGGCCCTTATTCTTGGGAAAGACCATGAGGACAGGGAGTATATAATAAAATAAAAAGATCTCTTCCAACCTTGTCCTTGTCAGGACACGGTTCAAGACATCAAAAATAGACTTGTAGACACATTACAAATGCATTTGATGACAAGACGGTGAGATTTTGTTCATGAAACACTTCCAGATAGTTCCATAGTCCTGATAAGGTGTTAACATTTCAGCTGATACAGCTCTGATAAGTTCACGGAAGTTCTCGGTGGGGGTGGATAGAGCAGAGCTTTCTTGATTTACACATCCCCAGGAGCAATTTAATAAATTGTTGATGAATTGATAAAACTGGTGTTTAGTGAAAGCCTGTGGCTCAAACTATGATTGTCTTCACAGAACAAAGTTGTTTTTAAAGGCTAAACCTAAAAAAATAAAAAAAATTAAAAAAAAGCCAAACTTTAGATATTTTAACTGGGGAGTTTTGAGGACTGAACTTTAAGTATATGTGCTTTACAATCCGGACAACTACAGTAAAGTAAACCTGATGCTGTGATATTTGGAAGAATATAAAAGCCTTATCTTTCTTTCAGCTCCGCCCTCTTCATCCTCCAACTACCTCCATGTCCTCTATAACTGTATCCATATATCTGCTCTTTGTCTTTTTCCTGGCAGCTGCATTTCTAACATCCTTCTACCAGTATACCCACTGTCCCTCCTCTGGACATGTCCAAACCATCACAGTCTGACCTCCCTAACTTTATCTCCCAGTTGTTCAACTGTGCTGTACCTCTGATGATCTCATTTCTAATCTTATACATTCTTGTCACTCCTAAGGAGAACCTCAACATCTTCATTTCTGCCACTTCCAGTTCTGTCTCCTGTCTTTTTGTCAGTACCACTGTCTCCAGAACATACAACATAGCTCATCTCACAGCTGTCTTGCAAATTTCTTGTAAACGTTTCTCCTTCCACTCCATCTTGTCTGGACTATTCTTCTTTACCATGCACCCTGTTTTCCTGGACAGTGGACCCCAAGTACTTGAAGTCCTGCACCTTTGTGACCTCTGCTCCTTGCAGCCTCACTGTTCCACCTGCCTCCCTCTCATTCACACACATGTACTCTGTCTTACTACGACTGACTTTCATTCCTCTTTTTCCAAGTGCAAGTTACCAGATTTACCAAGCATCCATAAAGGCTTCTTCAGGTTATTATCTTTAAACGCCGCCATGCAGCGACCGCTCTGGGTGACCGTTACGAAGGAGACATGGTGACGGCCTTCTGTCTCACTCAACCCTGTGGTTACATTTCAAGCTGCAGTCTCAGCTCAGTAATTGGCCCAGATGGGACATTTCAGCACTCTCTTGTGCCACACCTCAGCTCACCCCCATCTCACAACTCCGCACCACTTTTTCCATCTTATAACAGCTCCATTTGGAAGACATTAGACTTTAGTCCTTGGCTCTTGAGCTCAGTGTCGCTGGTGTCAGATCTGCTTCGACAGAAATCATCAGTAGGGTTTTCACTTCAGCAGCAGGGGAGGGAAGTGCTAATTCCTTCTGTTGCATCCTCTTGTCCTTCTTTTTAGAAAAGTGAGCCCAGTTTTTATAAAATGAATCATCTATTTCCTGCACAGTAAAGTCTACAGTGTTTTAGCTGTACATCTTACGAGCGTAAGGCCAGAGTTTATTGAAGCACAAAAAGTACTCGTTGGATTGACAACTAGTCAGTCCAATTCAAGATGGCCGCCACTGCTGGATCAACTTTAACAAACACAAAAAAGGCTAAAACTCAGACGCTTTTACAGATATTGAGATAAAATTTGATGTGGTGACAGCTGAAAGTCCTCCACATTACATATTCATGCATTCAACCTTTATGTACAGTATACAGATTAATCACCTTGAGCCTCGAGGGCTCATTTACAAATGTGACCTGTTTAGATAAATAAAGAGTAGAGAAACATGACAATAGGGTGAGGAGGCAACAAAAAAAAAAATCATAACTGGCGCTAAGTCCTGGCTGAGGCACAGTGCCAGAAATAAAATAAAAAAAGACCTCGCACAAAAAGCAACACAGTGATTCAGACATTCCTCAGGGGGGAGGAGAGGCGGCAAAGACATATATAGTTTTAATTGTATAATTAATTTTATTATTTTCACAAAAACTGTTGAAGTATACCCTGTCTGTTAGCAAAATATCTTATGGACCAATGGATGGATTGTAATGAAATTGTCAGGAAGTAATTGTTGGATATAAACTAGCAGCTGATTAGGTTTTGGACTCGACCTGACTCACGACGGCCGTCATTACATACTCTAAATGTCAGAGTGCTAACAGGTCCTATTTAAAGTGCATGTGACATACGTTTCATACAAGTACAAAAAGTGGAAGAAAACATCTTGGCATCATTCACATGATGATGTGCATTTACTTAACTGCCATTGTTTTTTACTTGACGTAGCCAAAGTGAAAGAGGAAGTGACATCAAAGGGGAACTCCCTGGTCTTTGTTCATACAAGCTCTGACTGTTTTCATCTCTCTCTGATAGTGACTGAAAATAATCTAAAATAAATGTCAGATTATTCTCTGTTCTCTGTTGTTAGCTATTGCAGCGATGCTCCGTTTTCATGCAGATGTTCTTGTTTGGCATCACTTCCTGTTTGTGCGAATGCGAAGAGTTTGTTGTATTTTGTATATGTTTAAAGTACAAATGGGTGACATTCTCACCTGCACACATATTTTCCATAAAACATTGCGTATAAACGAGTATAAATTTAGCTGCACCACATACCAAAATGTATCATTGCACTATCAATTTTGCAAAGAGCTGCAAAACCTCAGAGGTTATTACAGTAAAAGTACCACGCAGTACTCTGTGCACCAATAATGTATTTGATGAGTTATTGCAACTGATTTTGTTATTGCAATGTTATCCATGTTTTCCTAACGTGGTGCAGTAAAGCGGCTCTGATTTGAATGTTTGTTTTTGTATTAAAAAAAAAGAAAACTTAAAAAGTTGGACCTCTCTGTAAAACTTGTCTGCTTTATTATCATTTTTAGGTCGACCGCAACACAAAGCCCGCTCTGGTTATTAAGTAAATGTGGCCAAAAGGATTTCTACTTCAAATCATGTGGAAGATCTTATGCGTCATAAAATGGAATATACTCACTAGGATTTTGCTTTTTAAAGGGATAAGACAAATTGTGAAAGTATTCAGATAAAACTGAAGGTCGTGAGAGGCTTCTTTAAGTCAGCAACAAACAAAAAATAACTGAAAGCTGCTGTTTCACACTGACTTGTGTGCAACGCATCGTAATGGTTCCCATAAAAAGCTGCGGGCGAGATGCATTCCTGCAGTGACTTGTGAGCGTGAGGCGTGATGTGTAGTGAAAACCACAGAGTCCACACCAAAACTAAAGACCCGGCCTCCGCCTCCTCCCTGATCCTTTTTCCCACCAACCGCTCATAATTACACTTATTGGCCCCCTTGTTTTATGTCTGCTGTAGCGGGAGCTCGGTGCGTAGCAGAGGGCCACGGGTTCTGGATGTCTGGACAACTTCACTGGAAAAATTGTGATAAAAGTAGCTCTGTCTCCATCCACTTCAATATATTACCTGAACTGTTAAATTAAAGAAAGCTTTGGGTGGTTACAGTACATCTATCAGGTCTCCTTTCCTGTGGATTCCTTCTATTAGAGTGTAAGATTTCAACCATCATGTCACCATCACTACACTGCTGCACTCTGAGGTTGTAAAAACAGAGGGAGAAAAAAATCCCATAAACATTGTATCAAACATCTGTGGAAAGGTGCACTCCGTGTTCATCAGTTAAAATAGCAAGCCGTCGTCTTTGTAATTGGATTTCTTGAAAGTTGAACCACAGAAATGCAGCTGTCACACAGATATGTTCAGCTGTAAATTATCTTCTTTCCAAGTCGGCGTTTTGTAGCTTTGCACTCATGGGTTTGATGTTGTTTTGACCTTGCAGTGAGCTCTGTTGAGTTTTAACATAAAACATGTCACTTGTAGCTTCTCATGTTGAGTCTTTTTAATGCTTGTCCTCTTTTTTTTTTTTTTTTTTTTTTTTTTAATCAGGGTGATGGTGGCTCCTCTGCAGCAGGTATCAAGGTGAGTGCTAATGTTAATGCTAATAGTTATTTTTCTTTTTGCCTGGCTACTTTTCTTACTTGCATTAAGTTGCTGCTAGCATTAGCTCTTAGCATTAGCCCAGCATGACAAGCTAACATCAAAAAGTCTATGAATCTTGAAAATGTATGAATATGGACTGACTAGTTTTGAAATATTGGATCTGTTATAAACGCAACACATTTTCAGAATGATAACTTTTCGGTGTGCTTTCTAAAATATATGATATATGCTATATTTCTATCCTTGGAAAAGAGATTAATAACCTCAATGGATTTCTTTCCTGGTAAAATAAAGGTTTAATAATAATAATTTCACCAAAGAAAGCATAGATGGCTAAATATATTGGTTAAGTCTTACCTTAAAGTGGCAGCTCAGCCCCTTTAGTGTGGTTCTGTGCGAAATTCATTAGTAATTAATATCTTACCTGTTGTAAATAGCTCTTAGAACAACCTCAGTTTTGATTCTGACCGGATTAATAAGCTAACTGCTAACCAGAACAGGGTTTTGTCCAAAATTAATGGCTACCATCCTAAAATAAGTGCAAATAGCATAACCTGTTGTTAGCTGCGACACCTCTGGTGCAGCCTGGTTAGTATTAGTAGGAATATCTTCTGCTAGAATAACAGTGTGTTATTTACCGTTTGATGATGGTGCAGGCTTTATTAGTGTTTACATATACCACTTGCAATCAACTGAAGTCGTTAAAAGAGTTATCTACAGCAGGTAAGATATTAACTGTTCATAACCTAACTTTAGAAGACCTATCACCTAAATTCACTTTCAAGCTATTTATTCTTAATCTTTGCTATAAAACAGCACCAGAGGCAACCAAACAAAGAAGTGTTGTGTATTAACTATAAAAAAATGACTTTTTGCACAGTTAGACAAAAAAGGTAATAGTCTTCATGTAGCTACATTTAAAAGCTTTTAGCAGTGAACAATCAGTCAAACCTGGGAAAACGTCCAGCTTACAGTCACTGCTGTAAATCAACAAGGAAAATAGGTGGTTTAGAATAACCATTTTTCCACCTTTACAGGGTGAACCTGGAGAACCTGGTCGAAGTGGAGTTAAGGTAAGAACTTTAATTTTCTTGACATTATGTAAAAGTCAAGGCAATATTTTGGTTGCTATTTGTTTCAGACCATAGCGTTTGAAACATTCAGACACGTAGTATCAAAAATCCTGTAAGAGACTGTTATCGCTGTGAAAGCACACATTGGCAGGAAAAAATGTACAGAGGAAAGCTTTAATATTTTATGCCAGACATTACATTTAGATTTCCTCCGTTCAAAAAGCTTACACCAGGATGTAGCTTAAATTTCACAATTGTTTTATCTTAAATTTTTTAGTTTTGGTTCATTTTTATCTGTAATAAAGCAGTAATATAAGCTATTAAGCTAAATAATTCTAATTAAATCCAATTCCATGCATGCACCTGCCCATTTTGGGAAACCACAATCATTTTTGTCCTTTTCAATTCAATAATTGAGCTAAATATTGTTTTATTACCCTTTAAATGGTCCCACGTTTGTTAGAAAAGTGCATTAGTGGGTTTAGCGTTAGAGTATTAGGGTTGTTCCCATGAAAAACGTATCAAATCTCTACCAAACAGCTTGTTATTCACTCTTGTTTGGTGTTTTTTGGATTGGATAATTGAAATATGAAGAAACAAGATATCATAGCAATTTAACAGTTAATTCATTTAACCTCAATAGCATGTGAAAGCTTCAGTAGCATGTGGAAGAACCATATACAGTACAGCCACAGCAGCCTGGCACCACTTTCTCATGCAGCTTACAAGTTTGATCACACATTGCAGTGGACTGACGTCCCCATCTTCAACCACAATTTGTTGCAAGTCAGCCAGTTTGGCCCCTGATTCTCAGCGCTGGGGTGCTCAATTATTTCATGGTCCTAACCCACATTCTCAAATCTGCTGCTCTAAAGGGAAATAAGCAGGTTTCCAAAGGTATAACATTTATTTCCAAGAAGCAATGTTGCAACAAAGAACTAATCAACCAAATGCTAATTTATTTGTTTTGTACCAAGTTTATCTGGTGAGGACAAAACTTTGGATAAATAATACTTTTTTTTTTTACATTTAAATAACCAAGTTTAGCAGAACCAAGTTGGCATAACCAATTAAAGTAAAACCAGCTTTTAATTTCTTATTTAAAATATCTAAACTCAGAAGCACATTACAGTGTTTTTGCTCATTATATCTTCAATTTATTAGTTTCTGTTTTTAATTTGGGTAAAATCTCACGTCTTTTATTATCATCTCTGAGGATTCTGTAGATGTTTGTTTTGCCAGACTTGGTCATTTTGTTCCTTAGCACCAGTGCAATTTAAATAAGCAATGTTTGCTGCAAAGACCTCTCACCAAACCTGTTTTATTATTTTATTTTTCATTT
The DNA here is from genome assembly GCA_031762415.1 of Simpsonichthys santanae. NCBI lineage: Eukaryota > Metazoa > Chordata > Actinopteri > Cyprinodontiformes > Rivulidae > Simpsonichthys > Simpsonichthys santanae. The sequence goes on from JARVLU010000001.1 coordinate 21,415,577, forward strand.
TCCAAGGCAACAAAAATGTTAATTATGACGGCTGTGTTAACAGCTTAATGAAGGACTATTCAAACATTCCTGCAGCAGAACATTAAATCTCTTTCTAAATAAGTCTGAACTTGACAATTAGGTTCAGATTGCACCAGTCAATTATCTAATTAAATCTTTTAAGTTGAATGTGTTGCACCCAAATAACTTTTCTCTTTCTCATGTTTGGACAAACTATTTCCAGCTAGAAAAGCTTTTTTTTTTTTTTTTTTTTTTTGCAGAATGTCTTTTAGCAAAAGCACGTTTGGCCTAACTTGTTTTCTTAACTGCTTGCCATTCTCTTAAATTTTCTTTTTTACACATTTCCAACACAAAACAAAAAATCTTTTGTCATCACAATCGAGATCCCATGATCAAGATGCTGTTTCCACTTAAGAATCTGCCATCAAATATTTATTATTGAGTCTTTTTGAAGTCCAGGAGAAAGACTTTTAATCATTCATTTTATGGTGCTTTCAATGGCCCCAATGTAAATCTACAGCCTCCATGCCAATTCCCCCATGTGCCGTTAAAGCTGATCATTTGGGTGCGGCATTAATTATTTCTTTCTCATGAGCCATAAATACAACGGGCCTAATTGAGCATTAAATTATTCCAAGTTAGACGTTTCAGGTTTGAAATTTCACGGAGGCCACAAGAAGGACCTGACTTCTGTACTTTTCCACAGCTGAGTCAAATGGAGATTTTAACTTGACAGTAACGCTCAACCCCCAAACCTCCATAAAGCCACTGCAGTTTTGGAAACCTTGACTCAGAAAAAGAAACTAGACCTTTTCACACCTGTCCTAACCAATAAAACGCTTTAAAATTTGAATCCAGATCTCGTTGTGACGTGCTGAGCACTTTAACGAGCACTAATCAAACTGTCGAGCCGTGGCCGCATGAGTTGGGTTGAAAATGCATGCACCTCCTCTTCTGCTAACGCTCCCTACACGCAAACGACTCCAGTCAGGAGACCGCTTTTCAGAACTACAGCAGCTCGACAGCCAGGGAAAACACAAACGACAGAAATTAACACGCAGCGCTGATACAGAACCCAAAGAGAAGACAAATGAGGCCCGACTCGGCTTAGCTTGGCTTGGCTGTAACGTGTCACACTCTTCCTGTGTAGGGAGAACCAGGACTACCAGGGCTGCCTGGACTCCCAGGAATAAAGGTAATTGCTTCGCTGTTTTCATCCCCCATCCTGTCATCTCCCTGTTGTCCCTGTCCAGCCGCTTCAGCCCACAGCAGCACTCCGCTGACCAACTGTCGTTTCTCAGACATGATAGAATGCTCCTGCCAGCTTGGCTTTTTTTAAATGCTTTAAGGGATTAGCAGCCGGGATTAAAATGTTCCATCTGCAACAGTTGCAGTGACACAATAATGCATTCAACGCAGCGAAACTTGAGGATTTCACTGCTTCTGATCTGCACGTGCCAGAATTCTGCAGGATAATTGTTCCATTAAGGCTTGTGAATAGCATCCCCATGGTAAGAGCTTTATCCCAGTTCCTGGTAGCTGGAATTAAGGGAGCTGGTGCAAAATGTGCCAAACGGTATTGTCGTAAAAAGACACGTTTTATTTTTATTGGATTGTGTGGAGTCGTTATGAGCTGTTAGTATCATACCAGCAGTAGACGGCAGTCACAACAATCTCACTTTGAAGAATTAGGCACCATTGCTCACAAAATTATCAAGATACATTTTAGACAGAGTACATCCAAAACATACCAGACCTAAAAATGTGTCACAACATTTCAAGCAAATGCTTTGTTATGACAAAGCTGTTCAACTGCAGGACCAGGGCTGGTGCTGGAGCTGATTCTTATCTGGCTCCAATTAAAAAAAAAAAAAAGACTGTGTTGGTTTTCCACAGCTGGTGAGCCACCTCATTCCATCTCATTAAACGTCTCCTTCCACTAAATGATCCGTTGTATTTGGTTGAGTTTCTGTAGAAGATCAAAGTTCAGTTCACAGGGTTTGACCTTTTGATTCATGCAAACATCTTCATATCAACGATCATCTTCATAAACACTGTTTGAAACAACAGATAGTGTTTGTGAATGTGCTCTTTTCTGTTTCTTTGGTTGCATTTGTAAATACTACAGACGCCTGTTACACACAACTTTTTATCAGAACCTCTTAACACCAGGAGGGGATAATAAAAGAGCTTAAATTGTTTATAACTAGCATTTGAAGCTGTGTTTATTAATTCAATTGGAAACAGACATTTAAAAGAGCCTTGTGTTGCGCTCTGATCCGCTACGTGAAAAAAGACACACCAACCTCAGGAAGATGACGATAAGCTCAATATTCCACTGCTAATATGATTTCTTATTCACTTTGAAGCAAAACACTTTGGTTTTTAAGTTAGCAGTGACACTGTGAGTAGAGCATTTTCATTGGTGGCTTTTGGCATAACTTGTGTGCCACCTCAATGTGGGCGGGGTCGTCACAGTGTGGCCACCTGAAATTTTTGCGACGCTATTTTCTATCTAAGCCAAACACAACAACAACAACAAGTGAAATAAAGTGGAAAATGCTGCCATATTCTGCCACAGTTTCCAATGTGGTCGAGTTGAGGCCGGCTTCCCTCGGCCGGTCGAAGCCTGTAAATTGAGTTCATTTCATTTGTCATCAGCCAACAAACATGAAAACATCTGAACCTCCTCAGTACCACTGCACAGTAGTCCCTCGTTACTTCACAGTTCGTTTTTCGCAGACTCACTCTTCCACAGTTTTTTTTTTTTTTTTCTCAGAGTAAGATGGAACATGACACACAATTAGATGATTGATGGATGAGCCACAACAGCAGCATGGATTTATTTAAAATAAATTATTTTAAATGATTTTAGCAACTGTGTGCAGCCCACAGGTGCAGGGAGAAGCTCCCTCCTGCAACCTGTCATGATGTTCGCTCTCTGTCACACCCACATTTCTTCTTTGTGAAGGGTTAACCCTTTGCTGTCCTACTGCGCTTAGCTCGTTTAAGAGTTTAGAAACATATTTGCAGCAGTAACACACAAATTATTAAAATATCATACATTGTGATTTCTGGATTTTTATTTTTATTTTTTAGATTATGTCTCTCACAGTGGACGTGCACCAAAGATGAAAATTTCAGACCCCTCCATGGTTTCTAAGTGGGAGAACTTGTAAAGTCACAGTGTGTTCAAATACTTATTTTCCTCACTGTAATATCTATATATATGATACTAAAATAAACTACTATTTACTACTACTTTGTAGTAGTAAGTACTTTGTACTACTAACCTTACTTTGCAGTTTTTTACTTATCTCAGGGTGGAGTGGCCCCTAAACCCCGCGATAAACGAGGGACTACTGTTATTGGTTTATTGACTGCCATTTGGATTAATATCTCTTTAAATATTTTTATTCCCAGTAAATAAAAAAAGAAAGTTGTGGTTGTGAGGTTTTATAAAGTTGGGTTTGATTCTTGAGAAGGAGGCACTTGTGATTGACGTCTCTTTCTGGCCAGTCCGTATCTGTCAGTCTGCTGACATCAAATCTTCAGCTCGCTTCGAGCCTGGGTGGAGGTGGTCATAAGAGCCGAGCTGGGAGTGGGTGGCGTCACCCAATGGAAAGACTATGAAGCTGTGCAGAGTCCAGCCAATCCCCCCTGCCACCCAGCAGCGTTTGTGTCAAGTTAGCCAAGTCTCTGTGCTGCGGAGCCAAAGCTTACAACAGAACTGGTGCTGATTGAGCTCTGACTCCAGTTCAGCACTGGACTACGTTAGATGGAGAAAAAAAAAAAAAAACCTCAGAGAGCATCTTGTTTTGTTGCTAACAAGAGCACCAGCCCTGGAAAAACTCCCCATGAGAATTTCCCCCTGATTCTCTAAACCAGGGGGTTTCCAGCCCTCGTCCTTGAGGAACACCATCCTGCATGTTTTAATTGTTTCTCTGCTCCTACACACCTGATTTTAATTAATGGGTTAAATAACAGGCTTCTGCAGAACATGAAGTAATTGTTTTTGAATCAGGTGTGTCGGAGCAGAAAAACAACAAAACATGCAGGATGGTGTTCCTCAAGGACCAGTGTTGGGAAACACTGCAAACTTAGTCTTCCCTGACTTTTATCTGCTGTAGGTAAGATTCTGACTTCAGCTTAAACTAAATTTAGAGGTCTCTCAACTGCTCCTGTAAAAAAAATGACTTCAGAATGTTTTTCAGGACAGTTTTATTTCATTCTTCTTAGTGTCAGTGAAAGAAAGCAGCAGAAGCTAAATGCAAAAACAGCACATAACTCCGTGCCACCGTCCGTTAGGAGAACTGTAACCACACTGATGTATTTCAGGGCCATTAGCTTGAAAAATAACGTGTGAATGCAGGGGATGCTCGCGCAGGCATGATGCTGATGCTTGTTACTGTTGTGTTTTCTCTTTACACGCCTCTAATGTGCTGGCCTTGTAAAAAGCACCTTTCATTTTTTTTTACACTTTTTATATACTCCTGTTTTTACTTAAGAGGCCTGTTTGCTTGATGGATTCTAACATTAT
>JARVLU010000001.1:21431623-21464312 GCA_031762415.1 Simpsonichthys santanae
CCCCCCCCCCCCCCCCCCATTGCTGAAACAACAGGAAAATGATGCAGCTGAGATCCTAAAAATTTAAATGTCCTTCCAGTAAAAGCTGAATTCCCACATTTAAGTTGACCCAAGAAAATAAAGAAATGAGGCAAAAGTTTGTGCAGAGCCAAGTCCAAATGACCCTGAAGCTAAATATATTAGCATCAGTGATTAACGGTTTTAACATTAGTTTTCTGTCAGGTGCTTCAATAATTGGATTAGGAGTTCCCAGCAGATGTGTTAACTGTGGCGGTAATTGCAGTTTGTCTCTAATATTGCTACCCTCAAGTGAAAGACAAACTTGTATTTTTTTTTCTTTTTTTTTTTTTATTTTTTTTTTGTTTGTTTCTTTTGTTTTGTTTTTATTCTTACCACAATAGATCAATATTGGTGCTTTTTTTTTTTTTTTTTTTTTTACAAATTGTAAATTTAAGTGATTTTTAAGTAAACTATCAACAGAAACTTCTCAGACAAAATGTTAAACGTGGAAAATTGATTACTTGTTTTGTTTTTAATCACGGGAGACGATCTGTTTGCCAGAAACAATGTCCTACACTGTCTGTTTACAAGAGAAATTCATGAGTGCCCTTGAGCAAGTTTTTGGTTGAGGAACCAGAACAGGTTTCAAATGTTGTGCAAAGGAAGCTTTGCTGCTGAGAACTTTGTACGTAAAATGCTGTTAAGTTGTTTTGTTCTTGAAGAATATATATATAATTTTTTTATGTATATCCTTTTCAGATTGTCGGCCCTCCAGGGCCACCAGGCCCCCATGGGCCCCCAGGACCTATGGTGAGCTTCTTACCCTGATACTATTGCTCCATGAAAGTTATGAACAGAATTAGTGACAACAGGCAACAACCCCTGGGGAAGTCAAACTCCCACCCTGAAGGGGTCCAACTTACTGCAGGACACATGAACCAAACTCTTGCATGGCTTGTATAGGGACCAAATAACCCATAGCAATTGGCAATCAATCCCATATTCACAGAGCACCTCCCACAGTGCACCTCGATGAACAGTCAAATTCGTTCTCCAGGTCCGCAAAACGTATGTCGACTGGCTGGGCAAACTCCCATAACCCCTCGAGGACCTTAGTAAGGGTAAAGAACTGATCCAGCGTTCCACAGCCAGGAAGTAACCTGCATTGTTCCTCTGGAATATGAAGCTCGATCATCCAGTACCCATGAGTAAACCTTGCTAACAGGTTTTAATAAAGGTTGAATGAATGCAAAAATACCCCTATAATTAGTACACGCCCTCCAGTCCCCCTTTTTGAAGAGGGGAACCACCACCCCAGTCTACCAATCCAGTGGCAGTGCCCCGGATGCCCACGCGATGTTGCACAGGCATGTCAACCAAGACAACCCTGAAACATTCAGAGCTATGAGGAACTCAGGGCGAATCTCATCCATCACAGGAGCCCTGCCATCGTGGAGCTTTTTAACTACCTTGGGTGACCTCAGCTGTGGATTGAGAAGGTCTAAGAAGTATTCCTTTCTCTTCCTGACAACATCACTGGTTGAGGTCAACAGCACCCCGCCCTCACTACTGCTTTCCTCACTTCAGCCACCTGGTGGTTTGCTGGATCAGAGCGGATCGAGAGTCTATCCAAGGCCTCACTGAACTTCCATATCCAAACTTTTGCTTCAACAAGGGTCAGGGCTGCAGCCTCCTTGGCCTGATGATCTCCTCAGCTGCCTACGGCGTCCTATCAGCCAACCAGGCCCGATAGGGCTCTTTCTTCAGCTGAAAGTCAAAGAAAGAGAAACAGCTCATCTCATTCTGCCCAGGACAAAAAAAAGGCAGAATATGGAAAGGAAAACATTTAATTAAGAATTGTAATTGTGCTAAACTTGTTTCTCTCATTATCAGCTCAGCTTCTAGATGAACCTGATTGATGTTGGCAAAGAAAGAAATGTTTCTAAGAACAGAAAAACAAGGTACAGTACGACCTGATGTTTTCCACTTCTGTTTTTCAGGGACCTCATGGCTTTCCTGGACCGAAGGTAAATCAGATGTACAGTTCAAAAATGTCGGCCTAAAGTTGTTTTCAAGACCTTTTTATTCACAGAAATTCAGTTATTCATAGAAAGTATTAGATTGGGACAAAAAAAGAGCAGATGTTTGCAATTTTTAATAGTTTTCACAAATAGCAATATTAACAGCAAACGTAGATTTTAAAGGTAAATAAGGAGCAGTAAAAATATGTTCGTGGCCTGGCAGAACTTTACAGTAGCGTGTTGTAAGTTTATACTTTCCAGGAACCAGCGTAACATCTTGTTTTCATGTTTCACATTCACTTCAATTTCACAGCGTTTTATAAAACAGTTCCGTAAAATGACCGCACAGACCAGTCTGTATTTATGCTGCCTCTGGACAGTCATAAATTCCCAATGGAGCCACATCCCGCACAAACATAAGTTTTCAGCAATGAAGCGAATATTGCAGAACCAAGAGGAGTGGAACAGAACTCAGCTGTGCTGAATTGGAGCACAACGCATCAAATGTGTGACGACATCTCCCTTGTGTCGTTTTCAAAACAAAATGGACGAGCTCAATTTAGCAATTCTCTTTGTGATTATTTTTTTTAATGAAATATGAAGTTGCTGTGTGTCATCATCAAATTTTCCTCAGTAATAAATCAGTTTTTTGTGTTTTTATTTTTGGCTGGTTGGTCACACGGTTGTCATCGCTCCATCCTGCAGGTGTGAAAATACAGCTCTCGAACTCTAAAATTTTAGGAAACTAAGGGTTCAAGATGGGTTTGAGATTTCCCGACAACTTTGACTAATTTGAGAGAAAATTAGTGACAAGTTTTGTGAACTTGTTCAAAATTCACGCAACAAGTCTGCAACTCACAGAAGGAAACCGAGAACTTCTGTAAATGTTGTGAAACATTTTGGAGACTCCCTTGCAAACCCCATTAACAATTTTTTGCTAGTTGTGACAGCCCAGTGAGATACTGGTTTAAGATACCCTGATGCATGCTCAATAATCCAGGTAGAAAAATAAAAAAAAGCTAAGTCTGGTCCTCTGGACATTCAAAAAACAAAACTTTCGGACGAAAGATGAAACATTTCTACTGTTTTTTTGCTTTTTGTTTTGTTTTTTTGAATGTCCAGAGGACCAGACTTAGCTTTTTTAGATACTGGTTTAAGGTTTGTTGTAAAAGGCTTCCAGCTTCCAGCTGCCGTTCACTAACAAAACATGTTATTTAATGACTCCAGAGTGCACCAAGAAGATAAGAGACTGGCACAGATGGTATAATCGATGCAACAACTTTTCCTCTGCTTAATTTTTTTATTCGCCAGTTGAAGGCGGGACATATTATGGTATAGTCTCGTACCATAGGTCCGTTAACTTTCTCTTGTCCGAGCCATAACTTCTGATCCACTCGACAATTTAAACTTGATACAACTCTGTACCACCACTAGATGCGTCGTGTACACTTTTCACCACCCCAGCTCTAATTAAGATCACACACGAAGGTCAAATGTTATTCAAGGTCTTTGCTTGTACGGGACATTTCTGCCGATTGCTGTATAATACTTTGTCAACGGGGGGGTATGATGTGCCATATTTGATAGTCTTGTTTGTTTTTTTACAGGGGGAGCCTGGTTTGCACGGTATGAAGGGAATGAGAGGGGAACTGGGACACAAAGGGGACCGTGGACCATTGGGCCTCCCTGTAAGTACCACGATAAAATACAGACCATTTTTATAGAAACCCGCTGATGTCTTTAACAACCCTGTGAAATGTTTTAGTTGTGCCTAAGTGTGAACATTTAAGTGTATGTTTATGTACATGTGTGCGCCTTCTCCATTTTCTGTCCTCATTTTCATTTGCGCCGACTGACAAACTTTGCCAAGCTGCCTGTAACACACAGTGTAATTGAGCTGTTGTACACCCTGCCATCAACTTGTCCTAATAACAATGTTGATCTGGTACTAATCCCGCCTTGTTCATGTCACTCATACCTCCATAACCACACAGGGAGCCTCCGGCTTGGACGGCAAGCCCGGAATTAGGGTGAGTGTCATGTGATCAAGAGGCTTCGCCACCCAACGTCTGTCTACTTCTCTCCCTCACCATACAGTCCCCCCCCCCTTGCCTTTTTTTCTTCCATTCATTTTTTTGTCATGTCACCTTATTATTTGCCACAAAAGCCAATAATACAAGCTTTTGTTGTACTTGACAAAGATCAGTCTTATGAACTGAACAGAGTTTAGTTTTCTGGATAGAGACCGTACAGAAAGCTGTTACAGTGAACATTTCAAGGCTCTTGTTTTGTCCCGTTTTGCATTAACTGAGCATTAACACACTCATACATTAACAGTCAGCAGTGTTGTAAATGTCCTATGTGGCCAGTTGCACGTCTCCTACAGTAGCTGCGTGTGCCAGATGTAGCCCAGACACAACTGTTGCAGAAGCTTTGTTTGCTTGGGAAGTTATTCAGACCTGCTCTTAATCTGAAAATGTAGATTTACCACAACACTACTCTCTGCAGGGCATGGACGGACCTCCAGGTCCAGCTGGTCCAGCTGGACCAAAGGGTGACATAGTAAGACTTATCACCTTCATTGTTTTATTTTTATGAAATTTATTTGAAGCTGTCTTTTAGGGATTTTTTTTAAATCATTTAATGCAATTTTCATTCATTCTTAGGGGGAAAGAGGAGTACCAGGCGAACCGGGACCCCGAGGCCCTTATGGACTACCAGTAAGTCTGACAAGAACTAAATTTATATTAAGTCAAGTCTAGGTACAGTTGTGTTTAATAAAGTTTCTGATCTAACGCAATGTTGTGAGCTTGTTGGTATAATAAATTATTTAATTATATTATAAAATGAAATGTTCGTTAGTGCCATTACTGGGGTTGTTCAAGCTAAATTCTTATATTATTATGAACTTCCATTCATTTTATATTGTTTACACCATTTTTATTAATCTGAGTCAGTACAAGAAATTGAAGGTCAGTTTTGCGTCAACAGTAAAACTCTTTTTTTTTTTTTTTCTGCAGGGTTCAGCTGGAACACCAGGACTGGATGTAAGTCAGCGTAATTTTTTTTTTTTTTTTCCTTTTAAATAATTTTAGAAATTGGTAAAGATGTTATTTAAATGTTGCACTGCATCTGATATTAATTAGGTAATTAAGAACAGTTGTGTTAACAGACTGGGGGCAGTCTTTGCCTCAGGTGGAGGAGTTCAAATGTCTTGTTCAGAAGTGATAGTAGCATGGAGCAGAAAATGGATCGACAGATTGTGGCTCATCCTCAGTTGTGAGGGCTTTACTTCAGTCGGTCGTGCTTAGGAAAGTGCTTAATCAAAAGGCAAAGCTCTTGATTTACTGGTCTGTCTACGTTCCAGTGCTCACGGATTGTTCTGTGGTTTGGATCATGACCAAACGAACAAATTCTTGGATACAAGCCACTGAAATAAGCTTCCTTCGTTGGGTGGTGGGGCTTAGTCTTAACAATGGGGTGAGGAGCTCTGTCATTCAGGGAGAACTTGAAGTAGAGCCACTGCTCCTTCACATCGAATGGCGTAAGTTGATGTGGTACAGGCGTCTGCCTCTTGGACACCTCCCTTTGGAGGTTTTTTGGGGCATGTCCCTTTAGGATGAGACTCGGGGGCAGACCCAGAACTCACTGGAGATATTGTGTATTTTCTCTGGCCTGGATACACCTTGAGGTCCCCAAGGAGGAGCTGGAGAATGTCACTTGGACGTACTGCGGTCAGTGAAGGGGTTGACCCCAGATGCAAGCAGACACAATGAGCTCAAGTAAAAAAATAAAAATAAAAAACTGGTTTTATTAAATAAATGAACACAAAGGACTGAACACATGGAGCACAGCTGTGGTGTAGTGATGTAGTCTACTTGACAGGCTGGTATACGACTTATACCCACTAGAAAATCTTGGGAATTTCCATATACCCGCTTAAAAGTGTCCAGTGACACAGTACGTAACGTGATATGTCATTGGGCACATAGCTTGATATGTTAAACAGCCGTTCAACGCTTCCATAACAATCTGTCTGTATGTAGCGCTTGTTTATTACATTCGCTTTTACGAACTAGTGCAAACTCTTCACTGGAGCACAGGAGGGAAGACCATGACATCTGACAGGTAGTCAAGCCAACAAACTGCTGTTAGAGTGGCGAGCAGAGATGGTTAAGTAGAGCGGGGGAGTGTGGAAAGTGGCAGCACCTGGTAATTATGTATTGGAAACAGGTGTAAGTGGTAGCTGGCTAATGAGAACTGACACATGGGAGTGGAAGGCAAGTCTGAGATTGTCATCATTGTATGTTCCCATACAGTGATGAAATTAGTTCTCTTCATTTAACACATCACACCTGAGATACACCCAGGTGGAGTAGTGGGCAGCTATGTAAGCACCCGGGGAGCAATTGGGGATTGGGCTTCTTGCTCAGGGACACCACGACATGGCCTTGGAATGGCAGGGAGTTGAACTGTGGCTCCAAGTCGGCTGCCCTACCTCTACACCATCTCTGTCCTGAAACACAGGCGGCTAAATCAAAACACAAGTAACAGAAGAATAACATAAACCACAAGGAGAAATGAGACTAAAGGATAAACTGAATGAACTAAATAAATAACAGAAAAACACAGACTATGACAGACAGAGGGATGTCTGGGTTTCTCTTTGGGGCACGTTGCCTCCTTGACCCGACTATAGATAAATGGTGGAAGACCAGAGATAAGATGTGCTAATGTTCTGTGCATCCATTGATTCTATGACGTTGATGTTTTATGCAACTACACACCATCAAACTTATTATTTCCATGAATACCTTCTTGCAGACTGCTTTTATTTTTTGCCTTGTTTCCTTTTCACCTCCCTTCAACTTCAGACTTCTTTGATCTTGATGTATTTTTATGGAAGCTTCTATGGAAATGAAACCCCTCTCCTGTTTTTGCTCATTAAAGACAGAGTTTGATTAAGTGAAGTTGTACTTTCACAGGGGTTGCCAGGCTTAAAGGGAGATAAAGGCAACGATGGTGAAAGAGGAGAAAAGGTAGATGTAGATATGGCGTGTGTTATTACCACTAACACTACAGAGAACTGATGTCAATGGACAGTGTAGTTATTTTATAAATATTTGTTGGCTTTGTAGAATTTTTTTACTCTCCCCAAGTTTGAGTTTCTATATAAAGACTAACTATACAAAGAAAGGTTCAATTCCCATTATCATAATGAATTTATTTTATTTTTGCAGAAACTGTTTAGCTGTTTGCTTCATACATAAATGAACCAATTGGTTTACAGTTTTGGAATCCAGCCTTGGAATAAAATGTTGTTCCAAGTTCTCTCAAACCAGCGTTTGTTTTCGTCTTTTCAACAGTTTCCCATCTCATTGTTTAAAATTTGATCTCATTATCAAGCATCACAAAGTGAAATCAACATGTTTACCACAAACATGTCCATTGACAACATGCTCTTCATAACCATTTTGCTGTCATTTTGTGTGTTTTACATGCATGAACCTCAAGTGTTCCCTTTCACTTCCCCTGTTTCCTGAGCCTGTTGGAAACCTTCCATTGCCTTTTTCATTTTACCACACTGGTTCCTCTCTTTCTGTAATCGCCATGTTTGTTTTTGTTTAAATGACTAAAAGGTGTAAAGTATTCCTAAAAATCCAACAAAGTTAAGTCAGGTCCACCGGACTGTTTCTTGTTGTTCAAACGTTTTGTTTTTCGTTGAACGAAGGTTATTGACCATGAAGCAGGATGTTTTGAACCACTTTGGCCATGACTGCCTCAAACGAGTCAGTGGGGGAGAGGGTGGGCTCCAGAAACCATCTTTGTGCCATCAAACTCATTGACCCGCTATGTGAAGGTGCTTTTAAGACTGAGTTTGTTGTGGCTCCTCGAACTGATGAAGTCTTTTGGATGCAAGACGAAAACTTTCAACAACAGAAAACCCCTCCAGAGGACCTGACTCAACTTTGTCGGATATTAATTAATCACTAATTACAGATGACTCTTTTAAACAACCTCAGTTTGGAGAAATTATTTAATTTTAAACAGTCTGATGAGCTATTGACTAGTTTAAGAGGATCTGACGTTAAAGTTGATTTGAGCGTTTCAAGCGAATGCTGTTTTAAAACCTTTATAGTGCTTTTAGTTTTGTGGTTATTCTTGCAGAACTATAATATTCCCACCAAAAGTGCTATAGCTAGCTGCTGCTGCCCTTTGTTGCACTTGCTAATAGCTACATTATTCAGTGTAAACAAATGTAATGTAAAATTGACAGTGAAGTAAAGTGGTTTTTAAGATTGACATATGTCAAGACACCAAAACACAGGGTTTATAGGGGTGCTGAAACCCTTGTACATGCTTGAGTTTCAATGTGGAATTTTCAGGGTTTTAGAAACGCTTGAATTTATGAGGCTGAGATAATTCAGTGGTCAATGCTATGGCCTCATAACCTTGAGGCTGCTGGTTCAAGCCCGTGTTGCTTCAGGATGGGCATCTGTCATAAAACAATCGTCAAATCTTTCATGCAAGTTCGTTGGCTGTGGTGACCCCTGAAAAAGAGAGCAGCCAAAAGAACAAGAACAGGAAGTGCTTGAATCTTGAATAAAGTGCTTGAAGCTTTAACTGAATTTGTTTCTTCAGACAATGCTGTCCAAGCTCAAATACATTTTTTTTTTAAACAGCAGATATTTGCTTTGGTCCTGTCTGCGTTTGAAGTAGTCATTCACTTTTCATTCCAGTAAAAATTTCCAAACAGATGTTGTTCAAAGAGATATTTAAATTTGCCGAATCCTATTTCCTAGTCACCTTTTCCACTATTCCTTGGCCCTTAGTTTGAATTCTTGAGGGGAAGTGGTTCTCATACTTTACTACAAAACATGACATCCCTTCAGGAAGCTGATATACTCCATCGATCGTAACAGATTCCTTTTATACAAACTGGCATGACGTCCTGTAATGGACTGGTGACCAGTCTTAGTTGTCCCTTGCCTCTGACCCAATGAATACTAAGGATAGTACCACCTTTCTGTGATCAAATGGGTATACAATGTGAATAAATTGTCACTTTTGCTATAAATACAATTTAACAACGATTGGGATACATGAAATTTAGACAATACAAGGATTTACCTGAGAAAACTAATTTATAAGTTTTTGCTAGCACAGAACGTACTCATTGGTTTGAAATGTTCCTCTGTTTAATGAGCATGAAAGCCCTACTGTTTCACCCATCACTGCACACTCCTATAACTTGACATGAATGTTCAAACTGTAGGGTTAGGGCTACATTAAATGGTATAGCTATAGGGAACGTGGGGAAAAGGATTCGGCAGTTCTGTATGCACATGAGAACAGTTCAGAACTTTCCAGAGTGTTCTTGAACTTGAATTGTGCTTGTTTCTCTGGAGGATGATTTCCCTGCTAGTCTTTCTCATCCTTTGTGCCCTTGACACCACTTTAATAATGAAGTGTTTTCCACTTTTCCCTTTCTTGTTCCCCTTTTCTTGTCCTCCGCCTTTTAAAAACACCCAAATCTGCCTGGTATCACTCTCCTACCTAACCTATCTGACTATGTCCTTTTTACCTCTGGTGGGCCACAGAAAGCCCTCTTTAATCCCTTCGTGTGGTTGACATAATTGTTGAAAAATGAATTTAACTTGACTAAACACTTGTATCCGCAGGGGGAGAAGGGAAAGAAGGGCAAAAAAGGGCCTAAGGGCGAGAAAGGAGAACAGGGTGCTCCGGGATTAGATGCACCCTGCCCATTGGTATGTCTCAACTGTGAGCTGGAATTTGCGTATACCAGCCATGAAGAGCAGATGCTCTAAACAGGGAGGAGCTCCTTTTGGGTACACTGAGACCAGTTTTGTCGAATTGAAATTTAGAAACAGTCTTGACACACTGTCTGGAGCTTCATCATAACTGCAGTTTGGACACAAAACTTGCTGGTAAGACATAGTGGAATCAGCAAGCTCACAGGGCAGCTCCTCTCTGACCCTCCCCATGGTTCTGTCACAGCGGACAGATGAAGGGGGTTAAGGATCTTCCACTTCTCTCTTAGTAACACTCCTAGGTCATCTGTGCAAACAGGGTTTCCGGGGATTTAAGGGTGAAAAGGGGGAACCAGGTCAGCCAGGTCTGGACGGGCTGGATGCCCCGTGCCAATTGGTACAGTATTTCCCTCTTTCCTAAAACTTCTTACCTATGCATGTAATTCACCTGCAGGCCATTACTGACCCACAAATTAATGCATGATGCGAAAACTTGACAAGCATGGTCATTTTAATCACAATTTCACTTTAAAGATAGCTTAAAACAAACATATACAGTATATAACTAACATCTTTACTGCAAGCAGCCTCTTTTAGATTATGTACATCGTTCCATGTGAGGTCTACAATATCAATCAGTGATCCCCAGTTCTTTAATGCAGTGGTTCCCAACCGTGGTCCTTGAGGAACACCATCCTTCATGTTTTAATTGTTTCCCTGCTTTGATACACCTGATTTGAACGAATGGGTGATTAACAGACTTCTGCAGAACGAAGTCATTAAATAACTGAATCAGCTGTGTTGGAGCAGGGAAACAACTGAAACATGGAGGATGGCGTTCCTCAAGGACCAGGGTTTGGAACCGTGGCTTTAATGTATCCTTCTAACTGATTCCTGTCCTTACCCTGATTAAAGCTAGGATTAAAAAGTTCCCTAAAATGTACCCTTCCCTGCTGGGTTCTCTTAACTTGACGCTAACACAGATCCCATAAGTTAGCCATGCTAAAAGTGCTTGGATCTCTGTCTCAACCCGTTAACTTTCCTTTTTTTCTTCCTGTTTGTACCAATTGGGCCAGACCACTACCAAAAAAAAAAAGATTAAAATATTTGCTGCAGACCTACAGTGTACTATGTGTATTCACTAGTTTTTGGTTTGTTTGATTTTCTACTGCTGAAACAATACATGACAATCCTGATGCTTTTGGTAGAAAATTGGGTGGTTTTAAGTTTGGGGACATGACAGTGATCTCATATCTACACACACTGAAAGGGTTAGGTCATAAAAGGTAAACTTTACAACTTTTCAAGTTACATAATTTTCATTTCCTTACACATCCATTTAATTGTTTTTTTTTTTATTATTATTATTACTCAAGACAAACCTGTTTTGTTTTAGTGTCTCCAAATGCCATGTTTTAAACAGTAGACTCTTCATAATGTGCATGAGGTTCATATTGTTGTGTATTTTGTGCATGATTGATGTAATTTGTATTTTTAGACTAACATTCAGAGTTACAGTCAGAATTCAGGCAAACATTCACAATCTTTAACATTTACGGCAATCAAAATGTTTACTGAATTACTGTATATGGAGACCCTCCAAGGCTCCTTTTCCACTAGATTCAGACCTCTTTATGGTCTTTATGACCTACATGACCTGTTAGAACATGGCTGGATTGCAGCAAACTAGATCATCTTCAAATATAAAGGCAATCATGATCTTGGTACTCTACAAATTGTTTTTACTGCTATATTTTTACATCATCTTGCCACACTATGTACCTAAGCAGCACATTTCCATGATAATTACTGTGTACACCAACAATCGCACCCCATACTGACATGATTCTCTTGAACATGTCAGGGTTCAGCAAAATGTAGAAGATTATGCCATGTGAAGGTGTCACTGACGGCCTGATGGGATCGTAGCCTGGGCTTGAGGTTCAAAATGTTTTTCTTTCAAAAAAAGTTAGCCTCCGACACTATAGATAAGAAACAAATCCGGAATACAAATCTTTAAGTCGCTTTAGCACCAGACCAGAGTAAGATTCGGAAAAACTTTAGCAAACTGAAACTCTAATCACTTCCTAATGGAAACTATAACCAGATAACTAACTATAAAAACAGCCTGATAATGATTTGGATATTACTGAACGTTATTTTTTAAAATCATAACAGCACGTCTACCAAACTTACTCCAAAAGAAGTCAAGTTTAATAAACTTTTTTCTTTTTTGACTGAATACTTAAATCTCTGGCAAGTATTGTGTGTTTTGTGTAATTATTTTATTAATGAGGCTTGTTTGTAAGAAGTTACCGTAACACGTTATGTTACACGTATTAACAACAAACCGTACGGTAAATGTTTCAGTTCTCATTGTTACTTTTGTGTCGAACAGGGCCCAGATGGATTACCGATGCCTGGTTGCTGGCAGAAGGTAAGATAAGCTCAGGCAGGATGTATGTGTTTTTATAGACTTTAAACTTAGAAGCATAAACTTTACACAGTGAGCAAAAATGTGCTTGGTTTGTCTATTTAACATTTTTTGGCTGTGATTAGTTCATTTAGTTTTTTTTTTTTAGTTTAAGAAACTTTAAGGCTCTTAATATTTTGTTCACTCAGTGGAAGTTAATTTTTTTTTTATGTGAGATACAACTTATCTGTGTTTGCATGGTGTTTCATTGATATTAAATAAATTGTTGATAATTCATTATCAATATATGTGTGCTGTGTGAAACATCTCACCGAGTTAAAAACTAAATGTGCAACTCAAAGGCCAAATCCCATTTTGTAGTGTTGCCTCATCCCTTTGGCTACTAATTCAAAGTCTGAATGAGTAGAATATTCCACCACAAGCTGAAACACCTTTTAAAAAAAGCTTTTGCCTCATCAGTTGATGAACATCAATAGATTTAAAATTAGCAACAACAAAAAAACTGTTGAAGAACTTTGTGTTTGGTTGATTATATATTTTTTATGAC
The DNA here is from genome assembly GCA_031762415.1 of Simpsonichthys santanae. NCBI lineage: Eukaryota > Metazoa > Chordata > Actinopteri > Cyprinodontiformes > Rivulidae > Simpsonichthys > Simpsonichthys santanae. The sequence continues at coordinate 21,444,398 of JARVLU010000001.1, forward strand.
AATGTAGTAGCTCATATTGTTGGAAAGCCTCTTTATTTCCCCTAAAGTGCTGCCACATTTGTAAGGAAATTACATTTATGGGTTCAGAAGAGTTAAGTATGTCGGGTGTGTTCATGAAAATCTTTGCAAATCTTCCCTGCCAAACAGCTTATTCTACTATAGACCAATGTTTGGCATTGTTTTTTTGGATAGGATTATTGAAATCTGAAGAAACTAATAACTCTGTTACCAATTTAGCAATTTGTTCATTTAACACACGGGGCCTAGTAGCATGTGGAAGAACCATACACAGCCACAACTTACGTCAAAAGCTACTAATCACGTACTCCATCATGTGGCCGTCATGCTTGAGATAACAATAGTTGATGTGACAATAAAACATTTTTCTTGGAGAAATGTTTATATTTTTGAGTTCTTTGCTAATGCAGCTCAAACCTGTTTATTTGAAACGTATCCCTGGAAAAACAAATTTTTTAACCCCTACTGCTTTACCAAACCAAGAGACTTGGGAACCCCTAACTCCACAGAGTAAATAACAGAAGAGTAAGATAGAAGGGGTTAAATGGGATTCGGCCAAAGTCGGGAAATCATTTTCAAGTTTCAACCTTGTAATTTTCGCTTCTGTTTTTTCTTGCAGTGATCGCTCTAACCTGAAACGCATGGAGTTTGTAAATAATGCTTCTTTTATGGTATTTATAGTTTTTTAATGGAAGTCAAAAAGAAAAAGAAGTCTATGTGTACAACAAAAGAGATAATCTCCGTAAGCTACGTCTACTCACCTCGCTGTGTGGAAACCAACCGTCGTGTGTGTCTGCTGTCTCACATCCACATCACGGTGGCGCTCAGATCCTCGGCTGACGGCAGAACTTGTCTTTAGTTTTTGCATGGCTAAAAACTGGAGCAATGCCATCCAGTCAGATCCTTTGTGGGGGAGGTGAAACGAGGAGTAACTGGACGAAGGATGGATCTGGACTAGCTCCGTAACACCAAGCGCTAGGTGCTGTGTGTTGTTTCGTTTCAACAAGCTCACCACCGGTTCGTGCCGCACCGTTTGCTCAAAGACTAAAAAAAAAGAAGCTGAGCTGAACTTTGCCTCCCCGACCGTTAAAGAAGCATGAGTAGAATATTTAAATGTGATGTATATAAATGTCACTTTTGTGGTTGCATCATTGCTTCAGGAAAACAAAACTCAAAAAGTCCCAAAGCTCTGAAATGGTAATTTTCTGTTTTCCTTTGATCTTCCTAAGGGAGTCACACCGTGGCTGGTAGCCTGAGGTATTTGGTTGGTGTTTCTTGATTTATTGTGGCGACGCCTGCAGAGCGCTCAGCTCTCAGCAGGCTCTCGCTGTTGCACCGTGAGGGTCGACAGCTCCATCAGTTCACTGCCTCCAGCAGACAACATGCATCTCTGGACGAGAGCAGAGGAAACAAATCAATCTCGCAAGGATTTGTGTCTGGACAGGGGTGCTCGGTGATCCCTCCGAGCGAGAGAACAGAAGGGTGGCCGTCGCTTCCCTTCGAGATCAGCCGAAGCTTCTGTCACTTCTTTCTTGACGGACGACACTTCGAGGTCTTCAGATGGAACGCAACCATGTTCTTTTTCTTTTTTCTTTTTTTCTCTGATTTTTTTTTACGCATCATTTGTATTTTTGTGTATGATAGCCTTTGGTGCCTCAAGCTTTTATTCATTCCTTTATCAGAAATGTACAAATTTATATCTTGTTTTGAACCACGTTAATAGTGTATATTTCAGAAAGGGAAGCTTTTTTTGGTAATACATGAGATGACTGAAAAGACATTGCACACTGTTTTTGTTTTAGGGGATGTTTTTAACAAGATAACTTTCACTTGAGCCCACATCGTCCATCTTGACTGTAAAGCCACTGATGGTCTTGGTTTTTGAAGAAGCTTGTTTCCAACTGTCACAAGTCATTGTATGGAGATTTATTTGTACAGTATTGTCAGTTTGCTGCATGAACACAGTTTACTATATAACAGTTTTGCAAGTTTTGGTAATAATTTGAGGAAGTGCATCTAAAACTTAAAGGATCGTTTCAAATTTGGTTTCAGAAATGTTTGATCTAACAGGTTTTTAAGATGTCGCAAGGAAATTTTATTTTCTAACATCTAATACAGTATTTTCTTACATTTCACATATTATCTTAAATTGATCAATATTTTTAGAAGTAGGGTTCTTATGAGCTGTTAATATCAGCTTGTTGAGCTCCGCCGGTTTGCAGTATAATTTGATTCTAAATAAATGGACAAGCTAACGGCTATTCCTGGCGATTCGAGACTAAAGAGCATCTCTGCTGCCCTCAAACGACTCCATCCTTAACATTTTCATAGTTTCATTAATGCTATTTTAAAGCTTTATGTTGAAATCATTTTCACAATTCAGGATATTGTTTACAGAGAATTTTGCTAGCATGCATAGCATTAGCAGCAGGAGCTAGCTGTAGCACTTTTGATGCATCTTGGGCACTATCATATACAATTCCTGCAGAAATAATAATTTAATGTGACACTAATAGCAATGTAAAAGTTTATAAAATAGCATTGGCATGAATTTCTTTAAACTAGAGTTGTTTAAAGACATCAGTAACCCACTTTGATCTTGGCTGCTACCTTATTAGCGGTTAGCAGGGATTACTTTGAACTGGATCCTGCCAGAACTAAATCTGGGAACTCACTGATTTAGGGTGCTCTCTTATTTTTACTTATTTTGACAGCCCTCTTATTTTGGGGGAGTGGTGGCGCAGAGGCTACAGAAGATGAACCTGTGATCAGAAGGTTGCAGGTTCAACTCCCAGTACCGTCAGCATCAACATGTGAGTAGAAAAGGTGAAACAACCACACCTGCCTCCACCCTCATTTGCCCCACTCTGGGCCCCTGAGCAAGGCCCTTAACTCCCACCATCTGCTCCCAAAAACAAGTCTCTCTTGAAAATGAGTTCTTGTGACTCAGTGAGACTACCTGTATAAATGAAGGGTAAATTAAAAAAACAAAAAAGGTGCATTAACAGGTCCAGTAATAGTTTGATTGGATCCGGTAACTTTCAGGCTCACTAATAATAAAGTTATGAACAAATTTGACTGCCTTGAATTAATAAAATCTATACTGGATAAGTAAACTGAAAATAATTATATAATAAATACTCATTTTAAACATAACAGCCACTTATGAACATCCTAATATAACATAAGAGCTGCCCCTTTAAGTAAGCATTTTTGCTTCTACCCTTAAAAAAACCCTGGAGATTTAGAGCCAGTGGGGGGGCAGGGGGGCGTTGCTTGAGAGCAGTGGTGTGCTTTATTCACACAAGGAGAGCTGTTGGTCAGGATACTTCTTGTTGCTCTCTAAAATTGTTATTGAATCAGATATTTACAAATGTAGGTAAACGTATGTATTTAACAGCCTGGCATCTATTCAAAATTTTCTGACCCCCCCCCCAACCCCTGCTGCTTGCGTTCCAGCATCGTTTGGTTTACAAGTTAAGCACTGGCGGTTAGCTTGTCAATTCACTCAAATGAAACACTATTTTTCCAAACTAAGCAGTTATCTACAACAGTCCAACTGTTAAAACAGTTCATTCACTTTTTCACTGAACCCCACTTCTAAAGAAAACAGAGAAAGCACCAGTTAGATTACACTACGAGCAGAATTACACAGACGTCATGAACTGATCTTCTTCCATTAACACATTTTGGCCAGTTTTGTCACATTCCTAATTCATATGGAGCAAAAATAAACATATTTTTAGATTCAGTTTATTCACTACAGCATGTTTCAAGTGTTAAATTGATCTATTCAGGTGCTTTGCTAAATTTCTTTTGTTTGTTTTCTTGTTTTGTTAAACTGTATAGATAATGTACCGTCGGAGCAGGTACATTAATTCAGCATTTTGAGATGCAGCAACAGGTGGATCTAGTTTTGTATCTTTTCTGTTTGGTTGTAAAGCTCATCTCATGGTGATGGATAGATGTACACTGATCTGGTCAACTGCAGCTCAGTTGTGCATGAACAATCTTTCTTTACATGTTGCAGATTTAAATATGTAATTTTGAGTTTTTTGTGTGCATACAATATGTTTGTGCATTTGATTCAGTATTCTCAATGCTGCGTTATTTATTTTTCTATCATTTCTTCAATGAAGGCATTTTTCAGCATTCCTTTCAGTTTGATTTGTTGATTGTTTGTTGCTCTGACGCTCATAAAGAAACACTACAGAGGGAAGGGAAGCTGCGTGGTACAGATAAGTGTGCTCTCGTTGTGCATTTACTTCAAGTTTGAAGCCTTACCATGACGTGCATACATCTGCTTTTTATCATTTATGTCAAAGAAAATACAACAAAGAACTGATGGTCTGAATAGAGGCGCGGTCGTTGCAACAACTCACGTTAGGTCCGACAGCCTTCGCTCACACTTTCTCTCTTTGTCTCTTTGCATTGAATGTAGATTGAAATGTGTATAGTGGATTATTAATGTACATGTGTGCTCATTTGACAAAGTGCAATTTATACTTTGGTTCATGTGTGTAGCATCAGATGCTGCTTGGAAGAAAAAAAATCCACATTACAGTGATTTATATCTCCTTTTGTTTGGCCGTGAATACCACTACCTGCGACGAAATGTTTATTTACCGGGAGACAAGGAAGCAAACGTTTAACTTAACCTTAATTTACATAGTTTTTGCTTCAAACTCCCCCCACATTTATAATTCAGTGTTATTTCTGTTGCCTTTTACTGAATGTTTTTTTTTTTTTTTTTTTTTGGATTTCCGTTCTTTATTACAGTATTTGTCCTCACAAGGTGCTGTATCTTTTAAACGTGCAGCTATTGTTGTTTTTTTTTAATACTTTTTGTTTGAGTTTGACGTTAAAGTTTAGTTTATGACGCTACTAATAGAAGTGCCAATGTTTTATCAAAAGGAGCTGCACAGTCACACGAGGGAATGTCCAAAAACTCTGGAATATGTAGGTTCTGTTGCAGAAAGGTTCTACTTTAACATTTTACATAAAGACGAAGTAAAAGTACTCCCATCAAAGTAAAGTATTCAACTTGTTCAAGTACAAAGTTAGTGGTAGGATAATACATTTACATTCTTGTCAGATTGTGTGAAATCTTGCAGCTCTTTACGCTCCGGTACGTAACGATGAGTCTAAAGAAAAATCTTCATTGGCACAAAGTTTTAGAAATATTACTTTTCTTTTGGGTTGTGATTTATTTAAAAAAAAAAAAAATCATACTACGTTGTTCCTACCCACTTGATTGACTTTTCTTAAGACCCTTATTATCACAAACTGTATTTCAAGTTGATATTTCATATGACTGTACTGTTGGAGCCAAATAAACAGTCTTTCAAATACACTCAACGCTGTGCCGCTTTATTATTTATTTATTTATTTTCAGAATGCTGTTTGTCGTCTCTTTATTATGTGCCACAATTGGCAGAGACAAGACCCAAGAAAATGCCTGAGGAATGGAGAAGTGTGCTGGTGCCTGTTTTTAAGAAACAGGGTGACGTACAGAGTTGTAGCAAATACAGGGGAATTAAGTTGATGAGTCACGGAGAGAGTTGTGGATGCTAGACTTGGACGAGAACTGACTATTTGTGAGCAGCAGTGTGGTTTCATGCCAAGAAAGAGCTCCACAGATGCCGTCTTTGCTTTGAGAATGCTGGTAGAGAAGTACAGAGAAGATCAGAAAGAACTCCATTGTGTCTTTGTGGATTTAGAATATGACAGGGTGCCGAGGGAGGAGGTGTGGTATTGCATGAGGAAATCGGGGGTATTCGAGAAGTACCGGTATGTTAGACTAGTACAGAGCATGTATGAGGACAGTGGTGAGATGTGCTGTAGGAGTGACATAGCTTCAAAGTGGAGGTGGGAGTGCATCAAGGATCGGCTCTGAGCCCCTTCTTGTTTGCTCTGGTGATGGACAGACTAACGAGGTCAGGCAGGAATCCCAGAGGACTATAATGTTTGCAGATGACGTGATCTGTGGTAGAGTTGCATTTGGGTCCAAATAATCTGAACTGACCCGTCCTCAGCCCGTAGCCATCATCTCCGAACCCCACCCAATCTGACGAATTAACAGTAATTACAGGTCCGAACTCGGAAAAAGAACAATGCTAAGCTTTGACCGCTTATACCACCAACTAATATTAACGGTTGGCGGTTGTGCGCGGCTGAGGAGGCAGAAGGTCAGAGCTGAAGAGCTTTCAAAGCGCATTAAACGCTTCCCCTGCTTCTGCCTGCATTGGACCCTGCAGCTCTGACTTGTCAGATATTTTGTGATTTCACCTGACTGCAGCTGATGGATCGCTGGCAGTAGTCCATCTGAACCCCAGTGTTGACAATGACTCTTGGCTTGAGCAATGCGGTGGCCATTGGTGTCCAAAGCATTTGTAAATACTGTAATGTAACACTCAAGTACTGTACTTGTAACTAGAGACCACTTCCACCACAGATTCTCTTATATTCGGGGGTGGGGGTGTAGTTGTGTTTGCTCCGTCTGAAATCCACAATCATCACCTTAGTCTTCACATTGATGTGAAGGTTGTTCTTCCTGAAGAGTGAACAGGAGGGGACTCAACACACAGCCCTGAGGGGTGCTAGTGCTGAGGGTTATGGTGGAGGAGAAGTTGCAAAACCCGAATGAGTATTTTTGGAGTGCTGAGTTAAAACTTAGGGGTAAAAGAGGCTAAAATCGCCCCTGGTTTGCACTAACGACAGCATTTTCTGTATATAACTAAAAAAGCAAAGTTGATGGTGATCAAAATAACATTCAGACAAAACATTATGAAATGTGTGAAGTTGGAGTTGTTTCAGCTTTTGTCTTGGCCCCGCACCAGCAATCCATTAGATCATCAGAAAAGACCAAGGTAAGATGTTAATCATTCACAACCTTTAAATGAACTCGCATTTCAAATCTTTAAATATTTATTTAAATAGTTTTGTGTCTAAAAATAAAACATTTGTAATATGCTGCTTGTGTTTGTTGAACTTATAAACTGTTGTAAAAATAAAATGTATTTTTGTGCCTAGATTGTAAAAGTTTTTTTTTTTTTTTTTTTTTTTTTTTTTGGCATCTTTCAGCTTCTATACATCAGGAGCAGTGAAGTGCTGCGTGAGCAGAGTGTATATAACAGGTCATTAGTGCTGGAACAGATGTGACTCGAGGACTTTTCCAGCTGTCATCATGCCTGCTGAAAGGTTAGAGAAGGGGAAGACGATAGACCTGAGGAAGAAACACATCGGGTAAGAAAAACTCCCAAAAGGAGTCCAGCTCCTATTTTACAGACGTCAGTCAGCAGTTAGTTTTCAGAAACCTCTTTTTTCTGACATAATTACACTGAGACTTAATTACACTGAGACTTCTGTATGCAAAACTTGAATATTGTACATTTTTACATAATTAAATTCCAGTATTTTAATTTCAGCCGAAACTAATGAACCTCTACTTAAGAGTGGCAGTGATGCAGTTATGTGACAGCTCTTTACTGTAGTAGCCATAACTTCTAATATCAGGCCTTCTAGATCTGAAAGAAGTGTCACATTCGAGTTGATTTCTGCTCCTCTGCAGACCGTCCTGTAAGATCTTCTTCAGCCATGACCCCATCAAGATTGTGCGAGCCAAAGGCCAGTACATGTACGATGAACAGGGACAGCGCTACTTGGACTGCATCAACAATGTGGCTCATGGTAATTATGACTTTATGAACGAAAGTATTTAAATTCTGTAGGGTTATGTAAGCCCTGCTGTCACACTGAGATGAGGACACGATGATTCGGATGGGTTTTGCTGACTCGGGAATACTCTGCAATGCTGATTGCTGCCTGGATTTCTACCAAATTTCAGTTTTCTTGCATTTAAATGATTTATTTCTTGTTGAAAGACATATGAACCCATCTGTTAAGAATGGACTAAATTCAGTGAAATTTGCTGGACGTCGTCACAAGAAGCACATTTACGATTAATGTTGTGGAGTCAAACCAACTGAAGATGGTCGCCACAGCTAACTGATCATGTTTTTACAGACACTGAGCTATAATTTGTGGTGGCGTCTATTCGCCACACGCTGCGTGACGCCTTGTACAGAACATTGTGTTCAACGTTTCACCAGAACTCCACGCAGGGCGCCGAGCGACACGGCTGCCAGATGTTTAACTCAGCCGGGAATTTTTAATCGTGTATAATTTTTTTAAAATCTTGTACGATCTTGTGTTTTTCTCAGTGGGTCACTGTCATCCGGACGTGGTGAAGGCTGGAGCTCAGCAGATGGAAGTGCTCAACACCAACACTCGCTTCTTGCACGACAACCTCGTTCTGTTTGCGCAGAAGCTCCAAGCGACGCTGCCCGACAAGCTCTCCGTGTGCTACTTCGTCAACTCTGGGTAGTTAAGATATTTTACATTATATACACAAAAACCAGCCAAACCTGTTTTTTTCTTTTCACTTTTGTGTCTGGTTGGTGAGAGGAACATAGTTTCAGTTGAGTCACAGTGAACAGATGACGAGTTGTCTTGGAGCGAACTTCTCTGGAAGCGAACAGATGAAAGATAATGTGCACATTCAGCATTAGCGGTTTCCTAAAAGTCCTGTTTATCAATCTGCTCCGGTTCTGCTGGGTTACTTATTTACAAAATCCCCGCTAAAGTACTGGTGCGAGAGCAGAGTGAAGTGTATGGATAAGTTACGTAGATAATGACTCAGGAGCTCGTAACACCACCCAGGGTTCATATCAGTGCAGAGGGAGGTCGTAAACCCGGCCGGAAAGAGGGACCGTTAAGGTTTCAGCACAAAATCTGAACTTGAAGTTCGTGCAGGAAACACTGTGAACTTTAACAATGATTACATAGTGTCAACTAACCGATTAGAGCTGCTTTAACGGTCGATTCCAACACCGACTTTTAGCAGTCTGTTTGTTTTTCTTTCTCATAAATATAAAAGTTTTAAGATCCAAACGCATTACAAGTGCTACTTTTTTATTTATTATTATTTCAGGTCAACTAATATTGTACCAGAAACACACTCTTATTGTGAAAGGTATCTTCACCCGAGTAGCACGTTGACTTGAAGGTGAAGTTTTGTAGCGTAATGTTTTACCACCTAAAGATGTGCCTGACTTTTTTAGTTGGCTCAGGTGTGACCTGTCTGGTTACAAAAACATTAATTAAATTGTTCAATTAAAGGAGCAGTTTATTTAGTTCTGTGGAGAAGTTATGAACAATTATCATCTTACCTGTTTAGATAGCTCTTTGAACTGCCTCATTTTGGAGAAATCTTCTCAATATATATATGCTTATGATTGTCTACTGTTGTCCACTGTTGTCATCACTCTTTGTTAAAATCAGGTCTCTCTTGTAAACGAGTCCCAGAGGCTCAATGGGATTAATCTGTGTAAATAAAGGTTGAATGAATGAAAAGTTAAAATGGGCAAATGCAAAAAAAGAAAAAAATTAACTTGTGTGTCCCAGTCTTTTCTGCAATTATAGTTTATTTTTGAAAGGATTGTAAAGTGGAAACTATTGTTACAGGTGGGCTCAGTGTTACAGTCAGAATGTGTGCACCCCCCTCTATGTTGATCCATTAAACTGGTGAAAATAAATAAATCTAAAGCTGCCCTGCTAACATGGTTAGCATCACATGTCTCTGCACCTGAAGCCTTTGTTTCATTAGGTTTGTCAGCTGCGGGACTTTGGGGTGAGTAAATTTTGTCTTCTGCTGCCCTTGGTTCAAAATGACCCACAAACCAAGGCTTTGTGGGTCATTTTGACCCAAGGGCAGCAGAAGAGTTTAATTCACTTCAAGTCCAAATCATGTGGACTCCATTTTTTTTTTTTTTTTTTTTTTTTTTTTTTCCCAACATAAATAAAACAGGCAATGATCCTAAATAATATAGCAGCAGCTGAGATTAGCATGAATGCTTTCTCTGCTTTGGTTCTTCTAATTAATGAACATGAAACAGGTGTGGCCTGTGAGAAGCATGAACTGCTGTCATTTGGTTTTAGAGTTGGCGTTAATTACAACCCTAATTTTTCCAACACTAATTTTAAGAGTGGTTTTTTTTTTTTTCTATAACGCCCATTCCTGCAAACTGTCCATTCAAACGCAGCCGACAAACATCTCTTTATAAACCTCGACAACACCCTCCGTTTAGCTTTAAATGGTTATTCCTGCAGAAATATTTGGATACACCTGCTGGAAGTGCTGCAGCTGCTATTTCCACTTGTAAATAACCATAAAAACCCACATAAATGTGCAAAATTAGCAACAGTGTAAAAGTTCCTAAAATAGCAGTTGCACAAAATCTTTAAATCAAATTTTAGACTTTAGTTTTAAATTTTCTTTGTGTTTTAGCTGTTTCCAAACTAGCTTATTAGTTACAGGTAAGACATTAATTGTTTATAGTTTTTGGTTTTTGTTGTTTTTTTTTTTTTTATAAAGGTTGAACTACCCTTTATTTTTTATATTGTTATATATTTATTATTTAAACTAACCTTTTATTTAACTGTCCACTCAATTCTTTAAATGTCTTACTTCAGTTCTGGGGATGTTTATGTAAAGCAGTTGTTCCCAGTCCTGGTCCTTGGGGAACACCATCCTGCATGTTTTAGTTGTTTCCTGCTAAAACACACCTGAATTTAATAAACAGGTGATTAACAGGCTTCTGCAGAATGAGAGGAAGTAATTAAATCACTGAATCAGGTGTGTTGGAGCAGGGAAACAACGACAATGTTAAGAACGGTGTTCCTCAAGGACCAGTGTTGGGAACCACTGAATTGTAAAGCATAAATAGCCTGCAGCTTCTTTTTTTTAAGAGTTACAAAATATACAAATAAAAAAAAAAATTTTTTTTCAAGATGTTTCAAGCAGCTATGGCAGCAAACCAAAGCTCCAACTCGTGACCTTTTAACCAGGAGGTGTTTGCCTCTTGTGCTCACACATGAAGAAATAAAATAACAAACTGTGCATGAGGTCCAGTGAGAGATACTGTATCTGTGGCTTCACCTGTGTGTTTTGTGGTGACTGAATAACTTCATGTAACCTTGTCCCTTCAGCTCTGAAGCCAACGATCTGGCCCTCCGACTGGCGAGGCAGTTCACGGGCAACAAAGACATCATCACGTTGGAAAAGTAAGAACCACAGAGTTGTCGATTTTATCCTAGAATTCAGTAAATAAAAAACACTGCCTGTGTTTGCAGTGCATACCATGGCCATGTGTCATCGCTAATCGACATCAGTCCCTATAAGTTCCACCAGCTGTCGGATGCAGAGCAGAGTCAGTTCGTCCACGTGGTGAGTGATCAGTTTTTCCACCGCCCGCTTCGCCTGCCCCACGAGTCAGCCACCGGGGCAGGTCCGCCGAGTGTTCAGGGCACTTTGGGGTCGATCCAGCCACCACCTCGGACCTACCACCGTGTGTGATGATTAAAAAACAACAACAAAAACCGCTAAATATCTGTAAAGCTGAGTTGTAGCTATTTTTGTGTTCATTAAGTTCAGTTAGCTGTGGCGACCATCTTGAATTGGGTTGAGTCCAAAAGTTAATCAGTTGTAGACGTTCATCCATCGGTTACTTTCTGAGAGGTTCACTACCATTCATCCTCTGGTTTGTGAGATATTTTGCTAACAGACAGAAATAGTTGACCCCAACAACTGGAGGCACAGGTTTAAAAACAAATAAAGTGCAATGAGTTAGATCTTGGAGGATACGTTGGGGATGACTCTCAGCTTCTACAAATTTTAGCTCAGCCTCTATGAAATTAGCTGAGTTTTGACCATTGTTGTGTTTACAGGGCTGATTAGCTCTGGCGGCCATCTTGAATCATGTTGACTTCAAAAGTTTACCAGTTGTAGTTGTACATCCAGGGATTACTTTTTGAGAGTTTCACAATATATTTTAAACACACAGGGAAATACACAATCTTATGACAACGAGCAACAAAATGTGACTGAAAGACAAAAAAAAAAAAGTTTTAAATCAGAGTCCAACAAGATAATGATATTTAAGATATTTCATCTATTCTTTTGACATTTGGACGACTCCTGTCAGTCATGACATTAAGAACACCTGAGTGTTGTGCAGGAAACCTTAAAAAATGCACCCTGAACAACATCAAACTTACTGCTAGGACTTATAAACAAATTACAAAGAAGAAAAAAAAAAAGAATGACGTTCATCCATATTGGCCTTTTTGTTGTTGTGAATCTAATCACATTTATTATACTATTGTTTTCCACACAGGCTCCCAGCCCAGATGTGTACAGAGGCAAATACCGAGCGGACCACCCTGATCCAGCCATGGCGTACGCAGATGAAGTCAAAAATATAATCAACAATGTTCACAAAAAGGGACGCAAGGTACAGTTTGTGTTGGATATCTGTGTAGCTGGAGGGAACTGGTCCAGTCCATTTCTTCTCCTTGTGCCCAACGTACTGAAGGTTACCAAACATTACCAGAAATTACCAAAGACTACCAAACACTACCAAAGGTTACCAAACATGTCCCACAACTTATTTCTCACTACAGAACTGCAAGTAGCTCATGGGATAAGGGCTCGACAATGGATGGCCTCTACCCTGAACTAAACCAGTCCCCTGCCCAGGACTACAACTGTAGCTTCAAGGGAAATTAATTCCTAAAACTCACTTCTGGGCCTTATCCCAAGTAGTGAATGGTGAGCCAGGTCTTAAAAGAAACAACTCAAAACTCAATGTTAATGTCCTCACAGGAAAATTTGCTTTGTCGACAGTAGAAAACAGAGGTAAATGGTCAGAAACTCAGCAAACAGAGACCATGGACAATATCCCAAACCCAAGTTAAGACTCGTTAAAAAAAGTCAAGGACAGGGCGGTTTGGGAGTCAAAAGAGCCGTCTCTTTTTGATGAGCTGAGCCAAATGTTCTAGGTCCAAGGATGGAGCCATGGGTCCCATCACTAGTCCCCTAACTATCCACACCTCTGGTACCCACCCGCTATAGCTCAGTGCAAATCTGATGGGTCCAATGGCTCTGAGCCTCCCCTTTGGTCTTTCCCATCATTATAGTGTAATACAAGTGTTCAGTCCTGTGACTACCACCAATTGTTTGTTTAATACAACTCTTTCAGACATACCCACACCATGTGTCCCTTGAACCCTCAGTTGCAGTCAATGCTCTTCTCTGTCCTAATCCTTCCTGAACCATAACTCACTTCAGAACTTTAAGACCAACCAGAGGAAAGAGCTCTTAGTTGAAAACCTGACATGCAGCCAGTGAGCAACTTAAGGATGATGCATCACTCAGTGTCCTGTTTCATGTCTATTGAAGTCCCCCCCCCCATTTCATAAAAACATGACTTTCAGATAGTTTTCATCTGCTGAACAAAATGTTTTAGAAAAACTTCTACTTTTGTCCACCTTGTGTTTTTTGCTGTCATGCACAGAAAATGAATGTAAAAGAATAAAAAGTCCAAATACAGTAGTAATAACTTGTAGAGTCATGAATTTTGATTAAGATGACTTTAAAAGATTAAGAAAGCCTTGTTGATTTGAAGTATTTTCTGTTTCGTCAGATCCTAATATAATAAACTATTTTTCTGCCCCACCAGGCGCTTACATAACGTTGTACTGTGATCATGTCAAACAGTCCACTGTCTGAACGAGCTAGTCTTTGACCTGCAGTAACCTCAGTCTGACGCAGCGTTACACAGTGAAACGACAGATCTGTGATTAAAAGGAGACGTGCAGATCAAAGACGGCAGGACACTTTGTCTTGTAGTTTATCAGCGCCGCTGCAGATTTATGGAGCTGATGTGTTTTCCTCTTTTTGCAGGTCGCTGCATTTATTGCTGAGTCATTGCAGAGTTGCGGTGGGCAGGTCATTCCTCCCCCGGGTTACTTCCAGCAAGTGGCCAAGTACGTACCAAACACTTTCAAGAAAGAATAATTAATGAGAATTATTGAATACAAATCAGAGCATTTTGTTTTGAAAGAAAGGAGTGACTTCATGAATGAATGAATGAATGAATGGTTGTTGTTTTTCCACCCATCTTCAGGCACGTTCATGAAGCAGGAGGCATCTTCATCGCCGATGAAGTCCAGGTGGGCTTCGGCCGCGTCGGCTCTCACTTCTGGGCCTTCCAGCTTCAGGGGGAAGACTTCGTTCCCGACATCGTCACAATGGGGAAGCCCATCGGTAACGGCCACCCCATGTCCTGCGTGGTCACGACCAGAGCGGTGGCCGAGGCCTTCACCTCCTCCGGGATGGAGTATTTCAACACCGTAAGAGAGACGCCTTTAGCCTTTGTTGTCACATTTTTTTAATAACTTTATGCACAATCATACGTGATTTTTTTTTTTTTTTAATAATGCATTAGTGCTGTGAGTTTGTGTTGGGGGTGACTCTCAGCTACTACCACACCAAATTTAAGATCAATATCTGTAATACAAATTCATTTCTGTGTTTTCCACAAGTTTAAGCCATGGATTGACTCCAAAATAAAGTTTTAGATTCCCATTTACAACTTTTTAAGAGCTTCATTAGAATGTGCCAAATGGTTCATGAGATATTTTGCTAACAGACAGACACAGGTGATACATTATCACTCTCTTTCTGCAGCAGGGATTGAAGATGCAGACTGAAGGAAAGACTATGCTGGTTTTCTTTTTTGGGCTGGGTCATTCTGTCACGCCCAGTGAATCAACACATTTTCCTTTTTACAGAAACAAACTCATCTAAACAACAAGCTGCTAAGATGTTTGAGCAAAAGAAGTTCTGCTGGGCTCCAAAACAACATTTCCTGAGTGACGGAGTGAAAGTCTAATCCCATTGTGTGGTTTCTGTGTTCTGGCTTCAGTTTGGTGGTAACCCCGTGTCATGTGCCATCGGTCTGGCCGTCCTGGACGTGATTGAGAAGGAGGACCTGCGGGGGAACGCTCTGCGTGTGGGCCGCTACTTGACCGAGCTGCTGGAGAAGCAAAAGGACAAACATCCGCTGATCGGAGACATCAGGTGAGCCGACCTGAACGCGACATGCTCCTGCACTGAAGACCTCTGATGTGAACCAAGACATCTGTGACCTGTGCTGGAAAACTGAGTTACCATGAGGAATCAGAATCAACCTTTATCGTCATTGCACATACGCACAGCGAAATTACATTTCAGTACAGCTGTCCAAAGAAAACATGGGTAGACGGGGATGCCTGAGGCTGCAGCCTCGTGTGAAGCGCTGCCCTTTTCATTTAGATGAGGAAAAACAAGAGGCAAGGGGAGGTATTAAAAAAAATATAATATCTCACACTGTCCTTGACTGGACACATGAGGTTGCAATAAAATTTGCAATGTTTATTTTTTTTTTAATTCTCCATCTCCAAAGGTTCAAAATCGACCGTAGTTTGTTGACGATTCAAGTTCAAGTATCTTTATTGTCATTCGCGTCACGTGGTACATGAGGTGGAATGAAATTGTGTACTCAAGGTCCCCGTTACACCCCAAAAATAGCAAAACTATAAAGTATAAAAGAAGCAGTATATAAGTATCTAAGATATACGCTAAACAATATGCTAAATGATCTAAGATATACACTAAACATTAATAATGTAAAATAATACAGTATATTGAACAGCAGCCCGAACATGAGTCTGTAGTGAGTAGATGGTTATGAATGAATAAAGCAGGTAATCAGCAGCACAGATAAGTCACATATCACCAATTAAAGTGGCATTACAGTTATTTATTCCTTACAGTGATTGTCCTGATTAGGGATTTATGGGATGGGATTTCATCTCCTGGCAGCTAGTTTTGTTTACGAGAGCGACGATTTGAAAACTTGATTTTTACCGGTCTGGAATGATGTCATCAGGAATTCCCCTCATATATTGTATTTAACAAGGGGACCCAGTTTTCTTACGGACCTGTTGCCATGTACCAGACTAGCTGCTAAATGCTCCTCCAGCTGTTTCTTATCATGTACCTTTTGTTGCTGCTGTCCCAACTTTTTTAAGACGTCTCGCCACCATTGTTTTCTTAAAACAGTAGTTTCTCACCATGAATTTCACTTCTTGTAGTTTTTGATACATGCTATTAAAACTAGCCTTCCTCCAAGGCATCAGCTGTCAACTTTATGCAGATGTTGAGTGATGTACTAGTGCTTGGTCTGGGATGACTCTCAGCTACTACCACACCTAAATTTTGCCCAATACTCGTAAAAATTATTGAGTTTTATCCATTTTTGCGTTTGAATTGATTGATTCGAGATGACATCTGTGTTGAATAGTTAACTTCAAAAGTTTTTTTTTTTTTTTTTTTTTGTAAAGTTTCTGATTTTATTTAAAAAGTGTTTTTGTAGAATATTCGTGCATCTGACATGACATCGTTCTGCAGGGGTCGGGGTCTGTTTGTCGGGGTGGAGCTTGTGAAGGACAGAGTCAAACTCACTCCTGCTACAGCAGAGGCCCAGGAAGTCATTTATAAGTAAGTTTAAAAAATACTGTATATAAATTTGCTTTGGCTACAGAAATGATGCAGAAACTTTTATTTGGTGTAAGTCTATTCAAATAAATGAAAGAATAAGAAAAGATCAGCATCTTCAAATCTGAGGCCACAGTCTTGTGGCAGAAAATGCAGCATTAGCCTCCCTGGTTGCAGAGTGGAGGACTTCAAGGATCTCTGGGTTTTGTTCACGAAGCGTCAGATCGACAGACGGATCAGATCAACTTTAGCAGTATTGTGAACTCTGCTCCAGTCCATTGTGGTGAATAGGGAGCTGAGCTGCAAGGTGAAGCTCTCTGTTCACTGGTCGGTCTACGTTCCTACTCTCACCTATGAGCAAAACTCTGAGTAGAGACTGAAACAACGAGATCGTGAAGACAGGCAGATGAAACGAGTCTTGGATGGATGGATGATGGATGAATGGACAATGGATGGATGGATGAAGGATGGATGATGTATGGATAATGGTTAGTTGGTTGGATGGATGAAGGATGGATAGATGCATGGATGAATAAAAGATGGATGGATGATGGCTGGATGGACATGTGGTAGTTTGGTTGGATGGATAACGATGCATGGATAATGGATAGATTGATGGATGGATAAATGGATGGATGATGCATAGATAATGGATGGATGGATGGAACAGACAGGTGTCAATAACACTGATGCAGGCTAACAGCATTATCATCAGAGAAGAAGAATGAAGTCTTCAGCTTCTCTTCATCTGATCAAAGTGACTGGTTCTTGGTCGGCCTCCATCTTGCCTCTAACCGAAGCGTGCACCGTTTGGTCGCAGGCTGAAGGAGCAGCACGTCCTCCTCAGCGCTGACGGACCTCATCGTAACGTGCTGAAGTTCAAGCCGCCGCTCTGCTTCACGGCTGAGGACGCCGACCTGGTGGTGGAGAAAATCAGCCACATTCTAACAGGTGCTCGTTCCATCGTTCATCACGTCTGAGCTGTTGTTTGAAAACAGAGCTTGATGCTGGACTGTGTCTCTGCAGAGCTGGAGGCGGCGCTGGACCTGAAGCTGAACACATGCACTGAAAACAGCCAAAGAAAGGTGAAACTGTGACTTTGTGTCTCAGCAGCTGCATGAACATGTTTTAGCTTCACTGACTTTAACGTTTGCTCCTTTTCTTCCTGATCTGAAGGTATCGAGGGATGAAAACAGACATGAAGAGTTAAACCACAAAGACGAAGGACTTGAGCACCAAACCAAACGCATCAGAACATGAAGACGACCTCACTGCTCGGCTGACACGACCGAGAAACAACGGAGTCCGTTTGGAGCAGAATAAATGCACTCAAGGTTTCATGACCAAGTCATCGTGTCACCTTAAAGGTTCAGATCTGCTGAGGTGGGGTTCATTTAAAGTTTATGAAGAATAAACATCTTACCTGTTGCAGATGGATCTTTGAACAGAACTTTTAAAACAGGAAATAGGTGTGAAAGCTGAACTTACATTCAGCTGTTTTCTGAATTTAAATTACTACTTCACACTTGGTGCCTTTTTTCATATATAAAGAAGTTCGGCTTGATTAGGAAGAGCGGGATTGGTATTGTACCGTTTTTACTTTTTGAATTATTTAACTTTATTTACAATAATTTTCCCAAGAAAATGCTTTATGATCCCTTTATTCTTAAATGTCTGAAGTTCATTTTAGCGTTACTTTTATTTTTACAGCTATTATTTTGCTTTTTTCTAACTTGGAGCTATTTTTTGTTTTGTTTTGAGACTTAAGCTATAATTTAACATTTAGCTTTTAATCTAACAAAAAGCTTTTTGCTACTTTTGTGCTTTTAGCAAAGGTTGTGCTCATTTTAGCTTTTAGTTACAGTTTAGCTTCAAGCTTTTTGCTTGTTTTGCCCATTTTAGCTTTTACCTACAGTTTAGCCTTTTTAGCATTTAGTTATAGTTAGAAGTTAAGGCAGGTACTCTGGACAGATGAAAAAGAATATATATACTGTGTACTGTATATATATACAGGTAGTCCTCTACTTACGAACGGGTTCCGTACCTACAAACCGTTCTTAACTCGATTTTGCTGTAAGTCGGAACTCATTACACGTGGCGCCGCACCCGTTCGTAAGTCCGGATTTTTTGCCGTAAGTCGAGGAAATACATGTAAAATGTATGCTAACGCTGCGCCGCACACCCGTTCTTAAGTCCGAGTTGCTGTAAGTCGAGGGCGCCTTAAGTCGAGGACTACCTGTATATGTAATTTATCATTTTCAACAGGAATATTTCCAGATAATATGAAAGTAGCGTAGTTCCTCTCTTTAAAAATGGTGATAAATGTGTGTTCAACAATTATAGACCAATATCCTTCATACTACAGTTCTCAAAAATTCAAGAAAAACTATTTGTGACCAGAATAGATCAATTTTTTGCGAAACAAAATATTCTAAGTAGTAGTCAGTATGGTTTCAGAGAAAAAAACTCTGCCTCTATGACTCTCATGGAATTAATAGAACAAATAACTACTGCTGTCAATCAAAAATAATAATGTGTTAGTATTTCTGTTGATTAAAAAAAAAAAAAAGCATTTGATACTACAGTATTGACCACACTATTCTCCTTGAAATTTTGAATAAATATGGTATTAGAAGACCAGCATTACAGTGGGTATCTAGCTATTTGAAAGATAGGAAACAGTCTGTACAAATAAATAGTGTAAGATCTGACCTCTGCAATATCACATGTGGAGTTCCTCAAGGCTCTGTACTTGGACCAATGCTATTTATTTTTTATGTGAATGACTTGATAAATGTGTCAGGACTCCTTAAATGTCAGGACTCCTTAAATGTGTCCTTTTTGCAGATGATACAACATTTTTTTTTTGCTTGGGTAAATATATAGAACATATGTTGGAGTTGATGAAGACAGAATTTGTCAAAATACAAACTTGGTTTAAACTCAATAAATTATCATTAAATCTAGTTAAAACTAATTACATGATATCAGGTTTGTGTGTTTCCGTGTTGTTGAACCCATAAGCAGGATGACAATGATACTCCAGTAAATAAGTAAAAACGTTTATTTAAATAATAAACAAACAAAAAGCAAACTTACTAAGTGGAGGAGACCCGGAGGGAACGACGAACATGAAGCCAAAGACAGGACAATCCAGAGACACTGACAAGACACCAAGGAGCTGAATATATACAGACACTGACAAGGTGAAATGACAGACACCTGCGGTGATTAGGACTAGACACAGGTGCGACAGTGCTGGATCACAGGAAGAGAAATGCTGAGGAGGGACTGGTAAACATGAGGGAAAAACACAACATGCAGGACCAGACCCCAGAAACCCTACACATGATATTCATTAACAAAAAGAGAACTGTTAATGTTCCATTTAAAATTGAGGGTGTTGAGATTTGTAGAGTGAGTGAGGTGAAGTTTTTGGGTGTTATCATTGATGAC
>JARVLU010000001.1:21464412-21478445 GCA_031762415.1 Simpsonichthys santanae
CTACTTTTTTTTTTTTTCTTTATCTACAGTTTCACTAATTCTAACTTTTGGATAGAGTTCAGCTATATTTAGCTTTTTGCTACTGTTTTGCTTTTAGCAAATGTGCTTATTTTAGCTTTTAGTTATAGTGTAGCTTCATCAAGCTTTTTGCTTCTGTTTTACCCCTTTTAGTTTTTGAAAATGTTTTTTGACTACAGTGTAGCTACATTTAGCTTTCAAGGATATTTGGTGTGTATTTTTATTTTGAGCTACTGTTATCAATTTGACCTTTTAGCATCAATTTATCTACATTTACCTTTTTGAGACCGAGGCCTCGTGGCTCATTTTGACCCAAGACGTCTCGCTCAAGAGCCCCACTTCTAAAGATCTGAACTATACCTTTATTACACGTTAGCTGCTTGATTTTCTAACTTTAAAAACATCTTTGTGTTCATCAGACACAAACCTCGTCCGTTTGACACTTTTAGATTTGTGTCTGTCGCTCTTTAGATCCATTTGTGGATTTATAGACGATCCAAAGGAGTTTGTGCAGTTTTTTTTTTTTTTTTTTTTCATTTTCTGAAGAGATTTTGCACTGTTTGTACCAAACAGCAACAAATTTGTAAAAATATGAAGTTTCACTTTGAAAATGTCAATTTACTTAAATCATGAAAATAAAAAATTTTATTATTTAATTGAAGCCGTTTTTGAACATTTGTTGTATGAATATTGATTAAATATGTTAACCATTATTCTTGGCATTTTCAGTGTGATTGCGTATTATAATCTGGATTAACCCTCACTGTACTTTTATTTTACTGAGCCTCGACCCAACAGGGTCTGTTTGACAAGTCTTTAATAAGTTACTAACGTTCTGACACAGACTGATAACGGGTTTCTGTGTTTTCATCTTCAAACAACTCGAAAGGTCCCAGTGTTTAAAATAAAATAAAAAAAATACACAAATGAGATTACGAAGGAACACGCCATCTCGTCTCAGGACAATCTGACAAAAGTTTATTCCCAGTAAAATTAGAGGGTTATTTTTTAATCTGAGTGACGGACAAGAGTAAATCAGAAAATACTTTCTCCCACACTTTATCTACTCAGTTTGATAAGATTTATATTGGGGATTATTTCAGTTTGATTCAACTACAACATATTCTGAAATGGTACATGTACACGCAGTACATGTACACGCAGTACATGTACGTGCGTGCTGCAGTTTCTCATTAGACTGGCCCAGGGAAATTTGCCGCCACCTTGTGAGAAGAAACAACGACAGCTGAACACAACGTCCGTTTTAATAGAAACCAAAAGACACTGACAACAAAACTGAAGGAGTCGAGACTGGAAACATGATCGCTGACGAAGAAACTACATGACTTCTGGAAATAAAATTATTCCACTATTGTTACAGGCTCAGGTGTTTTTATACAAAAAGACGATTCTGTGCACCTATCAAAATAAAACGCACGGTCTCAAATGTATTTTTATTTTTATTTTACAGTCCTGCTCAACGTCTTCATCTTTTCCCTCCATTAACATCTCGTGCTCTATATTTCTTGCAAATAAAAAAAAAAGACATGATGTTAGACGCACGACAGAAGAGATTTGAGCAAAATAAACCAATTAAAAAAGGATTTTTGGGGAAAGGAAGTCAAAATTAAAAGAAAGCTAATGTGACTGAGCAGGTCGGCCTTTTTCATGATCACGCCGGTGCTTTTCGTCCTCGATGATTTCAGACTGAACTTTATACACGACCTGAACGTCACTTCCTGTTGGAGGACATGATTCACGCCCAGCGGCTGTCTGTCGACTTCGGTTTGTCTTTAACCCATCAGGTAACCTCTGAAACGATAAAACCAATTAGAACTTTAAACATAAAAATCTATTTCTCACATCCTGTAGAACAAAAACTGAAAAACTCCCTGGATGCATTTCACCAATCGTCTTTGACTCATTCAACCTTTGTTTATATGGGATAGTCTCATGGAGTCACCAGGACAGATAAGCTACACACAATAATAAACAGCCATAAAAAGCATATAAAATAAAAAGTAAATAAAAGTAATGATATAAAACTAAATAATATCAAGCTTCATTATGAAACTAGGAAAAAACCAAAACAGGAACATGCATGCATTGATTTTTTTTTTTTTTTTTTTTTAAACTTAACAGTTTAAAATCCCTTAAAAGTTGACAGCTTCAGATCTTTCTGCAAGATGTTCCAATGTTTTAAATGTAAATCTTATAACAAAAGGGGGCGGAGCTAACACTTTTGGTCAAACCCTCTAAATCAGGACCATTCAACCAAATTGCTCAAAGGGCCACAGCTACTGAAAACCGAGCGCTCAGGGGCCGGACATCCATTCTCATCAAGTTTCTTTTACAATTTTAAATCTAGTTTTACACAAGTCCCTCACTACTTCGCAGTTTGACTTTCGTTGACTCTTTTTTGCGGTTTTTCAATTATTGTCAACTTTAATATCATTCATGATTGGGACAATACAAATTTAAAAGTTTACGGAAAAAACTTTCTGACAGGCGCAGCCATTTTGTAGTTTTCTTTCAATAAGCCTATAAAGTAAGGCCAGTCAAAACAACTACACTACCCAGAAGCCAACAGTGCTTCCAGCTGCTGTTTCCTGTCGAAATGGAGGGAAATTTTGAACCTGACTAAAACGTTCGGGCCTTATTCACAGTGACTTTTGTGCTCTGAATGCAGAGAGCCGATCAGAACCGGACCAGAACCACTTCCAGCCTCATCGGTTATTTCCTCCAGTGGTTCGCGAGATGTTTCGCTAACAGACACACAAGAGACAAAGACTCACGGCAGCTTCATGCGCATGAACACTCTGGCCATGAAGAAGCTGAGGAGAACGCTGACGAAGCCGATGAAGAGCAGCAGGAAGCGGTTGAGTTTGGGAATGTTGGGCGCGTTGGAGCGGTCCAGGATTATAAATCCCAACCCGCCCATGGTGAAGAGGAAGCTGGAGGCCAGACCCTCCATGATGTACTGCCCGTTAACCCTGCCGGGAAAACAAAAGGCCAAGTTAGCCGACAGCTAACCGCTCGGGTGGACTAGCAGAACCGCAGCAGGTGTTCGTACCTGTAGGCCAGGAAGGCAACGGGCCGCTGGTGTCCGTGCTCGTCCGTCATGGAGCCCACACTCGGAGGTTCTACAATAACGTCGTAGATGATTCCTGTGGGTCAGAGAACATGACGCACTTTGTGACAGAAGATAGAACCAGTGTTATGTTAAGTAACACACCACGATGAAAGATGCCATTTTAAAAGTTGAGTTTAATATTTTATTATTCGTAAGTCGTAATCAGCCAGATTACAAGAAATGAATGCTTAAATTATTTCACTCTAATTAATTAATGTAATAAGTTTCTGAAATGACTGTCAAGAAATTTTAACTTTCACAATATTCTATTTTTTGTGCACCTGTATTATTTATAAGCAAACCAGCTCTTTTAAAGTTTGGTAAATATATTTCAGATAAGCAACTCTTGTTATACCTTATTAGACAATATTTTACCTTATTGAATCAGAATCAACATTCACATACTGACCACTGTTTGTTGTTGTTCAAGATGGCAACTACCGTAGTTAAATGCTTTAGTGCTTTATTTATTTATTTTTAAGTGTTTCAATGGAAACCGTTACTGAAATATTATGGACAAAACATTACAGCTGCAGTCCACTGGCACCTTTCAGTGGGCCAAAAAAAATAACACTCAAATCTTAAGAACAAATGTTTGTTTTTGTCTTAAAGCGTGTCATTTGTTTACTAGTTTGCAGGAAGTTTGTGCTTTAAGGCAAAAACTTTAGTACAAATACTGGGATCAGGTTTCTTTAAAACCCCTCTGCGTTCATAAGTTTAGTTGCACAGGACCATCACTTTTTTATAAACAGCAAATACATCAACAAAATAAATTTGTGTTGATTCGGTTCTTTAAAAAGAACAAGTTTATATAATTGTCAGCTGTTAATTAAATGTTGCAATGATTTGTCGTAACCGTTCTGATCAGCAGGGGGCGTTATTGACCACTGAAAACTTCAAGAAATGATACATTATCTAAAATCTGTGCTCAAAAATAACTTCCTCTGTCCATCACTGCTATTAAGAAGGTAACGAGACAATAAAAATAAAATAATGAAAATATTTAAGAGTCCAGAAAACTAATCAATGTTTAGGAAAACCGATCTACACTCAGATCTGTTTATGTAGGAAAACAGTTTCCTTCCGATTTACTATGACCACACAAACTAAAGTTTTTACAAATAAGCCCACAATGAACAGATGAACAGATGAATTCAAGCAGCGCACCAGTGAAGCAGGCTGTAAAAGGATAAACAACTTTAGCACAGAGAAGCTAGCTGTTAGCATCGTTTACCTCCTGTGATGAGAAAGTAGGACACAATGACGACTGCATACACGGTCATGGCCGACGGCATGTGCAGCCATGACGGCTTCTTCAGTTTTATATTCGGACATTCAAGCACAGTGAACGGAACACTGTATAAAGTATCCATGATGTGTGAAAACCTGTGCTCGTGAAGAGATGCAGCCGCTGACGTGACGTCCGTCTGGACGATGAGTTCGGTGACGTGTCCCGGAAGTACAACGTATTTATTTATTTAGTTATTTAGTTTTTGTTGAATGTGCGTTTTGAACGATTTACCTGATAACATATCGCTTTCATCATATTTTTTATGCATACATAATATATATATATATATATACAGTACAGTATATATATATATATTTACGTTCTTTGCGTGACGTAATCTTAAAGCGACAGTACACCGGAAATGGTCCACTTTCCTACTGTAATCCTAACAGTGCAATATCCATCTTTATGCTTTTGTTAGGGTTCTGATATTCATGTACAATTTATTTCTGATTTGTTTGAAATCCTTGTACAGTTTGGATAAATATTCAGACATGTTAAGGTGATTTTAGACAGTAAAAACTCTTCTGAGGTAAACATTTATAATTCATCATCTTTTAACTGCTTCTTCCTTTTTGGGTTGCAAGGACCACTGATGTCCATATCCAGCCAATGTATATAAAAAAATTATGAACTTCAAAACTTATATCGTAAAAAATGTGCATCATAATGGGAGACCTTTTTTACAGTCACCCAAACCTGAGCAATTCTCAAAAACAAAACTTGTGTAGAAACAAAACACTTAAGTTTTGGGTCTAGCACAAAGTTGAAAAATTACCTCCAAATTTTCCATTTCGACTTAACAGGCATAGATTAATTCTAGCTCGTCACAATGCATGGAACTTGCTCAGGCTGAAACATTTTTATTTAACCCAAAGGCTGTGGTCTTGTAATCCAGAATCTCCGGGTCTAGACCGAGTAAAATAGTCAAATCTGTTGAGTTCACTCACGGTGGCGACGCCTGCAAAGCTGAAAGAAATGATCTACGATAACTCAAACGCCGCCTCTTCTTCTAAAATCAGGATTTCCATCATTTCATGAAACCAAAACTCCTGGAGTAAATTTATTTAGAATAATTCCTGAAATTCCAGATTAAATCACACGAAATGATCAGAACTACAGTACAGCAATCATTCCTAAATACTAAAAGGGCATCATAACCAATCAGCAAATGAAGCAGAACATGGACTCAGTAGATTACCAACATTAATACATGTACATGTCAAAATCTCAAAGATCATTTTAAATAACCAGATCAGGCTCAAATTTGGAGATTTCCATCTGCAAAATGTGAATTAGTTTCCAGGTTTTCTTGATCTCCAGAGTCACAGGCAACCATGTTTCTTGTAAAATACTGTACAAGATTTTCACATGAATTTATGATTCAAAAACGTGGGTTGATACTTAAGTAAAAGATAACATAAATAAAACTTCTACATTGTAAAGTTTAACTGGTTTAATACATGTAGGTGTGGAAATGTTCCAATATGTACATAAACCATAGCACTGTTAGTGCAACAGACGTACCAAATAAAAAAGGCAAAAATCTGTTACGGTAAATCTTTAAATACTTGAAGAAATTAAAAACACAAAACTGACTGGTTTGTCATTTTTTTTAATCGTGGAAATACAAATACACATTTTACTTCGCTTTCTGGCTCTGTGCCTGCGCCTTCAGCACCTTCACGACGATCTTCTGCTCCTCAATCAGGAAGGCACGCTTGATCCTGAGAAACCAAGAAACAAACTTTAGGTGTGCATGTGAAACGTGCAAGCTCGTTTTTTCACTTTAAAAGGGAAAGTTCAGATCATCTGAATCAAGTTCTGCAGTGACGCGATAAACAGTATCTTACCCGTTGCAGATATGAACAACAAAGGCGGACAATTAATTCTTACCAGTTTAACTGTTGTTTCTTTTTACACTTTATTTTAATTTTGTGATTATTTATTTTTCCTACAAAAATTCATGAAACAAAAATATTTTTGAACAAACCAACTAGCATAAGGCTGGTCAGCGCAGGGCTACAACCAAAGACTAATGTCTTTTTAAAATGTAGCGCTTCATACAAACTACTTTAGTAACTTTTTGTCAAAACTTATTTTACTTTACATAAATAGCTGTATTAATTTAACAGCAGCAGCTGGCTATAGCACTTCCTGTGCAGCTTGTGGCTTCACTGGCAGAAATGTTATTTGCTAGCATAAACACCAAGTACAAAAATGACTGAAGGTTTATAAAATAACACTTGCAAAGATGCAAGAATTTTGAGACCGGAGTTGCAGAGACGGCAGAAATTCACTTTAGTCTGCATCTCGCTCAAACTAGCTGCTAGCTCGTCCGCCCAGTACAAATTTAATTTAGTTTCTCTAAACTTTAAGCATCCGCAGAAGAGAAAGTGTTAACTATTCACAAAATGTCCTGATCACAAGGCCTGCACCATCTTCTATCTTAAAATGACCATTTATAAAACAAAAAATACACAAGAGCTCATAATTATTAAATGATTCAAATGTGGCTCGTGCTGCAAAAATAAAAACCTTTAAATTGATGTTTTATTAACAACTTTCTTCAGAAATTATTTTTTTTTTACTTCCTTACAAACTGATTATTTTTCTCTGCCAGCTGCTGTGCGTCTGGAAATCCCTTCATTTAGTGTTTAGTCATTATGAAGCTTGGGGGTTTCGTTTTTTTTTTTTTTTTTAATATATAGGGCTTGGATTTACTGATGACATCATTCTAGACCAAACTAATAAAACCAGGCTGAAGCCAGGAGATAATCACCAAATTATAAAACAAAAGTCATTTTCAAGCTTCAGAAAATTTAAATAAAATAATCCTCATCATTGTGACTCTTTTCGCTGCAGAGGTCACGTTTGATTCAGCTGTTCTGTCAGTTGAACACGTTAAATGTTAAACACCAGCGCAGAAACAACAGTCCTGTCTCACCTGTCGCGCACACACTTTGCACACATGGACCCTCCGTACGCCCTGTTGACGTGCTTCTTGGTCTTGGAGAGCCTCATCAGAACCTGAGGTCTGACAGCACGAATCTGGAACACAAAACCACCGTCAATCAAACTGGACAGAAATGGTTTGTATGAAGTTTCTCCACCACCTTAGAAAACAACACGAGCGACGAGCTCCAACTGAGTCTGTAGTCAAAATGGTCACAGCAACATGTGGCA
The DNA here is from genome assembly GCA_031762415.1 of Simpsonichthys santanae. Classification (NCBI taxonomy): domain Eukaryota; kingdom Metazoa; phylum Chordata; class Actinopteri; order Cyprinodontiformes; family Rivulidae; genus Simpsonichthys; species Simpsonichthys santanae. The sequence continues at coordinate 21,472,041 of JARVLU010000001.1, forward strand.
TCCACAGCAGGGAGCCACGTCAACGGTTTACAGACAACCAGATCTGGTCTCGAGGTTGACCACCGGACAACCAGATCTGGTCTCGAGGTTGACCACCGGACAACCAGATAATGAAATAGACAAGAATTAAAGTTTTTTGTCGCTGCGTCAGATTTCCATCAACTGTAACAATGAAAGAAAAAAAAAAGTGTTTTGTCGTCTTGTTAAAGTAACCTCAGGTCGATACAATGATTTTACTGACGCTGCCTTCAACCAGCGAAGAGAACCAGAGCCAGTTTGACCCACTCAGAGCAGGTGGTCCGGTTCACGATGAGTCCAGAGCAGAGACAGACTGCAGGTGAGAGCACCAATCCATTTAATTTTATTTACAACAAAACTCAAAAGTTCTCTCTGAGTCAGTCTCAGGTGTTTGTAGTGTATCATAAATATGTAAAAAAAAAAAATACATATTCTAGTGGTTTAGCAACAACAAGGTGTTGTGGCTGACTGATGAGCTAAACCTGTTTATATTTAGAATCATACTGAGGCAACTGTGCTCTGATAAATGTAATAAATTATCAAATATGAAAATGGTTATTAATGTCTACAGGAGCTGAAATCCTGTAAATATAATCCTATTGAATGAAACATGTTTCTGTTACATTACACATAATGTAACCGAGCTCAGAGAACATCAACATGGAAAAGAAGAAATTAGTGGTGTTCCCACCAGAACAAAGCAGCTCTGACTCTAAACTGAACCCAGAAAGTTTCACATCCAGCAGATAAAAAAATTAAACGACGAACATGATCATTTAAATACAGTTTATATTTATATTGAATCAGGACAAACAGCTGCTTTAAGACTTGATGAAAGGAGTTCCTACTCGTCAACAAACTGGTTTAAAACAAACTTGTGAGAACGATCTTTAAACCTGAAGATTTGTTTTCAGATTTATTTGTAAAACTGAACAAGCACAGACCCAAGACTGGTCCACTTCACAGACCTGCTCCGTTACTGGTCAGAGAAAAACCACGAGGCGAGGACTGTCCCGCTTCGAGCTAAATCACGTTTAACAGTCAAACTGGACAAAACCCAAACATCTGAGCGCACATCCAGTGCCTGGTGGGCCGGACTCAAACAGCTTCTACTTGATTTTAAACAACTTTTGGCCATTTATAAAAAATATTTCACTATAAGACCAATCTGAACAATCTCAGCTATAGTTCACCACCTTATCACCACGCTAAGGATGAAAGAGTTGAACTTGAACAGCTGTTTTGTTTTTTACCTCTCCTGCACCACCTTCATAATTACTTTAAGATACAGTATTAATATTTCAAAAGCGAAGGACCTCATTGTGCATTTGAGGACAAACAAAACAGCCTAAACTCAGCTCAGTTATGGAAAAAGCTGTGGAAACTGCGAACTTCATTTGGAAACTGGGTTTTATTCCAAATTAAAAAGTGAACGTGAACACAGATCAGCATAAAACTCAATTTACTGCTGATGCTCAATTCTTTTAAAAGCCAGCATTTTTTTTAATCAATCTTTTACTGAAAATATTTGGTTTGGTTGTTAGTCCAAAAAAAAACAACAACACAGGGCTCCACGGATGTTTTCTAAATTTGTTTGGATATTAAACTAATAAGACTTAAATTTAAGTTAAAAGTCCAAACCTGAATACCAGAAATAGCTATAAACCTTTCAGATTTTTCACATGGGCAGTAGTAGCTAAAAAGGTCAATAAATGTGCACATTCTTTCTTAATACCATTTGTTTTATAAAATAAAAACACGTGTAAATCTGGGAACTGCTAAACTGGATGGTCTTTAGGGGATAACATCGAAAACTAGAACAGAGCCGACACCTTGTGTTAGCATCATGTAAAACATTCTATTGCAACTTTTCTGGATAAACAGCTATTTTTATATTTATATAATCAAGCAGACTTTTCATCATCACAAACAGGTTTCGTAGAAGACAACTTTACCACAGACTAACTGGGAAATAAGTTCTTCAGCCCAGTTAGTTTGACTCATTTAAAGCTGGGGGTAATTTGTAGGTTGGCTGCGAAAAATATCTGATCATGGAAAAAGGAACAAACAGGAAGTGCCTACTTTTCAAAATAAAACAGCAAAACATCACGTTGGATGCTGTCCCTGTGGCTCAGCGTGTTTACTTACTCCACGCAGCCTCCCGGGGCAGATGCCACACGCCGACTTGGGGGCTTTGCCAACCTTCTTGGTGTACAGGTACACAATACGGTTCCCAGGAGTCCGGGACCTGCAGACCGACATGGAGGATGACATCATCAGGTTGCTCAAACAAACTTCATGCAGTGTGAAGGAGCAGCTCACTTACAGTCTGGTTTTATTAGAGGCCGTGTTGTAGGACAGCCTACGGCGGTAAGTGAGGCGTTGCACCATTTTGGAGCTGGAAGACAAGATTCAGTTTTAATGAACATGTTGAAGCTAACATGCTAACAATGCTACTACATAATTAGGCTTATTTGACATGAATTAATATTTAAATTGTGCCGCTGTTACATTTTATAGCGACGTTCTCTGTATCTCAATTCTATAAGATGTAAATTAATCACTGTCCTCTATATAAACTCGTAAATGAGCGGCCTCATATTGACAGAACAGACGATCAAAATTCACTTTTCTGAACTCACTAATGTACAAAATTATCACGTCGTCTTTAACGAAGACTTTTTATAGAAATAATTTGTGCTTTAAATCGACCACAGTTGGCGCCAAGATAGAGGATTACGGCCGATTACAAATCTAATATCATGGAGAGCTGAGCAGGAGCCGCCATACCTGCTTTCGCCGTAACCGGAAGAGGAAGGAAACAGGCAGAAGTTAAATGTTAAAGAGCTGCGTGCGCATCTGCCCCCTGCTGGCCGGCTAACCTTACTACAGGAGGAAATTCAGTACTGTAGTAGTATGAAATAAAAACAAATAAAAGTTGTTCAGTACTGAATATAAAGTTTATTATAATACTGTTATAAACAAAACTTTAGAATACAAAATACCTAAAAACTTCCTTGGCCAAAATAATTAAATAATATTTAATAAAGATTTGTTTTATTTTATATGAATTAAATTACATTCCATAATTACACACAACTTTAGCACAACTCGGTAAGTGTTATCGACATAATTCATGTAAAAACAATTATAGTTTATAGCATTGTGAATTTTATGGTCAGTAATACATTACTGAAATTTAATGGGATTTTTAGAACAAACAAAAAGACTAAATTAACCATATTTATAACATTTAAACCGTACAACATGATGATAACCACAGTCTTGTAAACTTTTTCTTCGATCTTTCCTGTCACCCTTTTATCGCAAATCACTCCTGAAACCTTTTGCTATCCACTACATCCATTTCTGTAGTTTTGTTATTGTGGTTATCATTTTAAATTTTATTCCTGTCCATGTTAGTTTTGATCAAAGCTTCAGAAGGACCAGAGAGTCACTTGTGGCCCCTGAGCCAGATTGCAGACCCCTGACTTAACAAGATCAGGCCTCTCTTGTAAAAGAGTCCCAGAGGCTCAGTGGGACTAAACTGTATAAATAAAGGTTGAATGAAAACAACAACTTACAAAAGAGAAATCATGTTTGACATTGGATGAAAAGATGAGCATGTATTTGTCCAAACTGTCCAGTAGATGGCAGTAGATAGTTTATTTGTAAGAGTGTGGAGGTGCAATTTTCAAATCATCTTTCTGTTTGGTGCTTTCTTTTAAAATGTGAAAATATTATTACAGTATTATTATTATTTGAATGATTTTATTAATTGACTGAGGGAGTAAAATCAGCCATTTAGGGAGTACAAGCCAGTGCATCTCTTGTGTCGGGCCCAAGCCCAGGTAAATGGTGAGGGTTGTGTCAGGACGGGCACCTGATGTGAAACACTTTTGCCAAAACTAACATGCGAGTTCATTTAAGGACAGAGTGAGATGGAGGAGGATGAGTCGCTGTGGCAACCTGGAAGGGGGAAAAGCCGAAAGAAAAAGATTTGGCTGATGTTGGTTTCCTTCAGAAACATTATATGGGTTTGTACTCAGTGCCTTAAATGCTGATCAAACTAATATAATTAATTCTATGCACCACCGAACAAAACTAGTCATTACCAAAAAGTCGCTTTATTATTTCATGATGGTTACGAAAATAATTAGAAATATAAAAGACCATTTCCTCTTAATTAAAGTCAAACAAACTCTTCATTAAATGGAACTCATCATGAACAGATATGACAAAACCTCACAATTATTAAACAAGAAACACAAAAAACAGACTAAATAAATCTACCACCTACAGACAAACAGTGATATTTAAGCTTTTTCTTTTCAGCCAAGATTAGAAAACAGCAAACATGGGTCAGATGAACGCTTAAAGGTTTAAGTTTGTGCCAGAGCTGACAAAAAGCAACACCATGAAACACCATGAAACTAACAACTGAATAAATCAGTCATATTTAAAAGCTAATCGAGCTTACGTGACATCAAAATGGCTCCAACTCAGTCAGTTTTACAGCTACTGAGTAGAGTCATACCCAACACATACTTTGAGCATTTAGCAACATATTTGCCTGAATTTTAAAACCTTCACAGGTACAAAAATGACAGAAAGATTACTATTTGTGCTGAAACTGAGCTAAAATCTGATGTGGTAGTAGCTGAGAGTCATCCCCAAAACTAACAGATAGCGAGTCATCTCGCATATTATGAACATTTAAGTTTGTCCAACAATATAATTGTTAAATTTAGCTATAAATTGGTTTACCGTGCAGTGACAGATTGATCTTTAATGGGCTCAGATGTTCATAAAACACTTGAATATGATATTGGGATTACAGGAACGGCTCTAAATTGGTTTAAATCATATCTATCTGATAGATTTCAATTCGTAAATGTAAATAATGAATCTTCTTCATACACCAAAGTTAGTCATGGAGTTCCTCAAGGTTCAGTGTTTGGACCAGTACTCTTTCCATTAGGTAATGTTATTAAACAACATGGAATATATTTTCATTGTTATGCTGATGATAGACAGTTATAGTTGTCCATGAAATCCAATTAATCCAATCAGCTACTTAGACTACAAGCATGTCTTAGACATAAAAATATGAATGACCCTAAATTTGCTGCCTCTGAGTACAGACAAGACTGAAGTTTTGGTTTTTGGACTTGAGCATCTTAAAGTTTTCAGTCTTTCGTCCTCCTTGGACGGCATTAATTTGGCCTCCAGCACTAATGTTATAAAACTTGGTGTTATTTTTGATCATGTCTTTTATCCCCCACATTAAAAACGTTACTAGAACCGCCTTCCTCCACCTGCGCAAATCACTAAAATTAAAAACATCTTATCTAAAAATGATGCGGAAAAACTGGTTCATGCATTTGTCACATCTAAACTGGACTATTGCAATGGTTTATTATCTGGGTGTCCAAATACTTCTTTAAAACATCTTCAATTGATCCAAAATGCTGCTGCCAGAGTCTTAACTGGAGTTAGTGGGAGAGATCATTTCTCTCCAGTTTTAGTTTCTCTCCACTGGCTCCCTGTCAAGTCCAGAATTGAATTGAATTACTTCTGACCTATAAAGTCCTCAACAACCTAGCTCCATCTTATATTACAGATCGTATTGCTCCTTATTTTCCTAACAGAGCACTTTGGTCTCAGACTGCAGGTTTACTTGTGGTTCCTAGAGTGACTGGAACTCTTAAAGGGACTGATTTAGGAAAGTCTTTTTTTTTAGGATTATTTAAACTTTTAGTTTTGTTTTAAGATTTTATTCTTCTGTTTTGATTGCAGTATTTTCTTGTGGTCGTCTCTAAAAGCTTAAACTTGCACAACTGGTTTGGTTGAGTCCAGATGTAAGTGCATCTGGGATTAACCTGTTCTCTGTCAGAACCAACATCTTCTACAAAGAAGATTTGTGGCAAATCCAAGAGACGATTCACGCACACGGAATAATCAGCAACATCTGCAGGCAGACGTCATGTCACCAGGAGTCATTATTCCTAAAGGTTGGATCAGGACGTCAACTCAAGCATATATAGACTTTGCTGTTTTGCAGGTTAACAGATGTCACTTTTTAGGCGACCCTTCTCCAAATAATTTAAATAAAAATAATAATAATGCTAAAACGTTACACAATCCTCTCCCAGCACCTCTCCGCAGCTTCTAAATAATCTGCAGAGACTTAAACCTGCTGCTCCTGTTTAATAAATCCACCGCGATTAAAACAGGATTAGAGCTCTGCTTTCGGGTTCTCAAAGTCATCGTCTCAAGATACTTTTTTAAATTTTATACACACATATACTGTATGTATATATATTTATATATATATATATATATATATATATATATATACTGTATATATACTGTATATATTTTACT
>JARVLU010000001.1:21543238-21553433 GCA_031762415.1 Simpsonichthys santanae
TATTATTGTTAAGATAAATAAACCAAAATATTGATGTTGATTTTTGACTGTGTAACTTTACAAATGACACCCCATAGCTCCCTTCCTCTGGGGTCACCACAGCGAGCTAACTCTCACAAAAATTGCTGATTGCTTTACCCCAGATGTCCTTCCTGATGCAACCACAGACCACCGAGCTACCACAGCCTTCTGTGTGGAGCAGAGAGCTACCAACTAGTGTATTTCTCTGGCAGACGATGTAACTCTTGTTATGTAACATTTGTATTAAAATTGTGTGAGCTTAAATAAAGTGAGAGTGTCACTACCCTGATGGCACAACTGTATAGTGATGAGTAACTTGCAGCCCTTTAGAGTTCAAGGGAACAAATTACGAAACGTTGACTCACAACTTTTTTCACTTTACACTAGACTGGATAATGATGATTCTTAATTTGATCAAAAACCCAATTATTGTTTGAAATACAGTATACATCTTGTGTTAAATATTATTGATTTATGGTGTTATTTTTTCATTTTAGTATATTTTTGATATCACCAGTCCTTGGGATAATAGTTTGGGAATCCCCGTTAAGACTTTGCGCTGTTGTTGTTGTTGTCTGTTTGAGTTTCAGACCAAACAGATGTGTTCAGCCAGTAGTTTAATCTTATTTGTTGCAGCTTAATTATTGTGCAACCAGAACCGGCTGCTGGAGGAAAACCGAACTGTATTTATGTTTGAAACAGAAGCGCTCCAAGCTGTTAAAACTGCCTTTCCAAGGAAAAGAGCAGCGTAGGAGGCTGCTTGATGTTCAGCTGTTGCTGCAGATTTGAATTCCTGCCTAATTCATCATTGTGCAGCTGTGCTGACCAATAAAACTGCCTGGGTAAGGTGGGCAGATTAATTGTTGGGGTTGCGTTGTTGAGAAATGGAATGCTGAATTGTGCAGTTTTTTGAAAACGTCGGCGGAGAGGAGGGCTCTTCTTTTGTTGCATGCTGACCCAGTTAATTCTCCTGTTTGTTTGGTTTCTGTTAATCCATCTTTATCAACTTCATGCTTCTATTGTTCAGCTTTGATTGCCCCATTCACTTTTATTTACTTCTTTATTTTATTGCAAACCTTTTATTTTTTTAATAGAAAGTGTGCCATTGGGACTCTGTTTACCAGACTTACTGTGCGGCTTTGATGCATTTTATTTGCAATTCAATCTTAGTTTTGCACTTACGCGGTGACGACTCAGAGATTTGTTGTTGATTTTTATTGCCTGCATGAGCGTTTGTGCTGTTTGTGATGTTCGTACAACCAGCGGACCTGTCTTGTTCTGTCATGTTCACTCTTTTTCCTGTGTGTCCGTTGCCTTACCCTTGTCTTTTGCTGTGATGTTGTAGAGCTTGGGACTTATGGGAAACTAAAATATTATCACTCAATGACTGAGGAAGGTAAGCCTGAAACTTTTAACTACTTCCACCGCTTAGTTTGGCTTCTGACATCCTTCTTGTTTTCCGTTTTTCCATCCCCATCACGAATCAACACCTTCGTCCGTCCCTCCTCCCTCATTTGTTCTCGCTTGTGACGCGGTTTTGCTTTTCTGTTTGACAGCCTCTTTGAGACTTCACTGACATAAGTGCAAACACGCCTTATTTTAATTTTCTTTTTAGTTCTCATTTTCACTTTTTGGCTTAATTTATCCTTTTTGCATGGATGACGTGTGCGTATTTATGTGTGGTGTTTTTAGTTGTTTGAAAAACTAGCAAACAGCAGGGAAATGTTACATTTATTTCAATCTGTGAATGGGTTGTATTATTAGTTATTAATTTAAGCAGGCTGGTAAACCACATATATGCATAAATGCAGCATACGTATAAATAAACAAAAAAAATCAAGATATTTTTCCTCCCTTTGTGCTATTTTTGTGTCTTTGTTCCTGTAACCCATCTGTGCTGCTCAGGAATACATCATCCATGCCTCAGCGCTCACTTGGAGGTTTCACTTACACCAGCAGTGGGTGAACACACCTGAGACGTGTGTTGCTGAATTTGGCAAACAGGAGTGACTCATTCCCTTGGTGCTTACGTAGAAGGCAGATCTGCAGATGGAAGACAGACAAGGAAGGACTGGACTTTAATTGTACAAAATACAGTAGTACTCAAGTAACAATTAGACCTTGTCCCTGTTTAGGCTTGTGTTCTTTAATATTCAGATTTTTATTCAATAATAAGCAAAGTATTGAAGTATATTAGTATCAGAATGATATAATAACTCAGTGGTTCCCAACCGTGGTCCCTGAGGAACACCACCCTGCTTGTTTTTAGTTATTCCTCTGCTCCAACACACCTAATTTGAATGAAAGAGTGCGTAACAGGCTTCTGTCAAACTTAAAGAAGTAACTAAACACTGAATCCCGTGTGTTGGAGCAGAGAAAAAAACTAAAACATGCAAGACGGTGTTCCTCAAGGACCAGGGTTGGGATCCACTGAAATATGGAGTTATATGTATTTCTTTTTGTTTTGTTTTTTATAGTGTGATATCGTGTTAAAACGAAGTAGATCCGATTTCCATTTTTATTTCCGGTGGGAATGTAGTTTTAGTTTCCACGCCTGCAAGGTCGAATCATTCTTGCTAGTGAGTTCCAGAAGCCTCAAGTGGCTTGTGATTCTCAGAAATCGTGTCCAGCTTATGGGTTAGCTCACAAAGCGTTTGAGTCTGGGCACTCGAAGCGCGGCACATTCCTTCACACATGGCAGGCAGCTTCAAAATTGGTAGATCCACTGCCGGCGTCTTCCGAGTTTGTTGGTAAGCCAGAAACCTGCCGGTTCCAAAAAGCAGAAATCCCGTTATCTTAAATCCAATTATGTATGTGTCTTCTACGTCCTTGACGGACAATATGGACAGACACACCATCTTCCACTGGCCCCAGAAATCCATGGTGTATCCCAAACTGAATGTCCCTTCAGGGCATGAAGGCTTTCCTTCACCCTGTCTTCTCGTCAAGAAAATTTTTTATCAATTGCGTTGACAGACCAGCTGACCAGATCCATGATTAGAAGATATGTAGAGAGATGCTCTGAAAAAGATTCACAGGAGAAGAAAGCAAAAAGCAGGAGGGAGGCAGGAGCGGGTGAAGCGACCGTCTTCAGTGAGAGCAAGCAGGATGTGTTCTCTCCGTGCATGCGTGGGTTTTCTCTGGGTGTTCCGGTTTCCTCCCTCAGATCAAAAACACGCATGTTAGGCTGATTGGCAACTCTAACTTGTCAGGTGTGAGTGAATGGTTGTATGTCTTGTTTGCCTCTATGTCCCTGTGATGGACTTGTGACCTGTCCAGGGTGTCCCCCGTCTCTCACACAGTGATGGCTGGACATGGGCACCAGTGATTCCCTATGACCCGAAAAGGAAAAAGGTGATGGATGGATGGAATTAATGGTGGCCACCTTGGATTTTGACATGGCAACCCACTTTTCAATATTGACCTTTCTTACACCTTGATGCAGCCACACACCAAATATTTTTCAAATCAGCATGCTCACAGCACGGACAGCCAGAGAGTATTTCCAATTACCCCTCTTCGCCCTGCAATGGGACAAAAATACAACTATAAAAAGAGCACAGAGATCGTTGAGTATGGGTAATGGTATAAATACAGGTACACTTAAAAAGGCCAAAAAAGGGAGTCAGAACAAAGAAATGCTAAATACTGTACCTATAAAAATTGCTGAATTACAGACATGAACAGTTCATCTGCAAGTTTTGTTTCTGATTTATGTTGCTTTCAGACAAGTCAAGCTTCTCTATTAGAAGAGTGGGGGGCTTTTTCCACGCCGATACCCTGTATCACAATTCCTACATACTGGTAATCAGCCTGGTGGAGGATTTGTCAGAGTATTTTCATATACTGCTGACTCCTCATGCCAGAAGAGGGAGGATTTCAACCATTAAATATCGAAGAACACCCAACACCACAAAGTCTGTCTAAGAAACAAAATGATCTCTCACACTCGTTTGCACAAACACACACACACGCGTCAAACCGCTCGCTGAGAATGCCCGTCTACGCCGAGTGATGTCGAGGCAGTGGAATGTGACGCCGTCTTGTGAAAATGTGCAATGTGTGTGTGTTGTTTGCAAGAGACAGGGAGGGGCTGAGTGCTGCCAAACTGAAAAGACAAGGTGGGGAAAAGACTGAAAGATGGACGAGCGAGGAAAAAGAGAAGTGATGCGTACCAAGAAAAAGGAAACGGGAACGAGGCAGCCAGTTAGTTGGGGTTATTAACGATTTTGCCAGAAGGTCACAGACGGTGTCGACACGACTGGGCGGAGTGCGTATTGACTCTGCATCGTGGTGAATGACGACACATCAGCCATGCCCTCCTAAAATAAAAACTGTATTGATTTTGATCTTTTGGCATAAAGGCAGAACAGACATGCAAAGACTGACACGCACAAACATTCAATTGATTTAAATATCAATACGTGACAGATCAATTAAAAAGACATTTATATAACAGAAATCTTAAAGCTGCTTTTAAATTAAATGGTTACAGTGGCTGTTGATGCCAAATATGTCAAATAAGCACAACCATCTTGGAATATATTCATCATCTAGACTTTCTTTATTATTTTGTGCATGGTTTTGACTTATTTTAATCTGTAACTGTTATGGTTTTATTAGTTATTGTTTTTTTACAGTCAGAAAGGGGTTGAAAGGCTTTGTTTATGGTCATGATTTATATACATCTACAATCATCACCTTAGCTTTAATATGGCTGGAGTTATTATATCAGTAAATATTATTTTGTTAGAAAAACATGTACAGTAAAAACTATTAAACATTTATTCAAATTCTACAGTAAGTTATTTGTTGTTCAAACTGTTGACCTAAAAACCTACATAAATTTATAAAATTATAAAGTTAGGCCCAGTATTATGTATATTATATTTAGTTTGTAAATTAAATGTTTAGCTTGGACATAAATATTTAGTTTGTAAACTAAATATTTAGTGTGTAACTACTTAGCTTGCTGACTACTGTATAAAATTTTGTTAATAAACATATATTTATACAGAAAACAAGCAGGAATTTTAACAAAAATAGTGTAATACCCCGTCACGCCAGTAGGTGGCGAGAATACTTGAATTAACATCAAAATACAAAAAAAAGTTCATACTCTTCAAAATGACTGTAGCTTCTCTTTTTGACAGTTAAGTTTCTTCTCAGGTGATAACTTTATGGGCTCACAATCAAAGTTCACAAGTGATGGTGTCAGGACGACACTCGCCAAAAGTAGAAAAGTGGTCAAATGGCTTCATAGTTGTTGTGGTTTCTAGAAAATAAAAATAATAATGGGACATGTTTTCTCTCTAAAGCTCTGCACCATGTGTCAGCACAAACTCGCCAAATAAAAATTAGAAAATTATTCACATTGGAAAGCATTTTTTTTTTCCTAAGAATCACATTTTTCTCACAAAACACAAATGCAGCAGAATCATTTTTTTTATAATTCAGCGTAGCATCAGGAGAAACTCGGACCTGTTTTCTAGCTGAATGCTTAAATTGTATGTTACGCCATTAAAAGGCTTAATTTGGTTTTAACGACCTGCAAACCTTTAACATCTCTCAATAGTTCCTGATGTGAAAATAAAAAACTGAACAAGATAAGAACTGAATCTGACCTCCAAAAGGGAGATCTTTGTCTCTGCCAAGGACCAGAACATCGCAGGCTCATCAATATATGATCTGATACGTCATACTGACTCAGTGTTGGGTGAAGTTGCTGGCCTGTTTAAACTGTGATTTTGAAATGTGACCCATCAGGGGTCAAGGGTGACAACGAAGGAGCGCTGGCTTTGGCGAGGCCCAAGGACGTTAGCGATGCTTTGCTCCTCATTGAACCACTGCGGCTTCCTTTTTATCTTTTGCTCCTTTGTACCTTTCAGGTAAATTTCGAGAAAAGGCGTCCATCCTTCACAAGATCGCTAAAAAGAAATGCCAGGTTGAGGACAGTGAGAAGGCCAATGGAGTAGCAAGCCGTACAGGTAAAAACACATATTACACATGTACTCATTTTATGACAATGAAATGAAATTATCTTGTTTGTACACATTAAATACAACTGAGTCCAGCAGTATTAGATCCACAAAGTGGTCCAACTACCAGTACCTTCTTCTTGCTGCAGCATCAGTTGCTGTCATGATGCATTTACTGCAACCTTGAGATCTTAGTGTGTTCTGGAGGGGCTGATGTAAATGGATGCAACATTCACTCCTGACATTTTGATTATCCAGCCAGAGACAAAGTAAGACGTCTGGAAATTCAGCAAGCACACACATTTGTGACCCGTCCTTTTAAAATAAGTCAGAAAGAGCACAGGCTGCAGGGAAAATATTGATTAAGCCATAATTGAGATGTGCGTAAAAAGCATTTAATAACGACACCATTTAGTGGTCTAAAGTAGCATAAAATCTTTATAATCCACCTTTAAATTAATGTTTTACAACAGGTATGTCCTCAGAAATAATCATTTGAATTCTAACCTTTGCAACTACATTTTATTATTGTTTATTTCATTTTTCTATGCCAGCTACAGTAGCACTGGGAAATCCCTTTGTGTAATGTTTATCATAGTGAGACCTTTTTAAATATCATATAGCCTATGGGGTGCCATTTGTAAAGCTACACTGTCAAAAATTAACAGCAACATTTTTGGTTTATTTAGCCTTTCATAAGGAAAAATAACTTTATTTTCAAATATTTTCACCATGTTATTCATACATTTATGAATGTCATAGTTCCAAACTAAATATTTAATTTACAAGCTAAATATTTAATTTACAAACTAAATACTTAATTTGCAAGTTCAATATTTAGTCAGCAAGCTAAGTAGTTACACACTAAATATTTAGTTTACAAACTAAATGTTTATGTCCAAGCTAAGCATTTAATTTACAAACTAAATATTTAAATATTTAGTTGGCAAGTTAAACATTTATTTTGGAAATTGAACGTTTAGTTTGAAAAATAAATGTTTAGGGCCAAGCTAAATATTTAGTTAGCAAATTAAATATTTATTTTAGAAATTAAATGTCTAGCTTGGAAAATAAACATTTAGGTCTGAGTTTAATATGTAGTTAACAAATTAAGTATTAATTTAGAAATTAAATGTTTAGATTGGACAGTAAATATTTGGCTTTGACAATAAATATTTAGTTGGGAAATGAAATGTTTAGTTTTGAAAATAAATATTCAGCTTGGAAATTAAATGTTTAATTTACACCTAAATATTTACATCACCAACTAAATATTTAACGTGCTAGTTAAACATTTAGATTGTAAATTATACATTTATCTTGGACATAAGCATTTAGTTTGTAAACTAAATATTTAGTGTGGAGTTAAATATTTAGCTTGCTTACTAAATATTTAACTTTCAAGTTGAGTATTTAACTTGTAAACTAAATATTGATCTTGTAAATTAAATATTTAGTTCAGATTTATGACATTTATAAATGTATGAATGACATGGTGATAATATGACTTAGAATTAAAAAAATAAGCTATTTTTTTCTTATGATAGGCCAAATAAACCAAAATACTGTTGTTAATTTTTGACTGTGTAACTTTACAAATGGCACCCCATAATAGTCTGGTGAATTCCACAGCACAATTTTCACTTTGTTTCCTGCATCCTTAGTGTTCAGCTCAAGGACACTTTCTGTTACTCGCCAAAAATGCATCAACAGGGAACCTCCTGTTGAGAAACGCTTTTATTTCTTAACAGCAGCTTTGAAGAAAGTCCGTAAACTGTTTTCATTAACTTTAAAATGGTCTCTGGTGTTCATGTTTGAAAACAGTAAGTGTCCATGTCAGCATCCTTACACAATTTTAGCTCGTTACTCACGGTCTTGGACGTTCTCCTTCAGGATTACCATATTTTTCAGACTATAAGGCGCACCGGATTATAAGGCGCATTGAGCGAAACAAAACAGTCAGATAAGTCAAACTTTATTCAACTCATTCACAATAACTCTCAACATTGTTCAGCTGTACCACATAAACCATGTCAAGGTCAGTAAGCACAACCAGAATTCTTACATAAGATGCACTGGATTATATGGCTCACTGTAAATTTTTGAGAAAATTAAAGGATTTTAAGTGCGCCTTATAGTCTGAAAAATATGGTACCGCTAGCGCCTAATTACCCTCGGTAAATAAATCCTTCCTCGATGGGCACATGAATTTTCACACGCATATCTCCCCCAAATAAAAATCTGTTCTCAAACTTTTGGAGCACATATCAAGCAACTTTATACAACTTTAATAAGTGCTCAAATTCCCGTCACTTATACGATTAACGAGCGTCACACTCAAGTGTTAAACAAGCATGACATTACCAAGGGCGGCCAAATTGATTGTGAGTGTTGTCTTGGAGCGGTGCTTAAATCAATCACAGTCACCGCCAAGAGTAATTTGTGTTTTTTCCCCTTCAAAGCGCACCGACCCAAAGAATAAACTGAGGCCAGAGGAGGTGCTTTCGTGGCCGCAACGCTGTCAGAACAGGAGTATCAAAGCAAGACTTAAATGTGCCTCGAAGAGGCAAAATTATGCTAACGGAGCCACGTTAACACATCGCCCTCTTAAAAGCATTGCCTTTTACGTGTAATATGTTAAGTATGGATTATACAGTCTTTAGAAACCTGCTGTTAGTGTAGTATGTGATTAATGAGATTAGATTTGTCATTTTTAGCCGAAATGTTGCAGCTTCTAAACGGGAGAGTGAGGTCATGTGTTGGAATATCAAGTCACATTATCTGTCTGAGAGTCAGTTTAATTGTGTCCCAACCGCCGATGGATTAAAGTAATTTCCACATCAATTATCGTTTCATCATCTGATTACATGGTTGTGGGCTTTTTGTGTTTTAGTGAGGGTCAGGCTCCAGATGAAATGGAGTAGCTACCAAGAAAAAAAAAAAAAGGTGGGGCTGATGGTATCAGCGTCGTACTTTTACTTGTTTAGAATCTCTTTAATTTACCGTACGGTAGTCTCTCGATACGGTTCGACTTTCGCGGACTCACTGTTTCGCAGGTTTTCTTCATAATATTGTACGACACACAGTTGGCTGATTGATGGAACGGGACCAACCAGAGCAATGTGCTCTGTGTCCTGGACGCTGAACGGCTCAGTAAAGGCTCCGGTACAGTCGGGCGTACGTCAGTCCGCAGAGGTCCACGCGTATTGGATTAGAGTTGAAGCGGACACTCGCAGGGCATGTCGTGCAAAGCTCAATTTTTACAGTGTTGCACAATAAACTGCCCTGCGACAGACTGTTTAGTATGCAACACCAATGTATTAAATTCCCCTTCTTCATCCTTGGTCTGGTTTAATAGTCTTTTCTTTTCTTTTTTTATTTATTTATTTATTTATTTTTTTTCCAAAAGGCAAGTGATCTCTTCCTCCTCCACCTGAAATAGTGAGAAATTAAGGGATTTGAGCGAATTAAAATAGATTAAGATAGATTATCATATTTTATCAGTTATGTATATGACTCATAATAATACGTTGCTTTTAAATATCCAATTAAATTTTGTTAAAAGAGAGTGTTATAATCTTAAGGGGATGGAAATCTTTGAGAAACCTAAATTTAAAACTAGTCTGAAGGAACGGTCTACCTCAATCCAAGGAATTAGATTATGGAATAATCTGGAAAGTGATGTTAAAAATGCCAGATCAATGTCTATGTTTAAGAGAATGATCAAAGTTGGCTTGTTAAAATAATATGAAATAGTATGAATTGTTGCTCGAGAAGGAGTTGTTTATTTTGTTGTTGTTATTTGATGATTATTATTGTTTGAATTAATTTTTTGGTAAAAAGGGGCAGATATTATAAGATGTTTTTCTTCTTTCTGCTGCTTTTCATTTTATTTGTTATTGTATCTCTTATTGTATATTCAATTGTTTTATTTTGTTTAAAAAAAAAGAATAAACTTATAAATAAAAATAAAATATCAGGTCCAGCGTGGCTGCAGGAGGGTCTGGTGATTTCCTGGTGGGCTGGTCTGATGTGTTGGCTGCAGGGCCAGTGCTCCTTTTTATTTTTATTTTTAATTTTTATTTTTTTAGAACTTTTTATTAACAACATATAAACACAGAACACCGCTGCGGCTGCCAGCTCTTGTTTTTTTTTTTTTTTTTTTTTTTTTTTTTTTTTTTTTTTGTGAGTTTTGT
>JARVLU010000001.1:21553443-21567360 GCA_031762415.1 Simpsonichthys santanae
TCGAGCCAAAAAAAAAAAAAAAAAAAAAAAAAACTATCTCTGTCGGTGGCTGATACTAAAGAAGACATAATACAACATATTCACAGCAAAAAAAAAGGTTTTCATGCATTCTTCGCTTCCTAATTGTTCTTCGTACCGCCCACAGATAAGAACCTCCCTAACAGCTCCAGCGTGGAAGTGGAAGTGACCCCACCCATGAATGGAACGGCAGGACAGGAGGGGGAGACGGTAAGAAACCAAACCACACACACACCTAAACAGTCAAAGCTACAAGTTAAAAGAAGCAAACAGTAACAAATCTAGAGCCCGACCGATGTATCGGACGATATTTTACGTCGATACATGCATTTGGTATCGGTGATAATTGTCCCATTATGACTCACTTGATAACTTTTACAGTGAATAGTGGAGGATAGAAAATGTGACCGCGTTACGAAGACAGTTTCAAAACTTCAAGTGTTAAAACAGGTTGAAAAGTAGCTGTTTACTTAGCTTCTTGTGTGTGGACGAAGCTCAAACATTTTCAGTCAATATATCGTTATCGGCATTAGCCTTCCCCTTCCAATATCAGTATCAGCAATGGACAAAATTTCCATATTGACTGGACTCTAAGCAAAAGGGAACTAGAAGCAGCAAGATTAGCTAAATATAGAAAATGCTAGTCTAAATAACAAAAGGGTAGCTGAAAGTAGCAATAGGCTAGCTAGAAGCTTTTTTTTTGTTCAGCTGTTCTTTATTCAGGCTTTGCCACAGTGAGTCATCCTCTTCCAGCTCACTTTGTCCCCAGTTGTAAACCTGGCTAACTAGAAGCTAAAAGTAGCTAAAGGAGATAAGACTAGCTAAATTTTAGCTAAGAACTGCAAATACAGTATAAAAAAGTATGGATGCACGATATTATTGGCATGTACTGTATCGTATTAGCGATAAAGTTATCGCCCATTCCATCAAAGTAACTTGCCAATATAAAAGGCACTGGGTTTTTTTTTATATAGATGATATATTTATGTAGTGTTTCATCATCATTTTGGCATCTACATTTGGTAGCAGGCCAAATTGACAAAGACCATGCAGAATAATGTATTTTAATTCCACAGCAGAGAAAGCTATGTATCCTCTGTAAGGAGGTGTAGGGGGGAAAAAAAAAATCAGTATTTGTATCGGTTATTGGCCAAATAATTTTTAACATATCGGTTATCGGCCAAAAATCCAATATTGTGCATCCCTATAGAAAAGGTTAGCTAAATGCTAAGAGTCCCAGATTGGTATGTTTTGTTCTTGCGATTGAGATTGTGATAAAGTAACAATTCAGCGCCATCTGCTGGCTTCCTCAGATAACTTTTACTAATCATCATTTTTAACGTATGCAAATGTTTTTGTTCAGTGCTCTGAGACGACTGTTGGTGTTTATTGGCGCTATATAAATACAGTATACTTATTTAATTAAAAGTAGTAGATGCCTAGCTAAAAGTAGCAAAAAGATGGCTAAAAGTATCAGAAGGGCAGCTAAAACCTAAAAGAAACCACAAAGTCGAATAGGTATGCTTTCAAGAGAACAACGTTGCTGAAGAAATTGAAGAGATTTCCATGTTTACTGTGGGGAAAATGTTTGTGAATAAAGTTAAATACTGTATAGTGAAATGTGTAAAAGTTACAAAAACAAAAGTCAACATTCCCATGAATGGATGTTTTCATATTTGACCGGCTAAAATAATGTATGCAGAGCAAATTGCAAAAGAAAAACAAAACAAAATATGTAGTCCATCGCTACTTTGCGATTCATTTATCGTGAACTCGCGCTATTGCGGTTTTTCAAAATAAGATTGGCCATGACACACAACTGGCTGATTGATGGATGAGCCGCACGATCTGCATGAATTTTTATTTAAAATAATTTTAAATTATTTAGCACCTGCTGCTCTTTAGTGCAGCCCACACTGCAGGATAAACTTCCTGATGCAGCTGATCAGCTGTTCCTCGTGCAAAGCGTAGAAGTGGGCGTGGTCAAGAGCGCTTGCAGGTGGCAACGAGCAGAGGAAGCAGGGAGCTGAAATTGTGACATTCTGTGCTACTTATTATCATTTAGAGTTTAGAAACTTTTTTTTTAGAATTTGCGAGAGTGTGGGAAGGGTTTTTCACTTATCGCGGGTCTTCAGGTTATGGCTCCCCCACAATAAACAAGGGACTACTGCACATCAAAAGCAGAGAGCTATTTTTCAATCTTTGATAGTCTCATTACTATTTATGTTCCTCTGTGAGTTAGACCGATACAAAGGTTGCACAGATGAGGACAGGGAGGCCACTACTGCTGGTATTTTTCCCAGCATGCACTCCGGTGAGTTCCTCCATCTGCAGCCAGACCTGCCAAAGACACGCCTGTTCCCATGGAGCTCTATAATCACACACTCTTCTTCACCCACCTGCTGCGCTCCCCAGCTGGGAGCTGGAAACAATCCTCGTCCTACACAAGACCTCCACGCTAACGCACACGGATGCAGACTTTGACGAACGGCCGGACTCTGAGAGCCTCAGAGCCGCACCTGCAGCACTTGCGCTGGCGTCTATGATGGCAGCGGGACTCGGCATCCTGCCGGGTCAACAGACGGTCCGGGAACAAGCGGGCGGAGATTCAAAGTCATGTGTTTAGAGGAGAACAGACAGAGGACGTGTTGGCTGAGTCGGTCTACCTTATGGAGTTTCACCCTTCATGTGGCGCTGACGAAACCAACTGGACCCGGACAGAGGAAGAAGCTTTCATCTTTGTCTCTTGAACTTAATTATTCCGTAGTTTTGCGTGAAAACAATTCAAGTCGCATTTCTTGAAGGAATGCACATCGCTGCCACTTTGCACGCCAGTGTATTAAAATAAAGATTTGGTGCTCAGAGTGTGCACAAACCACAAAACCTTTTTTAAATTTATTTTTTAATTCCTAACCAAGAGTGAAAATTCTGTTTCATTATGTTATTTTGTAGAGGGGCTCGGATTAAATAAAATAATCCCATAAACCTCCTTGTCTGGGATTTGAGCTTCGTTCTCCTGCACAACAGACGTATTTACTCACAGCTATACTAATGAGGGGCTGTCACAAATGAGAGCCTGCTAGGAGCTCTTTCTTCATCCTAAATCCCCTCCTTTAGCCCTCAGACAACCTCCTGCTCATCTGTGTAGCCGTAAGCAGGTGGACTAAACCCAAACAAAAGGGGTTGAATTGACTGAAAGGCATAAATGTATCGGTTTGGTTCTATTAATAGTGGATGTGCTCGTTGTTACGTAAACCTATAGTTTCTTTAAATTATTCATTTTCAATTCAATTTTCAATTCAACCTTTATTTATACAGGTTTAGTCTCATTGAGCATCGAGGAGTCATTTACAAGAGAGACCTGTTTTAAACAAAGAACACAGCTGACAACAGTAGACAATCATAAAAATGCATATAAAATGAAAAGTAAATGGAAGAAATTATATTTAAAAGAAACAAAACAGTGACATTTTTGTCTGCATTGGTTTTTGCCGTGAACTTAGCCGTCATTTAAAGTCCCTTAGGTGTCAAGCTCGAGAGTTTCAGATATTTTTGTAAGATGTTCCAGTAAACCGGAGCGGAGTAAGAGAAGGCCCTTTTGCCAAGTTCAGTCCGCACTGACAGTACACTGCAGGTAATGATGTCTTGGAAGTGCACGCTGTAGCTACTCACTAACTTTGGGAGACCTGGATGCTTTTAAGTGTTAATTTCTCTGTGTTGCTATTTTTAGACATCTGCCCCACAGCGCGACCGTCTGTGTCGCCCTGGAAGGAAACAAGTCATGCCGCCAGAGGTCATACTTATTGTTCCTTTCCCCTCCCGGAACCCCTAACAAGCAAGACGTGAAAATAGAAGCAATTAGGGTCAATTTTTAATTTATTGTTTTTTGATCCAGTATTAGTGGGGTTTGTTTCATGATGACAGTAATGTTGGCTGAACTTAGAGAGCACAATTGTGCCCAATTTGGCTTAAAGAAGCATAAATGAGCACAAAGGTAAAACATTATCTGAGAAAAAGCAGAAATCCCACCACCACCAAAAATTCTGTAATAGTAGCTAAAAAAAAAAAAAAAAAAAAAAAAAAACTTAAATTACCAAAAGGAAGTGAGAAGAGCACAATTGTGCCCAATTAGGCTGAAAGAAGCAGAAATGAGCACCAAAAAGTGGGAATTATCTGAAAAAAGCAGCATTTCCAAACAGCTGACAAGTGGCTAAAAAGCAGAAAGTAGCTTAAATTACTAGAAGCATGTAGAGAGAGCACATTTTTGTTGAATTAGGCTGAAAAAAGTTTAAATGTAGATTAAATGAGTGGAAAAAAATGTGGAATTAGCTGAAAAAGCTAAAAGTAGCATAGCAGCTAAATAGTAGCAGAAATAAGCTGAAAGGAGCATAACAAGCTGAAATTAGCAGAAAGAAGTTAGAAGACACACAAACATGCTGTAGTTGGCAGAATAAAGCTGAAAGAAACACAGGACAGCTGAAAAACAGCTGAAAGTAGCTGATATATTTTAGTTTGCACAAGGAAGCTGAAATAAGCTGACCCAGAACAAAATGTGAAAGGAGCAGTAAAAGGTTGTAAACAAAGCTAAAGATCTGAAGGATGTAAAATGAGCTCAGTTTATTTTCTGTGAGGAAAAGATGGCAGAAAAGGCTAAATATTTCAAAAAGCTAAAGTTGCATCAATAGCAAAAGCCATAGCACCCTTCTGAAAGAGCTGAACACTTCGATATACGATTTGTTGAAATAGCTCAAAAATTGTGGAAGGAGAAAGATGCTGAAAACCATACAGAAGAAGTATAGTAACTATAAGAAATATAAACAGGATCACAATAGTGTGATTGCATAATAGGCATTCACACAAATTAAAATACAGAACACCTTCTGTGACTCATCAACTCTATAACAACTAAAGAGATTTGGTAAAAGAAAATAAAATAAAAATCTATCCAGTGTGTTATCTGTGACACGTTGCTATATTTGTTTTTCCTTTTCATGAAAATTACGAGAATTTCACATCCGGGTGGAGCTTATGAAATACAAAACATTCATGCCGCTGCAGCTGTTGCAGTATTGAACCTGTCGAGATGAATGACTCGTGTACGAAAGAAAAACTAAAAGCAGACTTACTTTTAGAAAAATTCTCTAAAGGAATTAGTGTTATTTCAAACGAGCGTCTAAACGAAATGCTCCGTGGGTTACGAGCGGGAAACAGACATCTTCCTCAAACCTCAGAGAAAAACGCTCGAGCTGCGTTTTAGCTGCCACCTCTGAAATGTGGCAGCGACTTCCTCGATGCGAGCCGGATCAAAGGTGACTCATCGGGTTCGCTTCCCTCAGCGCAGCCGTGCTGATGCGTTTACAGCCCGTTGGGGACCGTTTGAACCCGTGTAACTTTGCGACCGCACACCAGGTACGAAAGCAAACGCCTTCAAGAAGGAAAAAATAAAAAAAAACATCAGCCAAATGTCACGCCGCCCCTCGCAGCTCTGCGGCGTCTGATAAAAGTCAGTGCCTTTAAGCAAAGGGTTGGCAGCGTTACCAACTGAGGCGCCGCAGGCCAGGAAAGCCCACCCCCCACCCGCCCGGAGGGGCTGGCATTTCAAAACAGCGGGGGAGCTTGAGCTCACACAGCAAATAAAGCAAATCGTGTTTGGTAACATGGACATTTGAATTTAGGGCAGCATGTTCATGAAGCAGCTGCAAGGCACACTGCAAAAATCATCTAGATCAGGGATATTCAACTGGCGGTCCGCGGGCCACTTCCGGCCCGCAGGTGACTTCAGTCTGGCCCACCAGTAAGTTCGTTAAAATAATAAAAATAATAATAATTTTGGTCAATACTAACAATAATCTCTGTTTGGGTTGTGGGTTCTGTTTATTGCATTTATGGTTCAATGCAATAAAACAAATGCGAGGCAGGTGGGCTGATGGGTAAAACCAGGTGAAAGGCAAGAGAAGGACGTAAACAAATATGAGCAAGCTAACACAAGGTACAATGTACAGAAACGAGTACGTAGAATTTAAGAATACCATGACAGAAACCATGAAAACTCAACAGTCCAAACACAATTGCACCAGCGCGTTATGACGCAAGGCCAACAAGAAGGTATACAGTTCTCAGAGCGGGACACTGAGCTTTTCAGAGCTCAAACAATACCAAGATAAGCCCCCAAATCAATGGTGGAGTAAACCAAAGGAGCGTAACCATGTCTTCAGCTGCTAATCAAAGACAATATGAGATTATTCAATAATAAATGGGACAAACCTGGAGATGGTACATACATCACCAAGACTTTGTTACAGGAACCAAACCTGGCCTCTCTGTCCAGATTGCTATTCTAGAAACCTGGAAATGTTTCTGTCCAGGTTGAGTTCACCGGTGTCACCTCGCTTGCATGTGACGTTGTCGCCTCAGTTGTTGCCAGGCTACAAACACAGCAACTTACCTTCATGCCAACCCTTGGAGATTTCAACCTCACCTTTCCTACATCCAACTTTCCGTGAATCTGTCTTGTCTTTCACTGGTTTGGTTACAACATTTATGTATGTTTTTCTGCCCCCCGTTTGTCCCGCAACAGTATAATTTCCCTTCCGGGAATAATAAAGTATTGTTTGGTTCACTTCAGACAACAATGCAGCCATCTGGATATGGAGAGTAGGAGAAATGAGACTGCTGAGTGTAAATGATGCACACGATGCCTTTTTGTTTTGCAGCTGATTACCAAGGTTACCAGGCGATACCCAACAGCTGGAGCTGTCGCAGCAGAAAAAAAGCGCTATGATTCATAATTCATGCCTTTTAGTTTTATATTTTAAGATTTCTGCCTCACTCTGTGGGTATGCAAAGCTGGCAGTTGCTCTGTAGTGTCTGTTTTACTGTATTCTTGCCTTCCCGGTACATGTTTTCTGCATTTGGTTAACGGTGTGTGCGCCACCCACACAAGGGCACAAGATGAAGTCTAGGTCACCCGAGTGTCTAGTCAGACGTGCATGTGTGGACTTGCTCTCTGCCGGTCCCAGCGGCCTGTTATCATCATTTCTAATTGGATTCAAAGGGGACGAGGCATGTTTCCACTCCCAGAAGTATCTGTTCTTGTGCCACTTGAGCCAAGAAGCGAGCCAAAAGAAAATTAGATTTAGCTGCCTTTCTTGTCAGCATATTTAACGGTAATCACTGAGCCTTCTTGGCTTATTTAGCATTCCGGCAGCAGGTCCGGTCAGACCTGCCACCCCCACCCCCGGGGGGTCTGCCTGTTCATCCAGCATCAGCAGTCAGCACTGATGAGCCCCGCCGGTGAAACCAAGCCCATCAAGCTCAGTGCAATCACCTAAATCAGCCATCAGACTTGTCCGTCTGAAGGTCACCGCAGAGCGACGGCACGTCCAGGTCCTGCTGTCCGTCCGTTCACATCTCAGAGATGTCGTTTTTTTTTTCTTCTTCTTCTTCTTCTGCTGACGTTTTGCAGTAGTTCTGCCTTCCTCCCAGGACAGTTGCTATGGAAAGGAGCATCCTGACGAAGGACTGTAGTGAATTTGTTCCATTAGTCGTTTATGTAAATGCAAAACGCATGACTCAGCCCATTAGGTTACCTGCTTTGTGTTTAACTGCTAATTATACCCAAATGGTTGACTGGATTATGGGGATGGCATCGTTATGCGATGACCCGTGACCCAAATCAAAACATGTTTTAGTATTTTAGAAGTATTATTGTGATTATGTAACCAGGGCTTAATTTGTAATCTGATTGATTGCCGGAATGTAAATAGCAGGCAGGCCGGCTGGAGGGGGTTGGAGGTCCTCCCCCAGAAAATTCTGAATAAAGTAGATGTGATTTCTTCAATTTTGGTGTATTTCAGTGGGTTGTTAAAAATAACATCTACATTTACCTTTGTAAACACTCCACTTCTGTCAAGCATCCTACCCCCCCAGAGCCGACACTTCTCCGCTGGATTCACTGTCCAAATCCACATGTGAAACCTCCAGGTGCCTCCTCCGTCTGGGCTCCTGCCCGCATACGACAGCCTGGTTAGCTCGTTAGGCACTCACCCCCCACTACTCTTTTAGGGGGCGGAGATTTTTAAGGGTAGAGGTGGAAATGATGAAGAGGCAGATCGTATGTGAAATTAAGAAGCTGTTGTGTTTAAAATGAGTGTTTATATAATTATTTTCAGTTTACATATACAAGATAAGTTTTATTTGTTCAAGGCAGTCGTTTGTTCATAACTTTATTATTATTATTAGTAAACCTGAGAGTTACCGGATTCATGCAAACAGTTGCCGGAACGTACTCTGTCAAAACAAGAGTTCCCAGATCCCGTTCCAGCAGGAAACTAAGCCCTGTATGTAACCTTTGTTTGAATTCCCTTTGCTCTGTTTTCAGGCTGAAGATGAAGAAGAGGAGGACCAGCCTCTGAGTCTGTCCTGGCCCGAATCCAACCGCAAGCGCTTCACCTATCTCTTCATCATGCCTGTCGTCCTGCCCTTGTGGCTAACGCTGCCAGATGTCAGGAAAACAGTATGTGACATGGAGTTCTCGAAACATCTTTTAAGAACAGCGTTCCAACTTCCACGTCTAGTCATTAATTTTTCACTTTCTTTCTTTTTCAGTCGTCAAAGAAGTTCTTCCCCATCACATTCCTGGGTGCCATCTGCTGGATTGCAGGATTCTCCTACTTGATGGTGTGGTGGGCTCACCAGGTACGCAGAACTTCTCATAGTTCTTATAGCCTGTATATTTCTTATTAAAAAAAAAAAAAACATGACCTTTGTCATATTCTTGGGATTCGCTGTAATCCATAATCCATCCACTCAGATTTAATTACAACCGTTTTATTACAAACTAGAAGACTGTCTGGGAGATTTTTATTATATTTTATTTGTTATTGGTTATTTCAATAAAATCTAAAGCATTGCAAGAAAATAAAAAAAATCTGAAACAAATTGAAATTGATTTCTGAAACAGATTACGTTTGATATATCCTAAAGCATCCTTTTTTTTAATCTTTCTGCAGGTTGGAGAGACCATTGGGATTACAGAAGAGATTATGGGTCTGACTATATTAGCAGCTGGAACCTCCATCCCTGACCTCATCACCAGTGTCATAGTGGCACGCAAGGGGCTGGGTGATATGGCTGTTTCCAGCTCTGTGGGCTCCAACATCTTTGACATTACTGTTGGGTACGCCATCTGAACCTTAACGGAGATATAAAGCAAATAGGAAATGCACTCACTGACGTACATTAGTCTGAGCCTCAAATGTTTAGTTCTAAAAACTGCCAATGATAAATGTTAAAAATTGAAAGAAAAATATATTATTATTACTTTAATTTCAAATGTGTACTCCAATAGTACAAATGTGACCCATCCTGCTGTGCAAAATACAGTACGTATTGAATTTTTGCCGTAATTGAGATTTGCATAAAAATAAGTCCATATATATAAGTATACAAGTCAAAACTACTTTAAAGTCAGTTTTCTAACTAGTATGTCTTCAGAAATAATTCCTTATTTTAAACCGTAATAATTGTTTTGACATAAACCGTGTCTCTGCAAGTCGCCGAGGTGCTGGGAAATCCCTTCTTATAATATTGTAAAGATTGGGCATTCCCCTTTTTAAAGATCTGACTGAAGTTCTTGATGACATCACTGCAGACTGTTGCATTTATTTGTGTTTAGAACTCGTTTGCAATAAGGACCCAGAGAACTCGGGATTTAAAGTAAAAATATATATATATTAATAAAGGAAAGCAAATCTGACGTGGCAGCAAAACTTAAATTAGCTCAGGGGAGATGAGGAGGGAGGACAGAACATGACGCCATACAGGATGATACCCAGACAAAGAAGAACACGGAGAGGTCAATCTGCATGTGTCAATCTGCGTTATGCAAGCATGACACCTCTGCTTTATTATTTGAATCCCACACTCCTTGTTTCTTTGAATTGAGAAAGCTCCTCGGATCAGCGAAACATCTTCAGTTACAAATAAAGTCCAGCTGTTTTGTTTTTAACCTTTTTTGCACTTAAATAATACAGCTAGAAATTAATTTATTCACTATAAATCAGACAAAATAAGATGTGCTTTTGTTCCTCTTTCTTTAGGTCTGTATTGCCAAGTTTTTTTTAGAAAACCACAAATTGTCTTGTTATAAATTTTCCGTTAGCTTGAATTCTGAAAACAATACCATGTTTATGTTTGCGTCTTTGCAGACTACCATTTCCCTGGCTCCTGTGGTCCCTCTTCAGGGGTTTGAAACCGGTGCAAGTCAGCTCTAACGGCCTCTTCTGTGCCATTGTGCTCCTCTTCATCATGCTCCTCTTCGTCATCATCTCCATCGCCGCGTGCAAGTGGCGCATGAGCAAGCTGCTGGGCTTCATCATGTTCATGCTGTACTTCGTCTTCCTGGTGGTCAGCGTCATGCTGGAGGACAGAGTGATCACCTGTCCGGTGTCCATCTGAGGACCTGTCCGTCATCCCCGCCGACGCCCGCCCTCGCCTGACCCTCGTGATCCTTTTCAGGAATAATAAAGAAAAGAAGAAAACTGGCGTTGACAGGAAACAAATCAACGAGACCAGCTTGGAAGGTTTTGTATCAACCTAAACGGATTGGATTGTCACTTTTATTTTTAAATTTCACTGGCAGGTGAGACTGGCAGCGGTGGTGGACTGATGGGCGTACGTCACAAAGAGAAGTATTATGCATGCCATTAGTTTTACTGGAGGAGATTAAATCGATCCGGTTTTTGTGAGAAATAAAAGGAAAGAAACAAGAGTTGCACTTTGTATAAACTAACAAATGCAGTGACAGATCATGAATGATGAGCTTTTTTGAGCCTAACAGACTGAAACACCATCAGCAAGAAGGATAAACGGATGTAGATGAATTTTTTTTTTTTTTTTTAATGTTCCAAATGGGTTTCCTCCATGGTGGTATCAAGACTATTTGCTTTGTGTCTGAGGCAGACGAACTGGGCATAAATCTTATATCTTCTTGATTTTGCTAAGTTTTCCCAGTTTCCTGCCAGTTTTTATTTCACACATCACGTTACTTTAGAGACTTTTTCATTATTATTTTGGTGTCCCTTTCTATGAGGTATTAGACGTAGCAGTAGAAATGAAATACGGTAACAGTATTAGTTGATGAACACACTGTACAGAACCTTCTATGCTTCACGTGTACTAATGGAGGGGGTGGGAAAAAAGGCAAGTATAAAAGCCTAACTCGAAATATACAGTAGCCTTCAATATCTCGTACCAGTTGGGAAGAAATGCATGAGTACTTAGGCTCGTTAAAGTTCCATAACTAAGAATATTACGTAAAGAACTTTACAGTGTTTAAGCGTCTTGGTTGACTTAGACTAGTCGATGTGTAGTGCTGCGTTCACAAGTTGGCGCGAATCACTGTCTAGTTAGGCTGTTGGGACACAACTTACAAGGCATTAACTGCATGAAAAAAAAAAACAAGATCCTCAACGGAGAATAATCACCTATTAATCAGTTATATACAAAAATGTAAACTTTTTAAAACCCGTTTCATTACTTTCTAATGCAAGCCACTGCACAACCTCTATGTAAGAGATTCTCAACACGTACGGTCGACGATAGCTAGCAAACGATCAATTCTTCTTGAACCCAAGGTGCTTTTTGTGTGCAATCTGCATTTGGAGACACAATGACCAGGTTTTTTTAATTTTATTTTATTTTTTTATCCATAATTAGAGGCGAGTTACATGTATACACAATGGTTTATGTAAAATCATAGGCAGAATGCCCTTGTACCCCTTCTGACTTACTCCAATGTGTTGAGTGGAGTCGGGGTTCCCCCATTGTCACCATCTGGCCCTTTTAAATGGAGATATTTCAGTAGGACACGAAAAGAAAGGCAAATATACTTACTAATGTTATTCATTTTTATGGTTAAAAAAAAAAGGTTTTAAAGGCAGAAGAACCACTGTAAAATCTAGTTTGATACCAGTGCTTTTTGTTTCGTATCAAGCTTTAATTGTCCTATTCATAATCTCACATTTCAGTTAAAAATAGTTTGTCACATTAACTGTTTCATTGTTTATTCGGGCCTATTTTGGTGTATTCGTATCATGATCAATCTTCCCTAAGAAGAATGAAATGTAAGATTGTTTGTTAAAGGCGAAATAATTAGATTTACACCAAATATGGACATACAGTATTGATGTTGCAACGTAAAAAGAATGGACAACCACTGATGGCGAGGCGTACCATGTTTCAGTGGAACATTTTAAACGCTACTGTTTCTGATTTCAAATTAAGGGCCATGGGGTAGGGTTGGGCATGTGGTTTAGCCAAAGTCTCTCCTTAAGAAACCGATTGAGTTAGTCACTCGCCTAATAGCAATATACCATGTGTGGTCCTTGAGAATCCCATTCGTCGTGTCTCTGGTTTTCCTTTTTGTTCAGTCAAAAACTCCAGGATGTAAAACTGGCCACCGGTTCCTGAAACGGAGCCCGTTTCTGTTTGAGCTGGCCAGAAGCACCTGCTTTACCTCGACACACAGCCTCTGTACAGCAGCGTTGTAGGAGTTACCTGTAAAATATTAGAAAATAAATTATCTGAATGTGTGAGGAAACTGCATGCAAGGAACTTGGGCTGGTTACCCATGAACTGTACAGCAGAGCTTAGACCAACTGTATAATGTACGTTGACTTTTATGCACCCATTCACAGAGAAACACCAAGAAACCATTGGCTTTACCTTTGTAAATATATAAACTGGGTTTTATTATTATTATTTTTTTTAGAAACAACCAAATGTTTCACATCTATACTTTGTTTTTCTTTATTATTATTTTTTATTGTCTCAAAAAAGGACTCTTACGCTGGTTACTCTTTAGCAGTGTAGCATTTTACACCTGATTAGCATCGATCAACCGCGTGTTCAGTTTCTATAATTTCAATGAGGGCTTGAAAACAACAGTTCGGATCATTAAAGTGGGGTTCTGTGAAACGTTTAGAAACAATAATTAATTGTCTTATTGGTTGTAGATAACTCTTTGAAATGCATCATTATGGAGAAACAGAGTTGGGTTCAGATCTGACCGATAACCATAGGCGTTTCATCAATTATATGTGATGGGGACGTGTCCCCCCCACATTAAAAAAACATTTATTTGGACCACCGCGCACACATATACATTTACCATGAAATATTAGTTCACCCAGCGCTGTTTTTATTTCTTCGTGAATTAATCCATTCAACTTGATTAATATGAGAATACTCAGACTAGTAAAAATCCACTCAAGGTTTTTCTGGTTACCTACAACAACTCACCACACCGCATTCAGTGTTTCCCCGAGGTCACTTGGCTTGGCAGGGCGCTCATTTCTTTGGGGTTTTGTGTTGATGGGGTGGGGGGGGAGGGTGGACCTCTGTGTTGTATGCTACCTTAGTGCTGGCAGTTGCTGACCAGTGTGAGAGTGGGGTTAGGATGAGTGAGAGAAGCAGAGCACTACATCTGTAGCATCTTAGCTAGTGCATCTGTATTGCGCGCCACTAGCTTAGCGCCATGTTAGTGCCAGTAGTTGTTGACCGGGGTGGGGTTAGGGGGTTAGGGTGCATGAGCGAAGCAGAGCACTACGTCTGTAGCATCTTAGCTAGTGCATATGTACAAAGTATTGTGTGCCGCTAGCTTAGTGCCATGTTAGTGCCAGTAGTTGTTGACCGGGGTGGGGTTAGGGGGTTAGGGTGCATGAGCGAAGCAGAGCACTACATCTGTAGCATCTTAGCTAGTGTGTCTGTATTGCACGCCGCTAGCTTAGTGCCATGTTAGTGCCAGCAATTTTTGACTGGTGTGGGGTTAGGGGGTTAGGGTGCATGAGCGAAGCAGAGCACTACGTCTGTAGCATCTTAGCTAGTGCATATGTACAA
>JARVLU010000001.1:21567460-21595030 GCA_031762415.1 Simpsonichthys santanae
CCCCCCCCCCCCCCCCCGCCCCCCCCCCCCGAGGCTGCATGAGCGAAGCAGAGCACTACGTCTGGAGCATCTAGTGCATATGTATTGTGTGCCGCTAGCTTAGAGCTATGGTAGTGCTGGCAGTTGTTGACTGTGGTGGTGGTGGTGGTGGGGTGTTGGGATGCATGAGAGAAGCGGAGTGCACTCTGTTCACACAAGAAGAGCTGTTGGTCAGGTTACTTGTTTTGCCATGTTCTCTAAAATAGTTAACGTAGATGTTTAACAACCTGTTAAAATAGACCAAAATGCAGGAAATGGCATCTACTTTATTCAAAAATTTCTCAGGGAGGACCCCCCCCCACATTAAACAAATGCTTCTGACTCCAGTGTGATAAGCTAATGGCTAACGGTAGAACTAAGACCAGTGGCTTGCCGCGGTCTTAAAACAACGCCAGAGTCAAATGTTTGATAGCTGTTCATGTTAAATCTTTGTTTTAGAAACTTTTACGTTACTGTCATAGACACAGTTTTTATTCTTTTAAATCCTATGCTGCTCTTGCTAGTGCAAGTAGCAGCTGCTATAGCTAGTTGTAGCGCTTCTAGTGCAGCTTGAGGTGCTTGCAGCAAGACTTCATTAACATTTCTGACAGAATAACTGAGTAATGTGAATATTTTGGTGATGTAAAGGTTTATAAATTAGTGTTCACACAAACCAGTAGGAAATTGTTGAGACTGGAGTAGACGACGGCAGTCGCCTTTGGTCTTGGTCTCTATCGAATTAACCGTTAGCTTGTCATTCCGGTCAAAATTTAACTTGTTTTCCAAACAGAGATCTTTCAAAGAGCTATCAACAACAGATTAAGCTTTAATTGTTCAACACATTTCTACAGAACCACACTTCAAAACATCTGAACTATCCCCTTTAAATACCACATTGCCTCCTTTAATTCACCAAGTTATAACGCTGCTGATGTTTCCGGTATTTCATGACGGGCGAAAAAACAACTGCATCCTTATACCTGTTCTGACTAGTGTGTTATCATGCTTTACATTTTCACCATCCAGATCAGACGCTTTATTGTCTCGGCGATGACTCATGATGTGCTTTGTGAAAAATCTTCCTGTGCACATTTTGGCCATTAAGCCTTTCCCGCAGAGAACACGTACAACCGGTTAATGCGATCTCGCCTCAGCTCTAGTTTCTTCTCACCCCATCTTCAAAGGAATATAAATGGCATGTTCTTGCTAAGACTGGATGATGAGGTGAATACTATTTTTATGCCCGCGCAGAATATGGCCGACTAAACAGGATTGTTTATTAGAAAAGATAAAACTAAAAAAGAAGAGAATGTTGATTAATGTGCTCGTTGCATCATGTTTGTAAAATCTGCACTAAATCCAACACGTAAAACGTGTCAATCTCCTCATTTTACAATTGAAGTAAAGAGCTTATTTAACAAATTATATTGCTGATAAAATAAGACTTTTGAATGTAACGAAAGGTAAGAATCCCCCAATCCCATTCCCAATTCAATGTCTAAAGCACCTCTCCGCACTTCACTTTTTTTGTGTGACCATAAATTTAGAGAAAAACAAAAAAAGATCCGTTTGGTTTAGCACATGCGCTTTGGCACTGATTGTGGTTTCACAAAGTGAACCACTCGTCAGAATTCTTGCACTGTAAATGTTTATTTTCTTGGTGGTAATCTAAGATTTATTTAAGATGTACATACAATGTAAACAGATACAAATTATCCATATAATCTATATGTGTAAAAGAAATATGTCTCTTTATGTAAAAACACAAAGTATATAATAATAATGACAACAAATAAAGACACTAATTCATATATGCAAAAGTGTGTTTGTTTGTCCTATTTGTTCCTTGTATTACTTTAACACAAACACTAGCAGCGAAACGACAGGTTTTACGTAACGAAAAATGTGAAAATGAGAATTTCTTGGTTGTAAATATTGTTTTTGTCATAAATACATTGGGATATTAGGGCAACCCTTGGTATTAGAGCTGTCATGCCAGTAAAACCTACTTATAAAAAAATTGATAATCTCAAGGAACGGGGGAGGATCGGGTGTGAAAGCCAATAATGCTCAACCGAGCATCAGAGGATGTGTCGCGAATGACTATCATCTACTACCACATCAAACAGATGTGCACATCAGCACAAACTGTAAAACTGACTGAATTGCACCATAGCCATCGTTATGTTTTCTAAAGTCAGCCATTTTGAATTGAGCTGTCAGTTTTAGATCTTACACTTCCTGAAACTTTCTTTAAGATCTGTCAAATGGTTCACAAGACATTTTGTTAAAGGAGCTAAATCCAACGAGTTAATATGAAAACTAAAAACACTGCATTCAAAGTCATTGTGTGAAAAACTGACAGTTATAGCACATTTTGTGATTTTTAAATTCACTTGACTCCAAACGTAAAACAGTTGTAGATGTTTATCCAGTAACTAATTTCTGCAAGGTTCATTAAAATCCGCCCACTGGTTCATGAGATATTTTCCTAACAAATACATCTGCAAACTCAGTCATTTAGATTTATATAAGTCTCATTTAAGTCCTGAATCAGAAATGTGCAGAATAGTTTTTTCAGAGTCACATTCATCCATAATTACTGCTTCAAAAAGTTCAACAAGTTTCCTTCAAATTAATTAAATTTACCCATGACTCAGAGCTCATGTGTTCACTTCACTGACTACACAGCATCTAAAGTCCATCCATTCATCCATCTATCTTTTACCCGCTTCTTCCTTTCTGGGTCGCGAGGGTCACTGGTTTCCATGTCCATCCATCACTGTGCGAGAGGTGGGGGGACACCCTGGACAGGTCTCCAGTCCATCACAGGGACACATAGAGACAAATTAGACAACCAGTCACTCTCTCACTCACACCTAGGAACAATTTAGAGTTACCAATCAGCCTAACATGCATGTTTTTGGACTGTGGGGGGGAAACCGGAGTACCCGGAGAAAACCCACGCATGCACGGAGAGAACATGCAAACTCCACCCAGAAAGGCCCCTGGCTGGGATTTGAACAGGGGCAACCTGCTTACTGAGAGGCAGCAGCTCTACCAACTGCACCACCATGCTACCATCTAAAATCCAGTGAGTAGAAAAAAAAAAATCTTATCCCTATTCTTACAATTCATTTAGACATTTTCCCTTAACACTTCATGCAGGTGTTAAAAACGCCCTAAAATCTGTAAATCTTTAGGGGTTAGAACAACATGCCTTATCCTCGCCAAACCCTTTCCCTCTATTCAGCAGTATTAGAGAACACAGTGTTAGCCATTACTTTTAATTCACCAATAATGCTGAAAACTTTTCCAATAACAGAATTTGTAGGGTAAGAAATAGTTATTTTTCCCCCAACCACTCCAGATGAACAGTGGAATGACGTGGAATGTGGCACCATCTTGTGTCCAAACCTCACCCCTTCAGTCTAACAGGCTGGGTAAGGGTGATGCAATCCTCCCACACCTTGGTCTTAGAAAATGTTGGCGTCTCCATCTTCCTGCTGAATGATCCCTAACGTTTTTCAGAGTAACTTCCCACACGTTTGGTCTAAACATTTAGTTTCTGTTTTGTACTATGCCAAGCCGGCGTACTTTAAGTGGCTTTCCAAGGTAGTACTCCTATGAGACGGTGTAGGAAGCAAATGGAGGTAAATGAAAAAGGAGCAAAACACTAGTTAACCGTAGCTAAAAACTAGCTAAAAGTAGCAAAAGGCTAGCCAAATGCTACAAGTAGCATAAGAAGATCAAATAAAAGTACTGTAGTATGCTTTATATATGGTATCTCAATGTACAGTGACAGATAATATAATGTAAACAAAGTAATTAACATTTCAAAATGTCTAAACGTTGGAGCTGTGGAAATGTGATGGCCAGGCTGTGTCATAGTCCAGGGGGGGGGCAGTGGATTCTTCAATCTTGTTGCAGGTGGTGTTGGGGCTAGGAGACTCGTCAGAATAGGATTCTGGCTGCGGTGCAAGAAAACTGTCCCAAAAAATCTCAAGCGCAGGTGAGTCAGCACCAACAACGACTGTTTAGCTGATTTTAGATGTTCTTCTTATGCCTGAGGCCTCAGTGGACTCGAGAAGACACTGACTCGCAGTGAGGTCTGTTTTCTCA
Source organism: Simpsonichthys santanae (assembly GCA_031762415.1). Taxonomy (NCBI): domain Eukaryota; kingdom Metazoa; phylum Chordata; class Actinopteri; order Cyprinodontiformes; family Rivulidae; genus Simpsonichthys; species Simpsonichthys santanae. Next base: position 21,571,601 of record JARVLU010000001.1, read on the forward strand.
GTGCATTTTCATCCTTAATGTTAATTGAATTAAAAGTAAAAATTTTCATTAAAGTCATCCAAATTTAATTCAATTTGTCAAACTAAATCCAACTCTGACTGCTGCTGTAGCACTGAGAAATCCCTTCGTATAATGTTTAACGTCCCTGTGAAGTTTCGGGATTGGCCTTTTTAAATGTCGGGCTGGGATTACAAACGACACTCCAGACTAATACAAATTTTGTTTTCAATCCCATACTTTCTTAAACTCAACTAGCTTGTTGCTATGTACCGTATTTTTCGGACTATAAGGCGCATTAAGTGAAACAAAACAGATAAGTCAAACTTCATTCAACTCGTTCACAATAACTCAACATTGTTCAGTACCATAGAAAATCGGTTTGAGGTCAGTAAGCACATAACGTGCACTGGATTATAAGGCTCACTGTTGCTTTTTGAGAAAATTAAAGGATTTTAAGTGCACCTTATAGTCTGAAAAATACTGTACTTGTTTGACACTTTTGATATGGAGAATTTGAAAATAATAACTTAGCACTGAAAAATTATTAATTGTGACTAATTTAGCCAATTTTTATTTTTGGTCACCTGTTGAATAGCCCTGATCAAGAGCAACGCATTTGTCCTGGTCTTTAATATGGATGTCATTTTATTTAATTTAAGAATTGAAGTGGGAGAAGTTTAAAGCCTAAGTAATAAAAATATGAAGCTCTAGTAAAAAAGAAAACAGATTAAGTTTTAAGAAGTTAAGAGGATGGAGTGGTCTGTGGTCTAGACAGGGTTTGATACCAATGATTCATTAGTCCAAGACAAAACTTGTTTGTTTAGGATATTTTTTTTAATGTGTTCAGATCAGTAAGTTCAGTTCTTGAGAACTGGTGAGTGGAATGTCAGCGTCACCGTGGAGGTAAAATTACTCAGAATTTGCCTGAGGAACATTTGCGGTCCAAACAGGTTTGGGTAGATTTTAATTTTTTTATTTGTTCTTCACGGGTCCTTCTCGTTCAATAACGCGTGCATTTATCCAAACTCCTCACCAGCCTTTAAAAAGCTGCAGGTTCAGTTCTGCAGACGTGCTCAAAGGTCCAGGACAAAGGACATCTGGAAATGATTTGTGAAGGCGCGCGCAGGCAGGTGGGAAGCCTCATCTTCCAATATGTATTTACTATTTCAAGCTTTATTTATTTTAAGTCAGCTCTACACCAATTTTTTTTTTTTTTTTTTTTTGGCACAACCTGGGCTCGAACTCGCGACAGGACCACTGCAGCCATCGCGCTTTAATGCGGATTTTTACCACAGAGGAGAGTTTTGGACAGATCAGACCGTGTCGTTTTATTTTGAAAGAACTGATAATGCCTCATGGGTCCTGAAGGAAGGCAAGATGAAGGCATAGCTGCTGAACTCGGGCCGGCTGTGCCTCCAACTTGCCATCTTTCTCTCCCTTTTGCAGCAAAGAATAATAAAAAAAATAACTAAAGGAGCAGCTTCACTTCAGACTGAAATCAGAAACTTATTTTATGGAGCTGATTTTATCTTGGTTTTATTTTTGCATAAATTTGAGCTCCATAATGACGCACAAATGTGCCTAATTTTATTTAATAAACTGTTCCCAAACATTTTTTTAAATTTTACTTAATTGTAAATTTAAGCAAATGCTTTGACTAAATTTCAGCTAAGTTAAGTTTTATATCACCTAAAATATTGTTTTTATTGTTGCTTATTTAAATTACAGTATTAAATTGCCTAACTAACCCAATAGTAGTTTAAGAAAAATCTTGTTTAAATTATTTTAAGATTAAAAATCATGTCGTTTTAGTTATATTTTACTTTCAAATATTCATTTTGTCCTAATTTTTTATATAAAAAATACTGTATATGCTTATGTGATGTAGGCTACACATAAAAAAGCACTGATGTGGATTAAAGTTGCCTCATGTAAATAAAGTTTTTGTTTGCTCTGTCTTGACTAATTTCAATTTTAACATTTATTATACAAAAAAAAAAAAAAAACAGTGAAAACAAAGTGAATGCTGAATGACAACTAAAGTTTCTTGAAGAAGCTGAAAAGTAAAAAAAAAAAAAAAAGAGCAGAACAGAAGTGAAAAATTAAACTAAACCACGAAACTAGAAAAAACACTACTGTATACAGTACTGTATAAGTAAAATAGCTAAAACATATAACAGTTCCTAAAAACAAAAATAAGCCAAACATTAGCTGAAAGCTAAAAATAGCAATTGCTATAGCAACTGTTATTTTATAAATGGTGCTATATAAAGTGAAAACTAGCTGGAAGCTAAAGCCAAAAAAACAAACAAACAAAAAAAAAAAAAACAGCTAAAATCTAAACTTAATGGCTACTATAAACTAAAATAAGTCTAATATTAGCTGAAAGCTAAAAATAGCAATTCAGTAGCTAGGCGTTATAATTACCAAAACACTAGCTGGAAGTCTCAAAAAGCTAAGTCTGGTCCTCTGGACATTCAAAAAACAAAACAAAACAAAGCAAAAAAATGTAGAAACGTTTCGTCTTTCGTCCGAAAGACTTGCTCAGTCCAGAGGACCAGACTTAGCTTTTTTAGATTTTTCTACCTGGATTATATGAGCATGCATCAGGGTACTAGCTGGAAGCTAAAACCAGCAAAGCTGTAGCTAACAGCCAAACTGTAAGTTAGGGTTAGACAGTTCAAGCCTGACAGGAAAAACATGAACTTCACATGAGGAAAGCACATGTATTCACATGTAAACATTAAATTAGCAGTCCTTAAAAGGTGTGCTTGTTGCTCATCTGTGCTAGAGGTTTAGACTAAAATCATCTTGTGTTGAGAACCGACGGAGTCATGGTCGTTTTGGTCAACTGGAAAATCCAGTTATGTATGAACTCAAGTCAGAGTAGTTCTTGTTTTTTTTTTTATTTTTTTATGCAATACCTGTAAAATTGACAGAGTTATAGCCATTTTTGTGTTTGCTAAGGCTGATCAGCCATCTTGAGTTGGGATGACCCTAAAAAGTTATCCAATAGAGCTACTGGACAATTTCAGAAAGTTTTATGAAAAATCTATTTAGCAGTTCAACGGATTTGTTGTGAACAGACACATCCCCATCTGCCTTTCATAGGTGTGGGCAAAAAAAAAAAAAAATCTACCACCTTATTCAGAATGTAATTTATTCAAATATGAATATGCATACATTTTCTAGTGTTTGAGATTCAATTTAAACAAAATAAAACTTAAAAAAAAAAATAAATAAAAAAAATAAAAAAAACAGGGACCCAAACTCACAGCCCTGGGGAACTTCAGGTTAGCTGCCTAATGGAATTACAGTATTCACATCTACAGTTTCCAGTGATGGAAAGCAAATGCGGTGACACGCATTGTTAATCTTGGCAGCCAGGATTAATGTTTGGCCAAATCACTTCTTAGTTGGCAAGCTGTGAAATTGGATCCACCATCTTGTAAACATCACAATGTAAACCCATTTTAACAATAAAGACAGTTTGAACAACACACAATGCTTATTGCTTTGAAAAATATGACAAAATAAATTATAAATGGAAGCAATCATACACAGTTTCCCTACATTACATCCCAAAAGACATCAAATTCCAAAAAGAAATAAAACATCAAAAACTTTAAAAGCTTTAAATCACTGAGTAAACTCAAACTCTCATGCAGACGCAAAGAACATGACTGAATCATACACAAAGATCAAGACTTGCTGTATTTTTAAAAGGAAATAAGACTTTGTGGTAAAACAGACATGAAATTCAGTGCTTGCTAAGTATTGCAACATTTCCCCAGGTCTTTGGTTGGTATGGAGTATACAGTGATGATGACCTAGACAGGCACTTAAAACAACGTGATATTGTAATATTCTCCCACAAGTGATAAGATTTGTTCAAGATACAGACTTAGCTAAGATATTACAGTGTTGCAGAGCTTGTGATTATTACTACATTAAATATACTGTATAGCTAAATAAGTTAATAAAACCTTTATATAGTTTGACAGAGATACAGCAAACTATTAAAAATACAGTTTTACCATTGCAACGAGCTGTTTGTTCACAGAGTGAGCTCAAACGTTCTGACTAACTAGCAAAAAATAAATAAAATGCATAAAAGTAGTGATGAAATTTGTTTTTGTAGTGCTAAACTTAGGCTGATTTAAAGGGCAACATATAAAATCAGTAGATTACAACCTATAAAGGCATCTAAAAAAGGTACAAAAGTTAACGTTCTAACCCCAATTTGAAATAAATTACTGTATTCTTTGGACTAAAAGGCGCACTTAAAATTATTTAATTTTCTAAAAATAAATAAATAAATCGACAGTGAGCCTTATAATCAGGTACGCCTTATGTATTCTGATTGTGCTTACTGACCTCGAACCTATGTGGTTATTGTGACCGAGTTGAATAAAGTCTGACTTATCCGACTGTTTTGTTTCACTTAATGCACCTTATAGTCTGAAAAATACAGTACTGTATTCACAACGGTACTGGGTAAATATATCAAATTCTGTAACTAAGAAATTATACCAAATTTTGGAAAACTAAAGTAAACTTGAACTTGGTGGCAGCAACACATTTAAAAAACATTAAGGCTGAGAGCCTCAAAAGGCTGAACAAGTAAATGTTTTAAATAAGAATCAGTTGGAGGAGCATTTTACAACTAATTAGGTCAACTAGCAATGGGCTAGTAAGAAGAGAGGTTGTAAAAGAGCATTTTAGAGAAGTTGAATCTCTTAGAAGTAAAGCTGGGCAGAGGTTCTGCAAAACCTGTTCAAAAAGGTGCAGCATCTTTAAAGAGTAATGTTCCTCAATGGAAATTTGGGAAGACTTTAAATATCCGATCATGTACAGTTTATAATTTGATCAAAAAAAACAAACTTCAAGAATCCGGAGGGATCTCTCTCAAAGGACGAGACTGAAAGTAATATCGGACGGAGGCGCTGAATTAAAACGGGTCTGACTCTGTTCATAGGCTCGGGAATACATTTACATTTCATTGTCCGTAAACGCAGTTCACCGTGTCGTCCAAAAGCTCTATCGTGCAAAAAAGAAGCCGTACGTGATGAACGTCCAGAAACGCTGCAGGGTCAAAGATCATTTAAAATGAACGGAAGCAACGTATTAATACTGTTCTGTCAGATGAACCAAAACTTGAAAATCTTATTGGAAACCATAGACGCCACATCGTTTGCACTTAAGAGCTGGATCAGATGAGCCGTCATCAGCATGGTCTGCCCTTCTGGTGCTATAGGGGTGCATAGGCAGCTTACACATATGGAAATGCATCTTCAGTGCAGAAAAGTACAGATTTTAGAGCAAATGCTCCAAACCAGATGATGCATTGTCCAGGGAAGGCCTTGTAATTTCTTATTTAAAACATTTTTGTGTTTACTATAAACTGGCCAGTGACCTGAATCAGATTGTTTCCAGATTTACTCGATAGCCTCATGACTAATCTGTGCAATGTTCTAAACTTTTAATTTTAATAATTTTTACCCATCTGTGAGCTTTGCAAAAATTCAAAAATTAGACTTGACCCATAAAACTATGACTGGAAATTTTATTTTTAGGGGATTTAACTGGGAGGAAAAAAATGCTAATGATCAAAACATTAAAAAAAATTCCCTCTATAAACTCAAATTTAATTTATCTTAATAGTTTTTTAAAATAATGCCGTCTTTTCATGCTTATAAACTCCTTCAATTTTAAGTAAAAAGTTTGACTCGAAAGATTAACACCAAAATGTATCTGTATATGTAATTTATCCATTTCCTACACTAATACTTCTGTCTCTGAACAAACAGCATGTTGCAACAAGTACCGTAATTTTTGGACTATAAGGCGCACTTTAAATTTAATTTTCTTAAAAATCGACAGTGAGCCTTATAATCTGGTGCGCCTTATGTATTAATTCTGGTTGTGCTTACTGACCTCGAACCGATTTTATGTGGTTATTGTGAATGAGTTGAATAAAATTTGTTTTGCTTCATGCGCCTTATAGTCTGAAAATACGGTAGACTAATCTGTAAGTTTTCCTGTAACTGATAATCGATATGATTCAGGAAGTCTGACACATTTAACAATGGCAGCAGGAGCACTAAAATAATAAATGACATCATTTGAAACAAGCTAAAATGAAAGAAACTACATTTTTGTGCTGTAAGTGCTGCTGTTGATCCAACAGATATTATGGCTACATTTATGTGCTGCCTTTGGCTGAGCCTGATGCAAAAATCACCTATTCTTTTATATATTTAACAGCAAAGAGAGGCTTAAATTTATGAAAAACATCCCGTTTTGATCAGGCGGAGTGTTAAATTCTGATTCTACAGCAGGAAGAACGATGAATTGTACCATCTGGACGTTACCGCGCGAGCTTGCTATGCTAATTACCTTTTTCTGTGTCCATACCTTAAACTAAAACAGCTGTTTAGAGGTAAAACTTTCACGCAAGAAAAGAAAACATTCACAGATCATTAAATAATAACCCACACACCATCAAAAAGACAAATAGAAAAATCTAACTGTGATAAATAAGCGTTGTTTTTTTTTTTTACAAAATCAAACAAAAAGGCACCAACTTCGTAGAATAAAAAGCAAATCTTTCTTCGTTCTGTAGATGCTTAATAGCAGTAGTAAGAAGAAACCTGAGGGGTGGGGGGTATGATCACCGCTTTCAGGTGGACTTCCATCCTAACGATGTCATTAAGTGGTTTCTATCAGCGCAGCAGTCACAGTGACTAATAGTTTGTCTGCTTTTGTCCAGGTTACAATAAAACTAAAACGTTAGCATCCGCAGACAAACCGAAGCTACAGCCGAGCTCTCGGCACAGGAGGCGGGCGGTGAATGGATTCCTACGTGTGTGTGTGTGTGTGATAAATAATAATAGCAGCGTCTCCCGTCTGTGCACGATGTTTCGCCTTACGAGGCTACACGTGGCTGCGGAGGTGCGGGCCGGCCTGGAGAGGCCGTCTGCTCCGAAACGGGATGAGCCACAGAAGTTTCCAGCGGGTGCCGCACACTTCAGCCAGAGCGCCCTGCCACGACCTTTTCGCTCCGTATCTGACAAGAAAAGATCCAGAAAGCAGGTGAAGCATCGACGACTTACTGGGGAAGACATTTTGAGAAACAAAAAAACAAACAAACAAGACGCTTTGGAAGGTCTCAGGAAAAAAATAAAAAAACAAATAAGCAAAGCAGTTATTGCCAGAGTGGACCCATCCCAGTCCAAGGTGACCAGTTGGACCAGTGAAATGAAGAAAAAATAAGGGCTCCAGCTAACAGGATGAGCTGATGAGAACAATTTTATTTGATTTCAAGCAAAAACAAGAAGCAGACAACTGTCTAGATTAGAGCTCGTTAAAAACACTTTCTCTGCTCTTAGGTAGTTTCTTGTTCTCACACTTGTGCTCATCAATAATTCTAATCTGAAGTGCTTCTGGAATCCATAATGCAGTATACAGTATACAGTAATTTAATTTGTTGTCCTTCAAATAATCTTAGAATGCTAGAAACCCTAGTCATACGTGAATTTTACTTATTTTCATTATTAAGACAAAGTCTACATTGGTTTTTTTGTTTAATTCAAATTATAATCTCATATCTAAGAACAGTTTTGTTGGGAATAAATCTGATACAATAATAAATTAGAATAATGAAAAAACTATCGAGCACAGCGATGCGCTGATAGGCCTATCAATGCTGAATCAATAAATATTGATCAAAATCATCAGGTTCTATTTTAAAAAAATAATGAAGAATTAGAAAATTGTAAGAGACAAACTCACGTTTCATTAGAAAACTCCGACATTTTCTCAATGGTGGTCTGATCCTGGAACAGAGACACGAACAACAAGTTATCATTGTGCTCAAATAAAAGCCGTCATGATGATTGTCAGGATTTAATCAAAAATAATTAAATAAAAATGATTTGTGAGAGTAACGCTTGAACTGAAGCTGAATGAAAGCTTCACGTCATCGTTTTAGAATTAGAAATGAAAAATAGCTGAAAATGACCTGAACAGTGAAAACAAAAGCCAAACGTTACTTTTTCAAACCTACGTTACTAAAACACAACAAAGAGAACTTGAAATGTTGAAACTAAAACATTTTACAGCTTTTTTAAAAATATTTGTTCTGGTTCAGCTTCTTTCAGCTTCCTTGTGCAAATTTAAACTTTTTTCAGCTACTTTCAGCTCATTTCAGCTGTTTTGTGCTCCTTTCATGATCTTTCTGCTAACAGTACAACAAATTTCAGCTTGTTATGCTCCTTTCAGCTTATTTCTGCAAGTTTAATCTTTTTCTACTATTTCAGCTACTATGTAGCAATTTATATGCTAATTTTAGCCTTTTCAGCTGGTATTACATTTTTTGCACTCGTTTTCAACGTTTTAGCAAAAATGTGCTCTCTCCACTTCCTTTTGGTAATTTAAGCTTTCTGCTTATTTTAGCTATGGTACATTTCAGCTTTTTTTTTTTTTTTTTCTGATTTCAGCTTTTTTCAGATAAATTCCACTTTTTTGTGCTCATTTCTGCTTCTTTCAACCTAAATGGGCAAATGTGTTCTTTCTGCTTTCTTCTGTTAATAAACTAATTTAAGCTTGTTCTACCCTTTCAGCTACCTTTGAGTGGTTTTTAAGCTAATTTCAGACAAATTCAAGTTTTTCATGGTTATTTCTGCTACTTTCAACCTAATTAACTTATTTCTGCTAATTTCAGCTTGTTGTGCTCTTTTCAACTTATTTCTGCTAGTTTCAGCTTCTTCTATTTCAGCTGCTATTTAGCTGTTTTATGCTAATTGTATCTTTTTAAGTTAATTCCACATTTTCTAAGCTCATTTTAGCTCTAAGCTTCCTTCTGGTAGCTTGAGCTTCTTTCTGACTTTCAGCTACTTTTCAGCAATTTTTTAGCTAATTTCAGCATTTTTTTGCTACTTTCCTAACTTTCTGCTAATTTCTGCTGATTTACACATATTTCAGCAAATATGTGCGTTTTGCTTTCTTCTGCTAATTTAGGCTTGTTCTTCCATTTCAGCATGTTTTTTTTTTAGCTCATTTCAGCTGTTTTTCAGCAAGTTCTTCTGCAATAAGCATTCACTGCATTTTCACATGAAATGCAACTTCTCTAGTTTAAATTTTATTTAAGCAGCAAGTTTCAGAAAGTGACAGAAACAAAAAAATAAATAGTTTGCACAACGCTGTGCTTTAAGAACTTTATTCTGTCATGTCCACAAAGTTTTGAAAACAAAGCTCACGTCTGATCTGTTAGCATTCAGGATTTGCGCAGATGACTCTCAGCTACTACCACGCCAAATTTTACCTCAATATCGATCAGACTGAATGAGCAAACACTGTTGGTATTCCAACACTGATTTGTTGTGGTGGCCATCTTGAATTAGGTTGTCTTCAAAAGACAATCAATACAAAGTTCCCACACACGTGACCGGTACTGCACAATACCGGATTTTCTGCTATACGTTTAGGCTCGTGCTGGACCACATTCGTGGAAGACGTACATTGAGTGATTACTTTTTGAGCGTTTAATTCAAATCTGTCCACTAGCTCGAGACATATTTTGCTAACACACATATTAGACAATTACATTATCACACATGCCACCATGGCTTGTAGTCACTTCCAGGACTAGAAGCGCAATTTCTGTCCGCTGCACAATCAACCACACATCCTTATGAGGACGTCTTTTTTTATATACCGTAATTTCCGGACTATAAGCCGCTACTTTTTTCCACATGCATTGAACAATGTGGCTTTGGACAGGCTAACAAGCTTCATACCATAAACACAGTAAACTTAATGGGCATGGCTTATATTCAGGTGCGCTCAATAGGCCGGAAATTCCGGTACTTAAGTTTGTAAGTTAATGTTTTGTCAAAAAACAAAGAGTGTACTTCGGCTTTTTTTTTTAACTTGGTCCTTCCCTGAATGAGAAACAAGTAAAATGTGAGTGAAATAACATTGTAACAAGTGATATTTAAAGCTTGGAAAGCTATGCAGTAGCAACATTTGGACGAATGAACCCCAGGACGGTAACAGTTCTTTATTTTCTGTACTCACAGTGAGGATGCCTGTCAGCTGCGTGTGAAACAAGCCGGTCATTCCGGCGAACATGATTAGACCCATGAGCGCTGAGACCCGCAGCAGAGCCAGCTCGTGACGAGTCGTGAACTTCTCCTGGGAGGCAGAAGCAGAACCTGTTGAAGGTCTTGTTTGTTTCCGTGGAGTTGTGCGCGACGATGGAGAACGCGGACACCTTACCTGATCCAGTCTGGTCAGCGGCTGGAAATAATAGTACTGACAGAAGTCCAGCGCCAGAGTGAATAAACTGAGGATCTGAGCGTAGAGACACAGCTGCAGGAAGAGCCAGTGGTTGTCTTCTCCCACACAGTTATTAATCCTGCAAGAAAAAATTAAGATTAGGAACAGGAACGTGAGGATGTTGATGACAGGATGAACAGGTTTCTGTGTGTTTGTTAAAACTATTGAAATCCAGTGAACTTTTCCACATTTTGTTACAAACTCCAAAGTGTTTTACTGGAATGTTACGCAACAGACCAACACAAAGTTGTTTTTCACTAATAAAAATCTCATCTACTAGTAAAATCTGAAAGATTACATTTCCAACTATGACACCACCACACGGGCAGCAGCGGGTCCACCGACCAGCGCTCCTTGCTGCGGCGTCAAGCGATACTTGTATGTGGTTAGTTTGTAAAATGCAGATGCAGGACTAAAAACACTTTGGATAAGATCAGGAATGAGATCATCAAAAAGACAAAGAGGAGATATATGGATGCAGTTAGAGAGGACATGGAGGTAGTTGGTGAGGACAGAGTGAGATGAAGGAAGAATCACTTGAAAAGGGAACAGCTGAAAGAAAAAGACCCTTCAGACAGAATACATTTTGACCTGCTCATCAAGTGACATGACAAGGAAGTAGTCTGTAGATTGACATGGTGTTGTGCAGAAAACAACTAGTCTTTAAAAATCAAGAAGACAAAGGATCTTGGACTTTAGGCAGGAAAAGGAGCTCCGCTCTGTGTTCACATCAATGAATTCTTCTGTGAAAAGGCCCAATGAGAGTAGTAGGCCTGTCACGATAACAAATTTTGCTGGGTGATTACTTGTATCAGAAATTGTTGCGATAAACGATAATATTGTTTGAAATTGGACAATAATTACAGGTAGTAATTATTGTCCAATTTAAGAAGAAATGTTCATTTTGTTTTGTATGTAGTACCTTTTTTTGCGTCTCTAAGAAAAATGGGAGTGAGGCCCCTTGACGTGACATGGGCTGTCTCTCATTCCTTTACTCGATTCTAAATGGCAGACGCTCTTTGTGGTTTGAGCTCTTTACACAAAGCTTTTCAGTAAACAAGTTCTCAGCTTCTTTTTGCAGCGAAAAACAACTTTTTGCACGAAGGCACGGGTTTCAACCGTGAGTTTTAGAGCTTCGACAAGAAGTTTTTTTCCCCCCCCCCGAGGTCAGCCTGTTAGCTTAGCTCGTAGCTTAGCTGCTTTTAATGATCCAAAAACTCAATTTCGGACAGTTAAAACAGATTTTAAAGAGAAAGAGAATGGGAGGGGTCAGTGAAGAGCACCGGCGTTGAGCTTCCAGTGTCTTCAGTAGAAAGAGAGATGAAGAAATGATAAAGCCGATAAATGAAAATGAGATTGATCATTTTCATTTATCATGTAATTAAATGATTATTGTTTATCACGACAGGCCTAGATGAGAGAATAAATCCTTACCACGGACAGTGGTGGTCCATCCTCCGGACACAGTGGCCACATCGACTGCAGTGGTGGGACCTTTTAGGCCTCATTAAGTTGCACTTATTGCACAACTCCCAGTGTTCTTTCTCTGTGATAAAAACACAAAAACAAAGTTTAAGCCTCAGAAGAGCTGACAGCGCAGTAATAAAATCCATACGCTGTAGTTTATTCTGGTTTAAGTCTTTAATTTTGATAATTGCTTCAGAAAGTTTCACTGAACTTTCCTTAGACAGGTATTTTTCTGTGTTTCTACCAGAGTGAGGTATGTGGGGGTCCACAGGAAGACGTCCAGGATCTGCTGTGGAAGCTCTGATCAGGGCCACGATGCAGAAGGCTGATGCTATGTAATACCCTAAGAATACAAAGAGAGTGTTTAAATCAGTGGTTCCTAACAGTGATCCTTGTGGAACACCATCCTGCTTGTTTCAGTTGTTTCTCCACTCCAACACGCCTGATTCAGTGACTTAATTACTTCCTCGAGTTCTGCAGAAGCCGGTTAATCACCCATTCATTCAAATCAGGTGTCAAAGCAGGGAAACGAGTAAAACATGCAGGATGGTGTTCCTCAAGGACCAGGGTTAGGAAATACTGGTTTAAATGAAGCATAAGCCTGGATGAGTGAAACGACAACAGATCCTGCCACACAGCAGTGATACTCACAGACCACCAAGGCCCAGGGGATGTGCCCTTCATTGTAGTGTGGGAGCAGAACCAGTTTGGGAACGAACAAGGTGTTGTAGAACCAGATCCCAAAGACGACACTGATGCAGAGCCAGCCCATCGGGTCCACCACGAAGTGGAGTCGAAGCTTCATGGCTGCTTCTCCGGATGGCTCCTCGCTGTGAAACGGATCAAATCCAAACCAAAGTTCTTAACAATCTTCTAACATTTCTGACTAGAACTAAACATAATGTACCAAGTTATTCATTTAGATAAAGACCCTAAAATTAAAGCAACATCTTCTCCCAATTCAAAAGGATTCTTTAGGTCTAACCAGTCTGGGCTTTTAAAGTGAAAGATGCCAACTTCAAATTGGTTAGAGTGGTTTCACTAGTGTCTTGAGATGACGTTTGTTGTTAATTGGCGCTATATGAAATAAGCTTCACTGAATGGAATAAAACAGTGCAGGCCCACTGCAATGAAGCAGGTGCATCATGTAAACACGCTCAGCCTTCCTTGTTTTTAAATGACAAACATATTTAAATAAGGCGGCTGTTCTCACCCAGTTTAAACCTGTCTGAGCAGCTTGTAAAAGGTTTGTACAGTAATGCCTCATCATTCATGCTGATAACACTGACAGCTCTGAATCTGGGCTTGGCTCCATGTTAGCTAGCACCTGCGGCTAACGACACTTTAACTCATTCGAAACGAGCTACATGCTAACGGCTAATCAACACGAGCGCTGGCAGCGATATTAAAACTACAAAGAAGAGATACTCACTATACCCAACGGTGTCCTAATGAGACCACATCAACGTCGCCTGTACTTCCTCATCCGAGCCTGAGTGGTGGGACCTGCCAGTTTTTTCCGTACCTGTAATTAAACACCGTTTCCGGCCGGTCCGTATTTCAAAATAAAACAACCAAATGCGAAAGAGTCGTTTAAATTTTTTTAAAACAACATTCGTGATAAAATTAGAATTGGGAACTATAACAGAATAGTTTATAAAACATATTTATGGTAGATGAGCATAACCACACTGGAAATTACACAGGAAAAAAAGGGCTTTACAATAGGCAAAAGTCTATTATGGCTCTTTTGTCTTTTATTTTAACACAAACATTCATATTTTCTGGCTGAATTCTCATTGTTTTAGCTCAGAATTATTTAACTAAGTTGCTCAGGGACATTGCGGGTGCGAATGACAAATAAAAAACCTTGAATCCTTGAAATTAACTCATTACCAGATGGACTGAGATGCATAACGTGTCATAGATCATCTATATAAAAGGATCACCTTTCTTTCAGAAATAGTTGTCACTTCAAATATAAAAAAAGTTATTTACATAAAAAACAAGTACTTTTTTTTATTATAAACCCATTGATGGGCTGGACTGAAGTTACCAGTGGGTCAGATGCTGCCCCCACCAGTTGAATAAACTTGTTTTGGTTGAAAGGACTGTTAGGTCTGATGCGCTGAGAAGCCACAAGAGTTAGAGGAAATTATTTGACCCAAAAGATTTTGAGGTAGCAATATTTATTATAGCCCTGTATGGACCGAATAAGTCCAGGTCCAGGAATGTTCTGGATATGTAGCTACCTGGGACTTACTAGGTATCTGCATGATACTTACTTGGTATGTATTTGAAAGAAACCAGATTCATACCTGGCTGGTACTTATTGGATAAATACATTGTATTCCAGGAAACGTAACTGTGATGTACAATGTACATTTAGTTATTATGTGGTAGCCTGGTATTTACCTAGTACTTACTAGGTACATACAGTATTCTGTAACTACAAAGTACAAACCTGGTACATGCCAGGTAAGAAGCAGATGTTTTAATTGTAATGCATACCCACTTAGCAAAATCAACGACCTATTTATTTTATTTTGAAATGTTGGCTGACTAACGTCTCATGACGCAATTCAACTTCCGCTAGCATTAGCGGCAAGTGTTTGTTGACAGCAACGCCGCTTAGTTTTACACTGTTGTTTAAGTTTCATTTTGTTTTCTTGGTTAAAAATGGCATCGTCCAATTCATATAAACTCAGGTGCTCCATCCCGGGCCACGAGATGGACGTGAGGGGACTCGCAAGTACCATTTTTCCAGAAGGAGCTTTCGTGTCTGTGTCCAGAGACCGAACCGGAAGAGTTTGGTTGCCGAACTCAAGGTAGCTAGCATTAGCACTAGCCTCTTGCTGACTAACTATACCGCCAGTGCCAGGTCACCTTTTATTTTAGTTGCCACGTAATTGATGGGCCAGGAAACTCGTCTGGTTAATAAACTGAGTTAATTGAATAACCCCTTCAAACAAGCTCTCGCAGTTTCCTGAGCAACTGTTAGCTTCCAAGCTAACAGTTGCTCAGATTAGCTTTGTCATTCATTCTAACAGCTCTGAAAATTAGATTAAGATTAAGTTTTATAATGACCAATACCTATTTAATTAAGTCATTTAAAAAGTATTTATACACATATTACGTCTCGAGACATTTCCGAAAGAAAAAAAAAACCTAATAATAAATTGAACTACCCAAATTAAATAACTAACATAAAATATAATATCAGATGCTATTAAAAGTCACATGACCACAATTTAAGATTTCAGTTATTTAAACATGTAAACTATATTTAGCCATCATATTTGCATTTACTGTGAAAATGTTACATCAAAGCTAATTGCATTTGCTAAATTTTGCTGAAGATTAAAGTGTCTCTGAGGTAAAAGAAGCAGAACACTAGCTAAATGCTTTAAGAAGCTGAACGCTGGCTAAATGCTAAAAACAGATTTTTAGCTAAATGCTAAAAGAAGCAGGATGCCATCAAAATAGTAACAGAAAAGCAGATCACTCTTTAAAAGCTATAATGAGTAATATGCTAACTTAAAGCATAAGTAACTAATCAAAGTCAAGCTAACAGTAGCAAAAGGGTAGCTAAATGCTAAAGTAACAAAAACTATAAAATGAAAAATAGCGTAAGAACACAAAAACAAAGCTGTTAAGAAATCTTAAGTGTATTATTTTGTAGTAAATATTTGTAATTAGGTCATTTTTTTCATTCAGCCTTTATTTATACAGGTTAGGCTCATTGAGGTATGGTATATTAAATAGTAATTTAAATATTTTAAAATATTTCAAAGTTACAAAACCTTTAGGTCATGCTTTCTATTGCCTGAATGAGCTGAATGTTTTAATATAAGAACTGCTAAATTTGCAAAAATAAGTAGAAGTAGTTAGATTGCAACATGCACACCGAAATATACAGTATAAAGAATGGAAAACAAACAGCAAAATCAGTCAACTGAAAGCTTGTTACGAATGCAGTTTATAAGCATTCTAAGGAGATGTAAATGCTATTTTTTTCTTCTAACCTGTTAAATATACAAGGCTCTGACTGATGATACTAAGACTTTAACATTTCACTTGTGTAATCCGTTGTTTTTGCAAAGGTTAGCATAACATTTCAGTCAACATCCTTTTGGGTTTGCCGATGTTATGTTGAAAAGAAAAGGGCACTCCTATTGTGAAAGTCATTTTGCGTAAGAGATCTGCCTATTTGTCAGCAGATGAATCAATCATTAGACCTGGAGAAGCACTTTGTGATGTGATTTGGGATTAGAGTGATAATATGGGTTTTCTCTTAACACTACGGTAATTCATTTGTCCAATATGCATGCACTGCAATACAAATCGTTCTTCACTGAGGATGTTTCTGTTGTCTTTTCCTCCGTCTCCAGCCCAGACAAAGGCTTCACAGAGATGCACTGTATGTCCGGCCACTCGAACTTTGTATCGTGCGTTTGCATTATTGCACCCAACGAAACGTACCCCCGCGGGCTGATCGCCACAGGTGGGAACGATAGTAACATTTGTGTCTTCACTCTGGACCGACCGCAGCCCCTGTTCACCCTTCAGGGTCACAAAAACACAGGCGAGTTGTTGTTTTCTGAGCGTCGGCCATCCTTTATTTATTTATTTTTAAAGAGTACATGAAGTGGTGCCAGCTTTTGTATTTTCGTTGTATTTTCACAGTTTGCACGCTGTCGTCGGGGAAGTTCGGGACACTTTTGAGCGGCTCCTGGGACACCACGGCCAAAGTGTGGCTCAACGAGAAGTGCATGATGACTTTGCAGGTGTGTTGGAGCTTCTGCGATCGTTCTGTGAAGCATAAGTTGAATTTGGCTAATTTTCATATGCTGCTGTAAAAATAATAATAATTATGAGCCAACATTTGAACCGGGGAACTCACGGAGTGTGTTATCTGCTGGATATGTTCGCCTCAGGGCCACACAGCAGCGGTGTGGGCGGTGCTCATCCTTCCTGAACAAGGCCTCATGCTGTCTGGGTCAGCAGATAAAACCATAAAGCTCTGGAAGGCTGGTCGATGCGAGAAGACGTTTACAGGTGAGACGCTTCAAGGTCTATATGTCGCTTTGTGACTTATTATCACCTGAAGGCAAAGGAGCAACAATAATCTAACCTTTTAAATAGTGGACAACGACTTGTAGACACACATGGAAATGAAAAAAACATTTATTTGGTTTAAATCCAAGCTTTCTGGCCTAAGAGCCAACATTGTCAAGTTGAAAGTACTTGCAGGCCGCAAAGCTTTAAATATTTGATTTAAAATGGATAAACTTTTTTTTTTTTTAACTTGCAACAGCAACATAACACATTATTTTAATAGAAAAACAAAAACTTGTTTTGGGTTGAAAAGGAGTTTAAAATAGCTTTAGATCCAAAACACAAGAAAACCCTTATGCTGGATGCCCTTCCATGCTTGGGAAAGCACGTGGGGGGGTTAACGGCCTTGACAAAGGATCCAGAGTGGGGCAAACGGCAGGTGTGGGTGCTTCACTTTTCCCACCGACATTGTATCATGTAATAGGAAAACGTGGCTATAATGACAAATTCAAAAAGTTCAAGACAAAAACAACTGGACTTTATTTATTATACTTTATACTTTATTGTATTTTTCTTGCACTTTTTAGAATTTACCGTGTCCTGGATGATTGAGAATCTTCACCAGCTTTTAATGACTCAATCGGCCTGCCATACTCTCCTCACCTTCATTCTGCTCTCTGCATGGAACCGTCAAATTAGCTGCACCACCCTGGCGAAATGCAGCTAATTTGACCATTAAAGTGCATTTTTTAAGCAAATGATAGACTGAGACACACCTTTGCTATAATTTCGAGCAAACAAATAATTGTTTAGGTGCTTTTCTATGTATATTAGTTGTTGCTTTCCATCAGACTGGGTGGATTTAAGCCACGGTTGTTAAAAAAAAAAACTTAAACTTTTGGCGCTTTATGACTATAAGTAAACAAAATCACCTTTATGTTCTTATCTTTAGGTCATGAGGACTGTGTCAGGGGGCTGGCGGTGATCAGCAGCACAGAGTTCCTCTCTTGCAGCAACGACGCGAGCATCAGACGGTGGCTGGTGACGGGCGATTGTGTGCAGGTTTACTACAGCCACACCAACTACATCTACAGCTTAGCCGTCTTCCCTAACAGCCAAGGTCCATTCACACTCGCGTTCGAAAGATCCGTTTGACCTTCCTCCCTCTGAACTCTGACGCGCTCTCGCTTCAGATTTCATCAGCACAGGAGAGGACCGGACTCTGAGGATATGGAGGAAGGGGGAGTGCTTCCAGACGATCCGCCTGCCCGCTCAGTCTGTTTGGTGCTGCTGTATCCTGCCCAACGGCGACATCGCTGTTGGCGCCAGGTACAGACGCACACTGACGTCCAATCAGACTATAAAAGGTGTTCCATCTTAAACGTTTATTTTTTTCCTCCTACAGTGACGGCATCATCCGTGTTTTTACGGAAGCTGAGGACCGTGTGGCCAACGCAGAGGACCTCCAGGCCTTCGAGGACGAGCTGTCCAAAGCTACCATTGACCCCAAGACCGGAGACCTGGGAGACATAAAAATGGAGGACCTACCTGGACGGGAACACCTCAACGAGCCTGGTAGGACACAGCCTTCATTATCACAAAGGCGGATGTATAACGTCATTTTCTGTTCATGTGTTAGCGAAATATGTCATGATCCACTGGATGGATTTTAGTGAAATTCCCAGGAAGTACTTTTTGGATGTACATGTACGACTAACACTAACCCCATTCAAGATGACAGCTACTGCTAGTCACCCCTAGCCAAGACAAAAAATAAAACGCTACAGCTCAGTCAATTTTTGCACGCATTTCAACTTTTTTCAGCCCTTTTCAGTAAAATGTGCTCACTCCACTTCCTTCTAGTAATTTTATCTTCTTTCTGCATTTTTAGCTTCTTCAGCTTTTTTTTTTTTAATATTTTGTTGCTTATTTCAGCTTTTTTCAGATAATTTTCACTTTTCTGCACTAATTTCTGCTTCTTTCAGCCTAATTTGACAAACATGTGCTCTCTCTACTTCTACTAATTTAAGCATGTTCTATCTTTTCAGCTAGTTTTTTTAGCTTTTTAAAGGTAATTTCAGCTGTTTACAGATAAATTCCAGTTTTTTATTGTCATTACTGCTACTTTCAGCCTAATTAACATCTTTATGCTAATTTCAGATATTTTTTCTGCTAGTTTCAGCTTTTTCTGCAATTTCAGCTATGATTTGGCTGTTTTATGCTAATTTTAGCTTTTTCTACTAATTCCACTTTTTTAAGCTCATTTCAGCTCTTTCCACTTCCTTCTGGTAGTTTATGTTTTTGTCTGTCTTTTCAGCTCTTTTTTGCTAATTTCAGCATTTTTAGTTAATTTCATAATTTTTTGCTAATTTCTGCTTATTTAAACATATTTCAGTAAATATGTGTTCTCTGCTTTCTTTTGCTAATTTAGGTTTGATCTTCCATTTCAGCTAAAATTCAGCATGTTTTTATAGCTAATTTCTGCTGTTTTTGTAGCTAATTTCTGCAGGTTTTTTTTTTTTTTTTTTTTTTTGCTAGTTTCAGCTGTTTTTTTTTTTTTTTTAGCTAATTTTAGTTGTTTTTTAGCTAATTCAGCAGGTTTTTTTAGCTTATTTTAGCAGTTTTTAAAGCTAATTTCAGCTCTTTTCTTTTAGCTAATTTCAGCATTTTTTTAGCTACTTTCTGCTTTTTTAGCTAATTTCAGTCAGTTTTTAAGTTACTTTTAGCTGTTTTTAAGCTAATATAGCAGTTTTTTTTGTGCTTATTTCAGCTGGTTGTTTGTTTGTTTTTTTTTGCTAATTTCAGCTTTTTTAAATTAATTTTAGTAGTTTATTTAGCTAATTTTAGCAGTTTTAGCTAATTTCAGCTCAGCAGTTTTTTTAGCAAATTTTAGCTGGTTTTTTTTTGTTGCTAATTTCAGCTGTTTTTTGCCAATTTCAGCAGTTTTTTAGCTAATTTTTGCTGGGTTTTTTTTAAAGCTAATTGTTGCTGTTTTTAAGCTAAATTTAGCAATTTTTAAGCTAATTTCAGCTGTTTTTAGCTATTTTTAGCTGGTTTTTAAGATAATTTCAGCAGTTTCTTAGTTAAGTTTAGCTGTTTTTTAGCTAATTTCAGCTGTTTTTTTTAGCTAATTTCAGCAGTTTTTGTAGCTAATTTCAGCTGTTTTTAGCTATTTTTAGCTGGTTTTAAGCTAATTTCAGCTGCTTTTTTTAGCTAAGTTTAGCTGTTTTTAAGCTAATTTCAGTAGTTTTTTTTTAGCTAATTTCAGCTGTTTTTAAGCTAATTTTAGCTGTTTTCAGCTATTTTTAGCTGGTTTTAAGCTAATTTCAGCTGTTTTTTAGCTAAGTTTAGCTGTTTTTAAGCTAATTTCAGTAGTTTTTTAGCTGATTCCAACTGTTTTTAAGCTAATTTCAGCTGTTTCTAGCTATTTATAGCTGGTTTTAAGCTAATTTCAGCTGTTTTTAGCTAAGTTTAGTTGTTTTTAGCTAAGTTTAGCTGTTTTAAGCTAATTTCAGCAGTTTTTTAGCTAATTTAAGCTGTTTTTCAGCAAGTTCTTCAGCAATAAGCATTCACACTTCATTTTTGCAGGAAATGCAGTTTCTCTAGTTTAAAATTTTTCCTTCTAAGATGGTCTCTGTATGAAACTAAAAGGAAGTGGGTGAAGGCGTTCCTTCAGTCAATGCTGGCTCTTTATTTTATTTATTTAAAGGCATTTGTTCACTCTTCATAATCTGGATCTCTGTTAACCGACCTTATAAAGTAAAAATAAATCATGTTTGTCTTATGAATGTGAGCTGGAGTTAAGTAGTCTGTCGTCAGCGCTGCGTTCACATGCAAGTTGTCAGCGTTGTTTTCTTCCTCCAGGGAATCGTGACGGGCAGACGCGTTTGATCAAAGACGGGCAGAAGGTGGAGGCGTATCAGTGGAGCGTCAGCGACGGCCGCTGGCTGAAGATCGGAGACGTGGTCGGAGGCTCCAACCAGCAGACCTCCAAGAGCGTGATGTACGAAGGAAAGGTAAGGAGCGGTTACGGGCCCGATGGAGGGAACTCCGGGCGAAGGCGTTCTCTGACGAGCCGTGGTCTGGCTGCAGGAGTACGACTACGTCTTCACCATCGACATTAACGAGGGGGGGCCGTCCTTGAAGCTGCCGTACAACGTGGCAGAGGACCCCTGGCTCACGGCGCACAACTTCCTGCAGAAGAATGACCTGAGCCCCATGTTCCTCGACCAAGTGGCTAATTTTATCATCGAGAACACTAAAGGTCACGTGGTGGGTCCAGCTCAGCCCGAGGGCGGGGACCCGTTCACAGGTGAGGCCTCGATGTACACCTGAGGATTATTTTAACTAAACTCTACGCTTCAAGTGTCTTCTTTAGAACTTTCCTTCCATGGAAGTTTTTTTGTGTTTTCATGGGCAGGAGGAGCTCGGTATATTCCTGGATCCTCTGAAGACGGACAGAGCTCTGGAGCAGATCCCTTCACAGGTCAGAACATCCACCAGAATGTTTCCTGCAACGTCACCTCACCTGCTGATGCAGGTTTGTTTAACCCCTCAGGTGCTGGTCGATACATCCCAGGGTCGAACCCCAACCCGAGCGCTCCTTCAGGCGGGGCAGACCCGTTCACAGGTGAGCTGCCGATGGAAACGACCACCTGGAAACCAAAACGAAACTCTAAAACAAACACTTAGACACAGCTGCGTGTCCAGAAGCAAAACATTCAGCAGCCAGAGTTCATTGTGACATTCAACCTCGTTTTCATTTATCGGCTTTATCGTTTCTTCGTGTCTCTTTCTACTGAAGACACTGGACGACAAAAAGCTCTTCACTGACTCCTCCCTTTCTCTTTTCTTTAAAATCTGTTTTAATCGTCCAAAATTGTATTCGATCGTTAAAAGCAGCTAAGCTGTGAAGCTAAGCTACATGCTAAGCTAACAGGCCAACCTCGGGTAAAAAAAAAACTCATTTTTGTCAAAGCTCCAAAATTCACGGTTGAAGCCCGTGCCTTCGAGTAAAAAGTTGTTTTTCTCTGCAAAAAGAAGCTGAGAACTTGTTTATTGATTTTTACAATTAAAAGCTTTGTGTTAAAAATGCTCAAATCACTGAGCAGCCGCCATGTCAGCCCACGTCACGTCAAGGGTCCTCCCTCCCATTTTTCTTAAAGAGACGCGCTGCTCATCTATCCATCCTTTGGGTCAAACAGTCTTATACTGCCATCAGGTGGTAAAAAAAAGGTACTACATGCAAAACAAACCAACATTTCTTCGAAAATTTGTCAATTAATTATTGTTAAATTTGAAACAATATTATCGTTTATCACAATAATTTCTGAGACAATTAATTGCCCAGCAAAATTTGTTATTGTGACAGGCCTACATGGCGAGTTGCTTGTATCAACGTGGCTAAAGATCCAAATTAAAGAGTTTTTTGGTTATATGTTGATGCAGCAGTGGTTCATCCCTGGACTTTAGGAGATTTTGTGTGCCTGAATGGTCCGAGTCAAGTGGCTAAATCAGCAAAACAAAACAGGATGTTCAGAAAATGTTCAGTTACTAAATGAGCCAAAGTCGGACAAAAAGCTTCAAAAAGGCCAAAAATGAATCAAATCAAATCATCTTTATCTATAGAGCATGTTTAAAACAACCAAAGTGTTGTACAATAAAACAGAGACATAAATAGTAAGGTGGTATTGGGGAGGGGGGCTTTGAACATTTTATTTAAAATAAAAAATATATCAATATAAAAATGGCACAAAACGAGTAGTACCTCGTTGGCCGTGGGGGTTACGTTCCGGACCCCTCCTGCAATAAGTGAAAGTCCACGAAGTAGGAATGACGTAGATTTCTGAGTTGAAACAAACCAAAACAGTTCAGTCAACTAATGAATTTAAATCAACTAAACTAAAGCAAACATTTATTTAGCAAGAGTTTATTAATCAAAATAACTTGATAATTAACTTAAACTTTTAAAATGAGGGAGTAGTAATGACTTTTTACTCACCAGCTCCACAGAGCGCAGCAGCTCGGTTCTGGTCCGGGCTCAGTTGCGGTTCAGACCTACCCAGCACCTGGTCCGGTTCTGGTCCGGTTCTGATCGACCCTCTGCATCCACTGAGCTCCCAAGTCGCTATGAATACTGTAAGAACTGAACATTTTCCAATCAGATCAAAAACTTTCCCTCCAGCAGAAAACAACTTTGCCTTCTGGGTAACGTAGTCCTTTAGACTGGCAATGCAGTTATTGAGAGAAAACTACAATATGGCAGCACTTTTTTTTTTTTTTGGTGTACAGTCTTACTTTGAAAAACTGAAAGAGCGAGTCTGCAAAAGTTGAACCACGAAGTAGCAAGGAACCTACAATATAATATATTATATATATATATGAATGTATTATTCTCTTATAGTAACACCGTGTCGAGGACCTCTGATGTGTGAAGGTGCAGCGGATTATTCATGGCAGGCACACAACGGAGGCGAGAGGGCAAATGTCTTGTTTTAATTTTCGCTTCAAACAACAAAACAGTTTAATCCACAAAAACGACTGTTAGAAACATTTCACTTTGAG
>JARVLU010000001.1:21596914-21613627 GCA_031762415.1 Simpsonichthys santanae
CCCCCCACCCTCCTTTTCTGTGCACATGGTCAGCAAACACAAGGCACACCTCAGCGCATATGACAATTTAAGCCAAAATGCTATAATTTTAAAGTGACAGTACTTTCTTATCTGGCAACCCGACTTGCATGGAAACTGCAACTTTTTTGTGTAAACTCGCTCATTTTTTGTTTGTTACCCCCAATAAACATTGAAAAAACACTAACGTTTCCAAATGTGGACTACTTCAGTCCAAGGAGCCACAAACAAACTGGAGTCCCACAAGTACAACATTCCCATAGTGGGAAAAAAAAAAACAGTTTACTGGTGATGAGATGGTTTCTGGGGCCCGCCCTCTCCTCCGCCAACTCCTCTGAGGCTGTCATGCAAAATGGTTCAAAACACCAAAGTTCATGCTCAATAATCCAGGTACAAATCCAACACAGTTCAGTCAGGTAATATATATAGTTTGTTTTTTTTTTTTTTTTTTTTTTGCTTAGATGTTTCGTCCTTCATCCAAAGGACTTCTTCAGTCCGAGAAGCCGCAAACAAACTGGAGTCCCACAAATACCACACTCCCATAGTGGAAAAAAAAAAACAAACCTGTGCAAAAAAGTGGACTCCAGTTTGTTTGTGGCTCTTCGGACTGAATAAGTCTTTTGGGTGAAGGATGAAACGTCTCAGCAAAAAAAAAACGGATGACCTGAATGAACATTGCTGGATTTGTACCTGGATTATTGAGCATGAACTTTGGTGTTCTGTTATAAAGTTTTGAATAGTTTCCATCTTGCCTCTTGATAACTCCTGACCTCATTCACTGCATGAAAACTGATGATGTAAAACTAAAACCTCTTGTTTTATTATTAGTTTACACTCAAAAATATAACTGAGCACAGAAATGTGTGTTTGTCTCGCTGAATAAAATCTCTCACTTTAATGATTTATCTTTTAAGCCAAGTTGAAGGAGCTGAATGCCGAGGCGCCTCAGGAGCACAAGCTCTCTGCAGACGTCGTGGAAAGTCTGGAGACGTTGTTGTTGTCGGTTTATGGGTCGACCTCGGCCGAGCCTCCTCCCACCCTCCAGCAGATCGACGCGCTCTGGAAGGCCTCGCACTGGCCCGAAGGTAAAACGCTCGACGCCGTTCAACCGTTTCACCGCCGCCGCTCCCTAACGCAATCCTCTCCCCTCTGCGCGGCAGACATCGTCTTTCCTGTCCTGGACGTCCTGAGGCTGGCGGTGCGCCACCCGCAGGTGAACGAGAGCCTCTGCGGCGAGGCCGAGGGCGTCCAGCTGTGCAACCACCTGCTGAAGCTGATGAGGAGCGAGAGCCGCCCCGCCAACCAGATGCTGGCGCTGCGCACGCTGTGCAACTGCTTCAGCGGCAGGCACGGCCGCGCCCTGCTCGTGGCGCAGCGCGAGACGGTCCTGTCGCGCGCCGCCGACCTGGCCGCCGTCCGCAACAAGAACATCCACATCGCCCTGGCCACGCTGGTGCTCAACTACGCGGGCTGCTTTCACAGCCGGCCCGACCTGGAGGCCAAGGCGCAGTGTCTGTCCGTGGCCAGCAGGGCTCTGGAGACCGTGCAGGACAGGGAGGCCGTCTTCAGGCTGCTGGTGGCTTTGGGAACCACCGTGGCCTCCGACGAGACGGCGCAGGACTTGGCTCGCTCCCTTGGCGTCGGCTCGCAGATTTCCAAATACTCGTCGGTGTCGGATCCGCCGAAGGTGGGCGAGTGCTGCCAGCTGGTTCTGAAAGAACTCCACTGACGTGAATAGTTTCCTGTTCCTCTCCTGAACGGGTCACGATGAAAATCTAAATATTACACTTGTATGGTCTGCAATAAAAAAACAACAAACGAACACTCGCTAAATAATGTTTTTTTTTTTTACTGGAGCTTCCTGGAGTTTTTTATCTGCCAAGTGCACGGTCGGTGTAATAAAGTTTTATAAGCGTTAATTAAGTGTTAACTAGAAGTTCTGACTTCTTACGTGTTCGATCTTATTGTGTGAACGTTTATGAAGCATTCACACGAGTGTGATCCGTTTTTCTTTTGTACGTTTTTTTGGACGCAGTCCTGCAGTTTTCAAATTACTTCAACAAATCATGAATCAAAAACGTTCAGCTGTTTCAGGACAATCCTGCTGTGACGTTTTGGTTTTGGTGCAACTTTAGCTTTTTGAAATATTTAGCCTTTTCTGTTAGTTTTTCCTCATAGAAAATGAATTGAGCTCATTTTACATCCTTCACATCTTTAGCTCTGTTTACAGCCTTTTACTGCTCCGTTGACATTTTGTTCTGCTTCAGCTTCATTGTGCTTTTTTAAATTCAGCTACTTTCAGCTAATTTCAGCTGTTTTGTGCTCCTTTCAGCTTTTTCTGCTAGCTTCAACACCTTTGTGCTTCTAACTTATTTCTGATCATTTTAGCTTGTTATGCTCCTTTCAGCTTATTTATGCGAGTTTCAGCTATTTCTGTTAATTCCGCTACTATTTAGCTGTTATGCTAATTTTAGCTTTTTCAGCTAATTCCACATTTGTTGCACACATTTCAACTTTTTTTCAGCCTAATACATCAAAAATGTACTAATTTAAGCTTCTTTCTTTGTTTTTAGCTACTGTTCAGCTGTTTTTTAAAAACATTTCTTATTTTTCTGATAATTTCCAATTTTTTGTGCTTGTTTCTTTATTTGAACCTAATTCAGCAAATGTGTTCTTTCTGCTCTCTTCTGCTAACTTAGACTTGTTCTTCCATTTCAGCATGCTTTAGCTAATTTCAGTTGTTTTTCAACAATAATTCACACTGCATATTCGTAGGAAATGTGATTTCTCTAGTTGCTTTTACTCTAACGTGGCAGGTTTGTTTCATCACAGCTCAAGTGAAACATTCATTTGATCTGAGGCTGAAGTCCAACTGACAGCTAAACTTTGCCCTAATACTTTAAGATTTAGTCTGAAAAGTTCCACCTTTGGGAAGGTCTTTAATTATTTTTTTAAATATCTATTTTTGCACGAGTATATGAT
This sequence comes from Simpsonichthys santanae, assembly GCA_031762415.1. Taxonomy (NCBI): domain Eukaryota; kingdom Metazoa; phylum Chordata; class Actinopteri; order Cyprinodontiformes; family Rivulidae; genus Simpsonichthys; species Simpsonichthys santanae. Next base: position 21,599,915 of record JARVLU010000001.1, read on the forward strand.
CGTTGAATTAAAAAATATATATTTAGATAAGACTATCACAGTGTGAGGCATGAGAGAAGCTTGTGAATCTGAACGTGGTCCTACAAAACCCTTAAGTTACTTAAACGGCATAATGTATACTAATATGGCTATATGTAATCAGTTTTCAAATTAATGTACTGTATTAGTATACAATCAAAATTACACGTTTAGTATCTTTTTATAAAAAGTAACAAATACGTATGCCCTGATGTTCATTGGATTACTGAGTTTTAATTCCTATTTAGCAGTTTTATATCTATTGGAACTAAAATGGAAACAATAACTTTTATGATTACTAATTTTTTTATAAAGCCAAAACATGTGGTGTCTGGTCAGCTTTATTTTACACGTACGCCTTGAATTTACAGTTTGTAATGTGAAGAAAAATGTAAAGTTTCAAACAAATTTTGTCAATAGCAGGTTATTGTGATCTTTAAAACGTAGCTGCTGTTTTATTGCAGGTCAGAAAATGCACAAATCAGATTTGTTATATCTGATATATACAGTACATACATATAGGAAGAAAAATAATTATTCACAAGGTAAACTTAGTCAGTGGGGTGTCAAACTCCAAGCCTCGAGGGCCGGAGTCCTGCAACTTTTCGATGCGTCTCTGTTGCCCCACTGCTGAATCATATGACTCGTATGACTGAATTAGCTTCTCAGTGAAGTCAAGTTCTCCAAAGTCCTGCTAATGACCTTTTTATTTGATTCAGCTGTGTGGCATCAGAGACCGGCCCTCGAGGCCCAAAGTTGAACACCTCTGCAGTAATTTCATGTAGAAGCTAAGATTTGCTGTTTTTGCACTTGTTTAGTGCTTTATGAAGTTTATTTGTTGGAGAAAAAAACGGTAGAACTTGTAATTATTATTATTATTATTGTTTTGTACATTCTTTTAAATACAGAAACGCATTATTAGTGTTTGTAAAATGTGGTCAAAGTGAAACCCGCACACCTTTTTTTTTTTTTTTTTCCAAACTAACTTCATGCTTTACTTTGGAAAATCCGGGTCTGAACCGGATGTAGAATGGAACAGCATCCGGGTCATTAGGAAAATTTGGCGGTTAGCGTTTCTCGAGCACTATTATCAGTCTAACAAATGTCCAAATGAAAGTTAGTTAATTCCAAGAGGTTTCTGTTTTACAGACCGTGAATTAAGTTATTTTTGATGTTTGTTTTTTAACTTTTGTTGAAATGTTCGTCTTTTTAAACTTTATAACAAGTTTCCTGGACGTAAACTTTGAAGTTAGCGCCGCAGCTAACTAGCTCGGTTGCGTTTTGTGAAGACGACTCGGTTTTTTTTTTTTAACTACATTTTACTCTTAGGAATTAAAAAAAAAAAACTATCTTAACAATGACAAACCCGACACCGATGCAGAGGGAAAACGGACAATATCTGTGGTTTTCTCTGCTCGGCCTGGGGTTTCAACCTGACGCTGCGGCTTCATCCGTCAGCAAAACCAACATGAAGAAGTACCTCAACTTGGGACCGTGAGTTCACGTTTAGCTCGTCTTTCCCGGTCCTGGTAACTTTATTGTTTCTTTTAATTCTTCTTTTCTGTTTGTGTATCAACTAGGAACATGTTCGACAAACCAAACAAAGACGCCTTTTACATAGTAACCCATTTCCTGCTGGAGAAACTCAACCCCGCAAGATTTCATGAAACGTACAGGTGAAGACAGGCCTGATGACGTCATCAGGTGTTTACCAGAAGCTGTGGCTTAACGTGATTATTAAATATATTTTTGTTTTAGGCACTGCTGGCCCCTTTTGAATCACAAGTCGGATGCGGACTTCCGCAAACTCACTTGTTCCTGGCTGCGGGAAATAATGGTAAAGCTTAATTTTTTTATTCCCTAAAATTATTTCTTAAATTCACAACTTAGGTTCACAGACCTATTTGACATCTTTTGTTTTTGTTCTTGTCTTTAACTGGTGTTATTTTTCTCCTTTCATACATAAAGGTTCCTACATAGTCAGAAATTGAAATGCAGAGTGACTGAGTGTTTGTTTCTTCTCCGCTCCTGCTCGTACTAGAGTCTATTATGCTGTTACCTGCTGGACCATTTACCCTGCTGTCAATCATTTTATTGTCTGTGTTGTTTGTTTTTGCCCTATTCGTAGGATGACTCTGCAAATGCAGGATCCAAAGTCGTGGCGTCATTGTTTCTGTCTCCTGGCGGCCCCAAGTTTATCAGCTTGATGCTTCATTTGGCCAGCTACGTCATGCTGCAAGAGATGAAGACGTTCAACACACGTACCGCTCTTTAATTTATGCGTCCGTAGTTTGGATAGTCATCAAAATCGTAGCGTTGTACACGTTTTTTCATTCCGAGTTAAGTCTGCCTCAAAGTAGCCTTTTTATCGTCCTGTCTTATTGTCAGATGGAAGCTGGGTACCTGAAGCAGCAGCGACGCCGGCCTCCTCCTCAGATGTGGCTGCGAAAAGGTTCGGCCTGGTCCGTTCGAGGTTTCTGAAGGCTGCGGTTGATCAGGACCGTTTTCTCCGCGAGTACCAGAGGCGAGCCCAGTAAGTTCTTCTTTGTCGTCCCCTTGCAGCTGGGTGGAGATGAGTCTAAACAGTTTAGAGCAGGATGCGCAAAATCTTTTTTTCAACTTGTCAAAATTAAATAAATAAACTCTAACATGGAGAAAAACTTTTGCCAACTGGAGAAATTGAATTTCCTGCGAAAACGCAGTGTGAATGCTTTTTTTTTAGAAGAACTTGCTGAAAAACAACTGAAATTAGCTAAAAACATTATGAAATGTAGCTGAAATGGAAGAACAAGCCTAAATTAGCTGAAGAAAGCAAAAAAATAAAAAAGCTCAGTTAGGTTTAAATAAACCGAAATTAGCACAAAAATTAGAAAATTAACTAAGAAAAAAACAAACTGAAGTTTACAACAAGAAAAGGCAGAAAGAAGCTTAAACTTCCAGAAGGAAGCAGAAAGAGCTGAAATGAGGTCCAGAAATGTTAATTCAGCTGTAAAAGCCAAGTTTAGTACAAACAGCTAAATAGTTGAAATATCAGGAAAGGCTGAAACTAGCAGAGATGAGCAGAAAGGAAAGAAAGGAGCATAACAAGCTGAAATTACCAGAAAGAAATTAAGTTGAAAGGAGCAAAAATTGCCACAAAAAAACTTGAATTGATTTGATAACAGCTGAAATTGGCAAAAAAAAAAAAAAAAAGCAAAAGCTAAATAGATAGCTAAAACAGTAGAACAAGATTAAATTAGCAGAAGAAAGTAGAAATGACACGTTTGCCCAATTACGGTAGGCTGAAAGAAGCAGAAATGGGCACAAAACGGAAATGATCTGCAAAATAGTGAAATTAGCAACAACCAAAAAAAAAAAAAACTGAAAAGTAGCTAAATAAGCAGAAAGAAGCTGAATTACAAGAAGAAAGTGGAGAGAGTACATTTCTGCTGAGTTAGGCTGAAAAAAGTTAAAATGAAAGCAAAAAAATGTGGAGTTAGCTGAAAAGCTAAAATTAGCATAACCAGCTAGTTGAGATTGTAGAAAAGGCTCAGAGCATAACGAGCTGAAATAATTAGCAGAAAGTTGGAAGCACAAAAATGTTGTAGTTAGCAGAAAATAATCTGAAAGGAGCACAAAACAGCTGAAAGTACGTAGCTGAATTTTTTTATTTTATTTTTTATTTTCTCAAGGAAGCTGAAAGAAGCTGCACCAGAACCAAATGTGAAAGGAGCAGTAAAATTTTGTAAACGCATCTAAAGATTTGAAGGATGGAAAATGAGCTCAATTTTCTAAGAGGGGAAAAAATGGCAGAAAATGCTAAATATTTCAAAAAGCTAAAGATGCACCAACACCAAAAGTCGAGCTTTAAGAACATTTTGTATCCACTAGAATCATTTTGCTTTGTGCTTCGCCTGCTTGAATCATTAAGATAATCTTGTAGCTACTTGTTGACCTGCTCTCCACGTCAGATAATTTTGGTTTGAGCGGACTCACATTTCTGTTCTTGGCTTCCACAGCTGCGCCACAAAAACCAATCCAAACTTGTTTTGTTTCCAGTTTCAGCTTTTCATGGTCACTGGATCTGCCATGAATCCAGCTCTTGTGTTTTTCAGCCTCGCTGTAGAAAAAAATGTCATTAACGCGTAGTGTTTTTGTTGATCTTCAGGGGTCTGGTTAAGTCCATGAGGGACTTGAAAGCAGAAAGTGCCAAGTATGATGAACTGCTAAAGTAAGTTTAACCTTTTCTTTCAGCAGTTTGGCCTAAAATGTGACCTCTGCTGTAAACTGACTCATTAAGGACTTTTTGACTTATTTTTCAAGCTTTAAACTTTAATTTGCACTGCAGCTTGTGCTCTGTGACTCATTTTGCTAACACAAGTTACACTAAACAGACTCGTCTACTTTTAGGCGTTTCAGCCCTGATTCTGCAGAGGTTGAACCTTCTCTCTCTGAGAAGATCCAAAAGGTTTGTTTCTACGTCTTTAAAGCCGCCAACAACAAGCCAAACTGTTGACCATCGGCTAAAGATGTGGTCGAAACGTGTAAACAAACGTTTGTTTTTAACAATGCCGTTTTGTTCTTCAAGGTGCGCTCCCTGTGGTCGGACGTTGAAGCGATGCTGTCGACCATCAGAGAGGAGCGGAGCGCCATGGAAGCCGTCCTGAAGGGGAACGTGGAACAGAACGTCCTGGACGGAACGGATCGAGCCCTTACAATCCCTCACTGCCTGCAGGAGAGGATTGAACAGCTCCCACATCAGGTGAGAATCCCCCTTTATTTTCCAAACGTCGGGTGATTCGTCCACATCTGTCTCAGAATTTGTAGCAAATGTTTACAAAAGTCTGGTCTTCTGTAAAAACATATCGTAACCGTCAGGCTTCAGAACGCACTTGACTCTAAGCTGCACAGACTAAATTTTAAGATGAATCATAATTTTGTACATGAATAAGACGCTCCGGTTATCAAGCTGCAGGCATCCATGTCTCATCATCGCAGTCTGTGCCCAGCTCCTGGCATCATGTGCAGCTCTTGTTGCAGTACAAGAGTCGGCCACCGGACGGCGTTTCATGCACTCTGGCTTGGTGATCGTCAATAAGTGTTCATGATGCTTCACTGTCTGACTCGTGGTTAAAACCATTCAACCTAGTTAAATGTTTTATTTAGTGATTTTATCGGCTGTTTTTATTAATCAGCTGTTATTTTTTTGTTCTATTTTAAGCTTTTGTTTTGTATTACAGCACTTTGTGATTGTATCTATGATAAGTGTTATATAAATAAAGTTTACTTACTTACAGAATGAACACCATTGATTTTTATTGTTACACATTTGGTAACAGCTGCCGTTTTTATTTTATTTTTTTATATACTGTATTTATTTTTTATTTTTTTACGATGGAGCTTGAGGGCCACACCAAATTTTTTTTTTTCTTTTTTTTAACAGCTGTCATTATTTTATTTTTTCCCCCACGAGTCGGATACACAACGTGACCTGTCAATCAGTCCAGTAGGCGTGTCAGCAAATGACCAATCCGAAGCTAAATGAGTTGTAATATTATCCGAACTCCGACACAGTAACGAAGAATGTTTGTTAAACTTTATTAATGACGCTCCTACTCAAAACATGCTCCAGTACTGCCACCTGCTGGTGTTTTTGTATGCTGCTTCTATGTCGTGGTTTTTGTTTTTGAAAACGACACTCTGTGAGAGAAAATGTGTAATCTGTTAGAGCATCAGATTATTATCAATATCAGGACTTTGAACCTGCTTACAGGTACGCTCCAGCTCTCTGCAGGTAAAGAGCATTTAGCTTCGGATTGGTCATTTTGCTGACACAACTACTGGATTGATTGACAGGTCGCATCATGGATTTGACTCATGAGCGGGGTGGGGGTGGGGGGTGGAATTAACGACAGCTGTTAAAAATAGATAAGTCGTACGACTATTCTTGTAATTTTATAGATTGTAATTTTTTTTTTTTTTTCTTGGCGAGGCAATGTAAATTTATTTTATTTATTTGCATGGCCCTCCGTCGTAGTTTTTTAAATGTACCTTCTAAATAAATTTGACGTGATTTCTACTCAGCGGAGCCGGGAGGAGGAGGAAGTGGGGAGAGCCCCTCCCATTCGTTGTCTCCGCTCCGTGCTGGGACGTGAACTTAAATGAGATCCTGGTATTTAAACGTTTACCGCACACCGAAAGAATTTGAAAACCTTTTTTATTAAAATATGAACCAGACTTGACCATTTTAAAAATAGATTTTGATGACTTTTGCTCAGCAGAGCCAGCGAGGAACGTCCAGTAATTTTTATTTACATATTTATTTAAATGCCTTTAACACGTTTTCCGTTATCGATGAACAGGTCTGTGCATGAGGTGCAAAATACAGTAACGATCTGAAGAAATGAACGCACGTCTGTTCTGGGAGATGGTCCTCGAGAGTCCCTCGTTGGTCATAAAGGTTAGACTTCTGGTCACATGACTGAGTGGGTGGAGTTATGGGAGAAATATTGAAACCCTGAGCCAGAGGTTTGGTTCGTGTGATTCTGAGGACATTCACTCCATCACAAAGGCCCGCCCCCAAGAGGGGTGGGTGCAGGACAGTTAGACGAGCGCCCAGCTCTGTTGAAGGGAAAATGTTGTTCAGCAGCAGGAAGTCTGTCAAAATAAAATATAACATTATAAATTATGAAAAAAGTGCACAAATTAACCACTTCTTCTTATAAACCACAGGGTCCAAAGTGTGAGAAAAAAGTAGTGGCTTGTACACCGGCAATTACGGTGACTTTGAACAAGTGTTTGGACAGATGTTTGTAAATGTATACAGTTGTGCTGCTCTGTGTTTTAGCTAAACTCGGGGAGTGTGTATGAAGCCGGCCAGCTGAACCTCGCCTGCGTGCTGGAGCTGTCGAACCACGCCCTGCAGCTCCTGAAGGAGCAGCGTACTCGGGTCTCCGCTGCCCCAGAATCCCGGCCCAGTCCTGAGGACCTGCAGGAGAAGAGTCGTCATTTGTCCCGGGTGCTGCAGGAGCTCCACCTCATCAGGTACAAAACAAGTTTTACTCTGTTTACAATAAAAATAAAAAAGATTCATAATGTTCCGTCTGGCTCTGCCGCCCATTCAGGCAAAAACTGTCCAAGGAAGAGATTCCAGAAATGAGGAGGTCCATCAGAGAACTGGAGGCTGACTGGGACAAGAGGTGGAGCGAAACTCTGAAGGAAACGCCTCTGGTCTCTTTCCTGAAAGAAGATCCTGTGAGTGGTGCCTCTGTGTTTCTGCATTCTGTTTTAAAACGAAGATCAAAAATAAAACTCTGCCGGGGACATTCGGTCAGATGAGTTCATCTCGTCTCGTTCCTGTAGCTCCAGAATCCTGTCTGGTCCGTCACGTCTCTTCTAAACGACGTTCCGTTCCTTGATTCTTTTGTTCTCAGGCTCTTGAGTTCCTTTCACCGATGGCTCCTCTGTCTTTTGAACCGGCTGCTGCTGAGGCGTCATGCGTGTTTTCACAGTTTCCTGCGAAACTTCCAGGTGAGCCGAGTTCGACTCTTCTGCTGCGTGTATTTAAACACTCGATTGTTTTCCAAACGTTTTATTTTTCACTTTCAGAAGAGAAGCCAGCGGAGCGTGAATCGGAGGAAGTCCTAAACACGAGCAGTCTTAACACGAAGAGGTAACGGAGTCTCTTACAGCAGCCGCTGAGGAGACCCCAATGACCCCAGTAGTTAATTTATGATGGGAGGCAGATACCTGGACAGTCCAAAGCTGTGGTCTGTCCGTCACTGGTTCTCCCCAGAGCGTCCCTGCTTTCTGATGACCGCGGCGAATTGAGAGAAATCGCCACGGACAGATACGGAGCGGACACTTTGATCATGTGGTTCACTGGAAATGCACCAGTCAGGCGTTGTGTTGTGGTGGAGCCCAGCTGGACATTGACAAGGCAGATCATCTCGACCAGAATTAAAACAAACTAGAGAAATTGCATTTCCTTAGAAACTGCAGTGTGAATTCTTAATGCAGGAAAAAACTTGCTGAGAATCAGCTAAAATTAGCTTTAAAAAAAAAAAAAGCTGAAATGGAAGAACAAGCCTAAGTTAGCAGAAGAAAGTAGAAAATTTGTTGAATTAGGTTTAAATAAGCAGAAATGAGCACAGGTTTAGGAAATTAGCTTGAAAAAAAAATCTAAAGCAGCCAAAAAGTCCGAAACAAGCTTAACCTACAAGAAGGAAGTGGAAAGAGCTGAAATGAGCCTAAAAAAAGATGTGGAAGTAGCTGAAAATTTGCATAAAACCGCTAAATAGTAGCTGGAATAGCAGGGAAAGTGTAAACTAGTTGAAAGGAGCATAGCAAGCTGAAATTAGCAGAAAAGTTAATTAGGCTGAAAGCGGCAAGTCTTGAATTTGTCTGAAAAATAGCTGAAATTAGCTAAAAAGCTAGATGAAAAGTTAGAACAAATTTAAATTGGTAGAAAGCAGAAAGAACATTTGAAAAAAGCTGAAGTTGGCCAAAAAACATGCTGAAAAGCAGCTAAAATGACAGAAAGAAACTGAAATTACAAGAAGGAAGTGGGGAGGGTACATTTAGGCTGAAAAGAGTGCAAATATATGAATTACTGAAAATGCTAAAATTAGCATAGAAACAGCCCAAAAGGCTGAAACTTGCTGAAAGGATTATAACAAGCTGAAATTAGGAAAAAGTTAAACACAAAAAAGTTGTAGTTGGCATTTAGCAGAAAAAAATTAAAAGCTCAAAACAGCTGAATAACCAGCTAACATTAGCTGAAAGTAGATGTTTAAATTTGCTGAAAGAAGCTGAAGCGTAACAAAATGTGAAAGGAGCAGTAAAAAGTTGTAAACAGATGTAAATTCATTTTCTGTGAGGGGAAAAAAAAGGCAGAAAAGGGTAAACATTTCAAAAAGCTAAAGTCATGGCACCTTTCTCCTGAACGAGCTGAACGTTTTGATTTATGATTTGTTGAAACAGCTTGCAAACTGAGACGAGGATCACGCCGAAAATTGCAAAAACCTGGGGGCGGGAAGGATCACGATGTCGTGTGAATGCTTCATTAACGTTCACACAATAAATAAATACAAACAAACTTATAAAAAAACAAACTGATTCAGCCGAAGTCTTACTCTAGAAGGTTTTATCCTTTATGGCGAAATCAATTTGTGCCAATTTCTACCTTCATATTTTTCTTTATTTCCAGTTCTTAAATAAAAACATTAGGTTTTCAGCAGCAGGACAGTCAAATAATTTATCTTGAATCAAAACTTCCTTCGTGTAAATCAGTTCATAACTGGTTGTTTTCAGTCTGCATGAGCTGAATCCACTCAGATTCATCACAAAGGTTTTTTCTGTTGTTTTTTCTTCTAGTTCAAATAAAAACCACACTTGTTGTTTTCCAGTGTCCTGACAGCTGCTGAGGCGCCTGAAGGAGCTGCTGTCACCGCTGCTAAAGTACCACAAGTACCAGTAAACACATCTCTGGACTGGCTGTTTGACACACCGCCGTCCCCTCATCGAAAGGCTCTGCCTCCGTCACCGTTTCAGGTAAGAGCTTTACTCCAGGTGAGCTCGCTTTTATTGGATTAGATAAATATTTGTAACTTTTTTTTTCTTTCTTTTAGGCCAGTGTCAGGAAGACGACCCATCAGAAGATCGCTCCGTTGAAGCCAAAAGCTCAGATTTTGGACTTGGAGTATGAAAACCTTGCTGATCAGGTATTTTGATGACTCTGGTTATTATCAGCAGAGGGTGATGTTTGTTTGGAGTTAGCCAAATACCTCACGAGCCCAATGCAAAATGGCCGACACAGCTCATCTACTTTAGCCATCTCAAAAATGGTTGGTCAGTTTTATAGGGAAGATGAAGTTTGTAAATTTCTTGTCATCTCCTTCCACGAGTTCTCTGACCATCTTTAGAGGTTTCGATGGCCGTGTTTCCGAACAGCCTCGGCCAGCTGCTCCTCAGCGGAGCGAGTAAAACGAGAGCAGCCGCTTCACCTGCGTTTTCGCCTGAACTCGCCCACGGCGTTCGGACTCATCACACAATGGCTGACGCCTTCGCCCGCTGAAAAGGTTCTGCTCGGACCTCGTGGCGCAAAACGAGTTCCCGGAGCTCGTGCGAGAACAAGACGGCGTAATTTTGTTTGCTCAACTACGTCAGTGAGAGATTTTTTTTTTTTTTTTTTTCCAGTTGTCGCAGAAAAAAAACTGCTGCTTCATGAATAAATTAATATCAAACAATAATTTGCAAACTCATCCCCAGAGCAGCTTTTAACAACAAAAATAAAACGCAGATTAAAACAGAATATTACCCTTATTAAGATAATAAAACTAGATGAATTGTATTTCCTGCGAAAATGCAGTGTGAATGCTTATTGCAGAATAACTTGCTGAAAAACAGCTGATATGGAAGAGCAAGCCTAAATCAGCAGAAGGAAGCAGAAAGAACACGGGTTTGCTGGAATGGGTTTAAATGGGCAGAAATTGGCACAAAAATGGCTGAAAAGTAGCTGAAAGAAAGAAGCTTAAACAACCAGAAGGAAGTGGAAAGAGCTGAAATAAGCTTAAAAAAGTGGTATTTGCTGACATAGCTAAAATGATCATAAAAACAGCTAAATAGTAGCTGATATGGCTTAAACCAGCTGGAATTAGCATAAAGAATTCAGGCTGAAAGTAGAAATAACCATGAAAAACTTGAATTGATATGAAATTAGATTTAAAAGGCTAAAAATGTAGCTAAAAAGCTAGAACAAGCTTAAGTTAGCAGTAGAAAGCAGAAAGAACATGTTGCCCAATTGGGCTGAAAGAAGCAGAAAGAGCACAACGTGGAAATAATCTGAAAAAGGTTGAAATTAGTATTATTAAAAAAAAAAAACGAAAAGTAACTACTGTATATAGAAAAAAAGCTTAAATTTCCAGAAGGAAGTGGAGTTCATTTTTGATGAATTGGGTAGAAAAAAGTTGAAATTTGTGCAAAAAATATGGAATTGGCTGGGGAAAAAACAAAACTAAAATTAGCTTATAAAACTGCTAAATAGCAGAAAAAGCTGAAAGGAACATAAACTGAAATTAGCAGAAAGAAGTTAAACACACACACATGTTGTAGTTAGAATCTGAAAAAAGCACCAAACAGCTGAAATTAGTTGAAAGTAACTGAAAAAGGTTTAAAGTTGCACAATAAAGCTAAAGGAAGCTGAAGCAGAACAAAATGTAAAAGTTTGTAAACAGAGCAAAAGATTTGAAGGATGTAAAATGAGCAATTCATTTTCTATGAGGAAAAGTGTCAGAAAAGGCTAAATATTTCAAAAAGCTAAAGTTGCACCAAAACCAGTCATAGCAGGATTGTCCTGGACGAGCTGAACGTTTTAATTCATGATTTGTTGAAATAGTTTGAAAACTGTGGGACTGTCAAAAAAAACGGATCACAATCATGTGACTGCTTCATAAACGTTGACACAAATCTAAACCAGTCACTATGAACATGTAAAGGATGAACAGTTGTTCACGACTGTAAAACTGTTCATCCTTGAAAAAGAACAGCTTCAGTCTGAATCTGAAGTTTTGAAGTCAGAAACCAACTTTAGCACCACTGGTAGGAATTGCATGTGCACATACACGTGCACAAATATTGATACCTCATACAGACAAGTTGTCCCAAGATGGTTTTTACAAAAAAAAAAAAAATGCACCCTAAAGTTCTCCACAGTTACTGAACCAGTGGATTCAAGGAGAACCAGTACTGTAGGTCAGTGGGTGCACAAGGAGCCTGAACTTTAAGGCATTTCAAAATAAGAGTAGAGAATTTGACCTAACTTCAATCCCAGAGTCAAAAAAAAAAAAGTTGTTTCTTCATTCGTCATCCTTGGAGCCCGACGGTCACGGACGCTGCTCGAGCCCAGATATGGTCGTGATCCGAGTTTGCATCGAGGACGACGATGTGTTCAGTTGTTTTGTGTGTTAGTTCGCAGACGCTGTGATGACAGCCAGTCCTGCAGAGGGTCGAGCTGAAGGTGTAGACCTGGAGAACCTTCTCACCACTCTCCAGAGAGATCCGTTCTCTGCTAGAAAACAGCTGCCTCGAACCCCCGAGAGCCTGAGTAAGCAAAGTCCTTATGCTCTAGATTCTGTATTTTGACTTTAAAACTGTTTTTATTTATTAAAGTAACTTATTTTTTTTATTTGTTTTATTTTAGTTTTAGAGGTGAAAAGCTCCTGGAGAAAAGCAGTTAAAGAAGACGAAGCCACAAAACTTTCTCCGCCGGATGAGCTGAACATCAGCTTGACCGAGCCGCTAGACGTGAGCCCCGCCTGTCCCTCGTGGACCACTTCCTGTACCGACAGCACCTCCGTCCACCAGCGGGGGGTCGTCCAGGAGTCCTCCTTTTTGTGGGACACCTTCCAAACCGAGGTCCTCGATAGTCCGAGCGGCACCGGCAGCAGCGCCGTCCAGTTCAGCCTCGACTTGGAAACCCTCCCTGAACTGCCGAGCTGCGACAGTCTGAGCCTTGAGGATGAAGCCGTGGACATGATTAGCGAGGAAGACGAAGAGGGAGGCACCCCCATCCTGAACTTCAAGGTGCCACCGGTGACCACGCCCTGCCAGGTTCAGAACCAGCGAACGAGCGGCCGTGGTTCTCTGACGGAGAGGACAACTGAGAGTCTTCTGCTGGATTACAGAGACAAAGACTGGCTGACGGAGCTCGGAGAGCCAGAAAAACCCCACAAGGTGTTTTCACTGGATCTGGATCTACTGGACGCACCTTCACCAGAACCGAAACCAGAGTACAGTCTCCCAAAACTCATCCCCATCTCCCCCGTGGATGACATGAAATGTTAGCTGCAGCAACCAGTCCGTTCTGAACTCATCACTTTTGCTCATAATTTGTAACTAATGAATGTAAATAAATGTTTATTGCTAAATAAATTAGGTTTGGATGTTAACTCAAACCATTTGATGAGGTGGTTCTGTGAAGAAGTTATGAACAGTCAGTATCTGACCTTTTCTAGATGCCGGTAGTTCTTTGAACGACTGCAGTTTAGAGAAATGGCTTTTCTTAGTTTTACAAAAATATCTCGCCGTTGAACTCTTCGTCCACTCTCGGTGGCTCGTACAAGACACGTTTCATGTCCCATCTGTCTGAGAAGGTAAGACATTGAAATATTCTGATGCTCTGCTAACAAGAAACAAACAACCTACAACAAACATTAAAGTAGACTCATTTTAATAAACAACTTGATGCACTGACTTTTGTTTAATGTTGTTTATTGGACCAGACGACCAAAGTCTGAAGGCACAAATGGACGAGTACCGGTAAACTTTTAACTGGCCTCCAGTAGCATGTGGAAGAACCATATGCAGCCTGCATATTTCATTTGTGTTGTATGCGTATACACATCTTAATACGTGTTCAGGCAGTCCTCGGTTTATGATCGAGTTCCGTTCCAACGCATCGAACGTAACCCGATTTTAACGTAAACCGGAGATCACACGAGCTAACACTTATACAAGTACAGTATACCCTACATAATGTTCAAAAAACATGTACAGTACTGTACATTTTGATGAATAAAATACATTTTATTGATAAATAAAAAGTATTATTTTCTTTGAGCTGGTCAACCCTGTCCATCTGTTAGCATGTTAGCTCGTTGCACATCCGAGCTCTGCAGCTTCACGCGGTCCAAACTGTTTACAGGAAGGACTGTTAGT
>JARVLU010000001.1:21635417-21663220 GCA_031762415.1 Simpsonichthys santanae
CCCCCGCGGGGCGGGGAAAAACCAACCTGACTTTTAGTGAAACGTTGTTGTAGTTCGTGTGTGTTTTTTTTTTTTTTGTTATTTTCTGAATGAATCCATTGCTCTGTGTTCGATTTCCTTGGCCTGGAGTAAACTCACGTTCGCTCCCGTCGTCGCGTTCTGTCGACTAACCGTTCCCGTCTCTTGTGTCTTCCCGACCCTCCAGGATGAGTTCCATCCCTTCATCGAGGCGCTTCTCCCCCACGTCCGGGCCATCGCCTACACGTGGTTCAACCTCCAGGCCCGCAAGCGCAAGTACTTCAAGAAGCACGAGAAGCGGATGTCCAAGGACGAGGAGCGCGCCGTGAAGGACGAGCTCCTGAGCGAGAAGCCCGAGATCAAGCAGAAGTGGGCCTCCAGGCTGCTGGCCAAGCTGCGCAAGGACATCCGGCAGGAGTACCGGGAGGACTTCGTCCTCAGCGTGACGGGGAAGAAGCCCCCGTGCTGCGTGCTCTCCAACCCGGACCAGAAGGGCAAGATCCGCCGGATCGACTGCTTACGGCAGGCCGACAAAGTTTGGCGTCTGGACCTGGTGATGGTCATCCTCTTCAAAGGCATCCCTCTGGAAAGTACGGACGGCGAGCGGCTCGTCAAGTCTCCACATTGCACCAACCCCGCACTTTGTGTCCAGCCGCACCACATAACCGTATCGGTCAAGGAGCTGGACTTGTTTCTAGCGTACTACGTCCAGGACCAAGGTAGGCCCCGTCCCACACCGCGTCTGTCTGTGTGTGTGTGTGAGGTCAGAGGTCACATGTGTTTGTTTTTGTCTCCTCCTCTTGTGTTCAGCGAATAAACAGCAGAAACAGGAGCGTCCGCTCGTCTAAACACAGTTTCTCTCTGTGAAGCTCCAAAGTGTTTTTGAAACGAAACGTTTCTCTCTGTGCTCGTTTTTTTTTTTTTCCTCATCTGTTCTGCAGCAGCTTCTGTTCTGTGATCGCTCCATTGCTTTAACTGGGACAGTGTGTGTGTGTGTGTGTGTGTCCAAATAACACACACCCTGCCTTATTCACTCACTTTATAGATACTTTTTAAAAAAGTGTAGAAAACTCACTTCTGCCTCATTTGTCTTATTTTACGTTACGTTATTTTACACGTTGAGGTTTTAAAACAACTTTTAACAACTTGTCCTCGTTGTGTGAATTTAAAAAGCAGTGACAAAAATGAATATTGAACTTGTTTCTATAGCAACAAATTTAAATATACTGTAAATTATTAAATTTTTAATCTAAAGCCGTGATGAAGATCCGGACGTGCTGAAACGGATTTTCCTGAAAATATATATTTTTTAGAGGTGTTATTTATTTATTTATTATGCTAATTAGTTTGTTTGACAAAATGAGTGCCAATTTGGAGAAGAAGAAAAAAAAGATCCTCTTTTCTTTCAGTCTTGGAACAAAAAACATTAAAAGCACCAACATAAAATTATTAAATCTTTATTAAATATGAAATATTATTTGTGAGTCTTTTATTTATTTAAAAAAAACATGACCTTTGAACCATTTCTGTTTGAAAATATAACTTTAAAACAGATTTAGTCATGTTTTCTATCAATCTAGGTGATAAATTGGATTTAAATTTTAATTTCGACTCCTGCACCTTTCCCGACCTTCCAACTTTCTAATGTTGCACGTGGCGCTCGTCTGCGCAGGAATGCCCTCCATGACGGTTTGAACCGAGGTAGAGACGCTCGAGGGGGGAGGAAGAGGTCTAGCTAGCTCATTATCATCAAACCCTGAGCGCCATTTTGTGTTTGATAAGTGCCAGGGACAGCAGAAGGCACAGCAGAGACAATAATGGTTGCCACTGGCACCGGCGTTGGCATCAGACCCTCTTTTGTGTCTTTTGTGGGATGCCACCGCTTCTCTTTGCATCTGCTGCCTTTTACAACCGCTCGCTGCCAACACGCATTGAAAAATGCTTTTTACTGATGTTATACTGTTCGTTTTATTTGTTGAATACGTACAGTTTAAACAAAAGTGTGTCTTTTTCCACATATTTTGCTTCAGGTAAACATTTCAGCCTTAAAAGGAGCAAATTATTGGAAGGGGGCGTGGTTAATAATTAGGAACAATTCAATTCAGTTTATTTATACAGAGCCAAGTCCCAACAGAAGTCGTCTCAGGCAGAAATATTCATATACTGTATATATTATCAACCCCAATAAGTACAATTATGTATCTGAGGAAAGAATGTAACTAAATAAATAATGTAACTAAAGACATAATCAGAGTCAGAGATTCTTTATTGTCACCACATGTGGTACATGTGATGAAACGAGATTATGTACACAGGTTCCCAGTTACATCCAACAATAAAATGTAAAAGAAAAACAGTAATAACATCTAAGATATGAACTAAGAAAAACATCAACTAAAAATACACTAAGCACTAATATCATTGAAAACATTACTTCAAACAGCAGCACGAACATGAGTCTGTATGAGCAGATGAACACAAATGAACACAGCAACATGAAACATGAAACAGATCAGCAGCAACATGGTGTGCTATTTCACAGTGATTAATGTAACAAAAGGAATAATTTAACTGAATAGTGTAACTAAAGGCATAATGTAACTAAAGACATAATGTAGCTAAAGGGATATTGTAACTAAAGACAAAATGTAACAAAATGGATAATGTAAGTAAAGGAATAATGTAGCTAAATTAATAGTGTAACTAAACTCATAATGTAACTAAATGCATAATGTAACTAAATGCATAATATAACTAAAGTCATAATGTAACTAAATGAATAATTTAAATTAATAGTGTAACTAAAGGCATAATGTAACTCAAGATATAATGCAACTAAAGACATAATCCAACTAAAGACAAAAAGTAACTAAATGGATAATGTAACTAAAGGGATACTGTAACTAATGGGATACTGTAAGTAAAGGAATAGTGTTACTTAAGGGATATTGTAACTAAAGGAATTATGTAACTAAATGTAACTAAATGAATGATGTAACTAAAGGGTTAATGTAACTGAAGAGATAATGTAACTAAAGGGATAATGTAACTACAGTATAGCGATAATGTAACTAAAGGCATAATGTAACTAAACAAATAATGTAATGAAAGGGTTAGTGTAAATAAATATTGTAAATAAAGGGTTAATGTCACTAAAGAGATAATGTAACTAAACAAATAATGTAACTAAATGAATAATGTAACTAAAGAGTTAATGTAACTAAACAAATAATGTAACTAAATGAATAATGTAACTAAAGGGTTAATGTCACTAAAGAGATAATGTAACTAAACAAATAATGTAAGTAAAGGGTTAATGTAACTAAATGCATAATATAACAAGTCATAATGTAACTAAAGAAATAATTTAAATTAATAGTGTAACTAAAGGCATAATGTGACTAAAGCTAACTAAAGACATACCGGTAATCCAACTAAATACAAAAAGTAACTAAATGAATAATATAAGTAAAGGGTTAATGTAACTAAATGAATAATGTAACTGAGCCTCCACAGTATCCAGCTGCAGGCACTAAAACTTTTATTTTGGTAGGATGGAGCGTCATGACCCCCCTCTGACGGCTGAAGGAGATGTTTGTGATTATATTTTAACAATCTGGCACTTTCACTTGACTGAAACTGTTTTCTAATCCTAACAGCATTATTTTACTAACAGGGATGACGTGCGTTTCTTTTCCTTTTTTCTTTTTCCTCTTCATTCCTTAAGAGGTGCCCAAACCCAGAGAGTGCAGCCATGTTGTGGTGGCGTGCGGCGCGACGCCATTTTGTTCCAAAGCGGTGCCAGGGAGGCAGGCAGGCGAGTCACCGGTGATGGGTTTTAGAGGTTCTGAGGTTGGCATCGAACCCTCTTTGTCTGCTTGCAGCGTGCCTTTGATTCGTTGGTTGGCACCCGCATTGCGGTGGGCACGCTGGAAAGTTGTTGTTTTTTTTTGGTAACGGTGGCAGAATGGAAGCCGCCGCCTTTGTTCCGCTGCGACTGCACGAAACAAACAAACATACAATCAAACACAAAGAAACTGGCAAATCGGCTCCGAGTGAAAGGGAATCCAGCGTTCGGCTAGAAACTGCAAACAATACGTGCTCAGTCTTTTTATTTTGGCTCAGTAGATTGTTCTCTGTGTTCGCGGCTCATCTCAAACCAAGTTGTTTAGCTTATTTTAGTCGTTTGGTATAAATCCCTGCCTGAGAGAGGTCAGCCGGTTGGCAGCAAGAGTCCTGGTTGGACTTTGAGAGGGCACTCGCAGAATTCACCCCCTTGTTGTGGGGCGCGGACCGGACTGCAGCACCCATGTGTATGCCCAGATGAATGCCCGCTGGGAAGCAGGCTGAGGGCCGGGGGTATTAGGAGGAGGGGCGGGAGGGCAGCCATTGTGCCAACTGGCAGTTCAACAGAGTCCTGGCTTCACACACTCGGCAGTCTTTTATTGTTATCTGATCAAACTAAAAGTGCTCTTTCTTTACCCCCGCTCCCTTGAGTCATCGCCTCTCCACACCTGCACTCATATTTTACATATCTAGTTTGACAGCTTGATGAAATAGTTGCAAAAAGGCATGTAGGTACTCGCCGTGTCGGGACGTGTCGGGGTTGAAGCTTCGTTTTGCGTTTGCGTCTTTGTTGAGCTGCTTGTCCCTTTTTATTGAACAGCTTCAGTGTGTGCGTGTGTGGTGGGGGGGTACATCTGGATGTTCTGCTCAAGTTAATAAAATATGAAACTTGAGAATTATTGGCTGTTTTTGCAAGCGTATGATTAGCGTTCTCCCCAACAGTCCCTGTCGTTTTAAACGCCTCGACACGTTTCTGTCACTTTTAGAAGAAGAAAGATGGCTCGGCCGGTCTGTGGGGAGACTGGCGGAGTCGGGGTCGTGCAGTTTTCCCATTACTCTGTTGCTGAAAGTTTACACGGCCATAAAACATCATTACCTTGACTTTGTAACTTCACCCCCCCACCCCCACCCCACCCTCACACCGTCGTGATAGTTTGAGGAAACGGATAGATTACCTCTGAAAAGGGGCTGACACGTTAATGGAGACCGTGTTTTACAATCGCCGGCGTTAACCTCTGGCCCCCTAGGGGTCGGGACCTCTGCGGCGGGATGTGGCAGGGTGTCCTCTGAAGTTTAATTGAGCAAAACAGATCGGTGGGAGCGCACAGTCGCAGGCTCGGGGGCACGTGGAGGAGGAAGACTTTGTGTCAGGGGTGGTGTTGGCGGTTGGGGGAGCGCGGCTCATAAGCGCTCCTCGTTGACCTCTTCAATCAGGGTCAAACTGCAGTGGTCGGAGGATCACTTGTGGTCTCTTGGCAACTGTTTGTCTCCACTCCTCCCTCCGGCCTCCTCCTCTGGTCTGGCTGGTGGTCCCTTGGTTCACTGGCCTAAATGAGGGGGAGTAATAGGCGGCACATGCCCTCACCTCCCACCCCGCTCCCATCCCTCTGGCCGGGTCGGGATCTTCGCGACCGGCCATCGCCTGCTCGCCGCCCTGCGTGGGGTTGCTGTTTGCATCTTGTTTTCCGCCCGGCTGCCTCAGAGGCTTCAGCCGGACGCTCTATGTGGAGGTCTGACCTTCTGGGTCACAGTGGAGGTCTGTGACTAAGCACCCTCCCCCTCCCTGCATCGCCTTATCCTCCTCTGCCATCAGAAATCACCCCCGTGGCACGCTCGCTGCCCAGCCAAGAGACTCGCTCCTCCTTTCTCTTGAGTTTTCTTCCCCTTCGCTCGCTCCCTGGCTCAAGCCTGCGACCCGCGACAGCTGTCCCGAGCGCAGGCGTCCGGCCAGAGACACGACTGGACTTGCGCCAGAAGTGTGAAACAAAACTTTGTAGAGAGAAGAACGTATGAAAACTCATGCCAAGTTATTCAGCCTGTTTTAATTTGTAGGTTTATCGAGTGACGTTACACTAAGAACAGATCTGAATAGATTTTGGAAATAAATTTCTCATTGTAAAATAAATAAAAAAAGTGTAAACCACAAATCCCAGGAAAAGCTGTATAGACAAAAAAAAAAAGGGCTTCACGTTGAACTGCACAACCCCGCGCTTAGCTTCCACTCTGTGTTTCTTATTAGTATGCAATAGAGCCTGCGGTGTCTAGCCTACGTCTCTCTCAAAGCCATAACCTTATCGAACACTTTCTCTCAATCTAATCCACTTAGAACTCCCTCTCAGCTTCACCGCTTGCCTTATTGATTTCCGCTTCCCACTAAATGCCTTTCCGATCCTTTTTCTCTAAAGCCAGGAGCTATTTATGCTTCGCAATGCAGTCTTTCCTTGCTTGCTTAGTTTCTGTTTCTCTTAATGCCTTTACCTTCCTCTCCAGGATCTTTGCTTGTTTGTGAGATCTGTCTGACTTCCCCTGCTGCTCTTTCTCAAACGCTGACCTGGGTGCAGAGCGGCCAGGTTGCCCGGCTCAGTACGAGGCTTGTGTTAGCAGCGGGGGCTTCGCTCGAGCAAATACCTCAAGGCCTAAACAGGCCGTCTTACCTCCTTAGCCCTCTTTTGTGCTCCCTGTGTACATAAATCTCCATGGAAACAAGACAACTCAGAGCAGAGGCCACAGAGAGATGTGGATTTTTTTTTTTTTGGACTGAATTTACAACTCCCTCTTTAGCTTTGCTACAGCGTGTTTAAATTACTCGGGTCACAGTTTGCGCTGTTAGGTTTGTTTTAAAAAAAAAAAGGCGGGACAAGGTCTTTCTTTGACATTGCGTTGTAAGGTTGTTGTTTTTTTCAGGAGACTTGAGTTTTGCATTTGCGGCTCGTACTGAAGGACTTTGGTTTGTGTCATTAGTCCATGGTTAAGATCTCAGCCTCCCCACACTTTCCCAGGCTTTTGGAGAGGACCCCAAATGCATTTCAAATCCCCCCGAGGCCACTTGACTGGAGGACCAACACCTCCCACTCCCCCTCCCTCGGATAAATTTCCCACCCCACCACCCCTGTCTGCCAGTCCCACCAAATGAAGACAAATGGGTACATTCATTCCCATCCCAATCGCTACACCGCACCTCACTGTCCTTCTGCTCACAAAGCAGACCCTCTACCCACTGCCTGAGCTTCTTCATCCAATGACTGCGCTCTCTTATTTTCTGTCGAAGTAGCGTAACTGCCGGAAAAAAAAATGCAACCCCCTCCAAAAAACTTTGCGTTGTCCCACCTGCCTGCAAGACTGATCAAGTAAGACAGCAGGATCTGCAGTGAAAGGAAGGATAAGAAGGTTGAGACAGGACACAAAAGTCATGGAGAGAAAACTTGTATGAGGATGTTTTTTTTTTCTTTGGTGACATTTTTTCAAGTCAGTCAGGAGAAAAGCTCTCAAGTATCAGAATGAGACTTTCATGCAAAAGCCACTTCCTTTTAGCCAACAACTAATGAAGGGGAGAGAAAATGGGAAGGGGTGTTATGGGGGGGAGACTTAGGGCAGGAACAGACAATCACAGTGGTTTCCCAGGAGACCCTGACTTTTCTGTGCAGCACCCCCTCCACTCCACACACACACTCTTCTTTGCCCCCATCAAAGTCTTTTGAGTCCAGACAGGGTCGATCCGCGGCCCAGAGTGATGGGTGTCTCTTCTTTTGTTTGACCGTACAGTACGTCCCATCGCCGTGACGGCTCGACAAGTTCCCGAGCTAGACAGGGGGGGAAAAGAGAAAGAGGGCCCCCGCCATCGCACTGCTGTGCAAAATTTACTTTTGGGTGTTGTTGTTTGGGCTAAGGAGGTGGGGGCAAATCCCCTAGCGGATTGTTTTCTAATGTCAATACGGTGGATCGTATAGAGGATGCGGTGTTTGGGAGCTTGGGAATGGCCTGCTTGGGTCGGATTCCTCGGCACCCCATTGAGTTGTCAGAGAAGTTCCTCTCCTCCCGCACATATGCCAGGTTGACTTTGCAAAAAGCTGCCAAGTTTTGAAGACCCAACTGTCGAGCAGCAGAAGATCCCCTGGGTTTTTGTTGTTGAGAGTCCTAATGATGTGGCACTGTTGTACTTTTCTGAACTTCGACACCCTCTGAGGTCTACTTGTGGACTCGTGGGCATTCCTAGATCCAGACTCAAAAATAAAAGCTTATAGTCATTTTGGTGGTGGTCTTAATGGAAAATGGTAAATGAACTGTACATCTATAGCACCTTTCTACACTACAATCTGTGCCCTCATTTACCCATTCATACAGCACTCTACTAGATCTATACAAATAATAATCAGTGCTTTATCATATTCATACACCAATGAGACACATTGGAGGCAATGAGGGTTTCAGTGTCTGGCCCTTCACTTCAGCATGTGACTGCAGGTGGAATCAAACCCCCAACTCTTACATTGGAGGGCGGCTGCTTTAACCACTCAGTCACATCTGTTAATCTGTGAACAGCCTTAATTTACTCATAAAAACGGCCCACACATGTAAATTAAGACTTAAAACCCATTTCTTCCTACAAGATTTTATTCCTGGTTAGGCAAAATATATTGTCTCTTACTGTACAAGCAAAGTTAATAAACTTAATTGTTTATAGTTGTTCATAATTATCGCGGATTTACCATATTTTCCGGCATATAAGTCGCTCTGGAGTATAAGACACATCAGTCCAAAAAAGCATCATGAAGAGGGAAAAAAAATGTTTATGCTGCTTTGGCTGGGGAAAACATATACTGTATAAGTCGGTTCGGCGTATAAGTCTCAGGACTGACAAATCTATGCAAAAAAAAAAAAAAAAAAACTGCAGCTTATATGCCAGGAAATATGGTACTTATAAATGGTTGTATACTTCATACTTTGTTCTGCATTTTGGACAATAGCTGATGTTTTAAAACCAATATAAGTGTTCAACTATGTTGGCTTGTGACCAGAAAATGCCAATTTTAAGCTTGACCTCTTATCACACTAAATCCCCCTTTTTTTCTTTACATTTTAACATAAACACAGTTTTTAATTTACACAGAAACCACAAAATAAAATTGTATGTTCCACCCATTACCTGCTTTTCCATGCTGGTGTCTATCTCCAGTGGTCATTGTGCAGAGGCGGGGTAAAAATGAATGTTAATTCTAAAAAAATCAAAACAATCAAGTCAGAAGTAAAAAAAAAAAAAAAAGTTCTGTAATCGGTGCAGCTTGAGTGCAATGGAAATTAACTTTGACTTGGGTGGTCTTAATGAAATTTTTTATTTTTTTAAACAGTTTTGTAAGAAAGTTTGTATCAATTCAGGAAAAGAAAGAGGCAAACTTAAGCAGGAAAAGACGACTCTTTGAGCAGTGTAGCCTTGTGGAGGAAAACAGGATGAAAATTGAACATGTCAGAAACACAAAAACAGCAGATGTTACTGATTATCTCCAGAACAGAAAATGTGCACGCCTAACATACTTTGTTTGGATTATTTTTTTGCATGAACATAAAAATTGATTCAAGTGTGGCAAAAATGAAAAAAATAAAAAATTCACGACCATACAATTATTACTTTTAAGTTCCATTTGATGTGAATTGAAATATGTAAGTTTTAACTAGAGAAATTGCATTTCCTGCTAAAATGCAGTGTGAATACTTATTGTTGAAGAGTTTGCTGAAAAACAGCTGAAATTAGCTAAAACATGTTGAAATGTATCTGAAATTGAAGAACAAGCCTAAGTTAGCAGAAGAAAGCAGAAAGAATTTACTGTACTGTATATTGCTGCATTTGATTTAAAAAAGCAGAAATGAGCACAGAAATTGGTAAATTAACTAAAAAAAAGCTGAAATAAGTAAGAAATAGCTGAAAAGTAGCTGAAAAGGCAAAAAGAAGCTTAAATTACCAAAAGGAAGTTAAGAGAACACAGTTGTGTCCAAATAGACTGCAAGAGGCATAAATGAGCACAAAAAATTGGAAATTATCTGAAAAAGCTGAAATTTGCATACGCACAAAAAAAAAAAAATCCCAACAGCTTACTAGCAGCTAAAAAGGTAGAAGGAAGCTTACGTTACCAGAAGGAAGTGAAGAGAGCACATTTGTGCCCAATTAGGCTTAAAGAAGCAGAAATGAGCACAAAAAAGTAGAAATTATCTGAAAAAAGGCAGAAATTAGCAAAAAAAATAACAAAAAAACAACAGCAGCTGAATAATAGCTAAAAGGCAGAAAGAAGCTTAAATTGCCAGAAGCAAGTGGAGAGAAAACAACTGTGTCCAATTAGACTGAAAGAACATAAATGAGCACAAAAAATTGGAAATTATCTGAAAAAAAAAAAAGGCAGAAATTTGCCAAAAATAAAAACAGCTTACTGGTAATAGTAGCTAAAAAGGCAGAAATTAAGCTTAAATTACCAGAAGGAAGTGGAGAGAGCACATTTGTGTCCAATTAGGCTTAAAGAAGCAGAAATGAGCACAAAAAGCAAAAATTTTATGGGGGGAATAAAACTGAAATTAGCACAAAAAAGCTGAATAATAGCTAAAAGCAGTGAGCAGAAAGTGGAGAGAACACAATTCTGCTAAATTAGGCTGAAAAAAGTTTAAATGAGTGCAAAAAATGTGGAATTAGCTAAAAAGCTAAGTAGTAGCTGAAATAGCTGAAACTTTCTAAAAGGAGCAGAACAAGCTGAAATTAACAGAAATAAGTTACAAGAAGCTAAAAATTGTTGAAGTTGGCAGAATAAAGCTGAAAGGAGCACAAAACAGCTGAATAAACAGCTGAAAGTAGCTGATTTAAAAAAAAAAATACACAAGTAAGCTGAAAGAAGCTGAACCAGAACAAAAAGGTCAAATATTTGAAGCTAAAGCAAAAGATTTGAAGGATGTAAAATGAGCTCAATTCATTTTCTATGAGCTGAACGTTTTGATTTATGATTTGTTGCAATAGCACAAAAATTGTGGCATGAGAAAGATGCTGAAAACCGTACAGAAGAAAAGCGAATCACGATAATGTGAATGCTTCATAAACATTCACACTATTAACAGTAAACGCTGTGTGGATAAAATAGTCATAAAGCCTTTAGTTTACGACTAGAGGTCAGCCATGTGCTGTTCAGAGCTATCCCTTTATATTAAAAGACCTAGCAGAACTAGTTACAGTGGGGTCTTCTAAAACCCCTAGTCTCCTGGTTCCCCTTTAACTTTTAGAAAAACCTCTTCTTATCCACGCTGATGGAGATGTTTGCTTACATACACCTCTAAACTTGTGCGTTCAGAAACAAATCATCTGCACCCAGATCATTTCTCACCAACGGCACAGTTTTAAAAAGAGACTATGTTTAAAATGAGCGAGCAGGAACTCCTTAGTGGTTTAACATCTGTGAGGCAAACACTGAAAGTGAGAGTCTTTTAAGAGCTTGTTCCAGATTTACCATGTCTAGATTGTAATTAGGCCTCCAACATGTGTGCATACCTACAACCAACAATTACACTGCGGATTCTTACCAAAGAACAACTTTACCCCAGAAACCCTTTCATAACGAGGTATAAAAGTAAATCTGGTTTACGAAAGGTCATCTGGCTTAAACAGTTGGTTTGTATTTTCTCCTTGGCTTATCTAAATAAAACACAGATTCTGTCTAATTTGTGAACAATCCAACATGGCTATGAGGCAACAGCAGGTTTTCCCCCGCAATTACAGTATTGTTTCGAACTGGCAATCTCACATCTTTACCGGATTAGTTTTTTAAAGAAGTTGTGACAAAAACTCCAACAGACTAATGGGTAACCTCATGATTTCTCCCTGTGGCTGATTGTGCCTGGTGTTTCCCAGGAACGTCTTCATTAGCTTGTATATACAGGTCTGTTCTGTAAAACCCCTCAAAACATTTTTTTTTCCTCCACTTTTTTTCTGTAAAACTTCTGGCTGTAACTCAGGGTTGCCATATGTGTCTTGTTAAAGGCAGTTATGACAAATGGCAGCAGCTGTACACACTAATCTCTCTGTAGCTTTCACACATGGCGCCCAATTAACAATGGGCCACTGTGTCCCTAATCCACTGTGCAGCCATCCTCCGGCCCATCTCGCCGAGCCGACCGCCACAGGAGACTTTTCTGCTCTGCCCTCTGTCCAGCCAGCCTCCCTTCAGAGTGGAGCTGATGGACGCCGCCTCGATCAGAGAGGCAGTAGGCATCTTGTCTGTGTCCACACTGGGAATCCTGGTTGGGGGTTTGCGGGTTAGGTTGCAGTTCTGTGGTTTGTATGTACGATAGGTTTGAGTGTTTTGACTCCCATATGTGAACTCCGTTTGGGCGTAAGGGTTCAGACGCATGCAGATGTGGTTGGTAAATTTAGCAAAGTGATTGGAAAACAGTGGTTTTGTGTTGCTGTTGCGTTACCAGATGTTGCAAGATGATAGTTTTGTTTCTTGAAGCTTTGCAGGTTGAACAAATGTTGGAAGAGCATTGTACAAAGTTGCTCTACAAACTGAAGGGATTACAAACCAGAAAATACCATCTGACATTTTTGGTAACAGTTCTTTGTAACTTTAGGACTAATCAAATGTTGAAACTCACCGGACAAGTTTAAATGTGTGAACTCATTTCTAGCCAAAAGCACACCAGCTGTACTTCACATAACTTCTCAAGTATTTTGTGCTCGGAGTTGGATTACAGTAAAAAAAATTTTTTTTTTTTTTTTTAATACTGTAACCCTCTCAGAAAGCTCTGCTTTGATGCAAACCAGTGTGAACTGTTGTTTCCGCATTTTCTTCACCCTTATCCAAAACAAAGCCACAAATGGGAGTTTGCGACTCAAAAGAAGGGTGTTGAAAGGTTGACGGCCATCAGGAAAACATCGCGGGTCCCTGCCAAACTCATGACATGAATGAAACAAATGGATGAAGGAAAATGAAAATGGTCGGGTGTGAGCTCTGGCAGGCAGAATGAAACTAGTGCCAACTATTATGAATGAGGGAACTGCTGCTGAGCTAATAAAAAAGGACCCTTTTTCATCTACCATCTAAGAATAATTAAGAACGGGCAGGCCTTCTGTGTGGAAGGTTCAAGAAAACCACAAGACACTTGACTAAAACCTCATTGCAAGGGAAGACAATGAGACACAAAGAGGTGGAGGGTGGTAAATACAACAAAAAAGAGCCATACTGGGGGCACAGCAAGGTTCTTGGTTACTTTTAACTTTGTAAAGAGAACACACCAAACCTAAAACACCTAATGGCAGCAGTTCTTTACATTTATTTTTCACTAAACCAGTGGTTCCCAACCCTGGTCCTTGAGGAACACCATCCAGCATGTTTTAGTTATTTCCCTGCTCCAACACACCTGATTCAGTGATTTGATTACCAGTATTCTGCAGAAGCCTGTTAATCACCATGAATTAAAATCCGGTGTGGTGGAGCAGAGACACAACTAAAACATGCAGGATGGTGTTCCTCAAGGACAAGTGTTGGGAACCCCTGCACTAAACAATTGGCATACACTGTTAAGAAGCCTGTTAATCACCATGGATTAAAATCAGGTGTGTTGGAGCAGAGAAACAACTAAAACATGCAGGATGGTGTTCCTCAAGGACAAGTGTTGGGAACACCTGCACTAAACAATTGACATACACTGTTAAAAATACATGCTTCTCTAATATTATACAAAACACTTATAATAATTGACCTGATGAGGACATCATGGTATTAAAACATTGATCTGTTAGTACATTAAAAGCTAAAAAAATATATATTTCTTTTTAAAGTTCTACCTACGTATCTCTAGCAGTGAATGAGTCAGTCTTCTGGGATACATTTTCATTGTTATGCTGATGATACACAGTTATTTGTCTATGAAACCCAATAACTCCAATCAGTTATTTAGTTATTATGTTGATAGTCGAGTCAAACTTTTGACGCTCAACCCTCACAGTATGAGACAACTTTAGAGTAGCCAATTAACCTAACGTTTATGTTTGTAGACATAGTGCAGTAACAGTATTGTCAGTAATAATACATTGAAACAGCAGAAAAACACAGTAATGCTACAAGCTTCACTGTTTCTGCCATAATTTCAGTACATTTTGTACATTTGCATCACATTCCTAACCCTCCTGCTGCCCTTGGGTCAAAATGACCCTCGAGACCTCAGATTTAAAAGACTTCAAGAACAGCAGGAGGCTAAAAATACTACACATATGTTGATAACTGGGGAAAAACTCATAATAAATGAACACGCCTGCACATAAAAACTGAAAGCAACAGTGTTTTTATTTATTTTTGTCTACATCTGGATAACTTTATCTCGTCTTTGTTAATGCAAGTGTTCACCACTTTGCTAAAAAAGTTGAATATTGAGAGGAATCAATATATAAAGTCAATTAAAAACATGTTATAATTGTTTAAAGACGCACTTGCCAAGCTCCAGTCCTTCTTGTACTTTGCATTATGTTGTCCTTAATACTGATATTGTTACCACCTGTTGGCTTGGAGTGGGTACTTCTATGTTTTTATTCTTAACAGAAGAAGAAAAGTGATTTCTGAAGGTCTGGATAGTAATGCAGTCAAAGCATTGTTATTTCATACTTCCCAAGTGTTGGGTGACGACGCTTTCAGTACTGTTGGCTTTTTGTCTAGTTTTTTGTCAGTAGTGTCATTTTAAATTGTTGAATCTAAAATTTTATACAGTATTCTTAGTTGGATTTCAGCCAGTGGCTTTATTGATAATTACATCAAATTAGATGTACATCTTTATAGATAGGATAGTGTGTGTTTGCGCCTAGTCGACAACCAAGGAGAAAAGTTTTTCAAAACATTTCCTTGTTCTCTCTCTCTCGTTAAAAGAAAGGGGGTTTAGTTCTTTATTTTCTAAGAAAATAATCGGACCACTGTGAAAATGAGATTTAGTTTCTGCCGTGTGGCTCTTAAATGTTCTGTTTTGTGTGTATTTTCCACAGGCCTGTCTTATGTAGGCAGGATGACAGGATGGAAAGAACAGAATGGGGGCCAGATGTACTGTAAGTTTATATATAGGATGAGACAAGAGCACAGGGCATGACACCAGGCTGGGGCGTTGCGTGTCTCATGCACGTTATCACGTACACTGCAGCCTATGGAGGAGATAAGAGCTACAGTATGTGCACTGCATGCAAAGCAAAGCAAGAAAAACAGTTTTTAGTGGTGCACGGTGTCCAATTCTTCATCGCACTGCAGGAGTTAAAGGTGCAGAGGCTTAATTACAGGAGTTGGAGAGCGCAGTTGATCTAAACGAACCACAAAGTCCACATTTGTAGTTGTAGTTTTTGTGTTTTGTTTATTTTTACCTCACGGAGAGGCCCTTGGCAGTGACTTTTACTCTGATCGTTTCAGCTCGTTCCCCAGCCAAGTACAGCAGTATTGTGTTGGCATTAAACTTTGTTTGATTCGGCATCTTGTGTGACACGGACGTCACCCGGGGGCTGACAAAGCGTGCACTGTTCGGAGGCAAATGCTTAAAACAAAAAGGCGGTCCCTCCCCTCTTTGCCAATCAAAGCAACCTTATCAGCGATCAACATATTCACACCAGCAGAGTAAGAGGAGAAGAATGCCCCATTGAATGGTACTGTCTGCCAAGCGGCTCGACCTGATCTCCTGAAGAAAAGACCTCTGTCGCCGGTGGACCCCACACTTCTCCCTTCCATAGGCCTCCCCTCTCTTTGCCTTCTTCCCTCCATATACGTCTCAATACTTCTTAAGAGGAAGGCTGCGAGCGTGTATTGTCATTCTGCTGCCGGGGCCTTCGTCCCATGCTGGTGTGTGTGTGTGTTCATGCGGCGGAGGGGGAGGTTGTGGTCGGGGGGGTTGAAAAGACGGAGCCGTCACCTGCCAGACTGCTGGAATGTTAATGCCACGGCTCTGATAATTGGATTTTGTACACACCGTCTGTGAGGAACGTCCAACAGCAACTTTCCCCCTCTTATTGTTTGACCCAGCCCCGGACCCTCAATAGGGCTCTGTTTATACAAGGACTCACGTCTCAATAAAGACTGTTTACAATGTGTGTGTGCGGGAGCGAGCGAGTGTGGTGATGGATTTCTGACTCAAAGCGCAATTGTGCGTAGCACGGAGACTGAAAATCAAACGGCAGAAGTGTCAGATTATAAGCGGTTTAGCAGATATGTAAGGATTTAAAATGGGATTTTTTTAATAGATCTAAGTGGTATAGCAGGGAGATTTTGGATTTACTGGATTAAAGATTGCTCACAATGGGATATTTAAACCTCATAGCTGAGCTATTTGCCATGAAGCCAGAAAGTAGGCACACCCACTTTGAGGTCAAAGATCAAGAGGAAGCGTTCCTCATTGGTGGAACATGTGCGAGGCGTTGACTGTACATGATCTCAGATCATTAGAGAAGTTATGGCTCTTGTTTGCGTTGGGGTGGAGGTGGGGGAAATCTGGAATCAGGCCGGGAGCTATGACACGCTCATTTCCCCTCTCCCTGGCCTCCCGTGCTATTTCCACCCAGGCTGCAGCGGCCCGATCTGGTTAAACGTCTCGGCTGCTCTGACCTGAATTCCTCATACTCACCTCAGAAGACCCTGGCCTTAGCCAACCAACCGTTCGCTCCGTCCCTATACAGCCTCCCTCTATCCAACAAGCATATGCTTTGTTTGTGTATAAAACTTCCTTCCTGTATTTAAGGAAGCTGTGTTTGGAAAAACATTATCCCATTTCCAGCTGTAATCCCAGAGAGTGGAACTGCAAGGGACAATGACAAGTTTTGATTTTGGCAGGGTGACGTGCTGTGATTGGAAAATCAGCCTCTAATTGCATTTAATCTGTGTTAAAATTAGGCATTTTGAACAATTACTTCCAAACATCTGTTGCGTGAATTAATTTATTTTCCCTGATATAGTATAGCTTTGGTTTACCTCTTTGGTTAGTGGGGAAAATAAGACAGGCGCTGCCTCAACCGGCACAGACATAAGAGCGTTAAGTGTATTTAGTTTCTATTTAGGGTGTGGATTTGTTCAGTTTAAATGGTGTATCTGTTTAGTCTTGTCGCAACAGTGTTCCGTGTATTTCAACAAACAGTATATACAATTTGTTGGAATTTTTGCTAAAATATTAGATGTTCTTTTAAAACTGAAAATTGTCAGTATGCATTACCCAGAATTATATAACCTTAACCAAAAATACCAGGGTTTTCCAACTTTAGAACTAAAGATCAGTAGCATTCAATTGTTTTATCTTTATTCTTATTTTTTCAGAAATGAAAATACAGCTAAAATATCATATTTTACACATTTAATATAAGATAAAATATAACTTTATTGATCCTACAGGAAATTGTTGTGCCAGAGTTTTGGTACAAAGGAACACACAAGGAATCCCGCAAGATATATATATAAAAAAAAAATAACAGAATATAAAAAATACCAAAAATTAAGGTAATTAATATAGCAATGGTTATTAATTTTATTGGTGTAAATATTTATATATATTCTGGTTTTAATGCTCAAATACACGAGTATTTGCAGACTATCAAGCACTGTTTAAAATCAACTCTGCTACTTCAACTCCGGAGAGCTTGTAAGCCAAGGTGTGATTTTTAATTAATTTACAGAATAAAGGAAGGAAAAGAAAACAGCAAATTTCACTCTGGTACTAAAATAAAAGTACTCCATGTTCTCTGACCTTCTGTTCTTTGTAAACTACCGTAATACTGGGATCTTCAAATCATTGTTAGCTAGTAAATTCATTGGGTCATTAGCTTCAGTAGCTAGTCTCTAGTTGGTTGTTTATTTCACCGGTAAACATGGTTATTCTTAGGTTGTTGTAAATATTTTTATTTTTCAAGACCTTTAAAGTAATAATCAGTGACACTTCTCTGGTAACAAAGACATGATTACCATTTTATTTTGCTAGCAGGAAAAAAATGGTTTTAAAACACGTACAGTATAGTGTTTATAAAAATTGTATCATTATTATAGTGGTATGATAATTTGATCAAAAATTACTGTAGAATATTAGTATTTCTGTTCTCTGCTTTATAAAGTACTGTTGGGGACCACAGACTTGGATGTTAGCTACTTATTTAGCCGGGAATTTGTCTGGGAAGCTCCTCTCAGTTTTACCGGAAGACATGGTAAATCTTGTGGCTTGATAAAAATGTTCATTGCCAATATAATAACTTAAAAGTATACATGGATAACACTTTTATGGTAGCTAGGACACATTTGTTTTTCCATTAATAGAATATATATATATTTTTTCTTCTTCAGTCATTATTCATAAATTACTAACAGCTTGCATTAACCGGAGGGAGAGGAATATCTTGTACTTTTGCTGGTAAACCATTAAAAACTTTCTCAACCACAGGAACAGTACAATAAAAATTTGTAGCAATATTATAACCAAACACTCTTACGTTTTAACTGAGGCTCACCTTGAAAACAAACAAGTCTTAACCTGAATGTCAATGAAACTTTGCACATCTGTTATTTTGCTTGTTTAAAGCTGTTTCTTTTGCAATGATTATTTCTTTAACTTTGATAAACAGTTTTATGCAAAATGGCGGTTGGCGTTAGCTGTTAATGTTGTTTGGAGTGCAGGGAGCAAGTTTCTCCGCTGTCTTTTCCCTTTACCCTGGCAGCAGTGTGCTGTTACATAAACAATGGTCTGGACAGCCACCTTTGGGCTATTGTGGCCCTCCACAGGGCTGAACTCTGGCCAAGTGGATGTTGCTGCAGGAGACCGCCCCTCAGGCAAACACTGAGGCCAACCAGAGGCGTCCATTCCTGGAGGTGAGCCCCCAGTGGACGATAGCGGAGGATATGAGTGTGTGATAGCCCCTGGATCGTGTGAAGGAACGTGACTTTGAAACTTAAACAGAGAGGGGGACGAATTGGGCTCCGGCAAACAAAATAATCCCCGTTCCTGCAAATGTCAAACTAAAAATGAAACCCGAGCCTCTTTTTTTTTTTTTTTGGACTCCGTATGTGCACCCCTGTGTGGTTTGACACGCCGCTTGTGTTTAGTATTCATAATGAGGTGTTGCAAAATGCACGCTCTCTGCATATCTCGCTCGGCTCGCACACCACCTGTATAAACAACAGTGCTCTTGCGAAACGATTCCAAGAAAAGACTCTTCCCGGGCTTGTTGTCAGAATGAGGTCAGCGAACACTACTCTTTTTCTCCTTCGGTCTTGTTTCCCTCTTGCCTCGCACCTCTTGCGTTTTGTCCTTAACACGGGAGGAATAAAGTCACCGAAGACCTTCAAGACTTCCATATCCACATGGACGTGTGTTGAGGATTAATTCAATTTAAATGTGTTGGTTTGTTTTAACTCAACAGACATTAATAGGGTTGTAAATTCTAACAGGTACAAATTGGTACAAATATTACAGCTACAAAAATATCGGGGAATTTTGACCCCAACCATATTACCTTGTATATTTTCTCTGGTTAGTATCGTGGACTCTCACAGCATGACATCATTTGACACCCCGCTGATCACCTCGCAGCACAAAAGCGAGCTCTGAGACGTAAAGGAGTCCACATGTATCATATGTTTGAAGCCGTGGAAGCGGCTAATCTCACCCGCCCCTGCCGAACGCCGCGCTCCCGGAGGCGCTGGTGGCGGAGCGCGTCGTGTCTGGAACGCTGTAACAGGATCTCCGGAGAGGAGCACAAAAATGGGTGCTTTGTGTCCAAGATTTGTCCAGACAAAGCCAGATAAGGAAATCCAACAAGAGCTACTTCTGTGACTTGGAGGGAAAAAAATGACTTAATCTAGGTCATACAGTCAGAAAAGGCAACAGCAGTATGTGTAAGGACATTAGTGGAATAAAACTCTTATTTTGGTGCTTTAACTGCCTAGTATAAGGCAGGCACCTGTTGTTATCCACCTAACAACAGGTTTCTTAACTTTATATCGTCAACTTTAATCTGCAATGTGTACCCCACAAATGTTATATCAAAATGCTGGTTTGCAATCTCGATTTTTTTTTGGTCTGCAGGGATGTCATCGGGATTTTTATCCCTATACTTCAAAAGGGGAATCCCCCAGCTTCACAATTAGGCCTGTCGCGATAAACAAATCAATTAATCTCAAAATAAATGAAAATTATTGACCTCATTTTCGTTTATCGGCTTTATCCATTCTTCGTCTCTGTCTTTCTTCTGAAGATACAGGATAACAAAAGACTCAACTCCGGTGCTCTTCACTGATACCTCCTTTTCTCTTTAAACTCTGTTTTCGCGTTTTGGGTCGTTAACAGCAGCTGCGAAGCTAAGCTACGCGCTAACAGGTCAAACTCGGGGGCGGGGGGGGGGAGCTGTCTTGTCGAAGCTCCAAAATTCATGGTTGAAACCCGTTCCTTCATCTAAAAAGTTGTTTTTCTCTGCAAAAAGAAGCTGAGAACTTGTTTACTGATATTTTTTTTAATTTATTAAAAGCTTTGTGTGAAAAATGCTATGCTAAAGAGCTCAAACCACACAGAGTGTCTACTATTTTGAGAATCGAATATAAGAAGGAGAGACAACCTATGTCATGTCAAGGAGCCTCCCTCTCATTTTTCTTAAAGAGACACGCTGCTCTCTCCCTCACTATCCATCCGTCGGTTCAAACCGTCTTATACTCGAGAAAAGGTACTACATTCTATGAGTTTCCAGCATTTCTTCTTAAATTTGACAGTAATTAATAATTATTGTCAAATTTCAAACAGTATTATTGTTTATCGCAATAATTTCTGAGACAATTAATCACTCAGCAAAATTTGTTATCATCACAGTCCTATTCACAATGACAAACCTTATTAGATGGGATTTCCTAGCTAGATAACAGATAGAATTTCTGAAGAATACCTGTTAAAATTATTTAAAGGTAGATGAAGAGAGTTTTTTTAATTCCTGAAATCTCCAGATGGTGTCTTTACAGACTAGTTTTTACGCTAATCTCAACAATAACAAAAATCAATGTTTTTGCAATCGTTGAAATGCAGCCCGTTCTCACCAGACTCATTTTGCCAGCACAGATCACATTTGTAAAAGATAAATGGCAGCTGTCGGCAGCACTACCAGAACTCGGTAGCTGTGTTTACATGCACAAAATTCTTTGATCGGATTGAAATGTGTTCAGACAAAATAATCTAAATGCGTTGTTTACATGGGCACAATGCGTTCACGACGAGCGTTTACACGCGGCAGGCTTTTATTCTGAATAGAAGTACTGACATGCACAAGGTGGTAAACTTTCCTTAAAAAACCACAGAAGACGTTCTACTTCCGTGATGAACGTAAACAAACCTGAACGCCCAAAATGGACCCGCGCCAAGTTTTAATGACGGTGGAGACGTTACTGCGCTCCCTGATTGAGCTACAGGTAATACAGATCATTTTGAGCTCTTTCAAAGTTTCTAGTAGAAATGTTTGTCGCTCACCCACCAGTTGTGCTTCCCCGACATATTAGCATCCAGCCAGGCGGAAATACGTGAGGTAGACATAGGTCGCACATGCGCAGTCAGATCAGTTTTCTACTATCAGAATAAAATGATCAGATTAAGTGTTTACACGCACACCGTTCAGATTATGAATGAACCACCCATCTCATTCGGATTACAATTTAATTTGGATTGATCTGAATTAACAAAGAATGATCCGAATGGGGCGTTTACATGACACATTTTTATACCAAATGGACATTTAGTCCGATTACTTATGTCCATGTGAACATTCTTCAATCCTTTTGCCATTATTCTTGCCAGTATTGTGAAAAGTTTACATTTAAGTCTCATTTTACATTCCGTCCCAACTTTACCTGTTAGATCAAATGTAGCTCGGTTGTAGCCTGCTCGCTCATGAAAGACATATAAACAACAAAACAAATGCTTGGTGGGTCTTTTAAATTAGAGTTGTTGTAATTCAGAAATGTAAGAATCACATTGAAGCATGAGCGGCCCCAACTTGGTTTATTCCACACTCGACAGCCGTGCGCTGATTGCAGCGGTGGCCCGACAGAGCCCACTTCTCTCGGCTGTCATAACAAGACCCATACAAGTCCAATCATAACTGTGACTGTCTCCTGGGGCCGTTTCTGTCTCCTCCTGCCCACATCTCGTCCCAAAGCGATCAATGGGAGGCGTTAGCTACGCGGTACCATATGTGTCTGCGGAGCAGAACCCGCTGAAGCCATTACTTGTTGTGAAATTGAAAGCAGGAGGCAGTAACAGCAGCAGAAATAGCTGTTTTTGGCTCCGTGCTTTGGGGGCAGTTCAAGGAAAGCCCAGTCAGATGGCGGTGCTCACGCTGACTTGTTGACTGCAGCAGGCTGCAGACGTGGGACTTCAAGTTGTCATCTTGCCAGCCTCTCCCTTTTCCAGCGATGACGCTCCATCTCCCTGTTTCAAATTAGCTAATGTGTCTGGATGTGCATGTGGTTATAGACTAATAAAGCCCTAATCATTTTGTCTTATTGAATGCTGGGATAATCCAACAAATGATATACAATTATGTGCAATTTAGAACGTGTTCTCGTCGTGCAAGGGTATATTTCTTCAGCTGCAAACGGGTTTTTAGGCAACACTGCCCGTGTCATATTAATAAAGAAACGTTTATCAAGCTGCCTCGGTACAACTATTCTTGCTCTTGGCATCGTTTAAAGTACAAACAGCATCCTTTTGGCGCAGGTTAACTGCTCCCCCCTGGTTTCCTGCTTTCCCTAAACCTTTTGTGTTGCTGTTTGCAGGAACCGTGTGCATCTAATGCATCGGTTCGGGGTATTGTTTTATATGCCGCACACACGATGCATTGTGATTGTTGGTAATTTATGTGCAATGCGGGGTGATTTATGGGTAACAAACTTTGTAAGAAGTTCTCATCAGACAGCTGGTGGGTTTTTATAGAGATCAGCTGCTTGTACGAGGTTTTACTCTTTGTACTGCCTTTACTTTTATCTGTTCTGAACTTTTTTGGGCTCAGTTATTCCACTTTAAGCTGATGCTTCTAGTTTATTTATGTAAAACGGATCAATTTCTCACATCCTTCCTTTGTGGTGTCTTTAAGCTTCTGTTGTTTGGTTTGAAATATATTTATTTACTTCTTTATTTGGTTGAATGGCGGGCATACCGTAGGATAAGGGCCCATGGAGAGGACTTATCTTCAAGCTCACGTCTGTCATCTGCTGCTGCAGACAGAGTGCTCTTTCATTCGCTCTGGTGAAAGAGGGTTCACAGATTTAAGGGCCAGCATTGTTTGTGCTCTGCGATGCTTAATCACTTTCGCTTGGACGCCATATTAAAACTCGGGCTCCGGACGGGGGACGAGAGAGCCTCTTCGTCTAAAACAATTGCGCGTTTTCCACAAAAACAAGCGCCGCCGCCGCCGCCTCGCGGGGGGAATACAAAGACGCACCATCGGAGTAAAGCCAAGAGATGGCTCAGATCAGATAAGATCCCAAACAAAGTGAAAGTTAACACTTGCTGATTCAGTTTGTTGTAGAGTATTCCTCCTTCAAAGCGTAAAGTTTAAAACTCCCGCAGCTTTGCCTCCAGTTTCTTCTGTTTTATTTGGTTTAAAGAGTAAGATGGCAGCTTATTCCTGCATTACTTTCCCACACAACCCCTCCTGCACTCCATTTCACTGCAGCCACTGATTACACATAGTGTTTACATATTCCATAGAGCCTTGTGACAGAGATAAACCTCTCCCGATGCTTATCCCCTGGCCACAATGTGGAAACCACTAAGATATAATGTAAACCAAACGTCACAGCTGCCCTTTCATGTCTCAAGTGCCAGTTCTACTTGCTGAGCTAGTTTTTTTTTTTTAAGCTTGGTTTTAAATGGCATTTGTAAAATCAGCACTAAAACTGTCTTTTATCCTTTTACAATCTTCCTAATATTGTTAGTGTATTTAATTAAAAAATGTCCATTTTTAAACACAGACTGGTCTGTTGTTTGACCATCATACAGTTAGGGGAGTGACTTTTTGCGGTAAGGGATTGGGTTTGATATGAAATGTGATTAATGATCCTCACATCAGCACAAGAGGAGGGAAGTGGGGGCTTTGCTCCCCATAAAAGTCGGTTGTGGATTATACGCTCAGAGGACTTCTTGGCATTAATTGGCCTAGCTCTCCTGTGGCTCCAAGTATCGCTGCCTCTTTACTCAGCAGACTGCGGTTTGTACGCGTTATCACTCTTGAGGTCCTTCGCAGTAAATGTGTCAGAGCCAAATTTCCGTGGGCCTAAAAATACCCTTGCGTTGTCTCATGTTGCTGATCTTCTTGAGCTCAGGGCTCTTAGAAACCACTGCTGTAAATGTCCCTGCAGTCTGGAATGAAGTTCTGAAAACACACTGGTTGAAATGTTTGGGGTATTTCTACTCAGGTGGGAATTTAGCTCCGTTAGGATTTACAGTCACAGGAAAAATATGGTCCACCCTCTTTCAGATCTTGGGTTTTACGTATCAACAATGATTTTAGAGAATCATATTAACATACGTATTTCATACCAACTGTCAAGCATGGTGGTGGAGGCATGATGATTTGGGTTTGTTGTGCAGCTACACAACCTGAACACTTAGTCTTTGAGTGGATCGTGAGTTCCTCAGTATACCAATGTATTTTAGCCATCACATGTGTGATCATTATCTGATGGCTGAAGCTTGGCTGAAAGTAAGTCGTACAAAAGGACCACAATCCAGAACATATATCCAAATAGCAACTACAACAAAAAGACTTAAAAAAAAAAGGATTGGGGTGTTGCAATGACCCAGTCAACATCCAGACCTCAGCCTGGTTGAAACACTGTGGTGGGACCTAATAGAGCTGTGCAGTAACAAATGCTTGAACATTTTAACAAACTGAAACAAAATTGTAAAGAGGAGTGGGCCTCAATTAATCTATAGCCATTTAAGAAGAAGAAGAAAGTGCTATGTGTTGTCCTCATTGTATGTTCCCATACAAAGACAAAATTAGTTCTCTGCATACCCATCACACGTGAGATACACCCAGGTGGAGCAGCGGGCAGTTATGTAGGTACTTGAGTAGCAATTGGGGACACCACGACATGTGGAAACGGCTGGGAGTCGAGCCGCGACTTTCTGGTTCCAGGTCGGCTGCTGCCCTACCTGTTACCCCATCTTGGCACCTATAAGAGACCTGTCAATGAAACAGAAAGTGACTACTTCAAAGTGTTGATCTTAAATTGTGTTTTACAAGCAGCTGAATCATGGGGCATACTCCGCTTTTCCACTTTTGCTGTTTTTGTTAAATAAATAATGACTAAGAGAAAGGTGGACTGTATTTTTTCCCATAAATGTACCCGCTCTTAATCCTTACAGGGCAAAAATCGCCCATCAGTCCTCAAAATGTGCTTAAACACGCCATCACTGTGATTTTATTACAGGAGAGACAAAAGAAGAGCCGTAAGCCCTACGTCAATCACTGATGTCTTCTTTTATAAGAAGCGCGCTGTCTAGTTCAGCCGGTTTGCTCTGCTCCTCATTAATCCCTATAAACTTCCACCGTGAAGGCTTACCCAACGCTACTTCGCTTCAGTCCTTCGACAATTTCAGTTGGTTACATGTGCAAAGTTCCTGACGCTCTCGTCGCTTTGAGCTGTCTCCACAAAACTAAAACTAATCCACCAAGTGGGAGCTCATCCCTCCTAATTTGTTTGCTTGCTTTACATCCATGGAGATGTTCTCCAGCTACATCTAAGCCATCACGTTGACAACCCCAAGTGGCATCTAATACTCCGACTGAGTCTCTGCTGTTGCACTTTGATGCCCCCCTTTATTACGTCGAATGGGACTACCCCCCCCAGTCCTTCTCGTCTTGTTTACAAAAGAGGTTTGAGAGTGCAAAGAGAAACTTGGGCAAAGCTGGGATTGTCTTTAATCGAGACATGAAACTGACCTACTTCATCTTAAGCTTTTTAAAGATTAAGATTGCCACTTTAATACTCAACCCTAAAACCGTCTCCTTCGATCTTCTATAGCACTCAATCGCATCTCGTGTCTGTTGTTTAAAAGTAGGCCAAAGTGTTTCTTTTACAAGGCGCTAATGACCCGTTGAATCTCGAGGAAAGGCAAAGCGGCCAGTTCATCAACAAGGTGTTTACTACCTGTCAACCTTTGACCTCCCCTGTCTGAAGTCTAATCCAAGTTGTCTTTTCAGCGCAAGTACCGTGTTTACATTCTTTTCTCTGCCGTGAAGATGCCATCACACCTGCCGCAGAAGTGTCTGATCGGTATCGCGAAGCGGGTCGGGTAATAACACCTGTGAGTTCCCACATTCCAGCCACGACTTTCTGTTGTGAGATGAGACAGTGTGAGAAATTTTTTTTGTTTTGTTTTGTTTTTTTTGGCCACAGCCTTTTTATTTTTATTTTTTGGGAAGAGCATGCAATGACTCAGCATTTCTTTTTGGCACAATTCCAATGAGGGAAAACGATTGCTACTTGGAGAGTGGTGTTTACATTGCACAGGTGGTGTTGCTATGTCATATCTTGAGCCTTTGTGCTATTACCATCCGTTATACTGTGCAAAACCTGTAAGTTCTTTGGTTCTTATTTTGCCACCATTTAGTGTAATCTTGTAAAGATCTGTTCTTCAGATGTTCTGAAGGGTGTTCAGTATTTTTGGGCTTGGACTTTTTTCAGTCTCGTCCTTGTCCCCTGTTTGTGCTTAAATGAAGGTGGACAAGAAGTTAAAGAAAAAATAAGTTTTATTAGACGTAAAATAAACTTTTCTACGATAGATGAACAGTAATGTATTCAAAGGACCTGAGAGGGACCATTCTTCACTGTACAACAGGATTTTAGCTAGCCCAAAGTAAAGGTAGTTTTATGTATCAAACTGTCTCAACTTTGGTGTTTTTCATCATTTAAGTGACAAATATGAGGGAGCATTTGTCTTTCTGGCATGCTGCAGGTATCACAGTTACTAAGTGAGTTAGAAGTTTAGTTAAAAACAAACAAAAAGTCCAGTTTAGATTGCTATTTGTTATTTAGTATGTGTAGCTGCACAGCTGGCCCCTCTCTTCGAGTTGTGTGCCTGAAGGATTCGTTGGTCAGTTCATTGGCTTACCAAACCGAAATCATTCCACTGAAAATGAGTGAAAAAAGTAACTAAAGTAAAAAAAAAGCTTGAAATAATATTAATGACCACCTTCAAAGATTACAAGAAAGTCTGCCTTCTTGATAGCAAAATATAATAAACTATGACTGAAGACTTTTGCACGGTGTTGTAGATAATTCAATTAGCTAATAGCCTTGCATCGCTCGTCTGATGTGTTTACTGGGCCTTGTTGTTTTTATGATCTCTTGTGGTGATATGGGTGTAAATAGCAGTGGATAAACTGAGAGGTGATTTAGTGTCCTCGTCTCACTGAGACGATCTTCATCCTCCCGCTTCCTACCTTTGTGTGGTCAAAAGGGTGGGGGGCGGGTGGGGGCTTGCGGCAGCGGATACGTGGCCCAGAGTCCCGGCAGCTTCCAAGGAGGGAAGGAAACCTGGAGTCAAAGGTGATCGCTGGCAGCTCCTGTTATCTGAGTGGCGGACACTCGTCCGTTGACACGACTCAATGGATCGGACGTAAACCATTTCGCCTTGTGTTCTTTTAATTGTCGCTTCGGAGCGGATAGAAAACTGAAGTGGACGTGAGTGCAGCGGAAGCCCTGTTGCACGTGGGGGCTTCTGCTGCATGCTTCTCTCCACACAGGCGTTCTCCTGTAACCTTGAGAGAAGCCTGCGCAGGCCCCCAAGTTCAACGAGTGCATGAGGCATATTTTCGCTGAGCGCACTGGGACCGCCCCCACTCAACCCTCCCCTCCTCCCCCGCCTGCTCCCTCCTCACCAAACATAAATACAGCAATACCCCCCCCACCATTCCACGTAAATATGACACCCGG
>JARVLU010000001.1:21672429-21684287 GCA_031762415.1 Simpsonichthys santanae
TTTCAAACAATATTATCGTTTATCGCAATAATTTCTGAGACAATTAATCGCCCAGCAAAATTTGTTATCGTGACAGGTCTAGTTTGACTTATGTACCTATTTTGTTTCGCTTAATGCGCCTTATAATCTGGTGCGCCTTATAGTCCAAAAAATACGGTACTGACTTTATGTAACGGGCTAAAACAGACGTGTATGTTGGAGTAACACGTCTGTTTTTTCGTGTTAGTTCTAAGAGAGAACGTAAGATCCTCACAGGATAGCTCAAATGTTTCATTACACCGTCCTCCAGCGTAGAGACCAAATCTTTTAATTAAGCTGTCACGTTTCCCAATGGTCGTCCCTCTCCACTTACTTCTGTCTTCGACCCGCAGTGAAGTATTTTGTCCGGCTGAGACAAACAAAATCACTGGAAATCAAATCCATATTTTCGGCAAGATGCACAGCGGTTTCAGATGCAGTTTGAAATTAGACCGCCTCTTTTTTATTTAATTCAATATAATCAGTAGAGAAATGACACACTGGAGACTCAGCCACAGCCACAATGTGGCTGCGTGAAATTTTAGCGTGTCCCTTTTTGCACAAGGCCTGAGAGGATTGCTCTGCGTAAACTTCGACACTCGGGGTGAGCAGAAAGGGAATGAAGTGGGTAGGAAACTCTGCAAAGACGGCCATTATACTGTCAAGAGAGAATAAATGAGAAGTGGG
The DNA here is from genome assembly GCA_031762415.1 of Simpsonichthys santanae. Lineage (NCBI taxonomy): Eukaryota > Metazoa > Chordata > Actinopteri > Cyprinodontiformes > Rivulidae > Simpsonichthys > Simpsonichthys santanae. The sequence continues at coordinate 21,673,135 of JARVLU010000001.1, forward strand.
TTGAGATTAAACCCATATGAGTCCTCCTGAGTGCCAAGCAGTAGTGGAGGGAAACGTTTGTTCAGTTTGGAAAAGCACTTGAATTTTTTATGGATTTTATTAAACTTGTGCACGTATTTGCCCCACCTTTTAGATACTTGAGGTGTTCAGAACAGTAAAGGTCTGTTAAATGATCATAGTAATTAGATGTGGCAACATTTTCCTCCCTGCTTCTTTCTTCTGTTCCTTCTTCAGGGGTCTCCACAGCGAGTCATCCTCCTCCATCTCACTCTGTCTTCTCTCCAACTACCTCCATGTCCTCCATATATCTCCAATGCGTTTTTCCTGGCAGCTGCGTTTCTACCACCCTTGTACCAAAATACCCACTGTCCCCTCTCTGGACACATCCAAACCATCTTAGTCTCATCTATCTCCCAGTAAATGAACTTGCATATTAGTTTTGGCAATAGTATTTTACTCAGGATTACCTTCTTAACGCAACACTTACCATTGACTAGGGCTCGGGACCGACGCGAGAGATCCTCTGGCTTTTGCTCCCCAGTGGCTAGCTTAGATGTATTTTCTTCCCTGACAAACAAAGACCCTGTTTGAGTGTGTCCTCGTCCAAACTGAGGTTGGGAAATCCCCCTAAATTCCCACCAACTCTCCTCTTTGGAGATAAGTGACTTTTCCTCCACTTCTAGGCGAACTCAGGAAAGGCACTGCCTCCACATTAGGCTTCGTATGACCTATTTTTGGAGGGAAGGGAGACGTAGGATGTGAAAGTTATACACCCAGTTGTAACAGACGAGGACCGGAAGAGGCAGGAGAAGGCATAGGCCATTGCCTCTCGCGTCTTATTTGTTATCAGGTTCCCATTAAACTCCGTGTCTCTCCGTGGAAAATTGAAAACTGCACAGCCGTGACAGCAGAGCGTTGCTCATAAAAGTGTAGAGCTGCAGTAATGAGCAGCTCGTAAGTTGACTTTGCACACATACATCCAGTCTTTAGCTTAACATGAATTTCCTTAATAAATTTAACGTCCTCAGCCGGGCTTTACCGGATTGACATGTTCCATTAAAGATTACGTAAAGGTCTCGGAATCCTTTAATCCCGTTGGAGAGACAAGTTGGTTCTAAACAAAGCTACTATACCAGATTTAATTTTCTACTCAGGTATTATGACTTATTTTGAATTTCTCGTGTAAATCCAGTGACTCCGGAGATCAGGTGTGATTTTGGTCTTTTGGGGAAAATCTAATTTTCCAGGTTTGCTTTTATTGGTGGAGGGAAAACGGCCTTTATTTATTTATTTATTTATTTTGCACACACCCCACCTTGATTAAGTTCTGCCTAATTTGAGCAATACTTCGCTTTAAGTGATGACTAAGAGGCATCAGTGGACACGTTTAGAGAAGAATTTGACCGTTTATCAGCAACATACGTAAATCTTGAGTCGTTTGAGTTATTTTTTTCTGTCTTTAAACAGTCGTGAAAAAGTCTCAAATCTTTTTTTATTTTGCTTCTATGATCTTGGGCAACATTTGGTACAGCTTTCTGGATGGCTTTTATAAATATTTTTCTTAAGAACTTTAGCTTTTTTTGCTTCGTTTCTCTCCAGTATTCGATCATTTTTAGACATAAAATGATCCAGAGAAACGGGAAAGAGACTAGAAATCCATTTGAGACTGAAACTTTAGGTAGTGACTAATGACAGTATTAACTAACGTGCTGACTAGCAAGGTGCTTCCTAGCTAACAGCAACATACTAACTAGAGATACTTGCTAACTAATCTAAGGGTAAATGGCATCTTTGCTACCAAGTTACTAGCTGGTTTGCTAATAACTTGCTAGCAAGTTACTAGCTGTTTGCTACTTGCTAGCTTTTCTAGCTAGCAAGTTACTAGCTGTTTTGCTAATAGCTTGCTACTAGCTGGTCTTTTACTTGCTAGCTTTTCTAGCTTGCAAGTTATTAGCTGGTTTGTTAATAACTTGCTAGCTAGAAAATTTAAACTAGCATTTTGTGATAGATACATTTTCTTTACATTTCTGTCAATTAACTGATTAAAAAGATTAAATATTACACAACTCAAAATACATAAAATACAGTTTTGTTCTTCCTAGAGGATTCCCAAATAGCAATTATCTATAAATTTAGCATACAACCGTTTTTATTTTATTTTTCCAAAACTGTGACTTTCAGGTGGGATTCACTTACTGTAGAAAGTGTTTTTCTCTGACATTTCTTCTTTTGGCCCTCACTTATCCACTTTGTTCATTTTTTAAATCCAAATTGCACAATGTACTGTCATGGTCAGGCACAAGGACTGGGAGGGAAATAGGTGAAAAAGCACCTGAAGTACACAGAAAAGCTGACAGACGTTCAGAAAGCTTGAACCACAATCGATCAAGACCAATTTAAAATATTACAAGAAAGTCCGGCTCCTTGGAAGTAAAGTGGAAACAAGTTACAGGCAGCTCAAATTTTAATATACTGTAGTCCTTTATATAAAAATAAATAAATAAAATGCTTCTAAGTTTGTGGTTTGATTCATGAAACATCATTTAGCAATCTTGGTAACTAAAATATCGAATTATTTCCCCCGTCTACCTTTAAATCCAAGTTTTCTGACAGGGATGACCTCATAAATACATTTCGTTACTTTCCCTTGATATCAACCATTTTTTACTGCTGGCTGCCGTAGCTTTGGGAAATCCCTTCATATAATGTTTGGCGTCTTTGCAAAGTTACAGCATTTGACATTTTAAACATAAGGCTGGAAGTTCAGATGACATCACTTCAGACCAATAAACATCAAGCTTTTAAACTGGCACTGCTGTAAACATAACTAGCTTGTTAGCTATGTGTTAAATCGCCAAATCTCTACAAACAACGTAACGTTTTGAAGAGTTTAAGACAGATAATCTTCAAATAATAACTCAGTATTGAAAAGATTTTCATTTTGACAGAACAGGTCACAAATATTCACATGTTTTTTGTTTGTTTTGTTGTTTTTCCCCCAGCAGACATGTCTTCTCCCACCATGAAGAAGCCAGAGAAGCCGCTGTTCAGCCCCACGTCCCCGCAGGACTCCTCACCACGACTCAGCACTTTCTCTCAGCCTCATCACCCAGGCCTAACAGGTGTGGGACACAGTGGTGAGTTACTGGTGCTTCAATCCAAGCTTCTCCTCATCCAAAAGAAAACAAACGCTGGGAGTTATTTAGCCTCCCAGAGCACTGATGATTGTTTCTTCTAAACTCTTCCCATCAGACGCTCACGCTTCCTCTCTCTTCTGTGTGTTTTTGCTCACAGTTATATCGACGAGGAGCCCCCCTCCTCACTCGCCCCTGCAGTTCTCAGCCTCGGCCATCTTGCCTCCTGCGCCATCGCCCTACTTCTCGCACACCACCATCCGCTATCCGCCTCACCTCAACCCTGCTGATCCCCTCAAGAGCTACGTGCCGTCGTACGACCCGTCCAGCCCGCAGAGCATCCAGGTCAGTGTCAGAGTTTGTGTGTTTAAAGAAGCCCTTTTTTTTTTTTTTTTTTTTTTTTTTTTTTTTTTTTGGTCGGTATGATTTGGCCTGACTTGGATTTTGTTATCTTGTTGCATCTAACCTCAAAAGATTAAAGAATAAGATAAATTACACAAAAGCAACATTTGAATTTTGCCTCTTTGCTGCAGTTGAAACTAAAGAAATGCACAAATTTATTTAAATAAAAACACCTGTTTATCACAAGGGTTAGAATAGATTAAATGAATGCTGTAAGTTGTTTATATATGTGTGTGTGTGTGTGCGTGTGTGTCGTGATTTTGATCCTATTGGACAAAATTAGCTAAAAGAACTGGTTGGTCTTGGTTTTAATTCTTGTTTTATTAGGTCACTGCTTGTTTTAGTAAAATTATAATACTTTATGAATGATTGAGTTAAGACAAATCCACAAATTCTTATTAAAATAGCAGTTTTTGGTTTGGGCTGTCTAATACTAGGAAAACAAACAATTCCGATATTTTGAGTTATCGTGATGACGAGATTTATCGTGATAAATATAGTATCGCAGTGGAACAGTTGGAGACAAAAAAATTGAAAGAAAATACTTAAATTTTTTACTTGGACTCACACCGAACGACACGTTTTACAAGAACTCCTGAGCCATAGTTAGCCAGGAGTAAATAAATATATTGTGCAGCTCTAATTTTGATGAATTTATCGTGATATTTTATGTAAATTAGCAAGATTGTTGACTGTTTTCAGTCTGTTTGATACGAGGCTTGTAAGGTTGTATTACATGTTTGTGCATAACCTTAAAAAAAGCTGCATGACTCCATAAAAAAGTCACGAAGTTCCCTCGACTGCAGTCTCATGTATGACGTACAAAAGCGGACCAAGACTTGGGTGGTAAATCGAGCAGCGTCGCGCCTTTCATACGAACACACTGCAGCCAGTGTGCAGAGGCGTCTCCGCCGCTGAGAGGGCCGTGTGATATTTATGTGAGTTTTATTTCCCCGCTGTTCTCACTGTAAACAAAAGGCCTCGTAGACAGCTCCTTCTCCGAAAACGGGTTAGGCTGGGGAGGGGGGTGGAGTCGGCGGGGGTGAGAGACTGTTACTCCGGAGGAAAAACCACGGGGAACGATAAAGGTTGTAAATATTTGCCGTTGCCGGGGCCCGGCTCTTGTACAGAATTAACCGGCCCTCTGCTGGGGGTGCTGGAGAAAGAGAGGAGGGGGGTCCAGTAGGGAAGAGAGGCGACCAGTTGGGGGAGAATGAAGCTGAAGAAGACGATGGGAGGGGGTTCTGCAAATAACACAGCGCTTATAATCCCATGGACGAGTGCCAGAATGTTTTATGCTTGCTTTAACGCAGATTATATTACACTCTAATTAAACATTCTATTCACAGCCAGGGGAACCCCGTGGACACGATTCTTCTCCAGAAAGCCCTGTTTGAGTTTTGAACTCTGGGCGGCCCTGAAATCAACGGCCCAGACAGTCTCTAGCCGTCTCAAAGAGTAGCTCCCACTTGCTTCCTTTATTTCTTACTCGCACGCACACACATCTATATGGTCTCTCTGCCTTGCTCTCTATAGTGGTGCATTCACACCAATGTAAAAGGTCAATCCAGGGCTCTCCCTGGCTTTTCACGCCCGCGTTCGCCTAAATTCCATTTATGAGCACCATTAAAATCATTGTGCGGAATCATGTAGGAAATCCAGTGTCGGCGACTGAGCAGCCATTGTTGCTCACGGCCCCCTGAGAGTTAGTAATAACTGTGACAAGACAGCGGCTGAAAGTGCTAAAAATCTTCCAACGGTGCTTTAAGAGTGACGGCTTCGGCTTGTCTTTAGTTGTTCCTTTTAAGGTTGTCGAAGCAAACAGCGCAGTTAGTTAAAATAAATAAATAAATAACTATGTTTGGATGTTAAACTCGTTCAGGCCCGAGCGTGTCGTGAAAGTGCAGGAGTGTGTTGCACACTTGTCTCAGTTTATTGAAATCCGGCCAACTGCACATTTACAAGCGAGCGAGAGCTTGTAAACACAAGTCAGCGAACGGAGCGCGTCTTCGTGAGAGGTTACGGGTTTCGGTCGTCGACCGAACAAGCAGACAAAACGGCCTTTGAGTTTCTGAATGAGAGTGGCTCAACTAAATGAAGGCAAAACATCTCGTGAAAGGAATAAAAAAGAGCACTTACAACTCATACTGTTCTGTTTCCGTCCTAGTTTTTCATTTGCAAATTAACAGAAACCTGCAAAAACTTTTCCCGTTGACAGCAACCAAAATTTGTTAGTAAAAAGTGAGAAAAGCTGGTCCTTTCTCAGGCAGATTTGACAGTAGAAACTTGGTTTAGAAGTTTTATCAGGACATGGAAAATTCGACGTCAAGTGACTGAAATGGCGTTTTAGTATCTTTAATCAATTTTACACAATCCCAGTTTGTTTTATGATTTTTTTTTTTTTGTTCACAGGACATTTAACTAAAAGAGTGTCTCTGAATCTCTTACAATTTTCTCACAAATCTTTCCAGAATGTGGAGATGGCACGTCAACACTTCCAGTGACTTCCGTTGAATTTTCTCAAATTTCCCGTAAAACTCTACAGCCCTTTAAATTTTTACTTGATGCTTCTGCAGCGTACAGCTCATTGTTTCTAGAAGAGTTTTCTTTGTTTGTCTGAGGGTTAGTTTGTAGTTCGCAGTTCTGTCTGGCTGTCCCATGAGTCCTGTCAGGGAGTGACAGATACAGGTGTATTGTTACCATGGTGACTGTAATGAGCCACTGCCAGTAGCTTTAACATGTTTGTTTTTGCATTTTGTTAGCTTAGATTCTCACATAAGAGAGGTGTATTTTTGTGTGCAGCCTAACAGCAGTGGTCAAGGGGTCGGAAAGGTCCCGGGCCACTTCGCCCCAGTTCTGGCTCCATCTCCACACCACGGCGCCGTGCGACCGGTCACGCTCTCCATGCCCGACACCAAGCCCATCACCACGTCGACAGAAGGTGAGCCGTCCGCCGCTGACGCCTCATCCAGTCACATTTTACACGCCAAACGCAAAGGCACGGAGCAAACACTCGTATCATACGTTGTTGTTTTGCACAGCATGTAAACATGAGCTAATAATGTGTTCACAACAGTTTTTGTGCTCCCAAGTCTTTAAACACAAATTGTTACTCAGAACTTTAACTCATCAGCTCAGATTCATTTAATCCATCAGTTGACTGTAATACAAGGCCAAATGGAGCCTGTGTACCAATGAGGGTGACGTTGTTGTTTTCTCAGTTTTACCCCCCGAAAAAAAAAAAGAAAATTACCGGTCGTGTCCATTGTAGCTCAAGCACAAGACGAGTTTTAACAGCTGCACAAAGAGCTACGAAATTGTTTCCAGGTGTATTTCAAGAGGTACAAAACTTTGCAGTCAATGTTGGCAGCAGAATAAAAGAAAACAAAGCAACAAAAAACAAACTGCTAAAATCCAACTTTCTCTTTTACTGTTTTGTTTTTAAATTTGCTGAGGAGTTATGTAAAATCATAACACTGTGAATAAGAGCAGTCTAAAAAAATGAAAAATGATTATAGTGAAGTTTGAAAACAAGTCAGACTTTATCATTTTAATGATGGACTAAAGCTTTGTAGGCGATATGTGTTCATTTCTTACTATGTTTTTATTTGCTGACAAATAGAAAACTGGTGTTTTAGGTCTCTCAGCATAAACGGTTCTTGATGACAAATTCTAGCTCCGTCTCTGTAAAATACAAAATTGTGAACATTGTTGTGTTTGCCTAGATCGATTAGCTGTGGCGACCATTAGTTGTAGTTTTACATTAAAATCCATCCAGTGATGCATGAGATATTTTGCTAACAGACAGAGTTAACACCAACAGATAATGGCAAAGTTTATCTATTAGTGCTTAGAGTATGCATTGGGGGTGACTCTTAGCTACTTCCGTACAAAAATTTAGCTTACTAGCTGTAAAAAAAAAAAATGGCTGGGGTATAGGATTTTTTTTGTATTTGCTAAAAGTGGTCAGTTGTGGCAACCATCTTGAATCAGAATGTCTTAATGCATGCTCAATAATCCAGGTAGATACATGTAACAAGGCTGAGTCAGGTCCTCTGGACGGATTCGTTTTTGTTGAAACGTGTCGTCGTTTATTCCAAAGGCTTTTTCAGTCTGAAGAACTCAACCATGTTAGATCTTGGATCAGGCTGACTCCAAATGGTGTTTATCCAATGATTAGTTTCATTAAAATGACTGCATTTATTTAAAATATTAAACAATTCGAGTGGGCCTGAAATAAAGCCTTGTGGGACTCCACACATAATTGTACATAACTGTTTATGGCGTCGGTCAGTGAATTTAAATTATATTGTTCAGATTGACAACTGTTGTGCCCTCGAAGCTTACTGTAATGAAATCACTTGTTCCTGTGTTTTTGTTTTTTTGTGTGCGTGTGTGATGACGTGCTTGCCCAGGCTACTCGACTCCTGGCACCCCAACGGCTAACCGCTTCGTTGGCCTGAGCCCTAGAGATCCTGCCTTTCTCCACCAGCAACAGGTGAGGTGTTTCCCCTCGTTGCAACGTTGACTTCACCTGCTTCTCATATTATTCTTTTCATTTTCTGTCCCACACTTCTTCCTACCACTGAGATGTAGAAGAATTTGGTTTGTAGGCAACAACTGTGGATTTAGAACACGCCGGAAGAGTCTTGATTTCTGCCGGTGTCGAATCTTATTGTCTTTTTTTAGGTTGTTTTTAGCAAAAGCTTCAGTGCTGATCAGACGTCTGAGTCACATTAAAAGGAAGTTGGCAGTAGGTCGATGAGCGAGTGTGGTTGGGTTTATTTGGCACAGTTTAGAGAAGAAAACGCTTCAGTTTTTTTTTTTTTTTTTGCTCTTTTTTTTTAAAGACAGACGTAAAGGTGAAGGGTTACTGTCCCCGTTGCCACTGCTCAGCTTTTTTGCTTTTTTGTAGCTTAGCGTGCTCATTTCTGTTTCCCCACACATTTCTTTTGAGGCTTTCTCTCTCTCACGTCGGTACACCTTTTTTTTATTAGCTGAATGGGAAAAGGTATCGCCGCCCTGCCGTAGGATGCCCTCGGACGGAAGTGTGTGTGTGCTTGTGTGTGTTTTCGCAGGAGAGAGTGTGTTCTCTCCCCCACCACATCTTATTGAAAGCGCTGGTTTGAGGCCAAGGCTTTTCCAACCACAACTAATTGAATGCATCTGCACGCAGCTCCATAACGATCGCCGGGTTGCTCCTCAGCTTACTTTTTAACATTTAGTTAGAATCACAGTGCTGGCCACTCGTTTCTCACTGTCTGTATTTTCCCCCCTCTCCTTCCTCGCTTTCTCACAAATTTAGTCATTCTGTCAAAAAAAAAAAAAAAACAAGAACAGAGGAGGTTGTTTGTCAGTTTTGGGATGTTGTGATTTCTCTCAGGAGGAGGAGGAAAGGGAGGATTCACTTGGCTGACGTCGCACTGTTTGTCTTTCTAGCTGCTTCTTTTAGCCGAGCCCAAAGCGACTCCAGCAGTGTGAGAGGAGCTGCTGAGTTTTGTCCAACGGTCGGTTCTCCGAGGCAATAAAGCCGTTCAGCTCCAGATTTTCAAGCATGAATCATCCAGATGTATAAATATCCTCCAAAGAGACGCTGCAGCAATTATTTTAGGCCCTGGATCAACAAAGTGAGGTAGCCTTGGACACAGAAAGATGTTTTAGGTTCCACTTTACAACAAAATGGCACTTATAAAGGATTAATAAGTAGGTATTATTCTGTACTTAACAAGCAAAACAGGTCAGATTATTTATAGGCAGACTCTGTGGTAGTCATTTAGATTCAGACGGAGTAATACCGTATCAGTTTAATCAATTATCAATTATTATTATATATTAATTCCAGGAAGACACCTTTGTGTGCATATGCATGTGTGTATGTTGAATATATTCTGGATGTTAGTGGAAAACATTTGAAGAAAACAGTAAATTAAATTTTTTATTTTTAGTTATGGGCGGAAAAAAATGTCCGGAAAAATGCGAAATTCCGGTAGTTTTCAAAGTTGGAAACTTTGCATTGGAATTACCGTAAGTAATACTAATAATACTTTATTTGCATAGCGCTTTTCTAAATACTCAGTCGCTTTACACAAGTAAAAAAGTGGGAATTTTTAAGAATTAACAGTAATTTATGGTAATAAATCTGGAATTCAAGACATTCGAGGTTAACAGGGATTTTATATAGAGTTGGTGAAAATGGATTTTAGCATAATCTCAACAAATCCAGATTTATTTATTTTTTGCTGCATTGTGCAACGATCAATACCTCCCTCTAAAACGTGACGAAACTGGACTTGTAGGAGCAAATGTAAATTAATAAATTGAATTTATTACTTTCAAAACATTTGGATGAATCTCATAATCCACCCATTATGTTTAAACTACCGCCATTTCCATTTATTTCGCTAAAATTCCTAATTTTCATGGAACGTTTCCAATTTAGAACATTTCCAAAAATCCATCCAACGGAAAAGTTTTTGTAAATTTACAAGAAAACAAACATAAACACACTCTAGCCCAATCACAGAGCGTCTCAAATACAAAGAATTAAATCTCTGTCTTAAATATTCTGAATCAGGCTGAAAGTGGCCCATGGGCCACAAGTTGAACGTCTACATTATGTGTGCTTGTTTCAGTATCAACTAGTTTAAGGAACACATAAGTAAAAGAGCAGCTAAATTAGCTGAAGAATAAACTAAAATATGAATAACTCTGATTATTCCCAACAATTCACGGAGACTTAGTTCAAACCCTCAATATGAAGTGTAAATAAATATTTTTAAGTAGTCTTGTTGTAAATTGGCAACACGGTTCCAATAAAAACATTCAAGTACAAAACACTAGGTTTCCAAGTTTAAAAATACTTTGCTGTGTCTCGGTGAATAAATGTTTTTTTTTTTTCAGCCGGAGAAACTCGAAGCAGCCGCCGCTGCTCGTTTTTGTTTTGCACGCTCTGATTTAACGGCCCGGGTGTTTTATTTTATTTTTATTCATTTCTGGCGGAGTGCTGAAGAGAATCGAAGCCAAATCCTACAAGACAAAACACTTTCCCTCAAAATACGTCATCACCGTCCTCATCTGGCGGTGATCTGTTCGCTGTCGGCGAGGAGTTGTTTTTGTTTTCCTGTGGACGTTTCCTGAAAAGTAAATGTAGATGTTGATGTTCATGCTCAAACACACGCAGACGCACGGCGGGCTTCCAGAAGTTCGACCAAAAACAAAACCCCGCCGCCGCACCTGCTGCACGGATCCCAGGCGACGAGCGTGTGAACCCCTCCATTCATCCCTCGCCGTGGTTAACCCCTGGAGGGAACGCCACCGTGGAGCATTCCTCGGGGAAAGATCCCTGATCAGATGTCGTTTGCTATTATCTGAGGACGGCTCCTAATCCACAATCTGCCCGCATCTGCGGCGAACGTTTCCCAAGCTCTTATTCCCAAGCTTTACTTATTTATTTATTTATTTTATTTCTGATGTGCCAGCGGACAGATGGCGAGCCCCTCTAGGAGCGGTGGCACCGAGCGTCTGGCCCTGCCCGCACATTCCCCTCCAAGCTTTTGTCAAGTGCGGGAACCGGCATGGGGGTGTGTGTGGGGGGGGGGGGGGGGGTGTTTACGCGCC
>JARVLU010000001.1:21694131-21709719 GCA_031762415.1 Simpsonichthys santanae
TGCCCCCCCCCCCCCCCCCCCCCCCCCATATTTATAAACCATGTTTTGGCTGAGATACGACCTTTGTCGTTCATTCTGACTGAAAATATTGAGCATTAACATTTTCAGTCGCTAGATGGCACTCGAGTAATATGGCATGCCGTTGTATCATGTATTAGGTAAAAGTGGCTATTAATGACACAGTCGGCTTACCAAACAAACCCACTTCGTCCATGCTCGCCTGGAGCAACCATCAAGTCCAGCTTCATTTCGCTGCACCGCCCCAGCGAAATGCAGCTGATTTGACCATTGAAGTGCATTTATTAAGTAAAAGTTCAACTGAGACACACCGTTACTATAATGTCTAGCAAACTAATTATTGTTTTTAAGTGTTAATGTTGTTAAATTATTGTTAAAATCCTCCCATGCACGCTCCCTCTGCCGCCATTTGGCAGCCAATCGATTTTTGTCACAACTCCGGCCCACATTTTCGGGTTGTCAGCGGTGACACGTAAGAACCGCGAAGCGTCAGCGCTGACGCATAATAGATGTGATTCATATGGCAAAGCGACGTATTTGTTTTGTCTACTTTATTAGACATGTTTGGACTTATGTGACTTATAGGGCGGTGCGATGGAAAATACGGTAACTGTTAATAGTCATCCTGTTTTGCATTATGTGATTATTTACGTTGATTTCAGTGGTTATTTGCAAACACACAGATTGTATGTAACATAGACCAAACTTACCTCCTGTCGTTGTTGTAAATGGGAACAAACAGAGTTCACAGAACCAGCTACGGTATATTTTATGAACCGGCGTCTGAGCATTAGCGATGTGGGGCTTTAAGCCCCGCCTACTCTCCTACATGCAGTCATGGTGTCACATGACCTTTTAAAGGATGAAGCAACTAACTGCTTTAGTAGAATCTGAGCGTACAGCGGCAAGATAAGAAATACGTGAGTCAACACATGGAAAAATAAATCTTAGGTGTAATTTTTATTTAAAAAACAAACAAAAAACAATTAATAGAACAAAATAGTCTATTGTCCCAAAGATAAATATTCCATATGGTTTTGTTCCTTTATGTGCAGAGGGGCGTGAGAAGGTTGGTCCCATAGCTTCAGCTTCCAGGTTCTGGTTGGCTTTCTACGTATAAGCAGCCCAAGGCCAGCACTAATAGCAGCGACCAGCACTTCCTGTGTAGCCTGAGACACTTCTGGCAGGAATATATAATATTTCAGCTGGAAAAAAAAATGTTTTTTTTTATGCCACTATTAAGCTTTGAGTTGTTTGGAGAAGACAGCGATCCATTCAGACTAGCCATTAGCTCGTCAGTCTGGTCAGAATTACTGGTAAACTTTTTTTTTTTTCCCCAAACAAATTAAATTAATGAAAATAACTTTATCCAACAGGTAAGATATCATTATTTCAAAACTTTTCAACATAATCCCTCTTCAAAAGATCAGAGCTGGACTCCCTCCAGCAGAGCTCGTTTGCTGAGAGTTTGCTGCAGGAAGACGTCACAGGCATGTCACTAACCATCTCCGTGTCCTTCTGTGTGTCTCGTTTTCAGTCCTGGTACCTGGGCGAGCTTAGTTCCATTCCAAGTGTCGAACGGGACTCCGATTCTGCCAACAAATGTCCACCAGAACTACAGCATAAACATCATTGGTGAGCCGCTGGTCCCCGCCGAGACCGGGAACTGAGCCTGCAGAGACCGGACGACCCCCCCACCTCCCTCCCGCTCCACCTCTCAGGGTGGAAGGTGCAGTACTGAGCTAGCACCGCCGGTGTCCGCAGCCACGGATGAAACCAGCAAAAGCAGCAGGTGCTGCTAAAAAAAAAAAAAAAAAAAAATTAAATCTGCCCCCTTAATCCCAATCTCACCTCTTCCACGCTCTCCCCGGCCTCTTCACTCCCACTCCTTCCTCCTGACGATGGACACGGGCGCTGAAGTGACAATGAGGGATGGCTCAGAGGAAAGACGCTTCAGGTCTGCCGTCTTCTTGCAATCACCCACCAGTCAGTTTCAGAACTCTTTCAATCCATCTAAATACTGTGATGTATAGATGCCTTAATGTTCTATTGCATGACACTCTAGACTCTTAGCAGTACTATTTTTCCACGTTGGAGGAAGACGTATAACCTACATTTAAACACACTCAAACACTAGGGGGGTCTGCAGATTGACACCTGCCTGGTCGACGACTCAAGACTCTGATCTCTTGAAAAGAGACTCCCCCCCTACTCGGAACGATTCACTGTGTACACCGTAGGAACAAAACAAAAAAAAACTTGTGAATTCAGAGTGTTTCTTCTTCCGTTTTGATTTCAGTTTACTGTGAGACGGCTTTCACCTTTTAATTTGTCGTTTGTTCTTTACCGCTACTTGGAGAATTAACACTTAACAGCAAGAGTTGAGAACTCTTGATGCAGTTTTCAAAAAACACTAAAACGCTAGGCTTGAGATTGGACCCCTCCTTTAAAAGAAAAAAAAAAAACCCTTTTCAAAAGGAATGTAATATTAAAAGACGAAGACGTAAATTGCGACAGAGGCAAGTGCAATTGAATTTTTTTTTTGAAGGGAAGCTATCAGTCTGACTGCCCTGAGACTCTAAAGGAAGGGGGATAATTATGAGATGTTTAAGAAAACATTTGAATTTGATTTCCGTCACATATCCATCTCTGCATGAGGATGAGGCAGTTGAAGGCAAGCATAAATCTACCTGTGCAGAGCTGAGCAAAACCAGCACCTAATTTGAGCCCTTCCCATAAATATGGGGAGATTTTTATTTCTTGTTTTTTATTTGTTTATGTGTGTGTGTGTGTGTGTGCACATTTGTTTGTGTGTGGGAGTTACCAACCTGAAATATGTCAAGAAATTGATGTTGCATTTGGCTATCAGCTTGTAAAGCTAATCTTTGCAAAAAAAAAAAAAAAGTTGAAAAGATAGTTGAGATATTTTGAAGTGGGCTTCTTGTTGTAAACAGCTCTTTGAACAATGTCTGTGACAAGCTATCAGACAAAATTACCTGCTGCTGTCTTTAAACAGTTCCAGTCTCAAAACTTTCGTAATAGTTTTGTAAACAAAACATTTAAATAAAAAAAAAACTGATTCCCAAATATTTTCTGGAAGTCTCGCAACCACATCTAGCCTCAAAGGTTACACATGTTGCTAGTAAGTCAGTTATTTATGGAGACGAGAGGACAAATATCAGCTGTAAAGTTATTTTTGCACATTCATCAGAGGTGCTACTAAGGGGGTGCCGGTGGGGGCAATGTCTCCCCCTTAAAAAAATTGTGGCCTCCCTACTGACCACCTTGGCTACAGTTTACAGGCTCTTGAGTAGGGCTGGACAATAATTCGATATCGATATGTATCACAATATACTTTTATTCGATAATGGTGATATGAGTTTTAAGCACATTTTAGATATTTTGATATACGTTACGCTACGATTACAGCGTTTCACTGATGCTTTTCATTTTCTGTTTCGGTTGAAGCCTTTTTGACCCGAACAGGAAAAAATCTGTGACACAACTACATAAGTACGTGGTGACGTATCACATACACAGCTCGAGTCCAGAAGAAGTCAGTGGTAGCAGGCTATGCTAGGCTAGGCTCCAACGCGCAGTAAGTTTTTCTTTCAAAATGAGTGCCCATGACCGTCAGAATGTGACTGAACAAGGTTTCACAAGCAAAGAGAAAGCAGATGATGTAATTGGTAAGAGGAGAAAGACTAATTTGGTGGTGTGGAAGTGGTTTGGCTAGCTTAGTGTGCTGCAAAATGTGCCGGAGAGTCGTCCAGCTAGCAGTGGGAACACATTAACTTGTTGCACTTGATTTAATCTGCTGAGAGTCAGAAGATGAAGCACAATAAAAGTGTGAGCCAACATGTCCATGAAACAACACCCCCAGCTGTATCATAAGAGCAACCTACACAGCATGTTGTTGTTTAAAGTTAAAACTTAATATTGATAAAGTTGAGTTTTATGTTTGACGGTGATTTCAAATTTCTTTGATGGCTAAATAAAAGAGGAGAATAAAAGGTAAACATTAATTAATTTGTACAGTTTTTCTGAGGATTTAAATTGTTTATATCAATATTGGAATTCTATCGTTATCGATCGAAATTAAGAAATATATCATGATAAAAGTTTTGGCCATGTCGTCCAGCCCTACTCTTGAGTCCCAAGCTTTTCCTTGGTGTGCATTTTTTTTTTTTTCACCCCTGGCTATTTAGGGTTAATGGAACCTTGTAAACATAAAACAAACATTGTTTTTGAGCAATTAGGAGTAATTTTATTTAAAATAAAAATTAAACTTTAAACCTAATCTGCCTGACTAAAGACAACAGATCTAAAGTCAGTGTTCTCAACATTAGGCTGCAGGGTCTCAGGAGATTATATACATACATTTTTTTAATAAATATGAATTTGGGAAAAGACAAGCGTCAATACAATGAGCAATGACCATGTTTCCTGAAACTAATATGGTCTAAAAAGTAAATGAAGGAATATTCTGGGATAATGCTATAGTATATAGTATATTTCTGCCAGAGTAACTTCAAGTTTTAAACAGGTTTATTGCTTAAATCTTCCATAATGAAGCTTTTTAGATTGGAGCGGTATAAAGATGGCAGCAATCCACTTCGTTCTTGGCAGTTCAAAATAAAAAAAAACTTAAGCATTAGCTTGTTAATCTGAACAAAATGAAACTCCGTTGTACTAATCAGAGGTCGTTTAGAGAGCTTAAAAGTGTAAGACATCAACCTTTCCACAGAACTCCACCTCAAAACTCTAAACTGTCTCTAAAAAAATTGTGTTTGTAAATTCTTCTTGCAGACGTACTGTAATCGTATACAGCTTGTGCAAGGTTAATGTGGAAGAGGCTGAAAATGGTGGTGGCGTATCCCTGAAATCAAGAATTCTGCATGGCAGTCCCCCAGCTGTTGCCTCTCCAGTCAAGACGCAAACTTATATATACACGAGGAAAATCTCTCTGATACTCTTTAATTTGCACGATGACGTATAGTCCACATTACGTGCCTTGCCTTTGAATATAGAGACATCACTACACTTGTTTTTGCTGCATTTATCATTATAGAGAAGAAAAAAAATTTATGATAAGAATTGTTTTGTAATCTGAATGAAATTGTTGATTTTTACCTTCATGTACTACTCTATCTCACAGTTAGGTTGCATATCAAGGCTGTGTATAGTTGCCATTTTAAAGTTTGTAATCAACCTGCAATTTTTTTTTCCCAGTATTTTGGTTTTTCTAATAACCTGTCACCTTTATTTTAATTATTATTTTCAGTGCTCCTTTTTCTTCATCTTCCAGATACTATTGTGGAGGGTGGAGTTCAGAATTATGAAAATTATGCAATACCAAGTTTTGCCTATGTAGGTAGTGCTTCTAGATGTGTCCATTATTAGAGGCTAGTTTGGAGATAGATGATATGGTAATGCATTTATTTTGTTGATATTGTTGTTCGTCGTTGTTGTTGATGATGTTGTTGTTGTTGTGGGTGTTTTCCTTTTTTACTGACCAAAGTGGGGACTGCTTTCTATGCAGCAGCATGTGACAAGACCTTTTTATTTTTACCGAACATTTACAATGTATTATAAAATTTGGATTTTTATTTTTGTTTCCCCCTAAAATAATGGTGAAAACTTTAAGAAGTTATTTTTTTTTTTAAGTGCACCCTTGGTCATTTCATGGCTGCAAAGTCACTGATTGGTCTACTGTGACTCATTTTTAACTCTCCACCCGGGGTGCTAGCATTTGACCATCTACGGAGCTCACATTTTACCGGAGAGACTGCTTGACTTGAGCACGACAATCATTTTAAGATATCGTTTTGTTTTTCTTTTTTTTTATTTTTTTATTTTTTATTTTTTTTATTATTTTTTTTTTGCATAGCATCTCATCCCATCTCGGATCCCTGAAGACGGTTGCTTATTTTTAGAAGCACTGTATTACTCGATGTCACCGAATGCAATTCCCGAGTAGATGCCTTAAAACACATCAGTGACGTGGCCTGTGACCTGCGCAACAATCACACACCGACTAATGCTAGTGAGACCTGTCCAAATCAGCTCAAGACAGGCTCAGGCAAGCCTTTAGAAAGTGTTTTATAAGTAGGAGATTTGTATAAATGTAAATACAATATGCACACATGTCAGTTTCAAGATACTTCCCTAGCAGCCAGTAAAGTTGAACTGTTATAATGGCCAAGTAGACGCTTAAATAGTCAATTAAGAGAAAATTTTAGCACTTAAATAGCACATAGGCAATCATCTTGTCCCGTCTGTGCAGTGTCAGAACTCTCAAACTAAAGCCGAATCCCATTTCCCAGTATTACTTAAACGCTTACCCCTACATTTTGACCCCAAATGTAGTCACAACGATTAGCTGTGAAAATATTTCATTGCAACATAGAATAAAACAAGAAGTCAAGATGTCATCAGTTGTCTCAGATTTCTTTAAAACAACAGACATGTCTGCAAATAAAGTGTGAAAGCCAGTTATCAAGCCTGCTACTGACTCCCATATTACCTTATTGTTTTTATTCTTGTTAGACAAGAACAATAATGTCACAGTAATGCTTTGGAATAAACTAAACTGGTCTCTACATTTTTTGCTGACACAATATAATGCCAAACATCAGAACACACTAAACTAGACTTGACAATAGTTAAGGCAATAAAATAAAAAGTTATCGAAGAACTTTAATGCTATCTTGTTGTGTTTAATGCTTGTTAACTTAATAATGTAACTGACAGTAATACCATACACAAGACAATGGAATACACTAAACTACATATTACAGTGGTTCTTGAGACGGTAAAAAATTTTACCGCAAAAAAAATACAAATGTATTTTTTGCCTTTTTAAAGCTTGTTACTAGTAAGATAGCAGTATCAAACATTAAAATACAATAAGCAGGACATTACAATGGTTTGGAGATAATAAATCATTTTAGCAGAAACTTATTAAACTATTTTTTTAATGATAGTAATAAACATCAAAGCAGAATAAAATTGGTCTCAGGTGGACCACAGAATACTTTGCCAAAACAATGAAACAATTTTTTTTATACTTGTTGGGTATAAATTCTTTTCATTCAAACTTTATGTATACAGGTTGGACTCAATTGAGACACGAGGACTCATTTTCAAGAGAGACCTGTAATTGACAGTAACTATAATAATAATAAAAATAAAATAGACAATGCACTGATTGTTGAGACTATGTTATGTTATGTTTTACAGAATAAATTATTTGCTATTTTTACCTTTTTATGCTTGGTAAAAAAAAAATTGACAACAATGCCAAACATTGGGACTAAACTAAAGTAGACTTTAAAATGTTTTACCCCAAAAACATGAATGTTTTAGTCCATTTTTAAATTTGGTAAGAAGAATTAATAATACCAAACAAATTGCAATGAACTAGACGTTACAATGCTTCTTGAGACACTAACTTTTTTTCCGTAAAAACACTAAATTCTTTATACCCATTTTTATTCTTGTTCATAATTTAAATTAATATCAAACATCCAATTATAATGAACTGTATGTTACAATAGTTTTTGAGACAAAAAAAGAAATTGACAATTTTAGAAATAATTTTTGGTAATACTTAATTTCTGAGTACACAAACCAAACTTTACCATGATTCTTGAGACGATAAAACATTTTGCTAGAGAAAACTTTTTTTTTTATTGCAATGTTCTGTGCTTGTTGACAGCAATATCAAATCTCAGAACACAAAAAAAATTAATAAACAAACCTGACAGTGGTTTTGGAGATGGAAAAAAACATTTTACCGGAGAAAACGGTAAAAATTTTGCAATGTTCTATGCATGTTGACAGCACTGTCAAACCTCGGAATACAAAAAAATAAATAAATAAAAAGTGGTTTTGGAGATGAAAAAACATTTTACCTGAGAAAATGGTAAAAATTTTGCAATGTTCTGTGCATGTTGACAGCAGTATCAAACCTCAGAATACAAATAAATAAATAAAGTGGTTTGGAGATGAAAAAAACATTTTACCGGAGAAAACGGTAAAAATTTTGCAATGTTCTGTGCATGTTTACAGCAATATCAAACCTCAGATTACAAAAAAAAAAGGATTTTTGAGATGATAAAACATTTTACAAGATCATTTTTTGTTCTTGTTCACATTGATAGATCAAAGTACCAAATTTAATGTTAATATTTTAAACTGTGCCCCTGAAGAGTGTTTTTAGGGACTAAAAATTCCCATTCCTTTACAAAATGTAAACGTGTGAAACTAAAGGGTACAGCTGAAAGGCAAGGGGTAAAATGGGATTCGGCCTTTATCTCTCAGGCATATTACAGGGCATTATAGACTATATCAATCATTATCTTATAATTTTATCTTTGAAAATAGACACCTTTTGCACTCTTTCCCTACAATCGTGAAAGAAATCCCCCGAGCTCTCCGGTGCGAACAGAAATCATTGTTATATAAAATGATCCTCAAGTCGAGCTCAGTCTCTTCGTCTTCACACTAATTTCTAATAAAGACAAAATATATATATATTAAAGTCACCCTGTTCTATGTGCACTGTTCTGTCTTTTTTGGATTATTATTATAAATAAATAAAAAAAAGATAAATAAGTGCTTTGCAGCCTCTGGCCATGGGAGACCCCACAGAAGTGCGTTGTCCCCGAATGTGTTTGTGTGTGCGGATGTGCATGATGAAAACGTGTCAGGGTCGCCGTACTATCAGTGTTTGTTGAAAAAAGACTGTACATAAAGGTAAATATCCTGATCATGTCGCTCTGTGGGTTAAACTCTGCTTTGGGCAGCTTAAGTGTGCGATTGAGTGCCTCTGACACTACACGGCAAAATGAGATGAGGGTCTTTTTATTTAAAAGGTTGTTTTTTTTATTTTTATTTTTTTTATTTTTTTTTTTTTTTAGCCTGACATAGTATCAGGCAGGAGTTTGTACACTGTAAACATTTTGGTGGGGAGTTCTATTTGAAGCCCCTAAATGTAAATTTTCATTTCTGGAGGAAAACAAGTCAATTCCATTTTAGGAAATAAATAAATTAGGGAGGTTTGCTTTATTTGTTTTTAGTGACTGGATTTGAGTTAGAACTCACCAGGTTTTTTTCAAGTAGTATAAAGTGTATTTTCTTTTTTCTTTTTTATTAAAATGTATGTAAAAACTGAAAAATGTGGGATGAAAGAGAAAAGGAGGTGGGAGATCAGTGAGTACAAAAACAACAACAATGAAGGTTTTTCTTTTATTATTATTATTATTTCTAAACTTTAGTTAGTGATTATTTGGGGAAAATCTTCACAAATATTTGCATTGTTTTATCATTAGTGTGGTCGTAGTAAGTGTGATGTGATATTTTCCGTATTTTTTGTCCTGTTTCGTCTGATTTACTTTTTTTATTTTGTTATTTTTTTGGAAGCGGGTGTAAATTCTTGTCCAACAAGAGTGTGGCATGAATGTGTTTTTAGTAGCAGCTGGGAAGTGATGTCGCTTAAACCAGTAAAATGAAAAACGAGATAAGGTTTTTTTTTGTAAGGAAAAAAGGCCCCACGTTGCACCTGACCTTAAGTGAGAAGCAGGGTAAAACGTCCTTGACAAACTGTCTAAATGTTTATTTTTTTTAGTCGATTTGTTTAAATTGATGCTACTTTTCTCCATATATGTAATTTGGCCGACCATCGTCGATGTATTTGCTTTAAAAGCAGGTGATGGTCTCAAGAATCTCCGAAAAGTCGGTAAAAAACTCACTCGTTTTGCACTTTCCACATGCTGTCAAAGCCTGTTGTACTATAGAAAACTCCCATTTACACTACAGACATGACATTTAATTTAAGGTGCTTCAATATCGGGTACTTTCCAGCTGAGGTATTTTTAGATTTGAATGTAGCCTGTCAGAAAGCTCTTGAAACTTTATAAAATCAGTGTTCGACCCATCAGCAGATTAGTATGCTGGCAGTTTTGTTTTTAGAAAGTATTACTACACTGATCAGACAAACAGGACAACTGTATGCAAGGAAAAACCTGTGGCACTCATGCAATACATGTGATTTCATTTCGATTTTTTTTTTTTTCCCTTCACCTAAATGTCAGGCGTTTTGAAAGGACTGAGAGCCCTGCCTGAGGCGAAAGGGAATTAAGCTTCATCTTCATCTTTCACGAGCAATACACGTGTTCTGCTAGTCACTCGGCATCAGGTTATAAAACATGAAAACCAGCATTTTTTACAGGATGTCACCCAAAGGAGGCGAGAAGATAGCAACGCAGTGCCTGTTCAAGCTGTCTGTTGTATATAACTGTAGAATGTGATAGAAAACTCATCTGGACGTATGCTCTTCATTACTTCAGATGTTTTGGGGAGCCTTTTTAATTATTTTGTGATGTAATTCATGTTCTAATTATGTCAACATACATGCTCATGTATTTTTTTCTTCTTCTGGGGAATGGGGGCAAGAGGGTCAGTGCTAAATTATGTGCAGTCAAAGGATGAAGTAATGTATTTTCTTAAGAGTCATCACCATTTTCTCCCCCATGCAGGGCTGATATCTTGTTTGTTTTTTTGGGGGGGATGGGAAGGGGGTCTTGTGGCACTTTTACTTCCCTCTGCGCACACATTTCACTCTGAGGAGTTACCGGTGGAAATGTGCTCAACGAACAACAACAACAACACCAACAAAACAACATGTAAGCAGTAGTGTCCGTAGTTACACTGCAAGTGTGTTCAAGGTCTATGTATGTATCTGAATGTACGTTTTAGAGATCTTTCGAAAACCTGTTTTAATTTTTTAATTATTGTTTTTTAATTTACAGTCTAGGAGCCACAGGTGTCCGTTGTGAACTGTATAGCGAAGGCTTTGATATCCCTTCTTTTATTGATTTTAGTAATACCAAGCATTGGGCGAGGCCTTCAAGCTGGTTACATTTAATGCAGGGGCTAAAATTGCCACAAGATTAAAATCAGTGTAAATAAAAGGCTCAACTTTTTGTGATTGTTACTGTTATATCCAGCCTATACTGCTAGCAGCTGTTTTTACTGCAGTCAATTACTGGAAGTGGATATATTTCCTATGCAAAACTGTTTAAACAATAAAATGAGCTATGCTACAAAAAGGACTTGATAATCACGACTCTTTCTTGTTTATCATATTTAATGTTCATTCATGTGTAACAAATGTGTGAAAGATGCATGTCAGAGAATGGAGAACATCTGTCTGATTTCTGCTTTTACAACTCTTCACAACACGAGACACGGTTATTTTGTAACTGGATGTTAAGCAGAAAGCTAATTATTGGTAACATCAATTCAACCCCATTTTCTTCATCCTCCTAAATTTATGCATAATGTCTCTTTTTACCTTAACTGGCAGTGGTTGGGGTCAAAAGCCTCTTCCAAGGTTATTTTGAGGGTCACCCATTAAACTGTTTGGGACTCTATAGAAGTGATTGACTTGCTGACTGCTCGTCTGAGAGGGAACCAAAGTGGAACAAGTTCAGTTAGAAAAATAAAATCATTGAGGTATTTAATTATTGTTTCACGACAGTAACAATCCACTTTTGTACTGGCTGTGCTTGGTTTAGTTGTTAGCTCGCCAGTTCAACATAGATGATCCCAGGTATGTTTTTGTCGACTTATGAAACCAAGTTGAAACTAATTACAGAGAAAATAGAATAAATTGAGACATAAATAAGATGCTTTGTGACTCAACTGCAACAAATGCACCAACTTAAACGTGTCAGAAGTACAAATTCCAAGTGGAACTTTACTATCTTCAAATTCCATCCATCCATTATCTTTACCCGCTTCTTCCTTTTCTGGTCGTGGGGGTCACTGGTGCCCATGTCCAGCCATGACTGTGCGAAAGGTGGGGTACACCCTGGACAGGTCTCCAGTACATCACAGAGACAACCATTCACTCTCTCGCTCACACCTAGAGACAATTCATTTACCAATCAGCCTAACGTGTATGTTTTTGGTCTGTGGGAGGGAACCGGAGTACCCGGAGAAAACCCACGCATGCACGGAGAGAACATACAAACTAGCAGGAAGGCACCCGGACAGGCTATGAACTGGGGCGACCTACTCACTGACAGGCAGCAGCTCTACCAACTGTGCCACCATACTGCCCTATCTTGAAATTCTCCCAAAATTTAGCATTTCCAACTACCGGTAGCCACCAACAGTGGCAGCCCAGTGAATTACTGGTCTAAACTCTTTCAGTCTGAGGTTAATAGGAGAGCTATTTTCAACAGGTAAGATACATATTTGAGAACCTTTCCACAGAATCCCACTTCAGAAGAAAACCTGAGCTATCCCCTAAATGTACTGCAGGGAAAACAACCTTTCAAAGCTTTTAAAAGAAGAATGTAATGAGGGATTGCTGCGAGGCTGGAACAAGGACAGTGCGTCTTGACTTTAAGTTGAACTCTAATTGGATTTCTGTTTCTCCAAAGTGTCTGTGATGGTAAACCTGAACACAAACATTAGGATTCACGTCCTCGTTCAATCCCTTGACCCTCACATAGCCATGTTCCATCGTGGTATTACTTCAGCTAATCCACTGTAATACCCCAGTCCCCGAGGAACGGGACTACAGCGTTTGGACCTTAGCAGAATCGGCCCGTTGGAAACATTGGAGGGTCACTCAGGGCACAGTCCATGTGGGTCACTGGGTCAGGTAAGAGAAGCTCTGATTGAGTAAGCCTTTCTAATGGGATTGAGGTCATTAAAAGAGGCAAAAGTCGGGTTAAAGCGCTAATTAAATCTCATTATGGAGCTGTGTGACGGGCTCATCTGGACTGTTTGTGACAACGGGAGTTGTCCGTGTTGCCCACGAGGCCAGGTGCTTTGTCTCCAGCTTGGGTGCCCTCCTAATGGTGATTAAGGCACTACACATAGCACATCGACATCAGAAAGGCCCACCTGGCCTCGAGGCATAAACCAGAGTTCATTTGGATACCATTAAAGAGGACCAACAATGTGGCACGCTGATATAAAATTACTCAATCTATAATGGTAATCATTATGCCATTTATCAAAATTGGCCAGTTGAATCAACATCTGGCTTCAATAGGAGGCTCTTGTCCGCGGGTCTTGGCAGCGTCTTGTACCCTACATATTTTCCACTCTCTTTTATCAAGTCCTGCTGTCAGTGATTTGACGAAGCTAAATAGATGATGATTTGGCCCTATTATGTTTCGCAGAGCTCAAGCAAAGGGGATTTGTTGATTGCCTTTGTGTTTGGTCTTTTTTTCACTCTCCTTCCTAAAAAAAAATGGCTCCGGGAAAAGTAACGGCGTCTTGAGCTTATACGATGTCCGTCCAACTGTGTACCGAAGAGGGGCGGCCAGGGGAGGTGGAAAGCACAGTGAGTACTCTCACACGAACCCGTGAGTGCTGGGCCTGGACTGAGCTGTTGGACTTGAGCCAATGCCCGCACAGATTTCTGTCACGTCCATGAGTTTTATGAGAGAAATATAAATTTCATCTCGAGCGCCGGTTAGGTTCAGGGAAGAAATTTATCTGACTTTGCATCAAGGTTTGAATTTCATGAACTTTATCCAACAGAAAGAAATTAAAGTACATTTGTTTTGTTAGCATTTAGCACACACAATGCAAACTTTGTGCTTTTAATTTAGGTCGGAAACTAAATAAGCAACTTTTAAAAACATTTAAAAAAAACAACGCCTTTTATATTGGTGAGTTATTTTGACGGAATGGCCGATGTCCGATATTTAACTTCAACGCTAATATCGGCCAATACTGATACCATGCCGATAATATTGTGCATCCCTAATTATTTTCTTGCTTCCCTTTACACGACTAAGGCCATGGTTGAGTCCAAAACACAAAACAAGAAGGTCAAACCCGAGGTCCTGAAAGTTCCAGCAGTGTGTTTGACTGCAGACGTGGACATTTTCAAAGAGAGAAACCAACTGAGTCTAAAAAAAGTCACCATGACCCCAGTACTCACATTTACTGTCCCACCCCTGCAATGTTTTTAACATCTAATGACTGAAACTATACGGACGTGTTTATTAAAATAAATAATTGTCATCAACCAAACATCAAAGTTTACATGAATGAAAAACACAAAGTAAAATTTAGGTGCTTTAATCAAGAAGAGGCCATTAAATAGTTGAAATTACAAATACTTTGACCAGCAGGGAGGTTGTTTGCAAATGAATCTATTTTTGAATCAAATGGAATGAAAGCTGCATACTTTAAACTAAACTTTAAGTTGGCAGCAAAAAGAATGAAATGTGACTTTCAACCCTCCTGCTGCCATTGGGTTAAGCCGACCACAGAGGTTGGTTGCCGTTTTAGAACTCACTTTTTGACTCAAGGACAGCAGGAGGTTAAATACCACAAATAAACTTCCATCCATTACCTGCTTCTTCCTTTTTGGGTCGCGGCGAGGGTCACTGGTACCCGTATCCATCCATCGCTGTGCGAGAGGAGGGGACACATCGCAACTTTTTTTCAATTTTATTTAACCTTTATTTATCCAGGTAGACTCACTGAGTCACAAGGACTCATTTTCAAGAGAGACCTGTTTTGGAGCAGATGGTGGGGTTAAATGCCTTGCTTAAGGGCCCAGAGTGGAGCAAATGAGGGTGTAGGCAGGTGTGGGTGTTTGAACCGGCGACCTTTCTCTCGGAGAGGTGGCAGTTCTACCAACTGTGCCACCGTGCTGCCCAACCACTAAATCCCTAACTAAATAAATAAGCTTCGCTAACGCTACAAGGCTAAACAGGTAAGGGAGTTGCAAAGCATGCTGGGTAAGACTTCTTTGTGGAAGGTTTCTGGCTGTTTACAATGTGTTTGAGAGTGAAAATGCATTTTTCATGTTATTTTGCAGTTCTGGCTTGTTTTGGCTTGATTTATGTTAAAGTCTTTGTTTTTGGCTGTGAACTGACACCACGAGTCAAAGACTGTTTGAGGTACATATGAGGGGGAAAGAGTAACCTCATTGAATGGAGTTAAGCAATGCTGAGTTACCTGTGTGTACAGTAAGTCATACATTTCATAAGTGTTAATATAGAATTTACTAGTGTTAAAATTAGTGCAAGCTAATACTGTTAAAAGTTACTGAAGTTAGCAAAAATGCTAATCTGCTAAATGAAAATTAATTATGCTATTAGCAGATTAGCATTGATTGTTAGCTCCTATACCCTGATGCATGCTCAATAATCCAGGTAGAAAAATCTAAAAAAAAAAACCTAAGTCTGGTCCTCTGGTGACATATACCTGTAGGTTAGCACCTAGACGTCAGTACAATAGTCCCTCGCTACTTTGCGGTTCGTTTATCACGGTTTTTCAGAATAAGACTGGACATGACACACAATTGGCTGACTTATGGATAAAATTTTGATTTAAAATAAATTATTTTAAATTATTTGGCACCTTAGTGCTGCCGGATAAACTTCCTGCTTCAGTTAAACAGATGGTCAGAAGGGGGAAGTGGGCGTGGCCAAGAGCGCTTGCAGGTTGCAAAGAGCAGAGGAGGCAGGGAGCTTTTAGAACATTTAGAAACATTGAGTGCGGGAAGGGTTTAAAACACCTTAA
>JARVLU010000001.1:21713699-21727117 GCA_031762415.1 Simpsonichthys santanae
CCAACTCCTTCAGGTGGCCCCCACCTCTCCGGTTTGAGAAGATTGGTCCCACCGCTGGATTCTGACCTCCACCAGCAGCTGCTTTTCAATAAACCTTTTTAACCATTCTTGTTGTCTGGTGTCACGTACGAATCCTAAAACCTATTTCTTGTCTGTTATAGCCATTGCCGCGTTTGCTAAAGTGGATTAGCTGCGGAGGCCATCTTGAATCTGGTTGACTTCAACAGTTCATCAGTTGTAGTTGTACATCGTTTGTTTCCTGAGGGTTTCATTCAAATCAATCCAATAGTTAACAAGATATTTTGTCAACAGGCAAAGTTGACTCCAACTGTTAATGCCAAAGTTTTAAGCAGTGATGTAGTCCGTCGTGTAGCATTCAAAATACGTGTTGGAGTTAACTCTGGGGCGGCACGGTGGCGCAGTTGGTATAACTGTTGCCTCGCAGCGAGAAGGTCGCCGGTTCAAATCTCGGCTCGGGGCCTTTCTGGGTGGAGTTTACATGTTCTGTCCGTGCGTTCTGGGTTTTCTCCAGGTGCTTCAGTTATACAGACCAAAAACATGCACGTTAGACTGATTGGTAACTCTAAATTGTCCCTAGGTGTGAGTGAGTGGTTGTTTGTCTCGTTTGTGTCCCATCCAGAGACACAAAAAGGAAGAAGCGGGTAAAGATGATGGATGGATGGACGATGATAACTCTCAGCTACAAACAGACCAGATTTTAGCTCATTATCTGAAAAAAATCGCTGACTTGCAGCCTTGTTAGTGCTTTGTAAGATGAGTTTTCTGTGGCGGCCATCTTGAACTCTACTGACTATAAAAGTGAATCAGCTGCAGACGTACGTCCATTTATCACTCACTGAGAGTTTCAATAAAACCAGTCCAGTGGTTCATGAGATGTTTTTCTAACAGACAAACTAACAAACACATACATACAACCGTTGTTCCCCATCTTTTAGCAGCAGGCAATAATTAAATTTGCGGTAAAGTTAAATTAGTGGTCATTTGCTTTTTAGTTTAGCAGTTTGTTGTGGTCTGACGGACCACCGGTTTGTTGTTTTTGGAGTAAAAGTTGCCGTCAATGTTTTTTTTATTTATTCAACCTTTATTTATACAGGTTAGTCTCATTGAGCCTTGAGGACTCATTTACAAGAGGGACCTGTTTTAACCAGCTGAAGTGAACTACACGCTGATTTGTGCCAGCTTTGGCTTTGAACATGAATTTGATCTTTGACCTCTTTGCGAAAGAGTAAATAAACTTCATGTTCTGCGTTTAATGAATGCACACACACACATAACAGAAGAACAAACCGGTCCTCCGGCTTAAATCGATAATATTTTGTGGTTATTTGAAAAAGACTGTCACTCGACATATTTCCTTTTTTACATAACTTAATTGCTTTTCGTCTTGGCTTTATTTTATTTTACAACATCTGTTGTGTTTTTGTAAAACCCAGGCGGGTGACTGATGGTCTTGTCCTGCGTACATTTGTTTTCAGAACGTTGGAGTTTAATGAACGTTTCTAAAATTAATCCACGTGAGCAGATTTTCTTTTTTTTTTTTTATATCTGTGCGTGAGCCAGAAAACAAAACAAAAAACAGGTGTTTCCTTTAATGTTCTTACAACACGACAACCTTGCATCAAGAATATAAACAAATTAAATGTTTCAATCAAAGAAATTAGATTTTTATTAACTTTAGACAAATGCACACAAAAAAACGTTTCAAGCATTCTGCTGTCCTGCGAAGTTTGTGGATTTTTTTCCCCTTTGTTTAGTCCCTGATGCATGCTCAATAATCCAAGTAGAAAAATCTAAAAAAGTTAAGTCTGGTCCTCTGGATATTCAAAAAACAAAACAAAACAAAAAAAAGTAGAAACGTTTCGTCTTTCGTCCGAAAGTCTTCTTCAGTCTGAGATGCTGTATTCAGCTCAGTCTTATAAATAGCACCCTCTCCCAGTGGATCAACCAGTTTGCTGATGACAGCCGAAACTAGCTGCTCACATGATCAGCCTAACGATGTTTCTCCTATCATCATACAAGTGGGGTGCACCGTGACGCCATCAACGGAACCGTGTGCCCTGTCTACTGAAACATTCTAGCAAACGCACTAGCAAAACTAGGCCTGTCACAATAAATCAATTAATCGCATGATAAATTAAAATTATCGACCTAAGTTTTATTGATCGGCTTTATCGTTTAATCGTGTCCCTTTCTACTACTAAGCTGAGAAGCTGATTTACGAGCTAAGCTAACAGGCCAACCTTGGGTTTAAAAAAAAACCTCCGTTTTGTCGAAGCTTCAAAATTCACGGTTGAAACCTGTGCCTTCGTGTAAAAACGTTTTTCTCTGCAAAAAAAAAAAAACTGAGAACTTGTTTACTGAATTTTTATTAAATGTTTTGTGTGAAAATGCTGCGCTAAAGAGCTCAAACCACAGTGTCCGCCATTTTGGAGAACTGAAGAGAGACATACCATGTCACGTCAAGGGGCCTCGCTCCCATTTTACTTAGCGAGACACGCTGCTCGCTCCCTCACTATCCATCCTTCGGTTCAAACAGTCTTATGCTGCCATCCAGTGGTGGAAAAAAGGTACTACGTTCAAAATAAATTAACAAATTTCCTCTTGGATTTGACAATAATTAGTAATTATTGTCAAATTTCAAACAATATTATTGTTTATTGCTATAATTTCTGAGACAATCACTCAGCAAAATTTACTATACAATAATTTACTATAAAACTGCTACTGACGAACTGTTCTGCTATGCCCACCCCATTGTCAATTACCGGCAGCAACGTAGCGTTAAGCTAGCAGGCGGGCAACACAGATGCGACTCCGCCCCCCCGACACACACCCGTCAACAAAAGATAAAAAAAATACCACAAGCGTCCCACCAAGGAGCTGATCTATGGGAAACACTGAGCTGGCATCTCATTCTCAAACACTATTTCCATAACCACTCAATCCAATAAATAAAATTTTTAAAAAGTGCCATAAATGCATTTTACTTTCTTTAATATAAACAGGCTTTTCATCGGCATAAGATTTAATGCTAAGCTTTGCTACAAGACAGAAACAATCAACTAAACACAGATTGTTTTGCTTATTGTGTTAAGTTTAGTCACCAGGGTTCATCAGTTGTTTTTGTAAAATAGTAACTCATGAATGCAGTTTAGAGAATTTATGTGAATTCCTAATCTCAATCTGCCACGTGTGCTCCTTGTGTTCCCCGACGCTGGGGGTAGAAAACAACATATAGGCCTTATCACTTATTGTATCAATTAATCATCGCACATCTGTAAGCGTGTGCGCCCATTTCGCTGCCTGTTATGTTTGATCACTTGTGTGACGATGGCGCGCTGGCACTTTGGCACCTGCGCCGTATTACACAGCTGAAGGCTGGGATAATAAGCTGCAGGTGCACCCCTGGCAAACAGGGAGGAGATGGAGAGTGTTTGTGTTTGTTGGAGAGGGAGGAGGAGGAGGTCACCTGCTGCTGATGGTTGGCACTCATTAGAGAATGCATGATGTCAACTCAGACCCTATACCTCCTGTAGACTGCAGGATCAGAGGACCTTTTATCTCCGGAAACACCTATTTAAGAAGAAAAGAGAAAAAAAAAAAGTTCACCGAGCTCAGTCCTGAAAGCAGCTCCTTCCGTCCTTCTTGCCGTCCCAACTGCAGCGCTGTCGATAATTATTGAAGGTAATTACGATGACGATTAGGATCGTTTCTTTGGAGCTGCGTTGGCAGAAATGCAGAGCTGAGATGGGCTGATGGAGGCGATCACAAGAGAGGCTTCGCCCAATGACGGCCAAGAAGAAGGTTTCTGCTTCACAGAAATCTAATTATGTGATGAACGATGCGACGTTCGGCCTTTGGCAGAGGAACATCGTGGCTCCGTGAGTGAAACCACGAGCTGCAGCTTTTGTTTGGAGCAAGATGCAGTGATTTGTCCAACATCTGCCTCGTGGAGCTTCTTATAGAAGGGAGCTCGGTTAGCGTATACGTTTTTAAAAGGAGGAACCTGAAGAGAGAAGCTTCAGAAGTACCTACATGTACTTAAATTTA
Organism: Simpsonichthys santanae; assembly: GCA_031762415.1. Classification (NCBI taxonomy): domain Eukaryota; kingdom Metazoa; phylum Chordata; class Actinopteri; order Cyprinodontiformes; family Rivulidae; genus Simpsonichthys; species Simpsonichthys santanae. The sequence goes on from JARVLU010000001.1 coordinate 21,717,771, forward strand.
AATTCTATCCAGTTAAAGCTGTAAAGTTTTTTTTTTTTTTTTTTTTTTTCTAAAAACTGTGAACAAATTAGAGAAATTAAATTTCTTGTGGGGAAACAAACAAACTCAAAAACAGTAAACACTGAATGACTGCTGAAACTTACAAAATAATCTGAAACTTACCAACTTTTACCAACTTACTGATTTGTTAAAACTGAAAGATTCACTAGCTAAAAGCTAAAAAAAAAGGAGCTAAATGCTAGCTAAAAGGTAAAAGAAACAGAACATTAGCTAAAAGCCAAAAGCAGCAAAAAACTAGCTAAAATAGCAGAACAGTAGGTTATAATGCATCAAAAGACAAAAATGAATAAATAGCATCATGAGAACAATGTATTTGATGCTAACAGCAGTGCTTAATTTGAACCCTTATTTTGACAGGGTGCATTCCGGTACCTGTTTGCTTGAATCCGGTAACTCTCAGGCTTACTAATAATAAAGTTATGAACAAATATGACTGCCTTGAACAAATAAAACATATTGGACATGTAAACTGAAAATAATTACATAAACACTCATTTTAAACACAACGATCACTTACAAACAAACAATCTGACCCTTCAAGTAGCATTTCCGCCTCTATCCTTAAAAAAAATCTCAGCTCCTAAAAGAGTGGTGGGGGTGAGGAGCACACAGGTAGCTGCGGGCAGGTGGCTGTAGGCTTCTTATGTGGAATCGGACAACAATGAGCAGGGACAGAGTCGGGCTCACTTACTTGACGGTTCTGTCAAGTAATGGGTGGGTAGGATGCTTGACAGAAGCAGAGTATTTACAAATATAGGTAAACGTAGATGTTTAACAACTTGTTAAATACACCAAAATGCAGTTGCATATGTTTGTTCAAAATTATCTGGGGGAGGACCCCCAGACATCACCGCCACATCACCACCACGCCCGCCCGCTATCTGTGTTCTGGCATCGATTGATTTACAAATTAAGCCCTGGCTAACCATATCAAAAAGGCTAGCTAAGAGTATCTAAAGACTAGCTCAAATCTAAAAGTAACGTACTAGCTAATAGCTACAAGAAGGAAACCAGATGCTAGAAGTTAAAAGTAACAGAACAGTAGCTAAACTCAGTACAGTAGTCCCTCGCAACTTTTGCGGCACATTTTTTGCGGACTCGCTCTATCGCGGTTTTTCAAAGTAAGATTGGACATGACACACAATTGGCTGACTGATGGATGAGCCGCACGTTCGGCATGGAATTTTTATTTAAAATAAAATTATTTTAAATGATTTAGCATCTTTGGGCTGCCCACAGCTGTGGGAGAAGCTTTGTCCTACAGCTGATCAGCTGGTCTCCATGCAGGGTGGAGAAGTGGGCGTGGCCGAGAGCGCTTGCAGGGCTTCAGGGTATGGATAACCAGCGATAAACAAGGGTCTACTGTACAAGGAAACAAAAAAAGCAGTTCTCCTTCGTGGCTCCTGGTGTGTGTTGTGCCATGACAGCTTGATTTGTTTGTTTGTTTTCTTCAAGCTCCTCGTGTTTATCTGCATTCCTGAGTTCAATCTCCACAAACCGTGACAGAAACGAACACATGCGCACACGCACGAGCGTCAGCTTGTAAATATTACAGCCCTTCCCTGACCGATGAAGGAGCGAAGGAAATCAATCCGTGTAACATCTTTTCTGTTTCGTTTTGCGTCTGTTCAATGAAAAATCAGACAAATTTTAAAACATCCCAACATTTTTAGGAAATTTGATTTAGACTAAAAGTGAAAATCACAACTTTCCTGCTTGTTTTCGACACATCGTCCCATATTTTGACTCCCTCGCCGACTGAACCTTCTCTCTACTTTCTGTTCTGCTGTAGTTTCTGTTTAATGACTTCCAGACGCCATCTTGGCCGCTGCGTGTTGTGATGGGGAACTCTCCAAACTGTGACTGCTCCGGAGCGTTTGGGCCGTATGTTTAAGGTACGCCTCGTACAACGAGGATGTTCTTGGATCCCCTGCGTTAGTAAAACACTCGGGTCAAAAACGGATGAACTAAAAGCACAACCATTGACACAAAATGAAACACTTTTGTCCCCTGCAGCCAAAGATGAAGTGGTGATAATGTTTTTGATTGTGTCTCTCTCTGTGTTTGTCTGTTTGTTAGTAAAATCTCATAAAACCACCTGCAGGCTTTTTACTGAAACTCTCAAAAAGGAATCGTTAGATTTACGTCCTCAACCAATTAACATATGACGTCAACAAGGTTGAACATGGACGCCGCAGCCAACTGATCTTAACCAATGGAATGGCTATAACTCAGTTTGATCAAAATTGGTGCAAAATTAGGTGAGATGACTCAGATATTATCTGTTTGTATCATCTCACTGTGTCTGTTCAAGCATCTCACGAACCACAGGACAATTTTTGAATACATGCAGTGTTTCCCCCTGCCATTATACAAGCAGGGCACCCTGCCCCCTGCCTAATGAGCCGAAACACACACACACCCCTGACATAGCGCGTTAAGCCGTCGGGGCGCAATACAGAAGCGCTAGCTAAAAAGCTACAGGAAATGGCTTTGTTTTCCCCTCACAATGAGCCGTCTACACCACCCCACCCAAGCTCGAAGACAGTCAAGACAGTGTGCAACACAGATGCGTCTACGTCACCCCCCCAAACATTAACAGAAGAGATGAGTGCGCTGCCAAGTCACTTAAGCTACTGGAGAAACACTGACATAGCTGGAACTCTGTCACTTTTTGGATATATTGAAGTTAAATACAATGTGGTAGTAGCTGAGAGTCATCTTCATCATGTATTCTGAGCACTAACAGATCTCGTGACATTGCATGAGATCACGGATGGCATTTACAACAAAATGGCTACAGCTAGGCCTGTCGCGATAAACGACCAATCAATTAATAGCATGATAAATTAAAATTATTGACCTCGTTTTCAATTATCGGCTTTATCGTTTCTTTGTGTCTCTCTCTTTCTACTGAAGACACTGGATGACAAAAAGCTCAACTCTGGTGTTCTTCACTGACCCCTCCCCTTTCTCTTTTCTCTTAAAAATCAGTTGTAATCATCCAAAATCACATTTTTTAGCCATTTTGAGAACAGCAAAGAGGCAGACCATTTCATGTCAAGGGTCCTCCCTCCCATTTTTCTTAAAGAGACACGCTGCTCGCTCCCTCGCTATCCATCCTTCGGTTCAAACAGTCTTGTACTCAAAAAATGTGCTACATGCAAAACAAATTCAAAATTTCTTCTTAAATTTGACAATAATTACTAATTATTGTCAAATTTCAAACAAGATTATCGTTTATCGCAATAATTTCCGAGACAATAAATCGCCCAGCAAAATGTGTTATTGTGACAGGCTGACAGCTCCATTTCTTCTCCTCATGTGTTAATTTTGGTTAAAGCTCTGTCATTAGAGGCGGCGGGTGATATGCAAGCTTTTTATCTCAAGGGTATTTTATAGCTTTAATACCTATTTGCTTCAAAGCTGTGTACACATTCAAAATAAAGACCATCATCCCAACTGAAGCATGTCGTCTCGTAATGACACACAACAAAATGACAAATTTGAAATCCTTGGTTTAGTAGAAAGGTAGCAAGGCAGCGTACAACATATGTGTGGGTTCAAACTTGGCAAGAGGCTTAACAGTTAAGATTTCCTCTAAAAGTAACACAACCTCGTGGTAAAAAAACAAACCAAAAAAAAAAAAAAAAAACAGAGAGAGAGTCATTAGAGGGCTGCAAGGGTAACCTTCACTTTCATGTGCCCAGGGGAAAAAGCAAAACAAGAGAAGGAAGCTTTAAAAAAAGCTGCATTTAGAAAATGACTAAACATGCGATGAGTTCTTGGATGTTCACGTTCACGCTTTTCCATATGGCACACGGATCTGGCAACAGATTGAAGGATGAAACACTAAGAAAAGGGAAAGCGAAGAAGAAGAGTCCCATATGTGTGTCTTTTTCCTCTTCGTCAGATTCCAGACTAATAAGAAGCTCGGCAGCAGCTTGATTGAAATTAAAGCTGTTAAAGATGTCAAAACCAACACAGCTCGTTTAGAGGAGCACCTGACAACACAAACACAAACGTTCGGAGGTTTGAGGATCACGTACACGTCGTTAGGTAATGGCATCCTGGGAAATTTAGGGTTAATTTAAGGTGCAGTTTGACAGTTATAAACTTTAGCGTTGTCTAATGGCAGATCAACAAATAGGTGTAAATGTCATTAACTTTCAGACAGTTCATGCTACTTTCACTGAGGGTTTCTTTTGTGACCGCACTAAATCCAGTATATGTTGGGGATCGGGGAAGGTTGTGTAAATAAAAATCTGTTTCTTTCCTCGTAATTGAGCCCAAACCTTAAAATCAGCGTAAAACTGACGTCTTCCTGATCAAATACCTAAACAAATGTTTAAGATACTTTAATTTAACTAGGCCTGTCACGATAACAAATTTTGCTGGGTGATTGTCTCAAATTATTGCGATAAACGATAATATTGTTTGAAATTTGACAACAATTAGTAATTATTGTCAAATTTAAGAAAAAGTTGGTTACTTTGTTTTGAGTGTAGTACCTTTTTTTGACCACTGTCATCCAGTGTCTTCAGTAGAAAGAGAGAGACGAAGAAATGATAAAGCTGATGAATGAAAATAAGGTCAATAATTTTCATTTATCATGCGATTAATTGATTTATCGCGACAAGCCTAAATTTAACTGAAGTTAATAAAACTTAAGTTTAAATTTTCAAAAAGTTCCAGGTTGATGTACAGATCAGCTAACAGCTAATTGGATGAAAAACAAAACGGCTCCAAAAAATAAAAAAAATAAAGAAACGATTGGATACTTTTTTAATTTGGCAGCAGCCCACATGGGTCTTGCACATGCTCAGTCTAGCTCTTAGCTTGTCACTCTAAATGATGAATTCTCCTTTTGAATGTCCAAGAAATCAGATTAAACTTTCGCAACAACTGTAGAATTTACTGGAAGGTAATACAGTACGTAAGTCTGGTTGTGGGTGGGGGGCGGGGGGGGGCTAATAGCATCACTGATCTGCAACTAATCATCTGTCTCATTAAAACTCATCTCATCACTTGTAAAAACAAACTCGCCCACTGAATATTCAACCCAAAACGTCGCTGACGGCGAGCGTGTTTGCGAACACAGTTGCCACTTTATGCTCCAACGGACCCGACGCAACATTAGCATTTGTGTTGTTTTCAAGTACATTTTCAGGATGTCGGGGTTAAATTATTCCTGTGTGGTTTGCAGAGGGGCAGGAGCCCCCCAAAAGCTTCAGGACTCTGTGCACTTCTAAACTGCCTACTTAGGTTCAGTCCATTAATGCCACGGCTCTGCTCCCCTCCACCGAGACCCCCTCCTTCTGTACGCCTAAACAAAGTGCCCATTGTACCAGTGCCCTCATTCTTCCTACTGCTTCCTTTTAAGAATTTAAACTTGCATCCATTAATATTCCAAAGTTGTTAAAAAAAAATATTAATAAGATGTTCCGACTCGGTGACTTGACGCCACTTATCCGAGTCATAAAGTTGAGCCTGACCTCGTTTTCTGGATGAAGTACTCAAAAGTTCTGTCAGGGATGTAAATGTGCTGAGTAATGTTTTCTTTCAAGTGGAAGGTCTTCTGGTATTTTGAGGCAATAAAGTGTTAGACTGGGTCATTGTTGGCATCTTTATCCACTCACGGGAATAAAGCTATGACAGCTCCTTACCCCTCATTCCCACCCCCAACAGGAAATTCCAGCATCCTATAAACCTATCCGAGCACTGACAGCTCCTTCTCCGTGTCCAAAAGAACATGAGCAATATTTCTTTTCTCAGCGACAGCACCAATTTGCACACAGCCTCCCACTTGACATATCTACCCCCCCGCCCCCTAACCCCCCACCCACAGTCGCTTGCCCCCAACAGGGGCCGACATAAATCCACTGTTACCTTGAAGAAGGTGTTGACACGGGGCCCCGCCACCAATGATATACACTGTTGCCTCAATTAGCTTCTCGGATCTGGTGTCAGAACCACGAAGACTAGGTGAGCGTAGGTGGATAAGTGAGGGGGTGGGGAGGCGGTGGTCGTTGTGGGGGCGTTGGGGTGGGGGGTTGATGTGATATGCTACAGCTGAGCCCTCTGTCGTTTACCTGTGGGCCCCGCAGTGTGTGTTCAGCGTATCATGTGCCAGCAAACTTGTAACGCAAACACGCCTTGGGCTCTTTCCTTTTCTCAAATTTGTATGAAATGTAGACTTTGTGGGTGGGTGGAGGTGGGAGGGGGGCGAGGGCTCTGCAAGTCCTCAAATGTACTGCGAGGGTGGGTGGGTGTGTGGGGGTGGGGGTTTAGAAGCCAGTTACTGGTGTGATTTTAGATATTCTCTGGAAACTCGTAACCGCCTGCAGGATCGAGGTTAAGGAGCATTCTGGTGCTCGATCTGCGCTCAGGGGCATCTTGTAGCTCGGAGGAAGTGGTGTGGGCAGAAGGGGGCAAGTGTTTCTCCCTGCTACACCCCCCCACACCCCACCACCACCCTCAGCCAACCCTCCTCCAACCGCCATCTGATGTGAGGTAACATGTGAGGGCGAGCTTCCATCTGTCCACGGTATACGCTAGCAGAAGGTGCAGCTAATGAGGCTTGATTTGCTGCTGCACCTGCCTCCAATCTGGGGCTGGGGGGGTGGTGGTGGGGGGGTGATGATGGTAGTCTAGAGAGGTTGTGTGTTTGTGTTGTTTGTGTGTGTACTGGGGATGCTCCCCCCCCCTCCTGTTCCTCCAGCCGCCCCCTCTCTCCCCTTCAAGGTGTAATCATTGGTTAGCGTGTATGGGAGCGCCTGCAGGTTGATGGATCCTGGGAATTCATTAGGAAGTAGGTGAGGCCTTTGGGTTGAGGCGGCCTTTTGACCCGCCTCCAAACGCCGTCACGTTACAAAGCAGAGGACGATTCAAAGGGGGAGCCGAGTCGGCCGACTTGTCTCCACCGTCTTTTGTTTGGAGCGGAACATTTTGATCCTCATATCATTCCGCTTTTTTAGGAGCAATTCATTTGGGGGGGATGCACGATATTGTGAGAGCTTAGAAGGTGTGTTGGGGAAGAGCCTCGGCTATTACCATCTCAAAGTTTAGCTTGATATCTTTGAAAGCTTTGGCTAATGTTGATTAGCTGCGGTGACCTTCTTGGATCGGATGGACTCCTAAAATGAATTGTAGACTGTTACTTCCTGAAAGTTTCGTTAAATCTGCTCTGAATCCAGATATTTAGTATTTGGAGATGTTCTCTTCCAAACGGCGATGGTGAACAGAAGGGGTGCATCTGCACCGTAAAAGCAGCACGTTTATCCCCCTCCACTGTTCCTTGTCACAGATACTATTTGACACAAGAGCTCTTCAGGGGCTAGTTATTCCAGGCCATTGAGTCCTGACCAAAAGCAGGCCTGTGTGCGATTTTTGTTTATTCTTCTTCTTTTTTTCTACACACTGAACAGTTCCTCACTTTCTGAATCCAAGAAGCAGGAGGTGAAATCTCACTGATTTAAATTTACCTGTCGCACGGTCCAGATTTGGGATTTTTAACGTTTCGTCGGCCGTTCTTCTCTTGTAAGGGAAAATTCCCAAACGAGTCGTCGTGGGAATGTTTTTTGGGGATAAAGAGACTGAAGACAAAAGTGAAAGCGCTCCGTGCCCCGAGGCAGCGCTTATACATGGAAAACCTTCTTTACAAGCCGAGGGAATTAATCTACAAAGTGACGTCACTGACGACAAAAGCTGTGTGCCACTTTAGATTATTTTCAAATTAGCCACTCGATTCAGAGAGGACTTCTTGTTGTTGAGGCCCGAATTAAAATGTGCATATTAATGACAAACTTGTGATATTTAACACTTTAAATGTAGTCAAACTGGAATGGATGACCGTTGATTATTGGAAAATAAGCAGCAAATGTTCGTTTGTAAGATTATGTTGGTTTAAAACGCTGACTCAGGATATTGTTTAATGTAATGCAAGTTAGTTTTTCTGTACATTTTTTAATACAAAATGATACTTTTAAAGAGTTTTTGTAACTTTTATTTATTTTTTTAATGACCTTATTTACAAATATTGTCCTGTAGAAATACATTAAGTTATTTTGATTTCAAAAACCTTTTTATGTTTTTGAAATCTGCTTCAACAAACTTTCTGCCTTCCTCTGCTGATTTTAGCTTTTGGCTACTGTTCTTTTACTTTTAGCATGTTTTGCTACTTTTCACTACCGTTGTGCTATTTTAGCTATAACTTAGCTTTTTGTTGCTAATATTTTAGCCAGCCTTTTGCTATTTTTATATTTTAGTTAGTTTTTTGTTACAGCTAATATCAAGGTAACGTTTTTATTTTTAGTCAGCCGTCTGTTACCTTCAGCTTTTACCTAGCTGTTTTCAACCTTTTAGCCATTTTAAACATTTAGCTAATCTTTTGCTACTTTTAACCTCTTGCCAGCCTTTTGATACGTTGAGATTTTAATTAACCTTTAATTTTTAGCTACACTTACTTTTTCTTTTCATGTAGAGTTTTGCTACTTTTCGTACGTTAGCTAATGTTCTGCTTTTTTTTTTTTTTAGCTCAGTTTCATTAAAATAATTCAGTGTTTGCAATTTATTTACCCAGTTTCCCTTGTTTTTCTTTAACAGTTTCAGCCTTGCTTCTCACCTCGGAGATTAAACTGGTCACAGTGGGAAGGAAAAACTCCCTTTTAACAGGAAGAATTATCAAGTAGAACCAGGGTCAGGACGACCATCTGTCTTGAACGGATGGAGTTGGAGAGGACAGGAGAGAAACACAGAATGGCTGGTCCAGGTGTAGTTCCTATGGTCCTGATGTGGTTTCTATGGTCCTGATGTGGTTTCTATGGTCCTGATGTAGTTTCTATAGTCCAGGTGTAGTTCCTATGGTCCTGACGTGGTTTCTATGGTCCTGATGTAGTTTCTATAGTCCAGGTGTAGTTCCTATGGTCCTGATGTGGTTTCTATGGTCCAGGTGTAGTTCCTATGGTCCTGATGTGGTTTCTATGGTCCTGATGTGGTTCCTATGGTCCAGGTGTAGTTTCTATGGTCCAGGTGTAGTTCCTATGGTCCAGGTGTACCGGTAGTTCCTATGGTCCAGGTGTAGTTCCTATGGTTCTGATGTGGTTTCTATGATCCAGGTGTAGTTTCTATGATCTAGATGTAGTTTCTATGATCTAGATGTAGTTCCTATGGTTCTGATGTGGTTTCTATGATCCAGGTGTAGTTTCTATGATCCAGATGTAGTTTATATGGTCCAGGTGTAGTTCCTATTGTCCTGATGTGGTTTCGATGGTCCTGATGTGGTTTCT
>JARVLU010000001.1:21758884-21776050 GCA_031762415.1 Simpsonichthys santanae
GTGTGTGTGTGTGTGTGTGTGTGTGTGTGTGTGTGTGTGTGTGTGTGTGTGTGTGTGTGTGTGTGTGTTGTGAGCGTGTGTGTGTGTGTGTGTGTGTGTGTGTTGTGAGCATGTGCGCAGACCTCCTCCTTGGTGTCAACACCCTTCTGAACCCGCTGCCAGTCCCTGAAGTGGTCGGCAGCCTCGTCCACAGTGAGGGAACCAGTCCTCTGCTGCAGCTCGATGAGCCGCTCCAGCCCGGGCATCCGGTTCGGTACAAAAGTGTCGTAGGTGGAGGTGATACTGCCGTCTCGTTTATGTCCTGCAAGAAACAACAACAACAAAAACATACATCTATTGGTAATCCGGGAAATTGACAAAATGCAAATTTGTTTTTAACTTTTTACAATGAAATAATCTGTGAACAACTGCCAAATGTTTCAACGTGGTCTTGATGTAGCCAAAAAGATTTATCCACAGAAGATTGTTTTCTTAATCTACCGGTAAACCTTTTATTTTTATGTCCGCATGGTGACTAACATAACTTGCAAAGTGCTCATAGGAAGGCGGTTATGTAATAACCTGACTGTTAGCAAAATATCTCATAAACCACTAGACGAGTTTAGTGAAATCACTAAATGTCAATCAAATTCATGATGTCTTCCACTGCTTATCATCTTAGCAACCACAAAAATGGCCTTAAAGCAGTCAAACCTACAGTAACGTAGCTAACGTTTTGTGGAACAGTAGCTGAGAGACATTCCCAACATCCTCTCTGAGCACATATAAGTGTAGTCATGTATAACGTTACTTTCAAAGTTCAACCAAAAACGGTTTAACTCGTTATTTATTTATTTGTTTTTTACATAAAATGATGTTTGTTTGAAACCTTAGCATGAAAAGCAGCCATTGGTTGAAGAAATGCCAGATCAGTACCGGTCATTTTATTTTTTGGCCTTTTTGAGAATTTTGATGGACTGTCAGTCTGCAGCACTCGCGATTTATAAATAGGAATTTGTTGTAACTCTTAAATGACTTCTACCACAGAAACATGAACGTTTAAATTAATTAATTTATATATTCCAGTCAATAAAGATGAAGATACAGTACAGTGTAAATTCTTCTTCTATGTGTCGATAAAGATATAAAACTTTTTTTTCCCCACAAGCACTTTATAAAACACTTTATGCGCTCACCTGCTTTTGAGTGAAGTGAAAACACATCAGGGGCCTCCTTTGGTGTTTTCTTCTTCTGAAACACTGCAAACGGACCAAAGAGGTAGAAACCATCACATGATCTTATTTTGCTCTGTAACTGTGTCTTGATTACACAAGATGGCACCATAAGCTCAGTTTAAAATCAACTTCCTGTTGGACCTGCCCAGCTCAGTGTAAAAACAAAAACATCCACATTAGAGGTTTAGTGCTGTACAAAAATTAAGCAAACGAGTTCAGATCATATATTTAAGTCGTCAGTTTAAAATGGATCCAGCTTTGAATCCAGTTATAATATATATTGCATAGATTTGGTAAATAGGATCGGAAAATGCAGCCTATCTATAATGGAGCAAGGACATGTCAGAATTATTTTAATCTAATTTTCCACTCTGAGCAAGTGCAGGATGGTAGGTGACAGTGGAAAGAAATGACTCTCTTTTAACAGGAAAAAATCTCCAATCTGCCTCAACCAGCTGGGGGGGATCCTTGTGGATCGACTGCTAGCGGGTAAAATCCCAGCAATTTACTCATTTAAAAATGACTGACTGAAACATATACAGTAAACAGTGGTGGGCACAGTTCCGCTGATCCGCTAATAACAGAACAAACTTTATGCTAGGCAGATTAGCATTTTTTAAGAATTTTAAACCTTTAGCATCTGCTGAGTTTAAATCCAGTAAATTCAAGTCTGAAACATTTTTATATCAATCCTCTGTGCTAAAAGCATATAAGCGATGATGATTATGAATGAACTAAAAACTAAACTTACCGGGCAATTACAGTAGAATGTTAGCATGTTAGTCACACAAACATATACGCAGTAACGTTAGCACCAGCAAACTGTTTTTTCCCCCTATGGAGTACTTTATGCTGTTTGTGAAAATCAGTTTGTTTGTTGTCTCCTCAGATTGAATGTTTTTTGGATGAAGGACAAAATGTCTCAAAAAAAAAAAAAAGACCATCCAGATAACCTGACTGAACACTGTTTAAAGCTAAGTTGTTTAAGCTAAAAATAGCAGAACACTTGCAAAAAGCGAACAGAATCTTAACCCTAGCTTAAAGCCAAATATAGATGCTAGTTAAAAGTGGCAAAACACTAGCAAAAGCAGCAAAACGTTTGCTAAAAATTTAACGTAGAAAATGCTAAAAGTATTAAAAAGCTAGCTAACAACTAATAATAGTAAAGCACTAGCTAAAAGTTGCAGGACAATGGCTAAAAGCTAAGAATTCGGATGCTAGCTAAATGTGAAATATAGGTGCTAGCTAAAAGTAGTAAAACACTAAAGCAGCAACACATTAGCAAAAAGTTAAGTCTAGAAAATATCTTGCTAAAAGTATCAAAAGGCTAGCTAACAAATAATAGAAAAATGCTAGATAAAAGAGAAAAGTAGAAAACACTTGCTAAATGTTAGAAGAAACTATGCTACAAGTATGCGTATGGTAGCTAAAAACCAAAATTGTCCTAATGTAAAAGAATAGTAGAAAAGGTAACAATAGTAAAATGCTAGTTCAAAGCAGCCAAAGGTTAGCTAAAAGCTTAATGTTGAAAATGCTTAGTTATTTGTGTCAAACGAGTTAAAAAATGAGTCACATGGCACTTTGTTCACATTTCAGCTTTTTGGATGCCATTGGGCTCGAGACATTGCTGCTAACAGAGGGAGCTTTATTTCCACTTGTGTTCTGCAATAACTGGCTCCACGCCTGAGTCCTCCACCGAGCCATTGGCGTGGCGGTGGGAGCGAGGGGCAGACTGAAATCCTCATGCGGTTTGAAGCTCCACTGTCTCAATAGATGGAAACCTCTCCCGTTTCTCCCGTACGCTCTGGGGACAGACGAGGATGATGGAAAACACGTGTAATGACTTATTCTGGCTGACTTGGCCTCGGTTCGGACAAGATTGGTTGCAGATGGTAGCTCCAGTCGGTCCCTCTCCATTACCGAGGGGATGGTTTGGAGACAGACTACAGTGGAGCACTCAGTTCCTTGTTGTGCTTTGTAAGCCCCGCTGGGAGGAGGACTGGCTCACAAAATGCATGCAAGCTTTGGAAAAATGATGGATAAGAGTGTCTACTCTTATTTTATTGTCCACTGCCAAAAGGCAAAAATGGACAATTACATTTTTGTCCATATGCTTGTGTATTCATGGGTTTGATTGTTGGCAAAATATCTCATGAACCATTGGACAGAATTTAATGAAACCTGACTGGTTATCTTTGAGAGTCAACCCAGTTAAAGATGGCCACCACAGTGTACTGACTAAAAATGGCTGTAACTCAGTTAATTTTGCAGATATTGAGCTAGAATTGGGTGTGGTAGTTGCTGAGGGTCATTCACAACACATGCTATGATATGCTTTGCTTGACATTAATAGCTTTTTATTTTCATGTTATGAATGGAAGTGTTACGTTACAGTACGTGTAATGTTGTTTGTGGAAAGAAAATGTTTGCATTTGCAAACAGAGAAGTCCTCGCTGCGTTAATGATTCACGAGCCTTAATAATACCAGTCACTTTTGGATTTTTCAGCCTCATGAAATATTCACGGCCTGAAATTGAACAGTTGGAAAATGTGCAGGCGAACGTGTCCTCGTCCAGCCTCGCTCCTGTTTGTTTTGCAAACATATGCTTGTGTGGTTTAGGAAATCAAATCGTAAGAAAAGAAGGAAAAAAAAGGGCCCTCGCTCTGATCAGCAGCGCTAAAGGGATGAAGGTGACGTACGTCCAGACACTTTCTCCCTCCTTCACATCCAGCCCAGATCTCAGGCTGGGTTTTAGCCACAGAATGTTCAGATTCAAAGTGAGCTCTGAGAGCCGAATGACTGCTGAAACTTGCTGAAAAAAATGAAACTAAGTTTGTAAAGCTAAAAACAGCACAACACTAGCTTAAAGAAGCTAAACACCAGCTAAAAGCCAAATATAGATTATAATTAAAAGTAGCAAAATGTTAAGCAGCAGAAAACTAAAACAATCTTGAAGCTCAAAATTAGCTAAAAGTATCAGAATGGTAAATAAAAGTTAAAAGGAGTAAAACTTAAAACGGTAAAAAGTCAGCTAAAAGCTAATGTAGAAAATAGCTAGCTAAAAGTAAGAAGACTAGCTAAACACTACAAATAGCAATGAGTTAGCTAAAAGTAGCAGGATAGGTGCTAAAAGTTTCAAAAGACAAGCTAAAAGCTAAAAATAACAAAAAGCCAGCTTTAGGTTAAAAGTAGCTAATGACTTACTAAAGTCTAAAGAAAACAGCAGAGTGATAGCGAAAAGAGCAAAAGAGGAGCTAAAATGTAAAAATAAAAAATGGGCTAGCTTAAAGCTAAAAATACCTAAAATTAGCAGAAGGATAACAAATCTAAAAGTAACAAAAGGCTAGCTAAAAGTTTTAAAAGACTACTTTAAAGCATAACATATCAAAAAGCTAACGCTAAAGTAGCCAAACATTAAAAAAAAAAAACAACAAATGGAGTTACCTTGGGCGATGTAGGAGGTTTTGCTAGGTTTCGCCTGTTTGCTCTCAGGCCTGGGTGTTGGTGCCGGCGGGCGATTGGCGATGACCACAGCATTCTTTGAGTTCTGATTCGGGTTTGAGTCATCGTTCTCCCCCAGCAGTGTGTAGAGATCATCTTCCTCACCCTCTTCCTCCTCACCTTGCTGCTGCTGTTTGTTTGCACCTGTGATAGAAAAGGCCCCCAGAGTTTGCTGCAGTCTTTCAGCTACTTGTCATGTCATTTCACAGCTGACAGGAAGCTACGTCTTAGATAAACGACTCCATTACCGACTTCCCTTCGTCCGCCTCGCTCACCTGCGTTGCACATCATTTCGTACACGCTGGCATCGATATTGTCCTCACCAGAGCTGAATATCTTCTGTAACAACAGAGTGAGAAGAAATGCATTTTATGCCTCACACAAATCAAACAAAAACAGCTTGAGAAGCGTAGCTTAAATTCAGGGATTGTAGCTTTTTGTCAGTCTGCTTTGGTAAAAATGAAATTTGAACATTCACAAGTATTAGAATAGACACTTAGGATTTTGATAATATTGTGCTTCATTTTGCCAAAGGTAAAAGTGGTTAATGGGTACCGGTATTTTTAATTGGTATTTTTGCCTGTGCTTGTGTGTGAGTACTGTATACCTGGGTTTTCAGAACCTTATCTGCTATAATCACCTGTCAGGACTGGTTGTCCTTATGTGGACCAAAGCCCAGTCTCAGTTTTTGTTAGGCTTAAGGGTAAAGTGTGAATTGCGTTTTGGTTACAGGTAGGATACAGGTCAGGGTTAGGCTACAGAAATGAACGGAAATCAATACCATTAAGATAGAAACTTGTGTGTGCAAGACATTTTATGAATCAATTGCCAAATTTTAATGAAACCTTTGTCTTTTAAAGTCAGTTTGGTTTGAGATGGCCACCACAGCCTATTGAGAATCCATCCATCCATCTGTTGCTTGTTTTGGAGCCAGGTTCACCAGGGTAGCAGCTTGATCTAAGAGGCCCAGACATCCCTTTCCACAGGGCACTCAGTGCAGCTGAGAATCATAGTCTCTCCAGCAAGTGGGTCCTCCCCAGAGTCTACTCCCAGTTGGACATGCCCAGGAAACCTCCCTAGGGAGGCGCCCAGGAAGCGTCCTTACCAGATGCCCTAACCTTCAACTGGTTCATCGATGTGGAGGAGCAGTGGCTCTACTCCGAGTCTCACAACTGATAACTGAACTCCTCGCCCTATTTCTAAAGGAAAGACCAGCTACCCTGTGGGGAAAATGCATTTTGACCCTTTCTGTTTGTAAGTTTGTTCTTCCAATCCCCAGAGTTCAGGACCATAGTTGAGGGCAGGAACATAGACCAACTGGTAAACAGGGAGCTTCTTACAGCTCAGCCTTCATCTTTACCACAATCTGTTTAGCATAACCGTTAAAATGGCTACAACCCTGTGTTTTACAGATATTTTGCTAAACGTTAGCACGGTGGTATCTTAAAATTGTCCTCAATCCATACTCTGAGCATGGCTCTGATCCCACGGCTTGTTCTTGAAAACCGATACCAGTCTTCTTTTCCATTTCTCAGACGTCTGTCTCTAGGGTTCTGTTAAACAATCTTTCTGCCTCCACTCAGTGCCTGAATATTTACTGTTGTCATATGGCGTGTGACATTAATAATTAAGATTTCTCACGTCCCGTAAAGACTTGTAACATGATGTTCAAGAGGTGTTGTGTAGAGCTGCCTGTTGTACAACACAAAGCATGTTTTTTTCTTCTTTTAACGACAGAGCTGCTGCAGAGTATTTGCTAATTGCATGCTGGGAGACAGACAGGGCCATGATCAGGGTAATTATGAAATCAGACAATGTTCCCCTTTCAGTTCAAACGTATCATTTAGGAAGCAACACCGAAACCCTTGGCTTGATGTCAGACTGTATCCAGAATTAGACTGAAACACGAGTGATGGTTTACTGCCACCATTCAGCTTCTGCTCAATGTAAAGATGTGAAAGGTTTGAACTAAAATCAATTCAGCCAAGAGTTCCTTGACTTAATACCGCCTGCCACCTTTCATGCAAGAGTTTCACAATTATACCATCTTGTTCAGAACTTAATTTGTAAACCGATCAATGCCAGAACGCAAATAGATGGCGGGCGGGCGGGCTGGGGGAAAAAGGGGTTGGTTGTGGGGGGAGTAAAGTAGATACCATTTCCTGCATTCTAGTTTATTTTAACAGGTTGCTAAACATTTACCTACATATGTAAGCACCTGATTCAATAACTGTTTTAGCGAGCACGGCACAAGAAGTAGCCTGGCCAACAGCTCTCCCTGTGTGAATAGTATGGAATGAAATTGGTCTAAAAAAGATCCATAAATTTATCCAAGATTTTTATTCGTACAGTAAGATCCACAAGCGTACAACAAGATTCACAAACTCGTACAACAATACAAATCCTGTACGAGTTTTTGATTTTTTTAGACCAATTTCATTCCATAGAATACAGACGCATTAGTTAAGATGCTACAGATGAAGCGTTCTGCTTCTCTCACACATCCTAACCCGCAACATCTGCCAGCACTAACGTGGCTAACGTATATATATTTAGTATATAAATACTAAAATAACTACTTACTACTTGTACTACTAACCCTACTTTGCAGTTTTTCACTTATCACTTCAGGGTACAGATACCCCGCGATAAACGAGGGACTACTGTACACCAAATTTTAGCTCGATGTTTGAAATTGCTCTTGTTAGCTAAAGTTGATTAACTATGGCAACCATCTTAAATTGGATTGACTCCAAAAGTTAATCAGCTGTAGATGTACAATAAAATCTCTTGGGTGGTCCACGAGATATTTTGCTAACAGACCGACAAACACACAGCCAGAGGTAAGTCGGATTTCCTCTCATTTTAAATCCCACTGGTGTGTTTGTCCGTTAAAGACAGCTGCTTCTATACGTCGTGGTTCTTTCACACAGCCAAGAAGACTCCATCTCAAGACTACGCTGATTTTTGACTCTCCAAGTTAATTTAAAGTTCTTGAGAAAATAGTTAAAATTTAAAGACTTGAATTTTCTCAGTCCCTTGACAGCTGCATGGATCTGCAGAACACAGGAGATTTTGCTCACTTGGATGAAAATTTCACCATCCAGTGCTGCTCTGCCGTTTCCAAGCAACACGGCCAATCATGACTCAATTACAGCGTTGTACCGTTCCTAGAACTGCAAATGAGCCATTGGCGGCCATGAATGCATTAATTGACAGTTGAGATTCTTTGCAGGCCCAACAGGTTGAGGGGGAGAGTTATTTACCGCCGCTCTGACGTTGAATTTTAATGGTCAGCGCCATGTGACATTTTCCAAAGTAAATATCCCCAAGTAAGGGAGGGGAGTTTATTTACTGAACGCTAATGCTGAATTATTCTACAGATGTGTGAAGGCTACAGTCCAGTCAAATTTAGCTTGCAATCAAAACACTTTAGGATAAAAACAGTGAAAATGCTTTTGTTAAAGGTAGAAATTGTGAGTGGATCTAGCTGCTTCAGGATTAGGAGAAGAGTAAATTTGTCTGAAACGTTCAAGCCTTGGCGTTCAACAGCATGTTTTTTTTTATTTTATTTAATAAAGTGGTTTCTGAGTGTTTGCAGCAAAGCAGACTGTAGTGAAACACTGAGCTCATCGTGCATAAGACTGTAGTCCAAATCTGTTCAACTCGCTTTTTTTAGTGTAGGAAAAATAAAATAATTAATAAAAATAGCTCAGCTGTCATACCCCAAGGCAGTTTTGAACCCAACAATGTGATTTTTTTTGTTGTTTTACAAAATATATGTATGTATTCAAATTTATTATATTTATTATTTATTTTATTTTCCAAATTTGATGATATGAGAAGCTAATTTTATTATAAAACAAAAATCAAAGGGCTATCAGGGCAGGAAAACTTACTGCAAAACTCAATAATAACAAAGCGGGCACAAAGGAGATAAGAAAGCCAAAACGCTCTTTCATAAAACTGTTCACAAAATGGTTGTACAGACCAGTCTGCAGTAATGCTCCCGGTCATTTAAAAATCACTGATGCCTAAAGCAAAACTCACTTGTGTTAATGTGGGGCACAATACAGTATATTAAATGATTGATGGACGTCTCAATTTTTTGTTCAAAGCGTGACAAAATAACTGTTTAGCAAATCTCTAGTTATTTGTTTTAAAACCTTAAACCAAATACTGGTATTTATGGTTTAACATCAATCTTCCCTTAGTAAATACGATTGTTGTTTAATCCCACATCGGGGGGGCTTACGTTTCACTTGTTGACTGTTTTGCCTCTGTTACTACCTCGCTTGACAGCACAAAGGTGCACCACTGGTGAATTGGCTTCAACATCCCTTGCCTCCTTGGTCTATCTGGAAATCACAACAAAGTATGATGTCTTGTAAAGGCGTCTAAGTAACACTTAACAGGGGTGAGTAGTGAGAAACGGGGATTAAAAAGGCTAAGGATAATGAGGGAGGTAGGTGCAGCTGAGACTAATGGAAACGGTGAGCAGTTGAGGTAAGAACATGGTTCGGCTAATCCGCTAGCTAACAAACGACAGAAACAAATTGTGTAACAGACTGCAAGTGACAAAACTGTTAGCTAACTAGTTAGCACTGAGCTAGTTTCTAGCAGCTAGCGACACATTTTGAGAACAAATTCATTGGCACATCGCTAGAAACAAAGTTACTAGCTAGCTAACTAGTTAGCATCCAGCTAGCTAGTAAATCAAATAATAAAAAAAAAATGACTGAGCTTTTTTAAAATTATTATTGGAAAGCCCTGTTTTTACACGAGAACAATATGGTATGGTATTACTTTTTTCTATGTTTATTGGGGGTAATAAATAAAAATAAAAAAAGAGCAGGTGTACATGAAGTTTCCATGCCAGTAGGGTTAGGAGCACCACTGCAGGGGTTCCCCCGAAAATCTCCACTCTGAGACCTGGATTCAGAAACCTTTGGTTTCAGAGAATGAGGGCTGTTGTCTAAATAAATGCTTGAACCGCAGCAGTAAAGCAGCAGTTTCATTTAAAAAATGCACTGTGTAAACAGGGTCTTATTTACTTATCTTTCATGGAACTTTCTCAGTTCAAACCTAAATGAGCAAAGTTTCAAGCTTTGAAATAACAGTGAGTTGTCCCATTTGCATAAACTCACATGCAAATCACTGTCCCTTCCCTCCAGGCTGAAGGTTAATAGGTCATCTGGACAGTTCCTTTTTTTTAATGTTGAAATGTTTCGTCTTTCATCCAAAGGACTTCATCAGTCCGAGAAGCCACAACAAACTCAGTCCCACAAGCGGCACACTTACATAGAGGGCCAACCGTTTTGCTGGTGATGAGATAGTTTTTGGAGCTCTCTCTCTCCCCCGTCAACTCCTCTGAGGCAGCCATAGCCAAAGTAGTTCAAAACATCAAAGTTCATGCTCAACAGGCTATTTGTGTTGTGGCTTCGCAGACTGAAGAAGTCCTTCGGATGAAGGGCGAAACATTTCAACAAAAGAAACTATCCAGATGACCTGACTTAACATTGTTTGATTTTTTTTTTTTTACCTGGATTATTGAGCATGAACTTTGATGTTAACACTTTGTTATATATATTTGATTCATACGTTTGGTGTAAATTGGTGTGAAGTTAGGTAGCTGGTAACGTTTGCTACTGTAATTTCTAATAGATCCAGGTAAAAAAGCTTCTTGGCCAAGTTGTCACAGCGCTAGTACATCTCAAGTTTTGGAGCATTTTTACGCCACTTTGAGTCACAGGTGAGAATTTAACGGCTAAATAATCAAACTGAAACACATTCTATTGAAGGCCAGGTACAAGCCTGAGAATGAGGGAAGAAGCAGCCAAAGACCATAGAAATGTTGAAGCGCAATTGGTCAGGACTACTTTAACAGACTACAAGAAAAGTCTGACCCTTGGAAGAAGGAAGTAAATAAGAGAGGGATGACTCAAGATTTTTCCACAGTACTGTACTTGTTGAAATATTAATACCATATTGGTGGACCTGTAGCGTAGTTCTACATCAACCCTGCATTCAAGGTCTAAATGGAAATAAGTCTTCATTACTCCTGTAATGAACAGTTTTTTCACAGAGTAAGAGCTGTAGCACCGTCATTCAAATGATAAACAAATCTGTGTCGACGGAGGACAAGACGAACGCAGATATGCAAAGTAAAGACTGTGAACTTTACAAATGCCCAGGAAAAGGTGTGTTGAAACACCTCGTTTGGCTTTCCTGAATTTGGCTGCGAGTGTACTGCCCACAAACGTGGCGCGCCGCACATAAATGACTGTGCTTTTTCAGAACTGTACAGTTGCGAGTTCATTTGTACATTTGTATTTATCGAAAGCGGACGATGAAAGCTCTGTCCGCAGAAAGCGACACTCAGCCAAATTTACGACCTGGTGTTAAAGATGATTAAATAACGACCCCGCGGGGTTTATGCTGATAATTCATGACGCACCATATCGCGGTCTGAGGACATAAACATTGTGGATAAGAGCGGAGCTGCTTTCTATATCTGTATTCTGGTTCTGTTCTCCCTGAATAATTCAGCTTTCCCCGCTGGAGCAGTTCACAGCTAATTAACAAAGAAGTGTGATGCCAGGGCAGGCGAGTGGATGTGACACAGGCCTTGTGAGTGATTCAACTGGTGCATGAGGCAAGGGACTGATCCATCTTGGATTTATTGAGAGTGCTGCTCCACCAGCGCCCAAATCACTGACACATCAAGAGCTGATTAATTGGAGCTTGGGGGTGTGAGGGGGGTTAGAACTCTGCAGATTAGTTAACGAAAGTGCATGAACTCACATCTCAGTCATGATGCTGGAATTTTCCACAATGTGCTGAGAAGCGCAAACGTCGTATACGTCCAAAGTTATGTTCATTTGTCTTGTTAGCAAAATATCTCATGAACCACTGCACGGATTTTAATGAAACTCCCCGAAAGTAATCAATGGATCTTCATCTGATTCAAAATGGTTGCCACAGATAATCAAACTTATCCAACTCTGCCAGATCTACAGATACTGAGCTAAAATTTGGTGTGGTAACAGCTGAGAGTGATTCCCAACGCACACGCCACACATCATTAACTATTTAGTCAGCAGTATTGGTCAGCAAAATAGTTCATGAGCCTTTGGACAGATTTTAGTGAAACTCTCAGAAAGTTACCATTGGATGTACTTCTACATCTCAATAATGTCTGGAGTCAACCCAATTCAAAATGGTCACCAAAGTCTATTGACCCTAGCCAATGGAAAAAGTGGTTATATCCTAGTCCATTTCACTGATATTGAGCGTGGTAGTAGCTAAGTGTCATTCACCACACATTGCCTTAGGGCTACCACTTCTCCTGAGGTCTGATAACACCCCAGGAGCTCATTTACAAGATTTGGCCAAAATCTAACAAAGTTAAATCAGGTCCTCTGGACGGTTTCTTTTTGTTGAAATGTTTCGTCTTTCATCCAAAAGACTTCATCAGTCTGAGGAGCTACAACAAACCTAGTCTTATAAATAGTGGGTCAACCAGTTTGATGGTGCTCAGGTGGTTTCTGTAGTCCGCCTTCTCCCCCACCAGCTCGTTTGAGGCAGTCATGACCAAAGTGGTTGAAAATTATTATTGAGCATGAATCAGAATATTTGACCAAAACGTTTGTCATTTTTCAACATGAGGTGATCTTATTTTAAAACTCTGGTATTAGCACTCTACTAGGTCTCTGCAAAGCTAATCTGAATCTGTAGAGACTAATCAGTGCTTAAGGTCACATTCATACACCGATGGGACTGACATCGTAGGCAATGAGGAGTTCAACGTCTTGCCCAGGGACACTTCAACATATGACTGCTGGTGGAATCGAACCCCCAACTATCCCAATGGAGGACGACTGCTCTAACCTCTCAGCCACAGCCGCCCCATTATAAGCAGCGGGAAACATGCATTTCTTCAAGGAATGCTCTTCACCATAGAAGACGCGGTGCAAGGATGCCAGGTCTATATGCCCATTGTCTTGTTTTACATCTTTAGGCTTGTGGAGGTCCCAGCAGGGAGACCTCTGTTTGACTTTACTGCTCCACTGTCAGCTCATTCCAAGCTTACAGCAAGCGCTCGCTACAGCGGTCTGATCAAATCACGCTCACTCTGCAGTCGCTTTCATTTAGCAGTGTTGCCGGGACAATAAGTACAGTACATTGCAACAGCTGTTGGGGTGTCTGAATCTCCGTGAAGGCCAAATTCTCCATATGTTGACCTGAGGCATCGGAGGGAGTTAAAAGTTACTGATAAGTGGAGATATGAGCAGAGATTTTCATTTGAAAGAATGTGCATAACATCTGTTACAAACTGAGGGAATGTGAGGGGGGGACCTGGCAGCTGCATCTTAAAGGATTATAGGTCCATCTTGAAAGGAACACAATCTCAAGCATCGTTGCGAGGTCTTGCACAATCTGGTGCTCAGAATACGTGTTGGGGATTAATCTCATCTACTAAAACGTTGTTTTTTTCTGAATATGCGTAAAATGGACACAGTTTAGGGGTAGAGGTAGGGCAGCTGAAAGTCATGGTTCAACTGTCATGTCGTGGTGTTCTTGAGCAACACACCTAACCCCTAATTGCTCCCCGGATGCTTACATAGCTGCCCACTGCTCCGCCTGGGTGTATCCCATGTGTGATGGGTAAATACAGAGAACTAATTTCACCATTGTATGGGAGCGTACACAACACTTTAACCATTTGTTTTTACACTGGTTAAGATCAGTTTGTCAAACTTTATGTCTCATAAGTTCTTCAGACTTTACCAGTGTTTCCCCTAGGTTACTTATCTTGGAAGGGCGCTCATCTCTTCCTTGATTTATTATTATTTTTTTAATCTAGGGAGGTGGTGGGTGGACGAGACATGTCTGTGCTGCGCACGTTGGGGATTGGAGACGTCTCAGCATGAGGGAAATGGAACGCTATCCCTGTAGCTTTTTAGCTAACCCATATTTATTGCACGCTGTTAGCTTAGCGTTATGTCAGTGCTGGCAGTTGGGGCGGGGGGACTCCGTAGTTGACAGGGCAGGGTGCGCTCTGCTTGTATAATGGTAGAGAAAACACTGCATACACAGATGAGATTGACCAATAAGAGCTTCTATAGGTTGATTCTGAAGACTATTTGTTTGGAAATAAGGGCAGCGGTTGGGCAATTTATGAAACCGTCTGAAAATGCTAAAATATGATAATAATAAGAAACTAATGTGAAGAAATATTGCCCAAGAGTTAAAAATGGGTGCAGGATAGTAAATAGTAGGAATAGCATGTATTTCAGAACCAGTTAGCCTTCCTCCTGTAATAAACGATTATGGGTACTCCGATTTCCTCCCACAGACCAAAACCGTGCATGTTAGTCTGTTTGGTAACTTTAAGGGTCTGAAATTGTCATCATTGTATGTAAGTATGTATTTGTTCTCTGCATTTACCCATCACACATGAGATACACACAGGTGTAGCAGTGGGCGGCTTTGTACGTGCCTGGGGAGCAATTAGGGATTAGGTGTCTTGCTCAGAGATGCCACGACATGTGGAAATGACTGGGAGTCGAACCACAACTTTCTGGTCCCAAGTCAGCTGCCCTGCCTCCAGATTAATTTAGATTAACTTGTCCTTAAGTGAGAACGTGAATGGTTGTTTGTCTCAATGTGTTGCCAAGATGGACCTGCAACTTGTCTAGGTCGTCCCCCGTCTCTCGCACATTGACTGCCGGACATGGGCACCAAGGACCCAGAAAGGAAGAAGCAGGTCAAGATAATGGATGGATGGATGGTTTGTAACAAGTCCAATTCAGAGGGTACCTGAAGTTTTTTTTGTTGTTGTTATTTTTACCATTGGTTTGCACACACATAAGCATAAGCAGTGGCCCTAAGTTCTTCATTATTATTATTATTATTATTATTATTATTATTATTATTATTATTATTATTCAAAAAAAAGTTGTAGATCACATGGGGCCAAAAACAAACAAGTTAACAAAAACAATTTAGAAAACCTTCCCTGATTAAAAATCGACACTATAGACTCATGAGAAAAAGTCTTACCATTGAACCATTGTAACTTTAGTTATTAAGTATGTGTTTCCGTTTGTCCCAGAGCATTATAATCAACTGAAATGTTTGTGCACATTTATGTCCACATCACATTTAAAAAGATGTTTCCAATCTGTCACTTTGTTTTCACTTTCAGAATCATTCCCTCCCCTCCATGTATGATATTGTCCTTGCTGGCTAATTAAATGATCATTTATAAGAACATTACAGTGCGAGTGTCCTTCAGGTTTATCACCGGAAGAGCATGCACATGCATGCATGAGAACTATTAAATTTGGATTGCCTCTCATTAGCAGGTGAGTGGCTAATGCGTTCCCCTGGCGGTATTTTATTTATTTTCATCTCTACAGCGGAATTCCCCAAATTAACATAATAGAAAGACATTCTAAGCAAATAAATGTCTACTTTAGTGGCTACATAATTGTCTGAATGTATGCAGACAACCTGCGCTATGAGCCGTTGTGCATGCCTGAACAAACATAGCTGAGACTCTGTGGGGGAGTTCTATAGGAGAGCTCATGGACCCGACCTGTTACGAATGAGACTAATGAAAGGCTACAATCCATCGTCCAACTGAGCCACAACAGTCAGGTGGGAGGGAGATTGCTCCAGACATCCAGGTTTCTTTGCTTTAACTTTAAATATTTTTCTGAAGAAAAATGTTGGTTTTTCAGGTCTGATGTAGATAAAGCAACAGAGAAAATCAAATGGGACCAACCAAACTCTGGTTGAGGAAACTGCAAGCAAGAGAAGAGGTCCAGTGTCCGAGTTAATGTATCGACTGACATTGGTCTATGACTTGGACCAAGCTTTATGTTTTGTTCCCCTTTTATGTCTGAGTTTGACACTACTTCCTAAAATATAAGAGTTGGTATATTTGCCAAAATAATATTTGAAGCAATACATAAATTATAAAGTCAAACTTACCCTTTTATGTCTGAGTTTGACACCACTTCCTAAAATATAAGAGTTGGTATATTTGCTGAAATAATATTTGAAACAATACATAAATTATAAAGTCAAACATGATGGAAAGAAGAGAGAAAGAAGAAGCTTCTTTTTGGCTATAGAAGCCAGTGAAATTGGTTGCCAGGGAGATTCCCGCCTTTTTTGTAGTGGGGTAGGTAAGTCAATGGTATTCAGTGAGAGTGAAAAATACCATACCACTTTATTTATAAAGCACTTTAAACAGTGACAGTGCACACCAAAGTGCTGTACAGGGACAGACAGACAAGCACAGCGACAGATTACATAACATAAATATTAAGTATGAAAACAGTTACCAGTGTCTCTTTCAGCAGGACGTAAAGCTCCATATGGCCATGACTTTTGGCAACCTCGGCGGGAGTCTGTCCGTGGCGACTGGCTGTGTGCAGAGCCCGCTCAGCACCGGGACACTGTAGAAGCAGGTCAGAGAAGCGTCTCAGTCCATATCGAGCAGCAAAGTGAAGGAGCGAAGGCACGTCTGCATGGTGGAGCTCTGTTGAGAACATTTACTTTGATCAGGTGTAAAAAACATTTTCTAATAGATCCAAGTCATGCCTTAAAGGATCCCCGACTAGTTTAGAACTTATTTATTAAACAGTTAATTCAGCTGCAAAAACGAGACCAGAAAAATACTGTGGGCTGTTTTACAAATTTCTAAAAGTTAATGACGCACGGACGTTGCCATTTTGATTATGCTGCAATGCATTCTGAGTAAAGGATGTAGACGGGTTGATCCGGTGCAAGATCCATTTTGCTAGAATGTTCATTTTGGACATTTAGTTTGAACCAGAGCATATTGACAGAGACAAGAATATAGATGTGACTCAGCTTTCATGTTATCTCCAGAGCTAATACATATGACGCTAACTCCGGAGCCTCCATAGCTGAATATGGCGTTAGCTCTGTAAATTATATATATGATGCTAGCTCCGGAGTTAATATAAATGTTAGCCTGGAGCTAATATACATGACGCTAGCTTCCGAGTTAATATATACAATGTTAAATCCGGAACTAATTTATATGATATTAGCTTCAGAGCTAATATATATGGTGTTAGCTCTGGAACTAATATATATGACACTAGCTCCCGAGTTAATATATATACAGTACTGTATATATGATGTTAGCTATGGAGCTTATATGTATGACGCTAGTTCCAGAGTTAAGTACGATGTTAGATCCAGAGCTAATATTATAGACCTATATGATGTTAGCTATATGACATTAGCTTTGGAGCTAATATATATGATGCTATAGCTCAAGAATTATTATGAAGTTAGATCTGGAGCTAATATGACATTAGCTGTAGAGCTAATATAGGTCTATTATACGTTAACTATATCACATTATCTCAGGAGATATGTATGTATACTGTATATCTATCTATA
>JARVLU010000001.1:21778155-21789071 GCA_031762415.1 Simpsonichthys santanae
ATGATACCACAAAATGAAAACCTCTATTATCTAAATAAACATTCAATAAAAACAAACATCAGACCACGTAGGTGATGGAGTGAAGATTGATGAGCTCATTCATCTGTAAATCATTGAGTCGTCCTGGTGTAGCGATCACAATGTCCACGCCACTCCGCACCACGTTAATCTGGCCTCTCCTATCACCTCCACCGTAGATACAGATGCTGATAGAAGATTTAGAGGGAAACTGGTTAGAACACAAGTAGCTGGTTTAGGAATTTAAAAAGGAGATTTAAATTTTATTTTTAGTACCCATTATTACCTTTTGTATCCCTTGTACTGGTATTTGCTGCACTCATCTTCAATCTGCAGGGCAAGTTCTCTGGTAGGGGTCAGCACCAACATGCCTGGACCATTCCGCTCAGCTCTGGGTCTATTATTACATAAAGGACCAAAAACATTAAGATACTCACTTACACAATTAATTAAAATGAAGTGGGCTGTTTGCAGAGAGAAAAGCAAGAACTAAAAATCAAAAACTGAATTCTGTACTCACATGGGCTGTCCATCCATGTGGATGAACCCTGGCAGCAGGTAGGCCAGAGTTTTCCCTGTTCCTGTCTGAGCGATTGCTATCAGGTCTTCTCCACTGACTAGCACCGGCCAGGCCTGAGACTGGTGAAGGAACAATCAAAAAGAAATGTCACATTTCTCAGCTGCATAAGAGCTAGTTCAACTCCCGGTACTGACAACATCAAAATGTGCCATTTGCAACACTTTGGGCCCTTGAGCAAGGTCCTTACACACATTATTTTTTATTTTTAGAAAACTTCCTATTATTAGATATTTCATAAATTGAGCTTAAATAAACACATTCACAATTTAAATTTGTAGAACCACCATTGTTAAATTTTCATTCATGCATCAAGGTGTTGTGCTGTGGAACTGTTTGAAACAACTAAGTGATTCATGTACAACATTATCTGTATTTAAAAGAAAGTTGAAACAATGTTTATAGATTTTTTTTTATAACACATGTATCGTTTTATTTTTATTTTAGTAGTTTTTGGATTATTGAAATTCATTATTAGCTATTATCTATTGCATTTGTGTGTTTAAAGTAAGATGTAAGTTATGTATAAAGCTTTTACTTTTTTTTAAGAAGAAAAAAAAAAAGGGGGGTATGTGTGTGCTTGTAAGCCCACATTGGGGTTTTATGACCTCTCCAGCACATTTTTTTTTAAATCTTTTTTTTTATGTGTGTGGTTTCTTTTTTGTGCAAACAAAATAAATTATTATTATATTTTTAATATAATTAACGGTAAATTCAGGCCTTGGAAAATTAACAGGCATGTGAGGCCTTCTAGAGACCCAATGCCTAAAATTTCTGAAAATATTACCGGTACATTAAAATAATCACTGGTGTTTAAAAACAATTTCCTTTCCATTTAATTTTTAGCATTTAGCGTTAGGGCTCTGCATTTATTTGTGAAATCAATAAACTCAGAGATGGGATCAGGACATAACTTGGTCAACAAATGCATTTGTATTGCTAGGCACATAAAAAAAGAAAAAGAAAAGAGGCTAGTGATATTATGAAATGGTTCCATTCAACAGCTAAGTTGGAATTGCTTAAACAAACATTGTAGACCACAGCAGAAGGTGTGTTGAAAGAAATGCTTTCATACTGACAAGCTGCATTGTATAGAGCTGGTTGTGCAACTATTTGAAAGTGCATACTGGATGCAGTCTTATAATTCTTATTTGTGTAAAGTGAAAGTCTGAAAGATGGTGATTATGCAATTTCATTTCCTGTAACTTGTTTGAAATTCTGCATTGACATGACCCTACTGAGGAACACCTGTGAGTTTTGTATGCAAATAGAAGTGTTTGTGTTTTTACTATTTAAAAATCTACAAGATCGGCTCAAAATACAAATATCTATCCATCCATTATCTTTTACCCATTTCTTCACAAATTGTTTTTCTTCTTTGATGAGATATGGATCCGCAATTATTGTAATGATTAAAACTTTATGCCATTACCCTCTAAGCTGTCTGTGCTTGCTCAATTTTGAAACAATGTTACTGGCTCATTGTTAATAACCCAAATATCAAAGCCAGAGTCACAGAGTTGTGTTAAAAAAAAAAAAAGACAACATGAAAGTTGTAAAGATTAGAGCAAGTAAAAACAACCACTTCAACTAAATTTAAGGGAAGTAAAATTTAGCATAATTAAAATGTGGTTGGAAGGGGATTGGTGGCATAGAGGTTTTTTTTTTCATTCAACCTTTATTTAGGCAGGTTAATCTCATTGAGCCTCGAGGACTCATTTACAAGAGAGACCTGGCTACAAACTAAGGATGATGACAACATTACAATAGATTTTTCCTTGGACAATCAACAATAGACAATCATAAGAGAGAAATACAGATTTTTTATTTTTTTTTTTTAAAACAAGTTAAAACAAAGGTGTCAAAGTTGCAAAACAGACAGATTATAAGGCGTGTATTATAATGTGTGTGTTGATTGTATGGATAGGTCCACCTGAAATAGTCACACTTCACTACTGATGATTGTTTGAACACTCTCATAACATTTATCATCTGTTCAAAGTTGGAATAAAATCTCCCCAAAGGTTTGTTGAAAACAGAAAAGTCACAAGTAGGACTTTTCAACAGCACTACCCAAAAGGTTCTCCAAACTTATTGAGATCTAGACCCAGCAGTTGCTAATTTATATGTTAAAATGATGTTTCATGCTCTTGTCACTATTTTTTTTTTAAAGCTGAGCATAATGAATCATGTCCTTGTCGTATAATTTAATTGTCACAGTCATTTAAGGAATGAGGAGTGGCTCATTACACCAATTAGCCGAAACGTGATAATCACTGCAGCACCCTTCTTAAAGAAATCCCTCAAATATTTGTGAAATCGAGGTGGTGACTTTTAAAATATCCAGTGTATTTATTAAATTTTTAAGGGAAATTTGGGGTTTTCGAAGTCCAAAAATTAAGAGCGGCGTACTAAGTCGAGCTTTTCTCTCACATTGATAAGCAGCGAAGCGTTGTACCTCGTTCATGTGTTTCACTCTGCAGTCCCTGAAAGCCTCCTGTGGGCATGCCCTCGAGCAGCATGGAGGACAGCTTCTGATCCAGCTTGTCCACAGACGAAACCTTAAGAGCCTGAAAAGAAGCAACACTTTCAAATGTTTTGTGGCTAACGGGGGATGTTGGGAACTTTTCTTTTAGGGGTCAAAGATATAAGATTAAATCACAGCATCATAGAAGCAGTGGCGGTGATATTGGAAATCTATATAGAGACGCAATAAAAATGTCAGGTATGATTTAGCCATACAAGCGTCAAACTTCTGCCTCGTTGGTCCTCACTTTTAGTTTGTAAACTCTTCTGGTAAATTCTTTCTCCGGCTTGGCTCAAGTTTGCTTCTTCAGCAAAACCGGCCTGATCAAATCAAGCGTTCGTTACGGAAAGACGGATGAAACCTGCCGCCCCTTCGGTTTGAGAGCAGAAAGAAAACACTCATTTAAACATCAGCAGAAATACACTGATTGTTTCACGACTTTCTAACGGCTTGTTGTGAATCTGAGCGTTAATAAACTAGTTTCCGCTGTCGAGTTATGTAACAAAAAAAACAAAACCGACAAATACGCTAAAGTGCCTTGTTACTTTTATTAAGATATAGAAATAAAACCAACCGTAGAACTGCTTCCTGCACAACTAAGATAAAACTTACTGCAGATATTTGAAGATTTGCAAACACTTAGTTAATAGCAATAGTTTGATTTCTATAACTTCAATGAGATAAAATGAGCTGGAAATGAAAATGTAGGATTTACCTAATTTTGTGGCTGGTCCATTTTACAGTCTATTGGAAAGCTATAACAAAACTGATGATGGAAAAGTTTGAAGGCATAAGTTAGATATTTTGAAGTGAGTTTCGAATACACGGTTATGAACAATAATATCTTACCTGCCGCAGATAGCACTCTGAATCAATGGGCGTGGCTAATGGAACTTAATGTTATGTCCACCATGAACATACCGTATTAAAGGAGGAAACGAGACACAAATGTGAGGGTTCTAAACGTTCAATTTGCTGAAGCGCCTACTTCCGGAAAAAAAAAAAAGCTTATTAAGAACCTCTAATTCCCGTGTCCACCCAAGAAACACAAAAACCCAAAGTATGAACTTAAAGATGGACCTGGTGACCTGGTTAAACAGAACAAAAAGGTACCGCAGTGGGCCAACCCTATACAAGGCCATCGAAGCCGCTGCTGATACCAGACTAAAACAGAAAACAAACCTACAAAAACACCTATTACAAAAAAAAGGGGCTAAAACAGGACAACCAGTCCCACCAGGCCAAAGTTACAAAAAATATACCAAAAAAGTTAAAAAAAAATTACATGTGGCTGAGGGTGCTGACAGCAAGCCACAGCTCCAGGACAAAGAAAAAACAAGGGCACCGAGAAAACCAAGGCAGCCAAAAAACAGGTCCAGACAAAAGAGGCCCAAAATGTGGGAGCATGAGCGAATTCACAAACAGCGAGTCTGAGAGGGCGAGCTCCCTGAAACCAACCTATTTATGGGTGGGCAGAAAAGGCCACAGCCCAAAACAATTAAAGGCTATAGCCAACCCAAAACCTGTGCAAAAGGACAAAACAATAAGGTCAATGTGCACCAGGCACAGAACACTGAGATCTGCCCTCTCAGAGATGGGTTTAGTTATTTTGAGGCCCAAGCTAAAGTACTGACATGGAGCCTTCAATTCCCTGACTATTCATTTGGAAACTTCCTAGGAATTAACGGAATTTATGGAAATAAACAGGAACAAACCTAGAATTTTAATTGCCGTACAGAAAGTTGGGCCTTACCTGGGATTTTAAATACAGTTGCAGAAAATAGATTTCATTGCTGTACAATATAGAGCATAGTATCACGGCCTAAACATTATAAACCTGAACATAACTTCTTGTGGAAACTGAAATGTTTATGGAAATTTTCAATTTTTTTAAAATACAGTAATTTTCTGCCCCTTTTTAACCCTTTGTGTTGATTTAATGTATGTCTTACTTGCAAGGTTTTTCAACAGTCAAGTAAGGCTGTGGCTTCCAGAAAGCTTTAATGTATCATATTTTTTGGACTATAAGGCGCATTAAGCGAAACAAAACCGTCTAAGTCCAACTTTATTCAACTCATTCACAACAACCACATAAAATAGGTTAGAGGTCAGTAAGCACAACCAGAATTAATACATAAGGCACACCTGATCATAAGGCTCACTGTAAATTTTTGAGAAAATTAAAAGATTTTAAGTGCAACTTATAGGCCAAAACATACGGTATGTGATAACCTTGAAGTGGCACACCAAAACCAAAAACCACACAGAACTTGGGGCTGAAGGCAACTTCCTCCCTTAGCTGATGGTACCTTTCGTAACTGCTTTATACCAAAACTATACTAATACAATATCCTACATTTTCCTTTAATTCTCTTTTTCCTTTTGGGGAAAGGGTTGGGACTTTAGTATATTTCTTGGTTACCAAATAAAATACTGTAGTTGCATGAAATATTAATACTTGGACATGTTGCATTTTGAATAACATTACATTTTCTGCGAAACATGACTGTTACAAATTTTCTTTAATAGCTTTGACTTTAATCCAACAAAGTTCAGTCAGGTCATCTGGACCGTTAATTTTTTTGTTGAGCCGTTTTGTCCTTCATCCAAAGGACTTCATGAGAAAAAATTATTGAGCATGAACTTTGATGTTTTGAACCATTTTGGCCATGGCTGCCTCAGAGGAGTCAATGGGGGAGAGGGCGGGCCCCAGAAAGCATCTTATCACCATCAAACTTGTTGGTCCACTATGTGAGTGTACTGCTTGTGGGACTCAGTTTGTTGTATCTCCTCGGATTGATGAAGTCCTTTGGATGAAGGATGACGTCTCAACAACAAAAAAAAGAACCCATCCAGATGAGCTGACTGAACCTTGTTGGATTATTGAGCATGAACTTTGATGTTTGACTAATGTTTTATGCTGTGGCTGCATGAAACAGTTACATTTCTTTAAAAATGGGTTTTTACATTTGGAATTCAGTTTGTTGTTCATCAACATCATTAGGACTACCATTGTTCAGCATTTTTCTCCAAAGATCAGAATCTCCACAGTAAACGCAGACCTTTGTGGGTGAATTTGAGAAAAGTCCCTTCATAAAACAAGCAACATGCCGTGACGGCTCATTGAAGGGTTTTTACCTGACACATGAACTGTACAGGATCGGCCACCCTTGACAGTAGATGATTGAGTTCCTCCACGCTTGTGTAGTACTGCAACTGTGTACTTCTCAGTGACTTTCCAGCGATGTAGACAGTCACTGTCACATTCCCTGCAGGAAAGTCTACAGCAGAAACACACACAAGGGTCATGCATATTTAGTAGAGCGCTTTGAAAGCTGTACGTTTTCACCACGAGTTATTGTTTCGTCCACCTGGTGCACCGACGCATAGGACGAGCTCGTTCCACCGAACGGGCTTCACTCTCACAACCTGATCCTCATCGCTGAACTCCACCTCACAGTCGCCGGCAGCTGCCTCGTCTTTCAGGAGAACGAACACCTCAGCGGAGCTCTGCCGAGCAGACACGTACCGGAGATTTCTGCTTCTGTCTGAACCAACAAGTTGACTTACTAGAAGAGCATCGCTCACCCCGCAGGGGACTCTCGAGGGAATGACCACAACGTGGGTTCTGACCCTGTCTGCTCCAGACGACTGCATCTGCTGGGCCTTCTGCACTGGTCCAGATGGTTTACATGTCGAGTGGTTGACATTTCCCACTGTGGGTAATGCACCTGGAAGAAAAAAAAAAAAACTGAAGCTGTTTATGTCTTTGCAAAATAATACCAGCAACAAAGCCAGGAGTACCGTGGCTTTACTCACATAAATCACATAAAGGCCAAGGGGTCACTGGGAATACTGAATCTTCAAACCACATCTATAAAATGTGGAATACACACCTGACAACAAAAGTGGTTTGACCACTGTAAAGGTTAGCTTACATTTTTATTAGTACGTTTTAGTTTAGTTTTGGAGTCATGCCACCCCCAAGAATAAAAAAAAAATAACGAACTACTCAAAACTACACATTTCCCAGCCATTTGAAATGCATTCTAAATCCCTAGGATTAAACAAAACACGTAAAATAAGTATATCATATATAAATAAATATATATACTGTATATATATATATATATATACTGTATATATATTTATCACAAAATATCATCTGCACCAATTAACCGCTTATGTAGTAACACAGCAGGTTACCTTGAGAAACTTGCCAGGTAGGTAAAGTATAAGTACATATACAAATAGATAATTCAAGCTTCCCCACAAACATATCTGTCTACAAACCACGAGTCCCCCATTTGTCCACTAATGATGACCATAGCAACTAAAGATTAGATTATTTACCTTTACTGGAACCTTTACACATTTAATTTACCCCCACAATCACACACATATAAACTCAATCTCCAAGCAATATTGAATCGAATAAGCAAATATTTTCAACCTAATAAATTGTGGTTGATGGCTGAATCAGTTAACTAGCATACCTGAACTTTAACAACAAAACGGTTTTCCCTTTTATGTTGTGTCGCCAATTACACAATTTTTATTGACAAGTTCCCTTTGCATTACTGTAACTTTGCAATAGTTTGTGCTATCAGACAAACATAAATAGTTTCTGAAAGCTGAGAAAATGTGCTTTATATTCAATATAAGCATATTACAATAACCTCTCTCCTGCTAAAGGAGGAAGCCCACGAAACGACCCCCTTGTATCTCTCTTACCACACAAACATGGCATGAACAGGTGATACTAGCCAGTATCCTGCTTTGCAAATGTGGGACATTTGGGTGTCCAGCCCGTCTTTATGCAGGACGTGGGACAGAGGGGCAAAATCTGGGACTGCCCCATGCAAATTGGGATACTTTGCAGGTATGCAACACAGTAGCTCAACGCTGCATCTGCCACACTACGTAACTGTTAGCATTTTTTTTATGTTAGCATTTTATATCTTTATTTTGCTTCAGCACATATTCTTAGATTATTTGGTGGGAATATTTAATCAAACAAGATTGAATTAGATAAAAAAATAGAAATGCTCTATAGTTATTTGAGTAATTTTAAGGGATTCATAAACATAAAGCTAATGATTTCCAGTGGATTAGCATTGACATACAGTAGGTTTTATTGAGAAACCAGTCCAAAAGCGCAGTCTTTCTAGAAGAGCAACAAACACCAGCCTGAATTTTCATTCCTAGTCAACAAACAACATCACGCTGTATGAAAAGCAGAGGTACTTCTTAGTAAAAGTATAACAGTCCATGGGATTGTAGTCTGAAACCCTTCACAGCATCAGAGCCGTGGAGGGATGCATGCTATTGCATTTGCATGGCTCCCAGTGAGTAATCAGTGGTCACATTTGCATGAGATGTTCCTCCTCACCCACCTGTTTAAACACAATCCCATTCCTTTGCATTTGGAGTTCATACAAATTGTGCAATTTGGAAAAAATATATGAGGCATGAGGTTTTTGGTAGAGAATTAATGGTACAAATACGCAATTTTTTCTGCAGGTGCTAACATATTAAATGTGAGTCTTCACCATGTGAATCTTATATTTGATATCGGATGAAACATTTACACACATAAAACAGTAAATCAGTGCCACAGGTCTCTTTACAAATAGAAAATGAAAGCTAACTGTATTCTGTGGGAGCTAATAACAAATTTGGTTTAAAATTAGCACAAGTAGTTGATGCTAAGTTAAGAAAATAATGGAATTATTCTAGAACATTGTGTTTTTATTATTGATGGGGATGCTAACAGAAACATAAATTGTATTACTGGTACAGAAGAGGACAGAAACATATAATTTACATAACTAAGTAGAAATTCAATCTCTACTTGTATGCGTAAGCTAGCGTTAGCGTAGCAGTTAGCAGGAAGTTGGGACATTAGCAGCTCCACAACTCCCACGAGCCATTGCTTCAAAAGAAAGGAAATTAATTATGGGATTGTTTATTGATATTTTTATTGGATTTTTTAGAATTAAACATAATTTTACTGTTTACACAATTAAGTATTAAGTGTTATTGTAGATCATCAGTGATGAATTTCCCCACTGTATGTCTGTCCTGAACTCAGTGTGTTAGTTTGATGTCCCAGCTGTTGCTATTAGCCATTTAAACTAACTCTGTCTGTCTGTCAGCAGAATTTCTTATGAACCACTGGTCAGATTTTGATGAAACCTTCAGAAAATAATCACTAGATATACATGTACATATATAACTAATAAACATCTGTAGCCAACGTAATCAGAGCCAACTTGACATAGAAACCACAAAAATGAGTTTACATCGGTCAATTTTGCAAATTTTGTTCTTAAATTTGGCAGTGTTGTAGCTGAGAGTCATTCATAACAGATACTCCAAGTGCTACATGTTGTGTTGTTTATTATGTACAACAATACGTTGAACTCTGATAGTTTTAGGTGTGATTTAATGATAAACCTGAATAGACTATGAGCTTAGAATCAAAGTACTGTACAGAATAAGAATTTTGTTGTTTTGTTTGTTTTAAACATGGCAAGCTTCTCAAAACTGCAGTAACTCAAAATAATTCAATTTATTTATATAGTGCAAAGTCACAACACAAGTAATCTCAGGTCACAGTACAGAAACATTCATATACCTGTATATAAAAAGTAAGTTAAAAGACATACTGATCAAAAATATCACCAAGATTTTTAACATTAGAGCTGGAGGCCAGATTTATGCCATCTAGAGTTGGCAAAATACTGCAAAATTAATTCCTAAGATGTTCAGGTCCAAAAACCAAAACCTCTGTTTTGTCTTAAGTTTAAAAGCAGAAAATTAAGGATCATCCAGGTTTTTTATTTTTATTTTTATTTTTTGTCTTTAAGACATGCTTGTAGTCTAAGTAGCTGATTGGATTCATTGGGTTTTATGGACAAATATAACTGTGTATCATCAGCAAAACATTGAAAATGTATCCGATAACTTTATCTAATGGAAACAGAGAGACATTCCCACTCTGTCCATACTTGTCGCCTTAAAAAACACAAATTTGCTGACAAAGACTCTCAGCTGAAGCTCATGGAGAGGCCAAGGAGTTCTCCACCCACAGGAATCATCTCCACAGCTTGGATTGGACCCAACGCTCTAATGTGGAAACCGCAGAAGAGTCACCTTACTTCTTATTCACCAGAATTTAAAGCTGCTATAAAAACTTTGATAGCAGCACAGGGCGAGGACGCAAGATTTGAAAGAGAAAGTACTTTGTACTGACAAAACTAAAAACGGTACAAACGGTGAATGTTCTGAACAGAAATGGGAATTTTCAGCTTCAATATGAACAAAAACACGACAGACCAAACTGGCAAACTGCTGGACTTTAGAGAGAGAGAGGAAAAAAAAAGACTTCTTGTTTTAATAGTTTAGAGCAAAAGAGACAACGGGGGCCATTGAGCTTTAGGTTTAAATTCAAGGAGGGGGCAACAAGACGGAGGTTACTGCAGGGTGGTGGGAGGGCAGAACAGAGGAAAGAGTGTGGGGGATGGTATGAGAAAAGCTTTTCCTCTTCTACATCCCTTTCCGACGTTTCCTCGGATCTGAGAACCCCTCTAAACTTCCTGAATCGCTGACTCTGTTTTCAGCACCTCATATCTCCTTGTAGCCCATAAGTTCACTAAAGAGAAGGAATTTGTTGGTGCAGGTGCCACAAACTGTCCCTTTGACTTCTTCCTTCTGTTTTGTGGGGGGGGGGGGGGGGGGGGGGGGGGGGGGGGGGGGGGGGGGGGGGGGGGGGGGGGGGGGGGGGGGGGG
>JARVLU010000001.1:21795239-21809121 GCA_031762415.1 Simpsonichthys santanae
TGGTGTTTACAGTGTGCGAGGAGCTCCAGAAGCGTTTCCCTCTGAACCATTCGGATCACCCGATCTCCAGCGGCGGGCTCGACGACGAGGCGATTTCGCCCCGTCTCAAGACCCGCGCCGCGTGGACGTTAAAAGGTGAACGTCGGGACCGCGCGGCGTTTCGAGAGGACGCCGTTGTTTTCGGTGACGCGTGCGTCACTGTTGTGGCAACACGGACGCCGTCTTGTGTACAAAGCACCTCGGCCAATACGCCTGCAGGCTACAGGCGTGAGGTGTCGCCCAACAAGTTGTCACGAGCGGCGTTCACGTCCACCTGTTTGCACAAGGCGATGCAGAGGGGTTCATCCCTCCTTCGGCTGTCACCAGGTGCACAGTCTGTGGCAGATGATAATCTGGATTATTTTGTCCCCAAACCTCTTCATTTAGCTAAACTAATCTCAGGATCCTTACTTATTAGTGGGATTAAAAAAAAAAAACCAGACTACTTCCTCATCAACCAGTTGGTCAGGAATGGTTTTCTCCTTTTTGAATTATTTACTAAAAGTCCCACCACAGTCTTTGTGTTTTGTTTAGCTCCTTTTTGTAGTTGTGTTATAATTTTGTGGCTCTACTCTATTTTGTCTTTTACGTTTCATTTAGTAACTCTCGTTTTATTTTTTTTCTTCGCGTCATTTGTCCCTCGTTTACTCACCAGACCAGCGGCGCTCACTCGCTCACCTCCCTAAAGTCCCGGTACTCCCTCGCTCGCCCGTCCGTCACCCGATTGTTGTTTCGCCTGCTCATTGTTTACGTCTTGAGTTTTGTTCCACCTTCCCCGTCGGCTTAAACCCTCGAGCCTCAGCTCCTTTTCAGATTCAAGAACAAGTCTACTTCAGCGTAGGTCTTCTTCTTTTAGCTTTTAGCTACTGATTTGCTAATTTTAGGTTTTAGATATATGATTTAGCTCATTTAAACCTGAAGCTACAGTCTCGTCGCATTTAGCTTTTAGCTGCGGTTTTGTCCGTTTTTGCTTCTAGTGGCTATGGTTTTGCAAATTTGAGCTTTTTCTAACTAGTTTTGACCAACAGATGTACTCATTTCAGCTTTTAGCTACTGTTTTGCTAATTTTACCTTCTATTTCTGCTAGTTTTTAATTTGCACGGCTCAGTTTCAGCTTCTTTACCAAACATCAACAAAGACACTCAGTATTCAAAGTTCAGATTGCACATGGCAGATGTTTAGCTAATCTTTAGCTCTAAAAATAAGACAAGCCATTTATAGACATACAGTAGTTCTGACTTACAGAGAAATGAGACGAGGAATTAATGTCTTACCTGTTGTAGATAGCCCTTTTGAATGACCCTCAGTTTGGAGGAAATGGAGTGAAATTCTGAGCAGACTGACGAGCTAATGGCTAGTCCTGCTGGTGTCGAGACCAAAGTGGATTTTCATAACTCTTAACTGGAGCACAAGCGCTGTTTCATAAAGTCGCAGCAGCTAGCTGTAGCACTTCTACTGCAGCCTGAGACACTTCCTGCATGATTGTTTACATGTGCCACTTCACAATAAGAGTATGTACTTATAAATAACTGATTATTAATCAATAATGCAGTTAATAATTAAGATATAAACAACGTGACTATCAATAAAAAGTCACAGCGCATTAATAAACAAAGAGAATAGTTACCGTACTCCTTTGTTGCCAGATAAAGAGCCAACCTTCGTCTGTTAATCTGCATTTGTTAAAATTTAGATTTTACATGTTAAACAGGTGTCTGAGTTACCTGCATGTGAGCTATTGTAGAAACAATTTGTTTTTGCCATTTAGAAAATAAACCTTTTACCCAAGTTAATCAAAACTAGAGAAATTGCATTTCCATTGAAAATGCAGTGTGAATGTTTATTGCAGAAGAACTTGCTGAAAAACAAGCTGAAATTAGCGAAATAAAAATGTTGAAATGTAGCTGAAATTGACAAACAAGCATAAATAAATAAGCAAAAGAAAGCAGAAAGAACATATATCTGCTGACTTTGTTTTAAATAAACAGAAATGAGGTTAAAAAGCTGAGTTTAGCAAAGAATAGCTGAAATGTAGATGAAAAAGCAAAAAGAAGCTTAAACTCCCAGAAGGAAGCGGAAAGTTCTGAAATGATCTAAAAAATGTTAAATTAGCTGAAAAGGTTCAAATTAGTTTAAAACAGCTGAAATATCAGAGAAAGCTGAAAGGAGCTGAAATTAGCAGAAACAAGTCAATTAAACTGAAAGTAGCCAAAATTACCTTGAAAATTTTAATTTATTTGAAAACGGCTTAGATTAGCTAAAAATGCTAAAAAGGTAGCTGAAAATATTGAACAAGCTTAAATTAGCAGAGGAAAGCAGAAAGAACATGTTTGCCCAATTTTACTGAAATAAGCTGAAATGAGCACAAAAAATTGAAAAATTTCTGACAAAAGCTGAAATTAGCAAAAAACAACAACTGAACAGTAGCTAAAAAAAAAAGCAGAAATAAGCTTAAATTACCGTAAGGAAGTGGAAAGAGCACATTTTGCTTAATTAGGCTGAAAAAAAGTTGAGTGCAAAAAACATGGAATTAGCCGGAAAAGCTAAAATTAGCATAAAACCGCTAAATTGAGATTAAAGGCCCAATCATATCGAGATTAAAGGCCCATTCCTATCAAGATTAAAGGCCCAGTCCTATCGAGATTAAAGGCCCAGTCCTATCGAGATGAAAGGCCTAATCGTACTAAGATTAAAGATGCTAACCAATGAGATTAAAGGCCCAACCGTATCGAGATTAAAGGCCCAACTGTATCGAGATTAAAGGCCCAACCGTATCGAGATTAAAGGCCCATTCCTATCGAGATTAAAGGCCCAGTCCTATCGAGATGAAAGGCTCATTCCTATCGAGATTAAAGGCCCAGTCCTATCAATATAAAAGGCCTAATCGTACTAAGATTAAAGATGCAAACCAATGAGATTAAAGGCCCAACCGTATCGAGATTAAAGGCCCAATCGTATGGAGATTAAAGGCCCAATCATATGGAGATTAAAGGCCCAATCATATGGAGATTAAAGGCCCAATCATATGGAGATTAAAGGCCCAACAGTATCCAGATTAAAGACTCAATGATATCCAGATTACAGGTGTAGCAGTATCCAGATTAAAGGCTGAATAGATTATCAGAGGCCTTACTGCATTGTAATTAAAGGGTGATTCATATCGTAATTAAAAGTGGAATTATATCACAATTGATGGTGACATGCGTTGCAGTTTCAAGGCCTAATGTTATTGAGATTAAAGGCTGACTTGTATAGAGCTTGTGATTGATTGTCAGTTTCTGCTCATTTGATTATTTAATTGAACCGCTGACAGTTTATTGATCAGTATTAGCCACCACCCTGACATGCTCATCCTCATTTCACAGTAATATTATTTGATACAGACTTCTTTTGTTTCTGTAAATGTCGAGTTGTAGCTGCCTCTTCGTTTTTCTAAGGGAGAGTTTTTAATCTGGACCGTGACTGCTCGGACGATTGATCGGCTGCAGCGCGGCTGATGGTTCAATGGCAGATTGTCAATACGGCGCCCAGTCAAGGTTAATGGTCCGCGGAGGGAAACACGAACACAGATAACAATTATTAATCGCCCGTCATCTGTTATCAGATTTAGACGAACCGATTTACTTCAATAACTTTCAGTTTGGCTTTGCCACGTCTGTTGCGTCACTTCTTAAATTAGCCGCTAGATTATGTCATTGTGTTAAATACACA
Organism: Simpsonichthys santanae; assembly: GCA_031762415.1. Classification (NCBI taxonomy): domain Eukaryota; kingdom Metazoa; phylum Chordata; class Actinopteri; order Cyprinodontiformes; family Rivulidae; genus Simpsonichthys; species Simpsonichthys santanae. The sequence continues at coordinate 21,798,990 of JARVLU010000001.1, forward strand.
ACCGGCGTTCTGAGAAAATCTTTTCATGTGTGTGCACAGATCTGTAAGTGAAAGTAAAACAAAACAGACCTGGTTTCTAATCTGTCCTGACGATCTGTTTAGACGTTCTCTTTGTGTTTGTTACGGCATCAGAGCGCAGGAGGGAAGCCCTAAAATGTCTCACACGTTCAGTCGCTCGTGTTTTAATCCCAAGTAAGTGCACCTTTACTGCTCATTAGATTAAAGGGGAATTAGGCTCTGTTGTGGATTTAGGGCCTGGAGAAAGCAGTGGATTAAGATTCATATAGGCGGATAAAGGCGGCTCTGCTCAGAGGATGTAATCTGACTCCATGCATTAGCTGCTGCTCCTGCTAATTCATGTGAACGTTTATTTTTATTTATTTATTTTTTTTTTTCACGAAAAGTGAATGAAAAACTGATTTTTTTAAATTTTTTATTTTGTGAAAACTTTTCAAACATTAACACTATTGTGATCCTGTTTATATTTATTATCCCGGATACTGTATCTGTTCTGTATGTTTTTTTTTTTTTAGCGTCTTTCTTGTTCCACAGTTTTTATCAACATGTTCAGCTCTTTCAGGAGAATCCTATGAGTTTTGATATTAGTGCAACTTTAGCTTTTTGAACTATTTAGCCTTTTCTGCCATTTTTTCTCAGAAAATAACAAGTTCATTTTGTATCTTTTATATCTTAAATCTGTTTACAACCTTTTACTGCTCATTACACATTTTGTCCCATTTCAGCTTCTTTTAGCTTCCTTGTGCAAATGTAAACATTTTTTCAGCTACTTTCAGCTGGTTTTTCAGCTGTTTTGTGCTCCTTTCAGATTCTTTCTGCTAACTACAACATTTTTTGTGCTTCTTTTAACTTTTTTCTTCTACTTTCAGCTTGTTATGCTCCTCGTCTTATTTCTGCAAGTTTCAACTATTTCTGCTATTTCAGCTACTCTTTAGCTGTTTGTATGCTAATTTTAGCTTTTTCAGCTAACTATTCTTTGCACTAATTTCTCCTTTTTTCAGCAAAAATGTGCCCTCCTTACTTTCATCTAGTATTTTAAGCTTTGTTGTGCTTCTTTAGCTACTGTTCAGCGTTTTTTTTTTTATTTTTATTTTTTTTATTCATTTGTATATTTCTGGTTATTTAAGAATTTCCACTTTTTTTACTAATTTCTGCTTCATTCAGCCTCACTGGGCACAATTGTGCTCTCCACTTTTGGCAAATTAAGATACTTTCTGCTTTTTCAGCTACTATTCCGCTTTTTTTTTTTTATTTATTTATTTTTTTTTTTTTTTTCATATTTTGTCTTTTTTCAGATAATTTCCGCTTTTTTGTGCTCTTTTCTGTTCATTCAGCCTCACTGGGCACAATCCACTTAGTTTTGGCAAATTAAGCTACCATACTTTCTGCATTTTCAGCTACTATTCAGCTGTTTTTTTTTTTAATTTATTTACATATTTCTGTTTTTTTCAAGATGGTTTCTACTTTTTTGTGCTAATTTCTGCTTCATTCAGCTGCATTGGGCACAATTGTGCTCTCTCCACTTCCTTCTGGTAATTGAAACTTCTTCCTGCTTTTTCAGCTACTTTTCAGCTTTTTTTTTTTTTTTTTTTTTTTTTTTTTGCAAATTTTATTTTTTTTTTTTTTTTTTTTTTTTTTTTTTTTTTTTTTTTTTTTTTTTTTTTGGTGGCAAATTTCATTTTTTTAGCAAATTAATTTTTTTATACAAATTTCTGCTTATTTAACTCAAATTCAGCAAATATTGGTTCTTTCTTCTGCTATCTTAGTCTTGTTCTTCCATTTCAGCCACATTTCAGCATGTTTTTAGCTAGCTTCAGCTGTTTTTCAGCAAGTTCTTCAGCAATAAGCATTTTCTCAGGAAATGCAGTTTTTCTAGTTTGTTTGTACCATGGCTAATATAAGTAACATTTAGGGATTTGCAGGCATTTGGACTCCAGCTGATGATTCACTTCATCTTTTGCACATTTCTAAGCTGCACGTTGACGGGAGCAGCTTTTACTGTTGCTTTGTGCTGTTGTGGCCTTCCATTAGGACGCCTCACGAGCACCATCTGCACCACATTTTCCGTGTTTGCTTTGAATAAAACGCAAAAGAATTCCTCTCCTAATTGCCTTTACCCACGGTGGCCATCGGCAGATTGCAGATCATAATATTGTGCCGTTGCGTTTTGTGAAAGTCAGCCTGTGTGTAAACAAACCCTTAGCTCTGCCCGTGTCGTGCTGCAGACAACAAGTCATTGTTGCAATGGAAGCCGTTTAAAACAGACGGGGGAGTTGTGTGTCATTAGGACGGCTCTCTGGTGTTAGTCGCATAAATGAATCGATAACGGTGCTTGTGATTGCATGTTGGCCCAGTTTACTGGGAGAGGAGGGCGACCCAGTGAACTGGGAGTGTGGGGGTTGTTGTGGCGGTCACTTCCGCTCCCAGTGAGACGGATGATTCTGGACTCTGCATGAGTTCAGTCGTGTTCGTCTTATTTTTTTAAGCAACATTTAGTAGCAAACAACACACGTTTAGCTGTTAATTACCCAACAGCTCAGTGGATGAAGAGGCCTTTCAGGAGCAACTCGTTTGTGGGCGTAATTTATTTTAGTTGAGTTTTTCTTACAAATTTAATTTGTAAGCGCTGCATTCATTATGAATCGTTTTAATTTGACAATGCATTTCCTTTTAGTTTCACTCGATGTTGCTTCTATTCTCCGCCTAATGAAGGACTCAAAAGCAAACGCTGTCTCTAATAACGCTTTTATGGAGTTGATTCTTTTTACAGAGTCCAATTTACGCCCACCTCCCGGTCCTAACGGGGCTAACAGTCTCACAATAATCAAATAAATGTGTAAGCAATGGTATAAATAATGGAAATATTCTGGTTATTATTGTTGAGAAAGGGAATGGGAGTGGACAAATAAACATGAACCAACAATACATATTATGAAATCATACAGTCGTGTATTGCTGAAAATGGCGGTGACAATGTGAGTCGCTATAATTATCGGGTTTGCTAGAAGCGCTATTCAATTAAATTCAAAAATACTTTATTAATCCCAAAGGGAAATTAAATGTTATTGTAACTCGTTATCCTCATTTCATTGAGATATTATGGATTCTGATGGCTGTAGGCAGGAAGGATCGCTTGTAAAGGTCCATCCCACAGCGGATCTGAAAAAACTGGCCGCAGATGCCGTCCGATCCGTCCACCCAGACTCGGCTGGCCTCTTGGTTCTCCTGGGCTGCAGAACCGCCTGAATGCCAGAGCAATGGCCAGTCCTCCCAGCAGCCTGCCAATCTCCTTGTTGCTGCGGACAGCTGGCTGCAGGTGCTGGGGGACGATCCCGGTCCTTCTGTTGTCACGAGCCGTGTTTCCTGCTAGTTCCAGGATCTCAGCGGTCAGGCACTCGAAAACAGCTGGCAAGGAGACGGGAATGCATCTACGGCGCCTCCTCTTCAACACATTTGAGATTTGGGGCTGTAGCTGAGATATTATTTGAAACAGCTTGTTGTCATGGTTACGCATCATAACAAATGTCCAAAAGTAAAAAAAATTATGGACTAATTTTAATTATGGCAAAATCAACCTGTGCTCATTCTGACTCATTTTGCAGCACTGGCCAGTGGCCACAGATCTTTTTGGCTGCAGAATTACAATATTCCAATTAGTTCATTTGTTTTTAAAGCACTTTTTTGGATAGAAGGCTCTAGATAAGTACCATCCATTTATGATTTACCATTTAATTTGACCAAGTTTACACAAAGAATTGCTCTGAATGAACTAGTACTGATTTTATACTTTTTTATGAAATACACTGATTTGTAGTGATATAAATGGTTAAAATATATTTTTGCATTAAACAGTCAATATGATTAATATTTAGTTTAAAACCATCCATTTTTGTAAGGTTTTGTAGATGGAACCAATACAACTAAAATTTTACAGCCGATAATTAAAAAAAACAAAAAAACGTTTTAATATTACTTTTATTGTTTGAATATTTAAGTTTCCACATTAATGGCTGCCCTAAATAAAAACATAAAAAATCCCATGTTTGGTTCAACAACGAACCCAAAAAAAAAAAACACGTTAAGCCTTAATTTTGTTGCCACATTGTTTTTGTGAAAAGAACGTTCCTGTTGTAAATCTCAGACTTGACTTTATGAATGGAGACAAGCTGCTGCACGCTGCTGCCTAACAAAATCAAACAGAGACGCACGTCTGGGTTGCCCCAGATGGGTGTTTGGGTTTATGAACAAAATGTCTGCTCAAGAGAGGTGTGTAATACACAATCACTAGTCTGAGGAAAAACCAACAAAGATAAGAAAAAACACATTTTAACTCTCCAGTCTGCTTCATGCATCTTCAGTACGGTGCAAAAGTGTTGAACCACCTCTTCAATTACTGTACCGGTATATGTTTTGTTCTCAAATAGCCAGACTTTCTTGTATTTTTTTCTAAACTTCTGATGGATAATTCCTTAGCCATTTTGAAAGTCTTATTAGTTTAAACTTCAGTCAATATCAGAAAATTCTTAGCTAGCTTCTTATCTCCCAAGGTATTAGCTAGGTAGCTAACAGAAAACTTATCAGTAAGATAGTAGATATCTAACTAGTAACTTTGTAGAAATGTTTTATCATCAAAACTGTCAGCAAACATTTTATTTCAATTCCTTGAGTTGAATCTATAAATGAGATTAACCTGCCTAAATAAAGGTTGAATGAATGAATCTGTAAATAATGCTAAAGCTAAAATAGTTTCACATGTAAAATGTCATGGCACCAACATGGTGATTCTGAAAAGGCTATTATTAGCTGAAACCAGTGTTTAATTTGAGCCAGATCCTGCTGGAACAAGATCCAGGAACACTCTTATTTTGACAGTGTGCGCTCCGGTAAATGTTTGCTCAGATCCAGTAACTCTCAGGCTTATTAATAATAAAGTTTTGAACAAATATGACTGCCTTGAACAAATAAAACTTATATTGGATATGTAAACTGAAAATAATTACATAAACACTAATTTTAAACACAACAGCCACTTACGAGCATAGGAGCTGCCCCTTCAAGTAACATTTCCACATCTACTCTTAAAAAAATCTCCGCTCCCTAAAAGAGTGGTGGGGGTTAGTGCTGAGATAACCAGGCAGTTGTACGCGGGCAGGAACCCACAGGCAGCTCTCTGAACAGATGGAGGAGGCACCTGGAGGTTTCACTTGTGGAGTCGGCCAACATGGAGCAGGGACAGTGTCGGGCTCGAAATGTCAAGTAAAGGGGAGTAGGATACTTGACAGAACAACCTGTTAAAATACACCAAAATTCAGGAAATAGCATCATTTTATTCAAAATTTTCTGGGGTAGGACCATCAGACCACTCCCCCACCCCTCCCCCCAACAGTCAACCCACTATTTGCATTCCAGCATCTATTGCTTTTCAAATCAAGCCCTGTATGTAGCCAACTTGGTGACTGTTGTTACATTTCGTATGTTTTCAGACCCCTCTAGTGACTTTAAAAAAGAGACTAGCTACTTTTCCTGGTGTGTTTGGTCTTCCGGATGTTGCACATGAAGGCACTAATCATTCTGCCGTCACAGTCCTCAGTGAGCAGCGAGTGCTGCCTTAAGCCCTGCCACGACTCAGTTTTGACACGTGGTCCGACTCACTGTAGCCTCGTGCAGAGATCCCAGCTGCAGTGAGAGGAGAGAGGAGAGGAGACCCACTCCATGTTCATACTGCAGATAACGTTCATCGTACAATGCCAGTATTAGCTTGTTTTTCTCTTGTCTCTTTTTTTAATCCATTTAGATTTTAATTGTGGTCAGGGTAAAACCATATTTGCAAAGATTGTTAACAAATATTATAAGTATGGCATAAAAGGTTAATATTTTACTGTGATTTGTTGTAGGCTCCAAAAAAATCATTAATAAACACCCCTAAAATTAAAACTAAGCAACTCTTCCAGAGTGTCTTAGTCTTTAACATAGATGTAGAAGGATGTTTGAATGTACAGCTGTAATCAATCCCTCATAACCGTTTTTTTTGTTGTTGTTGTTTTGTTTGGTCAGGGACCATTTACAGAGAAACATTAAACTCTAATTTAGTAGATATGTACAGTCCCAGATTATAGCTATCTAGCTAGTTTCCATCTGCAATTTAAAAAATATGTTTAAATGCTAAACTTGATGTTTTAACATTAAACAATACGTGACTAAACTGATTTATGTAATGTGGATCTGTGAAAATAATTAAAATCAAACAATTTTGTTGAGCCCATTTTACATTTTAATTCATTCAACCTTTATTTAGACAGGTTAATCCCAATGAGCCTCGGGGACTCATTTACAAGAGAGACCTGGTTTCTTTAACAAAGTGATGACAACAGGGGATAACTACGACAACAAAGACAATCATAAAAGAGGCATACAAATTGATTTTTTTTTTTTTTTTTTTTTTTTTTTTTTACAAATTAAAATAAAATGGCAACCAAAAGGACAGTCAAAAGGAAAATGTAGTGAGAAAAACAGGTAGATTTTAAGGAGAAGTTGATGTGCCTTATAGTCAGAAAAATACGATATTACGCTTGGTATCTGTGTTGATTTTCCTAATCAAACTTGAAAGCTAGATAACTAACTCACCTAGCACAAATAGGAATCCTGACTGTGCACGTATTTACGCAAAGTATACTGGCAATGATTTGCAGCTTAGTGTCTTAAGAGGTTTTCCATTTCCACCTCTACCTCTTGAGACTTCAAACTATGGGTTGTATCTAACTGAGTCTAAGTCTCAAAAGTCGCATTCACAGGCAGCTGATCCGTGCGCTCGTGTTGACTGATCCATCCACAGCAGGTGACTTGTGCACATGTATTTAACAAATCGTATACACTGGATATTCCTACGTTATCAGTTTGAAATTAAATTTGGGAAACTGTTTACGCTCTTTTGAATCTTGTAGTACACATTTGTAGAACTTGTGGTACGCTTGTGGATTTTATTGTACGCATACAAAACTGGTTATACGTTTGTGTGAATACAACTCCACCTACATCCTACCCTTCTTGGCAGCTGCTCCCATAGTTTAATCTACTGGAATTAACTTTTCAAATAAAGAAGGGCTGATATAAACTATGTTATCATGAACTATCATTACTGTGGTTCTGTACGGTGGCCCTGAAGTTTAAACCACAACTACCAATCAAAAAACACAACTACAATTTGTAAAGCACAACAACATTTGAAAAAGCACGACGTTAAGCGAAACTGGAAGAGGTGGGAAAGGTGGGAGGTTCAAACGCAATGTCGTCCAATCAGTGATGTCTTATGTTTCCCACTGGTCCCACCTCTTCCAGTTTGATTAATGTAATTGTGTTTTTTCCAAATATTGTTGTGTTTTTTAATTTGTAGTTGTGGTTTAAACTTCAGGGCCACCGTAGTTTAGAGATCTGGTCATTTTTTTGTTGTAGCCTCAGACACATTCTGTCATGCAGGTGTCAAAATACAGCTCTTGAATGACAAAAATATACATTTCAAAAGTTTGAGCAGAGTTTGAGATGCCACCAACAACTCACTATTTTGAGAAAAACGTTGTTGCAAGAATTTTTAAAATCGTTTTCAAAAATTAAGCAACAAGGCTGCAAACTCACTCAAAGAAACTGAGAACCACAGCAAACGTTTCGAGACATCTTTGCGAATGCAAAAATTAAGATTGTGTTTGTAAAGCTGATTTGGTAGCATGGAGCGCATTTAAAAATCTCTTTTAAACTGGGAATTGAGACATGATCAAAGCTCCAGTTAAACTTTTACCAGGCGAGGTTGAAATGGAACCAGTAAGAAAGCCATTAAGGCAAGAAAAGGTACTTGTTTTCGGCCTTGCCGTCAGAAATCTTGAATCGTAGACGGAGAGAAATTGTGAATTTGCACACAAACAGATCGATGTGGAGGTGAAGACAAGTAGCTTTTTATTGGCAGAGTCTCTAATTGTCTGCCAAATTAGTCAGCGTGTCACTCTCCGCCTCTGTGTGCGCGGTGGTTGTTGGTGGCTAAAAGCAGAGCGTGCACGTTGCAGTTGCATTTTCTCACAACAGATGTCTAAATGTTTAATGTGCGCCGAGTGACATTCCGCCCTCACTGTGTTATTAGCATTAGCATCCCACTCTCTCCAATCAAGCCCTTTCACTCCAATCGGGAGCTGCAGATAACTCCGTTATAATGAGAACCCCCACATTCCACGTTCGGTGTCGGCTCGAATGACTCATGTTTTTGTTCCTCGCCGGTTTTATTTGAGCCACAATGTCACAGAGGTTTGTCATTAAGCAAAACGAAAGGGGGGAAATAAAAGCTACAGGCAGTCTATGTGTATGGAAAAAAAAAAAAAAAAGTGAGGGACAGAAATTAGACAATACCACTGTTCATCACAGCTAATTAAACGTGGAGGTTTTTCACATGAACGAGTTGACCGCAATGCCCCAAGTGGGTGTAGATTTGATTAAACGGGGTGGCGGCTTGTTTGTTAGAAGGCAGTAGTTGTCTGCAACGGGTTTAGATGTTGAAACGGTGATAACAATTTTATTTTATAACTGGAATACAATCCTGAGTGGATGCTTCTACAGCTAAAAATGACATACGCCATGAGCACGTAATGATCGTTAAAAAGCTGAATTTTTGTGTTGATTGAGTCCAACACAGGAGCATGTCCTCTGCAGCTGTTTGACCTTAGCAAACCCAAAAATAGCTCAAAATTCTCCCAAATTTACTGATAATGTGTTGAAGTTTGGTGTGGAAGTAGCTGAGAATCACCTTTGACATTGAATCAAGGCAGAAATAGATGGATGTTGACAGTCGCTACGTAAATTTAAAGTCTGCCCAGTGGTTTGTGCGATATTTTCTTAACACAGAGAAAACATAAAAACCAATAGTTCTTGGTAAAATTTTAAAAACAGGTCTTGTGTGATTATTTAGTCCTCAAAGTTAACTATGGGGATCACTCTCAGCTACTACTACACCAAAATTTCACTCAATATAATAGATCCATTTGTGTGTATAATAAGGTCAATTAGTTGTGGCAGCCATCTTTAACAGTATTGACTTTTAAGTGGCAATCAGCTGTTGATGCACATCTAGTGATGAATTTCTGAGTGTTTCATTAAAATTTGTGCAGTGCTTCATGAGATATTTCACTAACAGACAGATAAACAAACATTAAGACGAGTACAGGCAATGATATTAAAGACTTTGTGACTTTTAATTATAACAGCAAACACATTTGTTTGATTTAAGCCGTTTTCTAAAAATCAGACGGAAAACTTGATAATTTATTTGTCATAACTCAGCAGAAAGGTTGTAAAAGTTGTGAAATCATTTTAAAATTTATTGAACCAAAGTGATTACTACTAACTGCAGTTAAAACAGTTTGGCTCAATATTTTATCTTTGTTCGATATATTTGCCCCGTCTTTCTCAGCTACTGTGACATTCATTGCTATCAGTTTGATTTAGAAGGACAGAAGCTGAATAACAGAAGTTGTGTTGGAGCTGCGCCCTGCCAGAACTCTGTATTTTACCAGAACTCCGTTTGATACATTACTTTTTGCTGAAATGTACAGCAACATGCTATAAATCAGAACCCCTTTGTGGGACATCTGCAGTCCAAACACATCTATTCCCCTGAAACTCACAAATGATCAAGTACTTTTTATGTACTTTATTTCTTCCTACACACTCCCCCCTCCCCCGGGAAATTCACCTCCCTAAAGGGATACTTCCAATCTTTTGAAGTGGAAAAGATTAATATCTTACCTGTTGTAGACAGTTCTTTGAAAGTCATTTTAAAGAAACAAGAGTTTAACTCTGACCGGATCGACGAGCTAATGGCTAGTCAGAACAATGTAAAAAATCTACCTGAATTGCTGTTATGTTTGAATAAATTTAAAAAATAATAATAATAAAATAAAGATTAGTTTGGACATGTGCAACTTTATCAACATTTTCAAGCCATCAGTTTTACATTATGTGGTTATTAACATGAAAATTGGTGGTAAGTAGCAAGTGTAAAAATGGCAGCAGCAGCTAGTTAGCAACTTCGTCTATCTTTCTCAGCTACACACACACACATATATATATACATATATAC
>JARVLU010000001.1:21885541-21896163 GCA_031762415.1 Simpsonichthys santanae
AATATATTTTTGTTGGCTGATATTATAGCAGAAGTGTGTCTGAGCTGAACATTACCTTTAGAAATGTTCAAATCAGCATTATTTAAATATTTTTTGCGACGTCGGCGCGTGCACGCGTTTAATCCTGGAGAGACTTTGATTGAGCTCAGCCTTCTCTGCAGACAGTGGAACCCAAAGCAACGAGAACTTGTTTTGGTTCTGCTGGGAGACAAATATTTTAAATACAGCAGTCCCTCGTTTGTTGCGGGGGTTACGTTCCGAACACACACACCCCACAGTTTCCTCCCACAGACCTAAAACATGCATGTTAGTCTGATTGGTAACTCTAAATTGTCCTTAGGTGTGAGTGAACAAGTGAATAGTTGTTTGTCTTGTTTGTCTCTATGTGTCCATGTGATAGACTTGCGGTCTGTCCAGGGTGCACCCGCCCCTCACACAATGATTGCTGGACATGGGCACTGGCAACCCCCGTGACCCAAAATGGAAGAAGCGGGTAAAAGAGAATGGATGGATGGATAAAAAAATACTACTTTGAAAGTATTTATTTTATATAAAATGAACATGGATTTTAAAATTTAAATGCAACTTTCCATATGTCATGGATTATTGCCTTCTGTGAAGGCATTGAAGGCCCCAAGGGTTCCCCATTTGTGATTAGCAACACATACTTTGAGAGCTAATGTAACATGTGAGATCTTGCAATAATACTGTACATGAGATCACATAGAATGTCATATACCAGGTTAAGCAAAAATAGCCATAACTATATATTTTTTCCATCATAAAATTAGTTTATAACTCTCCAATAAAAGGTGATGAGCATTCCTTAATGTGAGGCCTTTATTTATTTACTGTTTCTTTTTGTGGAACCAAGTGTTCAGTGTTAACAAGGTGCATCATTATAGCTAATGCTAAATTACAAACACTTTCCCCAGATGGACTGTTCCATTACAAAATATGCGTTAAAAATAAATTAAACAAAACAATAAAAACACAACACCATTTTATGTTCGAGCATTTAAAAAAGCAAGAAAACGAGTGACATGCACTGATATTTATGTTAGTATCTCCAACAAAAAAAAGATTTATTTTCAGAGAGGTTTTGTGAAAGGCACTTCACGTTTACCTTATTGTTATAATTATACAAAGGTAGTAATTATATTTTCTAACTTCCTAGTACAGGGAAATTAACAGAAAGGTCCACGAATGGAAAAAAAAAAAAAAAAAGTTTGATAACTTAAGAAGTGATTAAGCATACTTACTAATTTGTCAACACTTTTTTTTATATATATACTGTATATATAAAAAACATTTGCACCATGTGCTGTACTTACTGGTAGTGGTCAGTGACAAGTTACATTGGAAATGTCAAAAATATAATTTTTTAAAACATCTATTGTGATTGTTCCTGGCTGTGCATGGAAGAAGCACACGGGACCGTTGGCATGGTTGTATGACTTTCACACACAACATGTGTTCATAACCTTTATTTGATTGCGTCAGATCAGACTGCATGGTTTTCACGCCACTGTCACTCCTGGATCTGACAGACAACACGAGATGGAAAGACAGATGGCTCAGAGCAATCTTTGTTTCAGCAGCTGACGTGAGTAATTTGAAGCATTTCAACGGCATGCCATTCAAATCTCCTATCGATATCTTGGATAATGTTTAAGACCTTGCCCATTTGTTGTTGCCCATCTGTAACACACACACAGGCACACACACCACCCATCCTTCTTAGTCTATGACTGAAATGACTATTGACGTTTAGGTTTGAAATGTGCAGGAAAGGAGAAAGGTGAATGGTAGCAGGGCTGAGAACATGTCTGACCTATGAGGGTAGTGACAGGGGTTGTAGCAGGTTGTATCTGACACACATTTTTCACTATAGTAGCATCTTTTCTCCTAGAGATTATTGGCAAGTTTAATAGTTCATCTTTAAACATGGACACAAAATAAATGTCCTACTAACCCTTTCCTTTCAAAATAAAAAACTCCATTAGTGTTTCTGTAAATCACCAAATGCCAAAATTTAGTATTTTAAAACAAAAACTGTGTTGTTTGGTTGTTACACTGAAAGTGATTTAGGTCTTTTGAAGTGGTGTTTTATGAAATGGTTGTGGACAATAATATCTTACCTGTTGTTGATAGCTTTTTGAACAACCTAAGTTATAAAAAAAAAGGTTTAATTGTGACTAGCTCAATGGGTTAAAGGCTAATCCAGTCCAAAGTGGAGTGGGACAAACTTAAAACAACTCACTCTTGAATATTTTATCACAGTTCATGCAAACACTATTTTATAAAACTTTACACCACTTTCAGATTTGCATTTTGCATTAGAATATAATGTAAGTATCCATCCATCAAGCCATCCATCCATCTGTCCTATGTCTTTTACTTGTTCTGGAAGTGGTTTGTGGGGCGCAGCAGCTCCAGCTGAGAATCAGTCACTCTGGCATGTTCGGAGTCTTCCTTAGGGTCTCCTCTCTCTTTGACATGCCTAAAAAAATTCATGTTCCCATCCTCTCTGTAGATAATTAGTTAATACAAATTTGATGGCAGTCAAAATGCTCTTTAATAAAAAGCATTTGCATGAACTGCTGTGAAATATTTTAGACTGAAACAGTTTTTATACATCAGGTATTAACATTTATCTTTACTTTGCTCAGACTAGCTGCTAGTTCATCAATTTGGTCAGAATAAAACTCTTTTAAGTTGCTCAAACTGTTATCTACAACAGGTGAGATATTGTCCTTACATTAAAAGATCTGAAATGTTGATTTAACTGGCTGATACTTTCTCATTTTTATTGTTTGAGCCAGTCTCATTTTTAAACATTCTGGGTCTCATTGAATATTATTGTCATTTCAGTCTCCTCTAGACAAGCCAGGGCTCTGCTATAATACCATCAGTGCATCTGACCCTACATCGTGTTTCATGTTTAATGTTTGTAGCTGAGTCATCAAACTTGTTTCCTTAGTATCTGAGACTGAGATCAGTGCAGGGCTTTTATTCCTGATATTTCAGCCACGTTACATATTGTAACGTCTTGTCAAACAAATACAGAAAGTTTCACGTTTTTTTTAGACTAAACATTTTGGGGATTCCTGACAATTATCTTGATCTGGTCCTTCCTTTTAGCAAGGAAAAGGCTCTCTCCCTTCCACCTCATCACACTTGTGACTGCACTATTGAAGTCCTTCCAGATGTCCTATTACCATCCAGCAGGTCATACAACCTATCAGGTCCTGGGGAGACCATGAAAAGATACATTGAAGAATATTTAGCGTCATGCATAATTTGTCTCTCCACCTCTCCTTTGGGAGTTGTTTTTCTTTCTTTGTTGAAAAAAAGGACAAGATCCTCAGGTCCTGTATTGATTACAGGGGACTAAACCAGATCACAGTCAAAAACAAGTATCCTCTCCTTTTAACTGATTGTGTGTTTGAACAGCTCCATGCAGCCACTATTTTCACCAAACTTGACCTTCATAACACATACCATCTGGTGCAAAATATGGAATAGAGATGAGTGGAAGACTGTGTTTAAGACACCTCTGGGCCACTTCAAATACTTATTCAAGCTATTCGGTTTGCCTAATGCCCCTGCCGTTTTCCAAGCCCTGGAAAAATTATGTTCTACATAATTTTTTTTATGTATTCATGTTCATGCACTTGGACGACATTCTGATTTATTCCAAGGGCCCCCTAGCAACACACTGTACATGTAGGATCCATCCTGCAACTACTCCTGGAAATAAATTATTCATTGAGGCGTAGAAATGCGAATTCCATGTTTCCACTGTTTCTACACTTGGATTCAGTTTTGAGAGTGAGCATATTCGAACGGATTCGGAGAAGGTCAAGGCACTTTCTGAATGGTCCCTGAGAATTGGAAACAGGTTCAAGTTTTTCTCAGGTCTGCAATTTTCTATTGACGATACATCAAAGATTACAGTCAAACTACCTTAACCCCTCACTGAACTTATTTTTACTTGTAGATTCTTCTCCTGATCTCCTGAAGTCAATACAGAGTTCTGCTGGTTAAAGAACTGTTTTCTTTTGCACCCATTCTCTCTTATCCAGAACCTAAGAGACATTCATCTTTGAAGCCGACATCTCAGACTTCAGAGCTGGACTTAAACTCTCTTTGCAAACTGAAACTGATAATAAACTGTACCCTTGTGCTTTCGTTTCTCAACATTTGTTTTCAAGAGAACAGAACTACGATGTGGGCAAGCAAGAACTAATAGCTATTACATTGGCTCTGGAGGAATGGAGACAGTGGCTGGAAGGATCTGAACAGTCTTTTATAATAATATGGACTGATGATCATATGAATCTTGTGTATACCCAAAGTGCCAAGAGAATCAATACAGACCAAGCCCGGTGGTACCTTTTCTTGGCCCATTCTACTTTAACATTACCTATTGTCCTGGTTCTAACAATGTTAAGCAAGATGCCCTTTCTGGTCAGTTTTGTTCCTCAGAGTCCTACAAGATGGATGAAGGCATCATATCTCCTACGATCACAGTTGGCAAGGTTACCTGGGACATTGTGTCAGGTTTAGGCACAGGTACAGTGGTAGTGGCAGCCGACCCCCAATCGGAAGGTTGGAGGTTTGAATCCCAAGTTCCCACACCATGTGTCGTTGTGTCCCTGTGCAAGGCACTTAACCCCGAGCTGCTCCCGGTGGGACTGGCTGGCGCCTTGCATGGCAGCCTACCGCCACCGGTGGATGAATGTGTGTATGAACGGGTGGATGAATGGGTGGATGGCTGGTGCTGTAAAGCGCTTTGGGGCCCCTCATAGGGGGCTGGAAAGTGCTATATAAGAAAGCTCCATTTACCATTTACCATCTATCCATTTGTCATCTATGCCCATGTCCAGCTATCACTGTGCAAGAAGCAGGGACACCCTGGACAGGTGTCCAGTCCATCACAAGGACACATAGAGACAAAAGAGACAAACAATCATTCACACTCTCTCTCACACCTAGAGACAATTTAGAGTCACCAATCAGTCTAACATGCATGTTTTTGATGTGTGGGAGGAAACCAGAGTACCCAGAGAAAACCCACACATGCACGGAGAGAACATGCAAACTCCACCCAGAATGGCCCCCCGGCCCGGATTCGACCTGGCGGCCTTCATGCAGAGAGGCAGCAGCTCAACCAACTGTGCCACCGTGCCGCCTACAATAATCCACAATATAAAAATATATTTTTAACAAAATGCGTTGAAGATCACCAATCATTCAAAAACATTGTACTTTATTCTACTTCTGCAGATTTCTGGTAATTCTACTTCTAGTAATAATTCTGCTAAAGCTAATTTTGATGTTTATTCTGAATATGCTCATTTTATTGTCGGTAAATATTTTAATGTTGATGCTAATGGTGATTAGCATTTTTTTTTTTAATTAGAAACTAGCGTTCTTTTAAATTTAGCTCTTCCTGTTGACAGTCCTCTCTGCCCTGCTGATGCGCCTCTTATTAGTCTTGCATGGGGTGCATCAGGAGAACCACAGCTTCCGTTATGAACCTCACCGCTCAGCTTTGTGCTGGAGCTCCGAGTCCGCTGAGCAACGCCCCGGTGACTGATAGGCTGCGGAGCGGAGGTATGAATCTTAAAACAGAAGGACGAGGCATCAGCAGCCTCCATCAATCCAGCGCAGGGAGCCATTCGTGGCGGCCAGTGGGACGTCTCCACGTGGGAGGAAGCTGCACGTCCAATCAAGGAGCAGGAAGCAGAAGTAAACTGAACCTGTGGCTGAGTCAGAATAATCACCGTTTGACGAAATAATTCTCTGAAGTCCAGCTGCTTCTTTGAATTCAAGCTTTTAATTTTGCTGTGGTGTTATGGCGTTCTGAGCCATGGATACACGTAATATATATATTTATATTTATTTTATTTTTAAAACAAGCACTTGGTGAGAAACTGAATAAAGATGCAGCAGCAGGAACTTGTCAGTTTATCCGTCAGCGGAGGAGGATTGAGATGTAGGCGGCAGTTGCTTTGTTTTCTAACAACCAAAAGTCCGTTACTCCCTCCAAATGAACCGTATTTAAGAAAGTGATGTCGCCAAAGCTTTGTGATGCAAATCCTTTACGCCACAGAGAGTGAACGATGAGTTTCAACTTCCTCTCTTGTGGTATTTGGTGAAACTGAAGAACCAGTAAGGAGTTGATGGAGCGGAAACCTAAACGACTAACGTAAATGAAAGGATCAGGACAAACTCCACTGGTATCGCTTCATCCTCCAGTTCGTCTGTGCAGTGACACCAAGCGGGATGATTCACTTCTGGAACACACAGCAGGATGGAGGCTAACGCCAGCACAGCGGGTCTCCTGCTTCTCGTCAGTCATAGCAGGGAGAAGAAGAGTATCCCTGCCTGCAGATGCTCATCCATTTATCACTCTGCCCATCACTGGCCTTCCCTTTAGTTTACTGGAAACACGGTTCTCTCACAAAAAAATGTTGCGCTGTGTGAAACTGGAATTATGTGGCATGATGTTACATGGGATTTCTTAGTTACAACCAGAATTCACTCTGTTGTTGTGTAATACTAATTCTTGACTGTTGGGTTTTAATACGGATGTGCTGATTGGTCCACGGTTGGATTGGAAATGGCCAGTTTTCACCAAGTAATGAAATATCTGATTTTCTTTCTTTGATTTTTCCGGTTCATGAGCACCTTATGACTGCTTAATAGAAGTTAGCATTAGCACATTCCAAGTGTGTATATTTTCACTAGGGGAAGATTCAAACCAAGATGTAATTTCTTTAAGGTAGAAAATGAAGTCAGAAGAAGCTACTTTAAGGAACCAATGAGTTTTAGTAAGGCCCTGTGAGGGACTTTCGACCTGTCCAGGGTGTACCCCGCCTCTCGCACAATGATAGCTGGACATGGGCACCAGTGACCCCCCCACAACCCAAAAAGGAAGACGTGGGTAAAGATAATGGATGGAGTTTTAGTAAATATTCCTGTTCATTAACATATGGACTGAGGTTTTATTGTTTTAATTATTGGTATAACACCAGTCAAACCAATAATGTATTTACAAAAAAAACCTCCATGCGGCTTGTGCTGTTTTCCCACGTGGACGGTTGTACTTTATCTTCAAGCTTAGGTCCTCTGAGCTTGAAGATTCTACGCAGCGTCTTAGCTGTTCCTAGGACTGCACTCTTGTGGACAAAGATCTCTGAAGTTGTTCCTGGGATCTGTTGGAGCCACTCTTCCAGTTTGGGTACACAACACCAAATGCTCCAACAACCACTGGGACTACTGAGGTCTTGACTCTCCACACTGAATGTAATGAAGGTCCAAGTGTCTGCTTTTGAATACGTACCAAGTGAAACTTTATACTGGAGGAATTAGAGACAGATACGCAGGCAGCATGAAGTGTTGAGGAAAGACGGTGGGAATCTCCCCGTGGTCTCAAAGCAGATTTAACTGCGCTTGTTACCGGGAAACCGGCTGAAGGCACTCCCTAATGAATAACTGATGAGCGGGTGTCACCGTATGTGTGAGCTTTGCAGCAGGTTCGGTACCTGCAGAACCGGAGCAGGAGAGACCTCTGCTGGTTGTAATGCAGCGACGTGAACGGAGAACTCGCCCCCTTGCTGAGTGAACAACTTTGACATAACGCGTTTGTTGTCGGGGGGAGAGATGCTCAAGCCTTTCTCATTTTGTTGGTAATCATCTTGGCGTTCTGAAAAGAAAGTGCGCCTCCTCGTTCTTGTGAAAGGGATCCGATTTGAAGGAGCAACAGCAGAGGAGCTGACCTTCTCCGCGTGCTCGTTCTTTTTTTTTGTTTTTGTTTTTTCTTCTGGGCTTCCACGGCTGCATTCAATCAAGCGATGCTTATGCAGTATGTGATGTTTATGCAACTGCTGCCCACGTGTGCAGAGGCTTTCATGCACGCCAACGCACACGGATAAACACCCACGACTACGTCTGAGCACAGTGTCAAAGTCTTTTCTTTTAAATAGTGTTAATACCACCACCGAAATGACACAAGTGCTTTAGTTAAAAGGTTTTCATTTGTGTTTAATAATGTGCGCAGGGCAGGTTACGTAGTAAAAAATGCTTGCTACTCTTCAAATGTTATTACCGGTAATTTGAAAGAAAAATCCATGAACTACATGGATCAAACGCTCAGAGAAGCAAACCCCATCAAATTCTGGCCCAGTTTTAGATGCACTTGTGCGCACAGTGGCCTGGATC
Source organism: Simpsonichthys santanae (assembly GCA_031762415.1). NCBI lineage: Eukaryota > Metazoa > Chordata > Actinopteri > Cyprinodontiformes > Rivulidae > Simpsonichthys > Simpsonichthys santanae. The sequence goes on from JARVLU010000001.1 coordinate 21,893,774, forward strand.
CGCAGTTAGTTTGCTTGCTATGACGAACCTGAAGCAGGAAAGTCCCCCTGGCGACCGAGCCCCACGGTGTCCTCTTTCCTCAGACTGGCCTTGTGTATCAGAAGCTGCAGCTTCTATATACGGCACAGATGTATTTATGTTTGGCAGCCTTCATGTTTGCCTGTGCTCCTAGGTTCACTCAGTGTCTTAATCATGGGTGAGGTTACATGAGGTACACCATGGTCAGGGCTTCTGTGTGCACAGATACCATGTGATCGTCACATACAGTGCTTAACAATAATCTCGAGTCACCCTCTAAATTCTGTCTGAGCATTTTACAAGAATGTTTTTGATGTTGCCAAACACCTTTACTGTAACCTTTGAGTCCTTCAGGCATATGAAGGTTCCTAAACTCAAAGTATAAACCAGACTTGAAAGCTATGTCGTCTCTGTAAGTAGGTCTAGGGGTAAAATACCGCTATTGGTTATCAACCAAATAAGTTTTAACATATTGGCATATCGGATATCAGCCAAAAATTCAACATCGTGCATCCCTACTATTTAGCACTTTAGCTAGCTTTTAACCTCCTTTAGCTATAAGTGCTTTAACTAGTAACTGCATCTGTAAAGTTACTAACCAGCTAGTAACTTGCAAGCTAGTCATATGTGTCCATAAAACTGAGCTAATTCTAAACTAAATATTTAGCAATTTTCCAGCTAATAAAAATACATAGCTACCTAGCTAGTAACTTGCTAGTTGTTTAGCACTTTAGCTAGCTTCTAATATTCCTGATACTTTAGCCTTTAGCTGTAAGTACTTAAACTAGTAACTGCATTTTTCAAAGTATTAGCGAGCCCATAAGTAAATGTGCTACTAGCTTGCAACTCGCACGCTAGTGTACACACCTAATATTTAGCAAGTTCCTAGCTAAAAGTAATATACTAGCTAGCGTCCTAGCTAATAACTTACTAGCTATTTAGCACTAGCTAGCTACATATATTCACTACTTTAGAGCTTGTAACTGCTAAACTAACATTATTTGCAGCTAATAACAAAGTTTCTAGGAATAAGCACGATGTGTTTTAAAGGTGCACTGTGCTCGTTTCCCTGAGTGTTTAAGTGAACATCTGTCTGGAAATTACTGATCATGATGATGTTTTGTGTTTTTGTAGATTTTGCACCAGACATTACGTTTTTCTGCCTGATCTCACTAGAAAGAGCTTCTGTGTTGCCTAATAAAACACGCTGAGCCTAAATGCTGACTCTGTCTGGGATATTCATACGACCAGTCCTTTTTAAATGACAGCGCTGCGGGGCTGTTAATCAATACGCTGATGAGTTCATCCAAAGGAGGGGGAAAAGAATCAATTTCTCTCTTTTCCAGCAAATATTGGGTGCCTTAATGCTGATGCTTGTGCAATTTTCTAACCTTAATTTTCACAACTCTGGTTGTATTTCAGCTCATAAATTATTTCTGCTGTCTAGGTGAGAGATTGACAAATCACTCGTGTGTTTAAACTGAGCCATCACATTTTTTCTTGTCATCACCAGAGGTTGACTGACAAAACCTTGTGTTCCACTCAGACTTGAGTCTTGGTGTGACCGACAGATTCTGATGTTTTCACACCTGTTTTGCCAAACAAAGTTCTGCAGGAATCGTGTTTTATTTTTTTTTTAATCGCACCTCATAAAAACCTGTAACTAATTACTCATGAATCGAAAATTATAAAAGACAAAACACCCAGATTGTTGGAATGGCTGAAGAAGAAAATAAGTTAAGATGTGCACGTTAGTGTTTTGTACAACGTGTATCCTAAGTGCCGTGCGTTTGTCCGTCCACAGCGGCCGTGCTGAAGTACGAGAACAACGTGATGAACATCCGACAGTTCAACTGCTCGCCTCACCCTTACTGGCTGCCCAACTTCATGGACGTCTTCACCTGGTCTCTGCCTTTTGTTGGGGAGAAGGGTGAGTGTGCAACCGTGCATTAATAACACAAAATGAGAGGCCTGAGCAGAAACAGTTCATTCAGATTTCATCAGTTAAGCAGAAAACACACCTGTGTTGCAGTCATAATGTGTCGAGTTCTCTCCTGGAACCAGCAGTCCAAATTGATGTTTGTTTTAATCAGGTATAACGGGTTTGTTCCATTCTTTAATTAAACACATGTCAGCGCTACTGCGATGTGTTTACAAAAAGGTGGGGAGCTGAGCTGCCCCTAATCCCTAACAATAATCACAATTTAAAGAACTTCTGTATATATATTCATATATATATATATATATATATATATATATTAGGGGTGCACCGATAAATTGGCCGGCCTATTTATTGGCCCCGATTTCCTTGATTTTGGGAAATCGGAAATCGGCCAATGCTTGCATGAGAAACCGATTTTACCGATTTTTTT
>JARVLU010000001.1:21916521-21929450 GCA_031762415.1 Simpsonichthys santanae
GAACCTGACTGAACCCTGCAGCCGTCTGTCGTCTGCAGCTCCCAGGATCCGGGTCACGCTGATTCTGGATCAGCTGCAGTTCAGCTGCTCAGCAGTGAAGATACAACTTGAAGGACGAGTTCAGCTTCAGGATCATTTGAGACGTTCCTGCCGGTCCTGTGAGCAGCAGAACTTACAGAACTTCTGACTTTGCTGCAAAATGTTCCCTCCATGTGCAGAAATCAGCGGTTGAAAGAGCAGTGTTGACTTCCAGGAAGTGAACTAAAGGCTTCTGGGTAATGTAGTTCTTTAGACTTGCAAAACAACGAAGGCTTAATGAAAGAAAACTACAAAGCGGTGGCACTTTTTTCTTAATATTTTTAATATTATCTACATGTGCAATACTTTAAAATTAAAAATAAATCCGCGAAAAACAAACTGTGAAGTAGCGTGGGGACTACTGTATTCCAAACTGACAGCGGTTTAAAGGTTTGGATGTTTTTTTTAAACTGGAGTTGTTTCAAGACGACAACATTCCGCTTGTTGGGACAAGTCGTCCATCCACAACAGGTAAGATACTGTTTACATCCTTTGCACAAACCCTGCCTGTAAAAGATCGTAACTGTCCCTTTAAGCCGCCTGCTTCACCCCAGCCTCCGTGTGGAGCTACTTTTCCTAGTTGTATGTAAATTAGTGATCCTCAGGAGGACTGTCGAGCATCGGTAAGTGGCTGACAGGTGTTCCCGCCCTCGAACCAACCAAAGACGGCACTTTTGATACGTCTCTATCAAAAGACGCCTAACTGGCACTTTCACTTCATCGCAGCAGTAACTGTACTCCGTGTGTCCACAGTGTTTTACGTTAACGTAATAAAAGCACCAAAGTCGCGTCTTTGTCTTCAGTTTCTTCATCTGCTCTCTCATTTCCACAACAAAGTGTTTTTAATTCCAGCTTTGTGTCGTGTTTGCTCCAAATATTCATCCGTCATATGTTCGTTTTTATTTTAGCGCCTCCTCTAAGAACCTGCAGTCCTCTCCGTACAAAAAATGGGTCACCTATCCTTTCTTTTTCTCCTTCCTCCTGTTTTTTTTTTTTTTTTTTTTTTGCTAACATCCTTGTTTTGTTATGAACTGTGGAGATGACGTTAACCTCTGTTGTCGGTTCTGGCTGTCTCTGCTGCTCGTTTGTTCCTGGGACAAAAACTCCTCTTGCTCACTTCTCTCATTCGTTTTGCAACCCCCCTCTTCTTCTCTTCAGCTACTATTGAAGCTATTGAGGCTGACGAAGGTAAATGTCTGGCCGCCCTCTTCTGTTGCTTTTCACGGCAATAGACGAGGGTGGGGTGGGGCTTTTGGTGGGTTTCCATCCATCTTCTCGCTGGTGCTTGAATAGAGTGTGTTTGGGCTAACAAAATGTGGCGTCGTAACGACAGAGTAAACAGACGTAAGTCAGAAAACCTTGTGGTGGCACGTTTCAAAGGGGAGCACGTTTCATAGCACAGAGTTCACGATCACGGGGTGTCGCTGTGATTCTGGAGCGAGGGCAGAGCAAACCTGAAGAAGAGCTTCACGGAGGCGCCACCGCATGAACGTTTGCTTTGCGGTGACCGTTTCTCTACAACAGTGCTGTTCAACTGGTGGCCCAAATCAAGCCTGCACACGAGCTCATATTTCATAAAAACTGGATTTTAAACTGTAAAACAAACGTACTTAACGAGAATAACTGCTGGACGTCCGGCCCCTGAGCTCTTGGCGTTCAGTAACTGTGGCCTCCTGAGCAGTTTAGATGAATTGCTTTACATTTCAAGAGAACAGCTAAATGAGGATGTTTTTAATGGAGATTAATGATAAAAGCTGTGAGGATAGATATAGACCCTGAAGAGGTGCACATTCACACTCACACGATGTAGGAGGTGTAAATACACGAGTGTCTTCATGTCCTCTGGCTGCTGCAGAGAACCGTCCCCAGAAACCAGAGGAGCTGGCTGGAGAACATCCTGGATCCTTAAAGCACCACTAAAACCCACTTTTATTTAATCTTCGCTCGTTTGACTGGACTTTTTTTTTTCCTTTCCAAAACTAGCACCGCAGAAATCTAAAATTTGAAAAACTTCACAAGAAAATTTTGAAGAAAAAAAAATTCAGGGGCTTATGATAGTTCTTTTTTTTTTTTTCTTTTTTCTATGGAAAAGTTGTGAACTGTTCTAGACAGCTCCTTAAAAGATCCCCGTTTGAAGAATTTGAGTTTAATTCTGACCAAGCTGATGAGCTAAAGGCTAGTCAGAGCGGTGCCGAAACCAAACTGTCACAGTGGTTCATGGTGATGCTTTTAAATAAATCTTCACACCGCTGTCAGATTTACATTTTACGGCTGTTTATGTTTAAATGTGTTGTTATCCAGAAGCCCAAATAACTGTAACAGCAGCTAGCTGTAGCACTTGTAGGCTGCGGCGCTTCCCGTAAGAATACAAGATTTATTTTGCCTAAATAAAAAAAAAAAAAAAAGTGCCAACTTGCTAAAACAACGAAAATGTTAAAGTAATAAAATTAAGCTTAATATTGGGGAAAAAAATACATTAAAATGTAAGAAAGTTTATAACCGCTAAGCTAGGCTAACAAACTGGTTAGCAATTAATTACATATTTAGCTGTAATTATTTTTTAAGCTAATAACTGTATTTAAAAAAAAAATTCAGATAATTTTGTGTGGCAAAAATATTGGTGACATAAGCTAGCCGACAAGTAGCAAGAACAAGTTTGTTACTAAAAGTAAAGATTAGCTTTAGCTGATGGTAGATTTTTCATTTAGATTATTATTAAGTCAAATTAATCAACTGTTTAGCTAAGAATATTCTTCTAAACGGCTGAAATGGTTAGCTAAAGCTATCATATCAGAGGATTAGTTATTCACACAAAATTGTTTGCTTATTTACAAGTAGCAAGCAGTTAGCTGTAGCACTTCCGGAGCAGCCATGGACACTTACTGTAAAATTATACTAATGTTTCTGCCATAATAACTTTGTGAGGTGAAAGTGCAAACTACTATAGGTTAAGAAAAGGTTAATCTACCGGAACTAAACAGTGATAAAACTCTTCAGATTAGGATGTGAAAGGCAGGCTAGCTGCTAAGCTAGGCTAACCAACTGGTGATTTTTACCATGCTAATATGAGTAGCATTGGTTTGCATCAATCTAAAGATATTAAACATTTAAAACTTTTTTGAACCTGTAGGTGTAATGAAATAAAAGTAGATACAGTAAGCTAACACTAGTTAGCTAGCAAAGTAATGATTAGCTTGTGTTGATGAAAGTAGATTAGTCTTTCTGATTATTAGCAAATTAACGGAAAATTTGAAACCAACTTTTAGCTAACAAGTCTTTGCTAAACAGGTGTCCATAATGGATTATCACAGTTTTTTTGTTTGTTTGTTTGTTTTTTTTACAGAAAAATCTATGGTATTTTGTTAGTAGCTAGCTGTAGCACATTTTATTTAGCCTGTGGCACTTCCTGTAGGAATGTCATCATATTTCTACCAGGGGTGTAAATATTTATTTATTTTAAAAAAAACTTCATATGAGCCACTGTGAAATTTGTGAAAGAGGACTAGCCATTAGCCTGTGGATGAGGTCAGGAATCATCTCCATTTCCTCAAACTGAAGTACACCAAAGAGTTGTCTACAACAGGTAAGATATTAATTTTTCATAGTGAACCTTACGTTAAAATACCTTACGTTCCCTACTATAACTTTACGTTAAGTGTCACAAAATAAGATAAATCTTAATGATCACAGCAAAAAATATTGCACGTAGAAGTGCTACTCCATTGTCAGTTGTTTAAAAGGTTAATAATAATAATGCAAAGTTAAATTATTTTCATTGTAGAGGATCGACGTTGCACTGCCCTCACACAATTCACTGAAGTCTTGCTATGAAATCTTCTGTTTTCTCCCCTTTGAAACAGCTGAAGCAGTTGTGCGTTGTTGTTGTCGCTCTTATGTTTACTTACAAATTACCCAAAAGCACGAATCAAACGCTCTGTAGGAGTTGTCCAAATTGGATTCTCCCTCTAACCAAAAAAATAATAATAATTTTATGTATTCATCTTTCTTTTGGCACAAGAACAACCTCAACTGCAAGCTAAATAGTAGTATGGCAGCTGCTATTTACGTTGAAAATGTCCGGTACTTCCTCTTACACCCCACAGAGGACAGTCCACTGTAGTGTCCTCTCTGCTTCTCTCTTCATGTCAGTCCTCTGTGGCTCTGCTGTGTTGTGGTCTTTTCTGTGAGCTGCTAATAACCTGTGTCTGACCTGTGCCATGCAGCAACACAACTACACTACCCATCATCCCCTTCTCCTTCCACTCTCGTCTCAGTAAAGGGTCATGTTTTCACCACAACCCCACTATGAAGAGCCTTTAACAACCCATAGTATTTATGATTTATTTTTAAAATAACTAAATTTGATCTAAAATGAACCTCAGTCAAGCTGAATGTTTAAATCATTCATTTTATTTCTAATTCCCACATTCAGTTCAGTTGATCCTGGTTGTTACTATTTAATTTAAAGGCTACAGTGACTTCCATCTCTCATGCTTTAGAGTAAATCCTAATTGCTGCATGCTCTAAGCAGACTGAACAAGTCGTTAGCACCCCGAGTATCTGTAGTGTTTCTGTCTGTGAACTCAGTCTCAGCGTGGTTCTATCTTGTGGAAGTGAATGTCTCAGTGAGCTCCACTCTTCTTTTATATCGTCCTTCTCTCTTTTTTATTTATTTATTTATTTATTTTTTAACTGTGATGTGATGGGGCAGGCTGGATGTTTGGGGTCCTCAGGTGTTCTTGAACAAGCCATTTTTTTTTTCAAGTTTATAAAATGCAAACAATGTTGAAGATATTTTGAATGGCAGTACTGGATGTCCTCTACTATACATGTCTTTTTCACATATACTCTGTAAAGCGTGGATTTATGGTAAAGTGAAAACCTGTTGACCCTGATGCCAGCAGCCCCTTTTATAGATTTAGGATATTTAATTTAATGTCTGTCCAGCTGTATTCTTTAAACTCTGACAAATGCGTTGAATGTGTCATCTTTTTATAGAAAATGAACAATTTAAAAAGATCCACTTTCTAAAATGCACACCTATACGTTGTTACTAGTTGTTGGAGAGTTGTGTTAGCTGTTCAGTTAAGAAAAAAACAACTCATTGTCACACAAAAAAAACACTTAAACACCCAGATGGAGTGGTGGAAAATAAATCAAACCACATGTGTTGCTGCATTACCATGATAAAATATTCAGATCAAATGGATAACATGGCAGTACACACTCACTACTGGTCCAGTGTCAGTAGGGAATGAAACCACCGAGGTCGGAAGATTAGCTTAAAGAAAAAAAGTGTTGATGACTCTGAACATCTCAAACCTCACACCAGTGAAGGACTGAAGGAGATATCCCCATAACTAAGCAGTTTACCTACTTGGGCAGTACTGTTCAATATGATGGAGAAACAGGCAGTAACGTAAAGAATTGTCTAAGTAAAGCAAGAAATGCCTTCAGAATGTTAAGCAATGTTTGGAGGTCCCAGAAGTTCAGCACAAAGACCGAGTTGAAGCTTTACCAGAGCTGTGTACTGTCCACCCTGTTGCATTGATCAGTATTGGTGGATGACTGCTGGGGATCTTTACAAGTTCTCAGTTTTGCACACAAGGAGCCTGTGGAGAATACAGTCTTCTGGCCCAACACTGTCTCAAATGAACAGCTGCTTGCCCATTGTCAGGACAGCATGGACACCATTATGGTTGATTGGGCATGTGCTTAGGAAAAGAACATGATAAAATTACCTGTACAGCCTTACATTGGACACCAGAACTCTAGTACAAGAGAGGGAGACTAAAAAAACACCAGGCGATGAAAGGTAGGGGTAGAGATGAAACCCCTAAACCACACCTCAGGTACTATGCAGAAGTGGACCCAGAACAGACAGGAGTGGAGGATCTTTGTTGCTACCCTTCATGTCAGTGGGCATAGTGGGCAGTAAGTAAGTAAGCTCTGCTCCTAGTCTGAGTTGACACTGGATTCCACATTTGTTTGATTAGGCTGTCCTTGAGAGGACTAACGCAAAAAATTTGGCCCAGTGTGGATAGGTGCCATCTTGTTAGAAGATTATACAAGGGTGCTTTCTCTGAAGGGATAAGACTTACAGACACATGATGCCACTAATGTAGCCCATGGCTGACAGCATCTCCTGAATCATTGCCAGAGATGACGAACTCCTATCCTATGGCCTCCCACACCATGATGCCAGGAGTAACACAGGGGTGTTTCCAGAACATTGACAGGATTAGTCCTTTCCCCTCAGCACCTTCACATGCGCACACAATGATTGTCCACTTAATGCAGAATTGAGATTCATGATCTTAAGTGATTTGATTCAACTCGTCATCAATCCATGCCTCCTGGTTACAGCAAAGGTCCAAACATAGCCGTCCCTGCACTAAGACTGACAGCCAGTCAAGACACGTGTTGTATAAGGTCCAGTACCCATGTCTAGACAGAAGGCGTAGCTGGCATGGGGCTTGGTAATGCTTGTTGCACAACACAGTGATTCTCCATCGGTGTGGTCTCTGTTGGGTGACCTGAACCGTCACGTGTGGTGTTGGGCTTGCTTACTCCTTGGTTCTGACACTGGGCCACTGGTTCACATGCTGGGCACTTGACACAATACAAGGTTATCAAACTCTCGTCAAGTGCTATTAATTCCTCACAGGTGTACAAGACTTCCTCTGGTAACCTTCACTTACTGTTCTGACCGCTACTTGTGTTTTCTGTTGATCAATCTAGTCGTGCCAGATATACAATCCCTGGTCAGCATGTTTACCAAACTACATCCAAATATGGCCTTCTGTATCCATTCCTTCTGGGTATTTAAGTTTGTTAGTTAGTGAATAGTTTGTTCATATATTGTGATATTTGCCCTTTCATTTAAACATGAGATGATTGAGGCCACATTCCCATAGCATTTAAATTTGAGACCACAGTTGGCAGCATCAGCAGTAGCATCTGAGCCATATCCTCCCATGCACTCTTTATGCTTTCATTTTCTTAGTGAAATAAGATATGTTCTCACTTGTCCACGAGTGAAGATCAAACTAAAAAGCAGCTAAATTTAGTTGTGTTGGTTCCTCTTCTTCTAAACCCACCTTTGATTTCTTCTTTTCCATCTTTTTGTTGTTGTTGTTGTTACATCTCAACAGCCATCAAAGGTTTCTCACCTCAACACAAGATCACTAGCTTTGAGGAAGCCAAGGGTTTGGACCGCATCAACGAGAGGATGCCGCCACGGCGAGACGCTTTGCCCATGGACTCCAGCCTCAACTCGTTCAACAAGGCGCTGTCATCGGAGACCAACGGCACGGACGCTAAGGGGAGCACCAGCGGCAGCGGCACCAACATCCAGTGAAGGCCGGCGGCCGTAGGCGCCACCTCGGCCGACGGGGCTGCCTGGCCCCTCCAGCCTCATCACAGCACGCCACTTTACCGAAAAGGGGCAGGGGGGTGAAGGAAAGGGGGAGGGCTAGAGTGTGGAATGGGGAGGCAACTATTGAAACTGGGGGGACATGTCACTTGCTAGTCTTTGGAATTGCCTTCATTATATTAGTTTCTAGTCAAATCTGCGACGTTATTGCCAGGTCACATTTCTGCAGTCAGGCCTTAAAGGCGCCTGACTGTGAACCACACCACACTTAGAAAGAAAGAGGAAGGAAAGACCGGCTTTAGAGTTAAAGGATTTTCTTTTCCCCTCAAATGACCCTCGCTCACTTACACCGAAATGGAAAGTCGTATAACTTCTTACTAACTTGTACGTTTACAAAAACACAGCACTAAAAGGACAGAACATGAGATAATGTTTTTAAGGGTGTACAAACTAAATAAGGACTATTTATTGATAACTTTTGTTTTTGCTACTCTTATGAAATAGCTCTGAAATTAATTAGGCAGTCTTAAAAGGAATGTTGCAATGTTGTCGAAATGCCAAATAACGGAACGTTTTATGGTTTTGTACATATTCTGCTTACCTCAGGTTCTTTTGGTGTGTGCTTTGGCCTGATTTTTTTCTGTATAATGGTTAAATAACTGTAATGAATACCTATTTTCTTGAGTTTCATAACTGGAATTTACACTTACCTATCTATCATTTGCAAATATGTTTATTTTACGTCTCTTTTTGGAAGGGAATGGGGGGTAGATTTTATTGTGGCTTGCTGGAACTGAGTGTTAATTTTTCTCTTTTTAAGTATTGCGAACAAAGTAAAAATAGAGATCTTATATTGTGTAAAAAAAAAAAAGAAGAATATATTAAAGTGTCTGCCTATGCATGTTTTATAAAAATCAAAGACATTAGAAAATCTGAATACCTTTGGCTGTGAAGGCCTGTTTTGAGATATATTGCGCTTTAGTGAACATATACTGGAAACATATACTTGCATACTTTCAATTAACACCATGATGCTCTATGCCTTCAACTCCTTTTGTAATTGAAGCATTTAATTATTTAAGATGGATGAAAAATCTTATTTTTAACCTGCGCTTGTAAGTGCACACAGTCCAGTTAAGCATGTTTGACAATTCTTGTGAGGTGTGTGATTACATGTGGAACTCCAAAATGCATGATTAGCTGTTTGTGTCATATACCAGGTGAATCAGTTTTAGTTTTGTAAATGTGCCACAGAAAGTGTAATTTGATTCCTATTATACCATTATTTGGAACTCTGCTTTGTATATCAGTTACAGGTTTGATACTGCTCAATACTTTAAGATGAAACGAAAAAATATATACTTAGGTCTTTTTTTAAGGACTGCTTTAAGTGCCCAAGTAATTCACTACACGACATGAAGCCTTGCTTTTGTAATTTAACTTCAGAACTGTTGGCAGATGAGGCATGCACTTGCAACTATGAGAAGTATTTTATATAACTGTTCAATAAAAATGTGCATGAATTTCAACTTGAAATGAACCTGCTTGTCGTGTGTTTGTGTGACCCCAGCTGATTGGCAGTCGCCCCCGTTTGCAAAAAGGCGTCTGAAATAAAAATAAATACACAGGTTTTTCTTGTCATGAATGATCACAGGAAGCACACGTTCAAATGGGTATAATTTAAAAACACAAGGAAGGTCACAGAGTCAGAATGTCCGATTTGCGCCTGGAAAACTGCCTGAAAACAAAGAGCTAATCATTCATCTTATCAGTCATACTTCAATGGCCGTCTCAAGCTACATATTTTTCTTGTTTTCCAAGAGTATTTTAAAAAAAACTTTCAGTGGAGTTTTGATGCATTTTATTTGTTTTCAGTCCACTAACTGACCATTTTTAATTGTCAAGCCACCCTGAACTCTTAACTAAAAATTGGAGGAATAAAATCCTAAGCTAGTAACCAGCTAAAGGTACTAGCTAGCAAGTAGTTGCCATGGGAATGGATCAAATTGGATCTCTTGCTATTAACTAGCTAAAGTACTAACTGTCTAGTAACTTACTAGCTAGTAGTTAACTTGGAAAATATTCTAATCATACCTGCCAACATTTGCTGATGGTAATGAGAGACGCCTACCGGGATACGTATTTGTGAGCGCCAGCAATTTAAAGCAGTGTAAGGTGGGTTCAGGGTCATGCACCCTTGGAAACTCATGCTCTTTCCAGTCATTTGAAGTGCACCTGATGAAACTCCTAGAATTAAACATCCATCCGTCCATTATCTTTACCTGCTTCTTCCGTTTTGGGTCACTGGTGCCCATGTCCAGCAATCGTGTGAGAGGCGGGGGACACCCTGGACAGGTCTCCCGTCCCATCACAGGGACACATCGAGACAACCATTCACTCTCACACCTAGAGAAAATTTAAAGTTACCAATCAGTCTAACATGCATGTTTTTGGTCTGTGGGAGGAAACTGGAGTACCCGGAGAAAACCCACGCATACACGTAGCGAACAAGCAAACTCCACCCAGAATCCCCCCTGGCCAGGATTCAGTCCGGTGGCCTTCTCACTCAGAGGTGGCAGCTCTACCAACTGTGCCACCGTACTGCTCTTTAGACAAAAACATCAAATCAATATATATTTATTGAAAAGTGGAACAATAAAACACTAACTGGCCTTTAAGATGAACTTGATCCTTTTTTTTTTTTTTTTTTACTCACTGAGCTCCATGACTTTGTGTTGAGTGCATCATACTGTACTTTTTTTTTTTTTTTTTTCGTCACAAAATATCTTTTGCACCATTTACCCCTGTATAGTAACAAAGCAGGCTATCCTGAGGAATCTACAAGGTACTGTAGGTAACGGAACAACTACACGTACAAATAGAAAAAACAAGCTGTCCTACAAACTTGTCTACAAATCTTGAGTCCACCATTAGTCCATAATGGCCACAGCAACTAAAGATTTCACCTATGGCACTTTTTTACAAGCTCAGTTTGCATTACCGTAACTTTTTGCGATAGTTTGTGCTATCGAAAAACCGCCAACAGTTTCTGAAAGCAAAGAAGTTGCACTTTACAGCCAACATAGACTACTATAGTAATTTCAACAAGCCCACGAAACCGCCCCTCTACATCCCTCCTCCCACACATATACAGCATTAAAGCTCAGCTAGCACTTGTCAAATATGGTACATTGGGGTGTTGCATGTTTCCTTATGTGGGATGTAGGACAGGAGGGACAAAATCCAGGAATGTCTCACCCAGATCTGGACAGTTGGCAGGTACAGTACTGTATGTCAAATTGGATCCTTAGCAAGTAACTACCATGCTAGTAATGAACTAGCTAGTAGTTGACTTGGGAAGTAATTACCGTAAAATGGATCTCTAGCTAGTAACTAGTTGAAGTACTACCTAGCTAGTAACTTCCTAGCTAGTAGGTAACTTGGAATATAATCTAATTGTATCCTTAGCTAATAACTATTGATTTAGAACTGAATCAGACTGGATCTTGTACTACTATAATAACTTCCTAGGTCATGTTTAACTTAGAAAATAATCATATTAGGTCCTTAGCTAGCAACTAGCTACTGTTCTACTTAGCCAGTAACTAAACAGCTAGTAGGTGACTTCAACAAAAATATCAAATTACCAGTTGATCCTTTGCTAATGATAATTAACTTACCGGTACTTGTTAGTCAATTGCTAGCTAGTAACTTTATTAGCAGCCTTTCATAAAGACCATTTGTTTCCATTTCTTTTGCTAGCACCATAAAATTACTAAAAATAGGATAGTTTCATTCAGAAAATTGTGTTACCATCAACAAGATGATTTTTGAACAAAGAGATTTTAGCTGAAAGAATGCATCCCCCTTTTTTTTTTTTTTTTTTTTTCTTTTATTCTAAAGAAATGATATGGATATTGTTAATTTTATTAAATTTTTTTTTTAAATTTTTTTTTTTTTTTTTTTTTTTTTTTTTTTTTTTTTTTTTTTTTTTTTTTTGTTACACCCAAACTTTAGTCCACTTTCCTCATTTTTCTTGAGCAGGCATTGCAGATTTTGGTGTGATCATCAGATACAAAGTCCTGACAGAAAATGAGTGGTAAATCAGAATAAATCCAGTCAAAACCGTTAAAAGACTTTCAAATAGCCTAAAATACTTTTACATCCTCACTTAAAGACTACAAAAAAGTCCGGCTCTATATGTTAAGTGATTTTTTTCTTCTTCTTGTCTACGGTTTATCTTAATCAAACAAATAGACATTTTTTGGCTACTGTCTCGATGGGGAAATTTCTCCTTGGCGATTCCTCAACAAAGGTGTTTCCTCTTTATCAACCTTGGTGACTTCTTTGATTAAACTTGAAAAAATGAAATCAAGATTACACAATCATACCATTGTGTATGATGAGCGACAAATATCCGCTCCTCTGCACAAAAATTAAAGTACGTTAGCTGGAATTACAAAACATGAGTCAAATCTTGTCACTATTTAAAATGTTAAAACATTTTAATTGGATTGTTTTAGATTTCACAGCTTTAGCTAAGAGGCTCTGGCCTTGGTCACTTGGAGTCTATTCAAACACAATGCTTGAGTCAAAGGAAGTAAACTCTGACATCCTGTTTTTTGTGATTCATTCATTTGTTTTTTACAAAATTGAGGTTTTGCATTTCCAAAATGAAATGTGAAAACCAGTGGAATTTGTTTATTGTGAAGATGACAATGAAGTGAAAAATAGCCTAATTACAGCTTTAAATTATTTACAATTTAACATATTCTTGAGTAAAATGTAAAACAAAACAAAAAATGCGCTTATGTCCTGGAAATGATCATGGTCATCTTTTTTTAACATATCATTGTGAATAAACATTCAAACCAACTGCATCACAGCACATGATTAAAAAAAAGTTTAAATTGTTTATTTAATGACATTTTATCAAGTTGTTTATCAATCTTGAGATGAAGCTTGTTTCGTAGTGATGACATCACTTATTGGATCTTTCAACTACCAGTACAATACTGAAGAATGAACGAGGTGAAACAAAAGAACTACACATTTTTACATCATAATCTTCCAATACAAAAAAAAAAGATTTTCCAAAATGTCATTTCAAGAAAATATTTTTTCCATTCTGGCCTTATTATCTCAAGACGACAGAATACAGTAGTCTCTCGATACTTCGACTTTCGCAGACTCACACTTTCACGGTTTTCAACATAAGATTGTACACTACGCACGATTGACGATGGCAAAAAACAGACACACACCCCCCATCCCCTCCTTTCTCTTTCTGAGGCTGTGTCACAGCAGAGCAGAGACACACAACAGGTGGGCATGCAGCCTATATATATAATGTATATAGACTGTATAATGTATATACTGTATACATATACAGTACTGTATGTATATATATGTACAGTATGTACATATATGTATATACTGTATATATATACAATATATATACAGTATTTAAATGTAT
>JARVLU010000001.1:21929536-21939605 GCA_031762415.1 Simpsonichthys santanae
AGTATGTACATATATGTATATACTTTATATATATACAATATATATACAGTATTTAAATGTATATACAATATCTATACATATATATATATATATATATATATATATACTGTATACTCTAATAAATATAACGTCCCTACTTCATGTATTTTGGCCTATCGCAAGAGTGTCTGGAATGTAGCCCCTGCAATAAGTGAGGGACTACCCTAGTTGTAAAATAGTCAATAGTTAACTACTGTATTGTTTTGCAGCCACAGGACCTACATGTAGGTACTTTGCATTCATTAAGTCAAACCTGAACTCAGTTTACCAAACTATTCGGAGTCAAATATGCTGTCTGTCTAACAACTAAAGGCTTTTTTTTTAACTCCATCAAAAGCCAAGAAATCTGCTCTCATTGATGTACTGGTAGTTGCAAAACACTTTATTTATTTATTTATTTTTGCAGTAGGTTCATCCACTCCTTCTCAGAAACAGATAAAGAGCAAATGACCAAAATCTCCTGGTTAGAGCTTGCAACAGACTTTGTGCACACCTCTGCTAAAAAGTGTGGCATGACGTACTACAGTGGGAGGGATTCCCCAGGATCTCTGCTCTGTGTCTCGTGAACTATGAATGGTGTGTGCAAAAACAAACGCCTCACAACCACATAACCATGAGACAGCTTCTTGGCTTCGGATGGAATTCCCTTAACGGTTAAGGGAAGCGTTAAGGCTTAACACTTGGGCCAAATTGTTCAAATTTCCAACAATATGAATGAAAGGGTAAAAAATGAAGGACAAAGTCCAGACTTTAGCCAAGGTTAAATGCTGTGATTTGACTTTGAGATAGCTGTGCAGAAACAAATATCTGCAAACCTCAATAAACTTGAACAACACTGGGCCAAAACTTCCTCTCCACACATGTGAGACTGAGAACATCTACTCTACCAGCCACTGAACAATGGGGTTGGCTGAGCTCATCACAGTTTCTGTTTTGGTTAAGGTAGCGGACTTTGGTTTGTGTTTTGGTACACTTGACTTTAGATATGAGCAGTTGCAGAACCTGGTAAAGAGCAGATTATTATACCTTCGTATAAGAAACAGAATTAAAGGAGTGTGACTTTCTTTATTCCTGTCACTGCACAGATTTAGTTTATTAAGTTTTTTTTCTTCCATGTTCTGGGTTCCTCCTAATTCATCCAATGTTGTCACAGCAGGAAAAATAAGCAATGGGAGTTGCCTCAAACACACGACTCTGAACTCAGAGTATTGTTAACCAGACTCCGGTTTGTACCGAGGGGGTCGCCTCGTTTCAGTCTCCACGTCCACCCACCCTTCGTCAGGAAGGGAAGCCGATGCATTTCCTCCCCTTCTTTATCTGAAGGAAGTGCGAAAATAAGCATCAGTGACGGAGCGCCCGAGCTTGGACACCAACGCAACTGGTCACTCAACTCGAGTCTGTGGGAAAAGTCAGATCACATTCATCATGAAGTCCGTCAGGGTCCTTGTCTTGTTCCTAACGTCAGTCCATGTCTTCACACCAGGTAGGGTGATAATTCAGAATAATATCATCTGGGAAAAGGTATTGTTAATATTCAGGCTTGTTTGTAGACAGAAATGGGCCTTTTTCATTAATCTGAGAATAATTTATTGCTTAAAATCGTTTAATTTGTGTTCACTTTTGTGGATATTTGATGTAATTTTTAAGTGTTTGAGTATTTTTATCCCCACTTGAAATAATGTAGTTTTGGTATGCATGAAGATAAAGACTACAGGGAGGTTCAAAGGAGTTGCACACTTTGAATTTTGCCTTTGAGATACTTCTGAGAGACTACGGTATTTGTGATTATCTGGACGAAGATAAATCAAATGAGTTGGGGGTCCCTTGAGTGTTCGCCTTCATTTTTCTTTTTTTCTTTTTTTTTTTTTTTTTTTCAAACTAAAAACCAAATTTTAGCTTTGACGAGTCCAAAATTTATTTATTTATTTCACAGAACTAAAATGCCTCCCAAAAGTTGTCGGCTGATTGAAGGAGAAGACAAACGTTGGCTCTTGATTTGTTTGTTTTTCCAAGTCCTGAGCCAGAAGGATTTGTACCAGCCCTGTGCTGGGCTGATAGGTGATCAAACAATAGATAACCAGTGGGAACCAGACTGCCTCCTCTCTCACAGAGACAACAGATTATTGTCCTGAAACCAGAAGGTCCCAGATGGCAACAAATCAACTTCCAGCAGTAAACATCTGGAGGAAACGTCCCTAACCAAGCTTTGTCATTAAATGGTGGCAACATGCAAGAGTTCTAAAAGCCTTAACCTTTTAAAACACAATGTGTTTTGTGTTAAAGCTATAGCTTACCGGTAGTTCCTTTGAATTACTAAAAGGGACATCTGACGTTTGATCTGTAGAGTTGTCTTGATTACCAAATAACCTCAAGACAAGCAAATGCTCAGACTTAACTCCTAAAAACAGTGTTTACTCATACATCCACACTAATATGCTCTGATTGCATTTAAAAACTTTATTTTCCACTCATGTCTGCTCTGAAATATGGTGAATAAAATCCCAGCAGACAGCAGGGAAGACGGGAAGCTTGACGCAGGCCCAGGGGACAATAATTGTGTCTGACAGGATGCAGCTTCACACTTAGTTGAAGAGGATGTCCACTTCGTCATGCCACAACTTCCGCTTGTCTTTTGACTTTTCATCCCAAGTCGGACACTTAGAGCAACAAGGTCTTTGTGTCAGACATCGGCCTTTCAAACTCTGCCAAACAGGAATCCAACAAATATGAAAGTGCAGGCCTAAAATAGCGACTCTGTCTGAGGAAATGTCTTACACAGACAAACTGACACTTGTGTTTTTGTACCACGGTAGTTCTAAATGTTTCCCTTTGACCTCCTCTGATGTAGAGCACAACACACCAGCAGGTTTGCTTAGGGTTCTGTTGTACATTTACTGTACATTTTGGGACAAATTTTTAACCTGAAAACCAGGTAAACATTTAATAAAAGAACAAGTCGTTCTATCTACTTTCCAACCCAAGGCTGGCGATTCACCCTTTACTAGCTGAGGAACATGGCCTAAAACTTGGAGGTGCTCACACTGGAGTGCATGTTGGAGGCAAACCTGGCTATCTGCAGAGGGTAGCAATCCATTTTGAAGTGGACAAAACTGGAAACCTTCTATCCCCTTGCTATGTCTAGAAAGTCTGGCCATAAAAGCTGTGAAAGGCTTTGGTACCAAAGGCATCCCTTTTAGAGTCCAATTCTTGCCTAAAACAAGGAGGACTTACTACCGGCAATGCAAACCAGGCACTCAGCTTTGCTGTATGGGAAATGACAGAAGCACCTCCCTTGGAGCAACACGTGACCGATGGTTGCAAGCCTTTTCTAAGTCAACTGAACACACAGTTTAGTTGGACTAACTTCATTGCACTCTCAGATACCAATGCCAGAGTCTATGAACAAGATGGAATCTCCTGAATGAAAGAGTAGACTATCTATCTACTGGTCTCTGCTCTAGAACCCTAGCTTATTTTTCAAATAAAGGTCTGAAATCCAAGGGCTTTGTCCCACACCTTCATTTATGGAAAATGTATTGGCAGTGAAAACGGATCAGGATATCCCATGAGACAGTTGTTGAAGAAAACTTGGGGTGGTAATAGAACAAAGGTTTTAATAGTCCTGAAGTGCATTTAAGCAATTCTGCCTGAGGATTTACCTTGAAAGCAGCTTGGTGTCAACAAAACTGGTAGTAGGGATTATTGTCTGCGTCTGATCTCTACTTCAGACATAGTCTGGCGATTGAAAGCTTTTCCAGATCTTTTCAAACATACTACAGTTTAAAGAGGCAAAGGTTGGAAAGTTTGGAAAAGAGTTTCAAAATTCTGGACCTGGGGTTGCTGAGGTAGGTAAATAATAGGTTTGTTCTTCAAGGCTCCAGATGGGTTGACTGTTTGACATACCTGTACAAATCTAAATGAAGGGTAGGAGCGTCAAGGCCCTTCAGTTGCCATCCATGGACTTTTCACCTGACCAGTTTCATAAGAGAGGCTATACTTCTTGTAGTGCTGGAAATGCTCCACTAGACGTTGAAGCTAAAGATGTCCTGAACTGGGGTAGTTTGCCAGAAGTTCCCAGTCTGTTATTTGGTTAGGTGGTACTCCATGCCTATCAAATATTCTCCACTGTCAGGTGATCCAGTTAACCATCAGTCTGTGATCCGTTGAGTTGACATCTCAGTTTCAGTCTTATAGCACAATTACAAAATCAGGAACTGACTTGGAATCCGGGATGACCTGGAACCAAATGTACTTATGAGGACTCATGTACTTGGACCTGGTGTGTTGTCATAAACAGATCATGACCACAGAGTCCAACAACAAAACGCCACTCTGGTTTAAACCAGGCGAGCTGTTCCATCTGGTCAGGCACAAAAATATTCAGAACCTCTGAAGGTAGTGTATCCATCAGTTAAGTCTGTTTTTTCTCTAACACTTGTGTTTCTGTTTTTCAGTTTCATCAACGGAAACTCCTTTTGCATCTCCAGAAAACTCGACAAGTATGTTAACATTGAAACAACTGAAACATTGACCTGCTTCCGGCTGCATCTTTTATAGAGCTAACAACTTCCAGTTGGTCTGGAAGCATTTAATTACGGAAATATAAACCTGTTTACTTTCTTACATTGAGTGATCACAACCACTTTTTTATTTTAGTTAAAGGGAAGTAGCTCGGTTAGTAAAATTAAACAAGGACAATTAAAACAATTTCAGGAAAATAGTTTTAAAAAGTGGCCACAATATTTTTTACCATTGTATTGTTGGGTAGAATGTACTGTGCAGGCCAGAATACTGGGATAAGCCACGCCAACTACATTTCAACAACAAATAAAATAAGGAGTTAGTGAAAATGTCCGGCAGAGGAAAAGGCGGGAAAGGACTCGGTAAAGGAGGCGCTAAGCGTCACCGTAAAGTCCTCCATGACAACATCCAGGGAATCACCAAACCATTTGGCTCACCGCGGTGGTGTGAAGCAGATCTCCAGTCTGATCTATGAGGAGACCCACGGTGTAGGTCTTCCTGGAGAACGTGATCCGTGACGCCGTCGCCTACATGGAACATGCCAGGAGAAAGACCATGACCGCCATGGATGTGGTATACGCCCTGAAGAGACAGGGCAGAACCCTGTACGGCTTTGGAGGTTAACCTGCTGCTGGCTAAAGCGTTAAACAAGAATTTTATTTTAATAAAATCAAATCCTATAGGATAGCCAGGTTAGCACTACATAAACCCAGTAAAAGCAAATCCCCTCTATTTAAATATTCCTCCTTCAGAAAGTGAACAAGTTCTGTTTAATTCTGCCATTCCTAGTACTTTTTTCTTTTCTTTTAGCATCAAAAGAAATACTGACAACTAAAGCCAAACCATCAACTACAGTTTCAACAACTTGGGTCAACTCCACTAGACCTCAAGTTACCACTGGTGCAACCACTACCAGCAGTAAGTCTGTTTTTAACCCTTAGCATGATTTTGACTGCTTTACTCAATTTTATCTTCACGTTCTCATTTATTTAGAGGAAATCGAGTGTTCAAACATCCAGACAGAGAGCAAACACTGAAGCCCAGTCAGTTTCCAACACTTGTAGATAAGGAAAAGACTATTTACTGTATGGACTTTCTGTTAGTAAAGAAGACGTTTGAGTTTGACGTTATTATTCGCATGTGGACAGAAGACAGCTCATTGTTGGTGTTTCTCACCGTTTTTCCACCCAGAGTCTCCTGAAGTGAAGACGACTCTACTTGTAAATACGAGTACAGCATCATCTGAACGCGCTACCACACACAAACCAACCGTGGCCACCACAGCTGCCCAGACCACCACTAAAAGTTAGTCATATTGAACTTTTCAAGTTTCATACAATAATTTTTATGTGTTTCATTTCACCCCTTTTTAATATATTTGTGTACATTCTGTGGCTCAGAAATGGTGTTTAAAAAAAAAGTGTCCTTAATACAAAAACTTATTTGATGCATGAAGTACAATAATGTTCAATTCAGAGCTGGAAATAGCTAAATCTTGTGTTTGTTTAGGGTTGTTTTTTTTTTATTATTATTATAAAAATTAACATTTATGAGATAGGTTTGTATTCTTCTTATTATTTATTTTATTATTTATTATCAGCTTGGACAGGCAGCACTGCTGTATCACCAGAGGCAAATAACCAAACTCTAACAGAGAAGCCAAAAGGTGAGAAATTAACTAATATAAACTGCTTAATATTTCTTTTGTACCACTTGTTCTGCTCAGTTAACTTACATTTTCCACCATGTAAGACCTCGACGAATGAGAAAAGTTTCAAGTAGCCCTTGAATTTTAATTATTTAAGTTTTGTTAGAATCTGAGGGGAAGAAGCAGAGATGGAAATTTTGAAAAATACAAATCTATATGATCTTTACACAGATAATATTCTAGCATTTATTGTGCACTGATGAAGCTGCTTCTCACATAGTTTATCATACAGAAGATTATTATTCCCTAACTCTGCATCATTTTGTTTTTTTATATCTTACTTGGATTAGAATTTCATTCGGAAGCATCAAACCAGACAGCCAAGCCGATATCAGAAAAGCCCAGTGGAGGAAAAGACAACGAACAGCCTCAGCTGGGTGCAGGTAAGTTTGATGGCCTGCCACACTCGTGTTATTATAAATCATCTAAAAATGGAGGCAGAGTAAAAAAAGTGTTTCTGAACTTGACTTTAGAAGTAAAAAAACATTTAAAAATGGTGTGCTGAACTCATCAGTTGCTGTGGTTAATACTTTTATAGAAACAATACTGTACTTGAGCCTCAGTCACATATAACTCAACACTTGCTCTTCTCAAGGGTGGACGTCTACTCTCGGTCTCCACTTTGCTTTTTGCTTTTTTCTTGTCTGTGAAACTGTCTGAGAGCCTCTCTTCTACAAAATCTTCTGAATCATAACTATGCACTTCAATTTGGTCAGTTGGTCCCTCAACACAACTGATAACATTTCTTCAAAGAGAAGACAGGCTGTAGACAAGATGATTTGTCCTGTTGACATGCACACAGCTGGATATCTCATTGACTTGAAGACTTGATGGCGTGTCTATCTCTGCTGTCTGTCTGTGGATTTTAAGGACAGATCTTTACATGGATTTATGACAACTGGTTCCTGCTTTTTGGATTCAGCTGGTTGTTGGTTTTATCTACAATCAAGGAAGTCGTCAACAGCAAATTGGGATCCGATCACGCTACTTGCCTTTGTGATGACTTGGTTTGTGTCCGTGCACCCAGACTCAATTGCCTTGGGCAGAATGGATCAGATCTCGGGGATTTTTACTCAGGCACATTCCATCGGTGTGGCCATGTAATTTGGACATTTCAGAACTGTTTTTGGACCAACACAGACTTAAGGTAGATGTCGTTAAGTTCTGCCTGTCCCCAAAACAACTGTGTGTTATCTGAATCTGGCTCCCCCAGCTGGCCTTGAAGGCCACCTTATCTGATTGCGCCTGGAGGACATGTAATCTGATGCTCAACCCCGCCCATCAGGGAATTTCCACCATCAACCAGAGTGAACCAGCTGAATAAACATTCTGTCATTATTTCAGGACTCTTGGATTCTCATTAGCGTTGACCTTGGCCATTCCCTGACATCCCTTGAGAATGTTTAGGGATCTCATCAGAGGGGGCTGGCTGATTATTCCATCCTTATCAGAACTCTTACAGTGCCCTCGAGACTGGCTATGGACATTGCTCACCACTCTCGGTGTCTCCCCACCCTCTGTGGAATGTCTACGTCACTATGTGCTTATATGTGCAAGGTGTTTTTTTTAATATTAGAATTTTTCTTCTCAGGCAAGAAGAAAGATTTTAATAGTATTTTTTTCACCTCCATTTCCTGATGTGTCCAGTTTCATTACTCTTTGTCTGTCGAACAGATCTCACTTGTAAATGAGTCTTCTAGGCTCAATGTCACTTATCTGTCTTAAAGGTTGAATGAAAAATGTTGAATGAATATTTACAACCTCTTTCCTCTACACCCCCACCTCCATCCATTCAATGTCCACCAGACGGGACAGAATCTGTGACCATGGTTCTGTCAGCAGCAGGTGTGGTCTGTTCCATGATTTAGATGTTGACATTACACTCATTGAGATCATGGATTACCATAGATTAGCTGTTTCTTTAGAACAAGACAGAAACCTTCAGTGGAGCAGGACTGTGACTTTAATTAGATTTTTAAGTTCTAATCTTTGCTCCAGTCATGAGTGGATGTTCTTTTTTCTGATCTTGATGGACAAACTCCAAAATATTCTGACTGTGTGAATCTTTTGGACCCCTCCTCAGTAAAATCCTGGACTAAGTCAGTTCTGTTTGTGTTTCAGTGCTGGGGTCGGCAGGACTGGGACCTTCATGGCTCTGGACCGCCTTATGCAGCACATCAGGGAGCATGAGTTTGTGGACATCCTGGGGATGGTGTCCGAGATGAGATCCCACCGGCTGTCCATGGTCCAGACCGAGGTCTGCTCACCTCACTTGCACAAATTCACTTTACAGGAACCACTGAGTTCAATTTATTTCTGTAGCTCCAACAGACATCATCTCAGAGCTCTGAACAGAATAAAAGACAATCAGTTAAAGTTCTCTCTATGAGGAAGCAACAGATTGTGTTGAATCTTCACTTCATCACAGTCTCCCAAAGGAGACCGTGGAAAGAAAAACTCCTTTAACAGGAAGAAACCTCCAGCAGAACCAGGCTCAGGAGCTTCTACCGGCTGGGTCTGAGAGGACAGGATTGGTAACTTTCACCAGTTAGTTTCAGTGCTGTGAGCTCTAAACACTGACTGAAACTCTTCAGATTATTTCTTTGCAAATGATCACACAACTGACCTGCAACTATTTTCTCTAGAGATTTTAGATGATACAGGTCTGTAATTGGCTAGGATTCCTGAGTCAAGGTTCTGTTTCTTAAGTAAAGGTTTAATTACAACAATCTTAAAGCTCTTAACTTTTTATTAGAGACAAATTAAGCAGATCCAAGACGTGGTTATTAATTAAGGGAAATACGTCTTTGAACAGTCTGGTTGGGATGAGATCTAACAGGCATGTGGATGGTTTGGATGAAGATGTTATTTTTGACAGTTCAGAGAGTTCAACAGGACAAAAACAGTCCAAACATAAATCAGGTTCTAGAGACATTTTTAAACTTGTCTCATCTGACACAGAACCAGAGGTGATCGTAGGAATGTTGCTTTGAATTTACTCACTAATTGAAACAATTTTATTTATAAAGAATCTCATGCACCATAATTGCCGGTCCATAGAGTGCACCTGAATATAAGCTGTGGGGTTTACAGTCTTTGACAAAAGTAACGGCTTATTGAGCAAAAATATGGTATTCATTAGTTAGTATTTGTTTTGCATCAGTTTTTGTTTGTGTCAGATTGTTTGTTTTTAGGAGCCATTTGTTGTTTGTTATTCATCAGTTTATTGTTTATTTGTATCAGTTTATTGTTTATTTGTATCAGTTTGTTGTTTATTTGTATCAGTATGTTGTTTGTTCACATCAGATTGTTAGTGTTTATCTTCATCTGTCTGTTGTTGTTTTTGTTTTTCAGGAGCAATTTGTCTTCATCCATCAATGTGTCCTTCTCATGTGGCACAAGAAGAAACAACAGTCCATAACCTCAGACGTCATCTACGAGAACGCCAGCAAGACATAAAGAGTCGCCACCACGTCAGTACAAACATTTCTTCTTCTCTTGATTCTAAAAGTGTTGATGTGTGAAACCTTGATTCTGATTGGCTGACCTCCAGCCGTTTGTGTTGGGGTGTAACAGTACGCTAAAATCACATTTCGGTTCAGTTAATTTTTGGTACAAAAAAAGGACAAAATAAAGACTTACAAAACGTTTATTTTGAAAATATGCCAAGTAAAAAATACATTTGTATTAAAAATAAATACAAACCAGATCCCAAAAGAGTTGTGACACTAAACAAATAGTGAATAAAAAGTGAATGCAATGATGTGGAGGTGCCAACATCTAATATTTTATTCAGAATAG
>JARVLU010000001.1:21946862-21957051 GCA_031762415.1 Simpsonichthys santanae
CCCCCCCCCCCCCCCCCCACACACACACACCACCACCACCACCACCACCAAAAAACACAAAACCTACTTGGGTGTGTACTAAGCTAAGACAAGCAATACAGGTACAGTATTTGACCCACAGCAGGTAACTACAGTCGGGATCAGTCGACACTTTCATATCTCACACACTGTTCAAATCCTAAAATCTGATGACATGAGGATTTTGACTGAACTTGATAAAACAGTTAAGGAAAATTAAACAAAATGCACATTTCCAGGTACTCCTCCAAAACAAGCATGTAACTGAGTACAGACTGGGTGTAGTAGAAATTAATAATACGTATAGACAGACAGCGCACTCCACACATAAAGTAACAGTTTTTAATAATTTTAAAGATGTCACTTCAAAGAACATGCTCCACATCAAAATCCAAACACAGTAGTCCCTTGATTATCATGGGGGTTACGTTACACACACCACTGTGATAGATGAAAAACCACAAAGTAAGAACACTATTTAGTTTAACATTTAAAGCTTCATAAATCCTTCCCACACTCTTACAATGTTCTAATCTCTTAAACGTATGTCATTTTAACAACATATATGTGCTGTACAGTACTGCAAACATTTACTCACCAGCTCTGCAGACCAGCAGCTCTGTTCCGGTCGGGCTCGGTTCTGGTTCTGCAGACCTACACCCTGCAACGACGAAGACCACCGCCCCATCCAGACTGATGTGCACGTGGATAAATGAGCTTCAGCATTATTTGCGCTTGGTTCTATGAGCTTAACAGATAGATGTTACTTCTGACTTTGTGTTGCAAAACTTTCCCTGCATTTCAGCAAAAAGCAGTGGATGGAAGCACTATTGGCTTCTGGGTAGTGTAGTTTGACCTGTGTTATAGTATAGGCTTATTGAAAGAAAACTACAAAATGGCGGCGCCTGTCTGAAGTATTTTTCTTAACTTTTTATCCTGTACCGCCCCAATCACGCGAGTAATATTCGAGTTAACAATCGTGTGTCGCGTACAATCTTACGTTAAAAAAACGCCAAACTGGAACCACAAAGTAACGAGGGACTAGTGAATTTTTATTAGAATTACTGAGCAAATGACAGTCAAACCACATAAAAACTAATGTATTGTTATTCAAACTATTCACTGCTGTTAAAAGCAGCTCCAGCATGACAAGAGATGTAAAGACCTTGTTGGATTCTGATTCACTTTGTCATCTGCTCAAATAAAAATAAAAACACACCTGAATGATGATGATGGATCATAAATAGTGACGTTATAAGTCTGTGGTTTGTCTTCAACAGGCAAAGAACGTGTAAGGGTGCAGTTTCCTCCAGAGTTTGTTCATTCAGTGTGCTGGTGTAACATGTTCATTTTATTTTCCAACGACTAATAGGAACATTAGAAAAATTACTTGTGGAGTGGATTGAACAGTCACTTGAGTATCTAGTCCAATAAATCAATACATCTGGTACAATAAATTCAATCTTTGGTGCCGCTGAGCTGTGAAATTAAGCCTCAGATCATTTGAATACTCCTGAATCCTGCACAAAAGGAGCTGCATCCACGTTAAAAACCAGAGCTGCACATAATGTATCTGGATGAAACGGCTTCAAAGAACCATTTTTCTAGCTTTTGCGTGGCGGTCCTGTGGAGCAGGACTGATGTTTCATGAAAAAGTGACCAGCTCATCTCTGTGGTGTAAAAAAAAAAAAAAGGTGAGTTTATGCAAGGTCCTTATACAATTTGGTTTCAAATTCCGTACTTTTCCAGACTCGACAAATGTTCTGTGAATTTTTGATGCCACGTTTCTGAATTAACTCAAATTTACTGTTTCAGCTGAATCCAGCTGGAATCAGTGTCTGGTTTGACCACTGTCTGTAGTAGGACAAGGCTGTTAATACCTTGCACCTGTCAATAATTACACAAGACTTGTTCGAGTCTCAAAATAATAATTATTGATTTAACACGGGTTCAATTTTTTTTTCAGATTAAATCATATTTCTTCTATGTGACCAAGATGAATGAACAGGAATGTGACATGAGACTTGAATTATATTTGATCCATCAATTATAATGCGATCATTTATTAATCAAATCTTCAAGTTAACATACATTTACACATTGATTGGCTGTGATTAATTTTACGGCATAAAAATTATCGGACATTTTAAAAAGACAACAGATTCGAGCTATGAGTTGTTAAACATAACTTTTGTCTGAAGGCACATTCTTATTGACTGGCTTAAGAATAAAAGAGAGAGAAAATAAGAGTTTAAACTAAGGAGAAGATGAGAGGAGGAGAATTATCTTGAAGTGTTTAACTTCACCACTCACTGTGGTTTGACATCATCATGGCTGCAGTAAATCATGATGTACTGCGCCAAAATGTCTGCAAAATGGATAAATACTGAATTCAATTCAGTTTATTTATGTAGCGCCAAATCACAATAGAAGTTGTCTCAGGACACTGAACAGAAACATTCACATACATAGTCCAATGAGTAAAGCTCTCCACCTAAGGAAGCAGCAGATTGTGTTGAATCTTCACTTTGTCACAGTCTCCCACTCTGAGCAAGCACAGTGGTGACAGTGGAAATGAAAAACTCCCTTTTAACAGGAAGAAACCTCCAGCAGCACCAGACTCAGGAAGCACCATCTGCTTTGACTGGTTGGGTTTGAGAGGACAAGATGGAGAGACAAATGGACACAGAATGGTCGGTCCAGATGTAGGTGCAGGTGCACCCCTATTGGAAGAAAGACAAAAATACATGTTAAGGGCAGAAATACAGTAATTACAAATACAAACAGGTAGAGTAGAGCAAGTAATGACAGCAGTGGAGTGAATAAATCAGAATCAGACTTATTGTCATTGCACAGAAGCTCAACGAAATTTCATTTCAGTACAGCCCGTGCAAAGAAACACAAACAACCAAACAACATAGAAAACTGTCGAGCCCCAAAACCTCCAGCTCTCCTCATATACTACATTATTTCTACCTGAGCTGGATACACATGTTGACCATCACCTGGCATTTTTTCCTTGTTCATAATAAAAATCTATTTTATGAACATGATCATAGGTTTTCTTTACTGCAATATAGAGCTACGGAGGTGTTCACACATTATGGGATTCATTTTATTCATGTGAAACGTGCGAGCCAGTGCTGTGAAACAGTAACGTGCGTTGAGATTATGATGGGCTGATAAATGGATCTGATACATGATAACTTACCTGGGACATTTCTAGTTAAGTTAATGCAAGTCGGAAGGATTTATTTGTATTTGCAACACAGCTTGAGAAAAGAAACAGTTACCTATAGTACACAATATTTTCCTGTTTTATGACAATTTGTGACAAAATATTCCTTGAAAAAGTTTTGTTGCTTTGATTTTTTTTTGCTCTGACTACACATCTTCCACCACCCCGACATGTGAAATTGATGAAATTTACATTTTGTATTCACTAAACCTTTTATACATAGGTCTATATACAGTGTGTGAATGTGTGTGTGTTTGTGTGTGTGTACCCTTGTTTATGCTACTTTGTAAGGCCCATTTTTCCAACTTATACTACATTGGGAGGCCTAACTGCTCCTTATTGTTGGTGGGTTAGGGGTTAGGTTTAGGACTAAGGTGTGAATTGAGGATGTGTTAAGTTTAGGGTAAGGTATGCACTGGTAATGGTTAGGTTTAGGGTAAATGTCAGGGTTAGGCTATAGAAATGAATGAAAAATGAATGGAAGTCAATGCAATGGCCCCACAAAGATAGCAAAACAAACGTGTGTGTGTGTGTGTGACATAGACGCAGTTGCTGCAGCTGTGAATCAACGTGCAACTCAACAAGCTGCACGTTTGTGTGAGAGCAGAGCGATGCCAGCGGGACATACCAGGCGCCTCCAGAGAACGATCCGGACCATCAGCAGGATCATCTGAGCTGCGACGGATCAGTGGCCTGAAACTCAACACTCACCACAAGATGCCAAGTCAGAAACTCACACAACAAGACTCACTCATGATTTGATGAAAAAATCCAAACAACAGACTGAACAATTCATACATGTCATATTAAACTGAAAGAGACTCATTTTAGATTAATCTTCCTGAATTTATTTGGTAGAACAGTTCGTCTTTTGTTCACTTTACAGTTTCTGAGAACATAATGTTTCCTCATATGTGAGGCAGAAAACTGAGCAAAGGCTTTCAAACATTTGATAAAGTCAATAGAAAATCAAAGCAAATATGTTCTTGTTTTAATATTTCACCCTGTTTTATGGCACCCTGATTCATTGCTTTATATTTTAACTGGATTTTTACTGTAGTTTATTGTTATTGTTTACTGTTATTGTCTGTACTTTTCATGTTCTGTCTGGAACAGGTCTCTCTTGTAGATGAGTCCTCGTGGCTCAGTGAGACTAACTATAAATAAAGGTTGAATGAAATAAAAAGAACATGTCCATCATTAAACAGAGGCCTCCGTGTTCAACTTCCACCCTCACAATAATATTATTGGAGCATCGTGCAGACGCTTATGGCTGAATATTGGCCATTAACGACCTACTGCTGGGTCTCTAATGATCTATTATTAGGCTGGTGGTCCTCCTTTTGCATGTGGACAGCTATTTCTGGCTGTCAGCAACAAACTGGTTGGTCCACAATGACAAGGAGCTATTTATAAGTTTTCTTGCAGGGTTTCAGACTGAAGTCTTTTGGAGAAAAGACGAATTGTTTCAGCAAAGAAGAATCTGTCCAGATGACCTGACTTAACATTGTTAGATTTTTCTACCTGGATTATTGAGCACGAACTGGGACAGTCCAGGTAGATGAATCTAACAAGGTTAAGTCAGGTCCTCTGGACAGCTTCTTCTTGTTGAAATGTTTCGTCTTTTATCCAAAATACTTCCATCTGAGGAGCTGCAATAAATTCAGTCTTATAAATAGCACATTCTCATGGTGGATCAATCAGTTTGCTGGAGACAGTCAAAACCAGCTGTTCACATGATAAAGGACCATCAGCCTAACGACTGCTTGCTATTCACAAAGGGCTGAGTTATACTAGCAATAACAACATGGAGGCCTCCGTCCCTGTTTGACAATGATTTCTTTTCATAAAGATGGCCTCCTTTACTCCTCTCTCAAACCAACATTCCTCTCAGGATGGGCACATCTTCATCCCTGAAAGAGTGACCCCTGGCCTGATGATGTTGCTTTTCTGTGCTAGAGCAACAATCATCAGTCCAGGACTCTGCGGTCTGTCTGCAGGTCACAGATTTTACTGTCATCAGCAAACTGCTTGATCCTTTTAGCAAAGGTGCTATTTATAAGACTGAGTTTATTGTAGCTCCTCAAACTGAGCAGGTCTTTTGGATAAAGGACAAAACGTTTCAACAAGAAGAATCAGTCCAGAGGGCCTGACTTAACCTTGTTGGATAAACGAGCAGTCTTTTTCACTATAATTAGTCGTTTGTAATGTGTACGCAAAAGTCAATGTTTTTGGTAAAAGTTGATTCATGTTTTTGGTCCTTTTTACCATGAAACTGCATTAAATACAAGTAATGCGGTTTAGTGAAGACAAAAACACATTACTGTACTGTATACTCAACATTTCAAGAGGATTTTTAAACCTAAAAATTATAAAAAGACCCTTAAATTATGCAAAAGGTATTCATCTTCTTTACTTAAGCCTACGGGCCAAAATTATACATTTCATAAATTGCAGTTTCGGGCCGCAAATGGCCCGTGGACCGCACTTTGGACACCTATTTAATTTGTCTCTATTTTCTTTCCATTTTAGCTACAACCGGACGTTGAAAACATCCCCTCAAGTTTTTATTTCACAGACAACGGGTGAGTGATCTGGGAGGTCCTGAAAGGAAGGTGAGCACAACCAACAGAAATACTATCTGCTCTCTCATGATGGAGAGAAATCAGTTTGTCAGTATTTGTCACTGTTTCAAACAAAATACTTTGAAACTACTTTCCTTGCAGATGTGCATTAGAATATTTGCACAGTGGACCTCGTCCGGTGCTTTACGCCGGACTTGTCTGAACCCACAGAGGCAGCGACTCCGGCTAAAAAACGTGACCTTTTCCTTCTTCTCCATGTGGTTCTCTCCATGTGACTGAGGGAAACCCAGTCCAGCGAGCCCTCTGGGTTTCATCACTCCTTAGCCAGAGATGCCGGGTGGAACGGAGCCGGATCCAGTTACAGCAAGAACATTTCAACTGGGTCTGTGTGTGTATGATGAGTGTGTATGATGACGGCCGACGAACCAAATGTTTTATCTGCCAAATACACAAACTCCTGCAACATAGAATATTAACAAATAATATTGTGCTAAAGCTTCATGTAGTAGTAGCTGAGAGTCATTCACATTTACTCCAAGGGCGAGAACTTTATCACTATCATGTTTGTCTGTTAGCAAAATATGTCATGAACCAGAGGATGAATTTTACAAAGTAATAAAACTTGAGAAAAATAATCACTGGATGGACTTTCACAGATTTTTAATTGTTGGTGTCAAGCCAGTTTAAGATGCCACAAATAACTGATATTACAAGAATGGTTATAACTCCATCAAATTTACACATAGCAAGATAAAATCTGGTTGAGCATACCTAACGCATATTGATCCAGGAGTACGTTTTGTTGTTGTTGCCTATAAAAGCAAGTATTTTCGGTTTGATGCTTTTAATTGATTTTCGGTTATATTATAATTTTTTTCATTAAACTACGTCCATTGATTTTTATTGTTAAGCACTTTGGTAACAACTGCTGTTTTAAATGTGCTTTATACATAAAATTGACTTGTCAACACTTTCTGATGTGGAAATTGAGTAACTAAACCAAAAAAAAAAAAATCCTATAAATACACCATATAAAGTCTAATGAACCATTTGGTCATAAAAATAAAAATAAAAAAGCAGAAAACTTTGATAAATCTCAACTTCTGCCACATAGCAACGCCGACGCGCTCCACAAACGTGATTGGTGGATTATTCAGCTCGAGGACTTCTCTCAGCCAATCAGAAACGAGCTTTGAAAGGCAGCGTGACAAAAGCCGCGCTCTGATTGGTTGAAACAAGTCTGCGCAGCTATGTGGAAGAAGGTATAAAGATTATTCAGAAGTTTGCTTGTCGCAGAGTGTTTTTGACAAACAACGAGTGTTCTGGAGAAAAGTAGCCGCCTGGTTCATCTTTATTCATGTGAACTAAATTACATCTCGTCTACACTTCGCTTTCAAGGTGAGTAATTCATTATTTCGAGGAGTTTCACCGCGAGGGTTTACCTGCGTGTTTAAAAATAGCATCATTAGCTGCAGAAGTTTGTGCGGCGGGGCATTGATTTGACTTTGGGGCTTTTTCTCGCAGCTTTTGTCCAAAAGCGGCCCAGAAAACCAGCCATCATGGTCGCCACGAACAAAATGAAGACGAAAAGCACAGAAGGTCCGGTTGAAAGGAGATATGAGCAGGTGTGCATCGATAAAGGTGAGCTTTCAGTGCGCGTGTGGTGCATGACAGCGCTGGGTGTTTGTGTGCATGAACAGCCTGCAGGTGGTGGCTGCAGCTCCAGGTGTGGTTCAAATGTTCACCTAAAGAACTTTCTGCATCAAGACGGATAGGTTCTCCTCTGATTATGCCCACTTAACTTGTGGGGTGCCACAAGGTTCAGTTCTGGGTCCACTTTTGTTTTCCTTTTTTTTTTTTTTTTTTTTTTTTAAATTATCCCACTTGCCGGCATTATTCAATCCTTCTCTGATATTTCCTATCACATTTATTCTGATAACATTCAGATGTGTTTTTCATTTAGACCACACCAGCTGGACAAGTTGGCCATCCTTGTCTGTTTGTCCCATATGAGTGACTGGCTTGCCAGTAACTTCTTGGTTTTAAACACCAGTAAGACAGAGGCTTTGATTACTGCTCCCAGTCACCTTCATCCAAAATGCAATTAAAAAATTTGCCTCTTTCTGCCCCATAGCCAGATCAAAAGTAAAAAAAAAAAAATCACATTTGACTCCTCATTAAGCTTAGAGTCTCGCATTAGGGCTATTTCCTGTTCCTGTTTCTTTCATTTAAGGAACCTTTCTAAAATACAACCTATGGTCTCCAGAGTTGACCGAGAGGAAATTATTCAAATACTCTGCTGCTCGTGGTCTTCGTTCCCCGACTCAGAACCTCTTGGATGTTCCACGTTGCGGCTGAAAACTATAGGGGACAGGGTCTTCAGTCTGTGGAACAGTTTGCCCCTGCTGCTTCGTTCTGCTGACTCTGTGGAGGTTTTCAAAAGTCTCTAAAACATTTTCAGCATCGTGACTGTTTGGTGGTTTATTTAAGGCCCCGTTCACCCAACGTGTATTAAGTGCTGTTCCTCGAGGCTCAGCCGTTCATTTACATGACAACCTCCTCAATCCAGAGGTTTGTGAGCCCAGGTCTCAGGAATACCCCCCGCAGAGGTGTGAAGAGCACGGAATGTGTGAACGAGGATGTTTTTCCTCGAATCAACATCCGAAAAACTTTGTTTCCCACCGGCTGTGTCCATGTAAAGGGGACCTAACTCTTAAAACTTGCCACGTAAAAAATAGTTCAAAAACGGCACATGTGCTTTGTTTTTGCATAAAACTAACCTGTGGTCAGTGATGGGAATGCTCTTGTTTGGTTTGGATCATCTGCACAGGAGATTCCTTCTTTGGAAGCAGCGTTTTGATATTTTGATTTCATTCAAAATGTTCCCCATACATAAAATATTGATCATATATTGACAAAATGCAATTACAGGAAAGTTTTCATCAATGTCACAATGTAAACGGACTCCTGAGGCAAAAGAACAAAGAAAAACATCAAGTCCCAGCAGAAAACCTGAAGACTTTTATTAAAGCAGGGGCGCATCCAGAGTTTTTCATAGAGGGGCCAGGTGTGGGGGCCCAATGACAATTTTAGGGTGACATACATACCATTCATTTAACCTTTATTTATACATGTTAATCCCATTGAGCCTCGAGGACTCATTTACAAGAGAAACCTGGTTTTAATGAAGAGTGATGACAACAATAATCATAAAAGGAAAACCGTCCGTAGTGTGCGTGTGCGCGCGCACTGCAGGTCCCTGGTTCAAATCCCAGTCCAGGGGTCTTTCTGGGTGGAGTTTGCATGTGTGGGTTTTCTCCTGGTACTCCGGTTTCCTCCCACAGACCAAAAACATGGATGTTAGACTGATTGGTGACTCTAATCGTCTCTAGCTGTGAGTGAGAGAGTGAGTGGTTGTTTGTATATTTGTCTCTGTGTCCCTGTGATGGACTTGCAACCTGTCCAGGGTGTCCCCCGCCTCTCGCACTGTGATTGCTGGATATGAGCACTGGTGACCCCCGTGACCCAAAATGGAAGAAGCGGGTAAAAGATGATGGATGGATGGATAAAAAGTGCATATACTGTAATTTTTTACCCAGTAAGCCTTTTTTTTTTTCCCAGTTTTCAAAATGGCGGACGCTCGGTGTGGTTTGAGCTCTTTAGCATAGCATTATTCACACAAAGCTTTTAATAAAAAATAATAAACAAGTTCTTGGCTTCTTTCTGCAGAGAGAAACTTTTTACACCAAGGCACGGGTTTCAACTGAATTTTGGAGCGTTGACAAGACGGAGGTTAGCTTAGCTTATAGCTTAGCTTCTCAGTTTAGCTGCTGTTAACGATCCAAAAACATGATTTTGGATCGTTAAAATGGATTTTAAATAGAAAGGGGAGGAGTCAGTGAAGAGCACCGGAGTTGAGCTTTTTGTCATCCAGTGTCTTCAGTAGAAAGAGACACGAAGAAATTATGAAGCTGATGAATGAAAATGAAGTTAATTAATTGATGTATTTATTGCGACAGGCCTATTTATGACTATAGCCATTTTTGTGTTTGCTAATATCACTTAATTGTGGCAGCCATCTTGTATGGGGTTGGTCATTTGTGGATGTGCATCTTGTGACAACTTGAAGTTTCATCAAACTCCTTCAGAGATATTTAGCTAACACCTTAATGACAAACTTAAATCGCCTTTAGTGGCGGGTGATGGTCTGCTTCCATGGAAGGAGAGGATGATTCAACCAGGAGGGGTTTAAATCTTGTGTACAGTCGTGTTTATTTATTTATTTATTTATTAATTTAATTTAATTACCAATAAAAACACAAATACAATTTCAGAAAATTAAAAAAAG
>JARVLU010000001.1:21998921-22017479 GCA_031762415.1 Simpsonichthys santanae
CCCCCCCCCCGCCCCCCGCTGTTTGCAAATGTTAGCTTTTTTCAGAGAATTTCCACTTTTTTGTGCTCATTTCTGCTTCTTTTAGCCAGATTGGGCGAACGTGTTCTTTCTGCTTTATTTGGCTAATTCAAGCTTGTTCTACCTTTTCAGCTACCTTTTTAGCATTTTTACGCTATTTTCAAATTTTCAGATAAATTCACATTTTTCATTGTAATTTTTGCTACTTTCAGCCTAATTAACTTTTTTCTGCAAATTCAGGCTTGTTATTCTCCTTTCAGCTTAATTATGCTAGTTTAAGCTATTTCTGCTTTTTCAGCTACCATTTAGCTGTTTTACGCAATTTTTAGCCTTTTCAGCTAATTCCACATTTCTTTTAGCTCATCTCAGCTCTTTCTGCTTCCTTTTGGTAGTTTAAGCTTCTTTCTGCCTTTCAGCTGCTTCTCAGCCATTTTGTTTGGCAAATTTCAGCTTTTTTTTTAGCTACTTTCCTAATTTTCTGCTAATTTCTGAATATGTAAACAAATTTATGCAAATATGTATCATTTCTGCTTTATTCTGCTAATTTAGGCTTGTTCCATTTCAGCTGCATTTCAGCATGCGTTTTAGCTAATTTCAGCAGTTTTTCAGCAAGTTCTTCTGCAATAAGCATTCACATGCATTTTCGTAGGAAATGCCATTTCTCTTGTTGTGATTGTCTTGCGCATAAATGTTGCCTGTTGTTGTTTTTTGTTTGTTTGTTTTCAGTTCGTTCAGGAAGTTCGCACCCAGCTGGATCTCTCTGAGTTGCAGCGCTGCAGACAGAGGTCTTTGTTTGACTGGCACTACACCGAACGTCACAGCGCCGCTGTTTTCCCACAGGTCGACCTTTTTCACCTCATCTCTTTGAGATATTGGGCCACAACAGTTCTTCAAATATCCCCCTCAACAAATTTTTACCAGCTGCTTCTCTTAGATCTGAGTCAGGAGTGTCTGATCCTGGTCCTGGAGGGCCACCATCCTGCATGTTCTCTGCTCCAGGACTCCTAATTTGAATCAACGAGTGATTAACATGAGAACATGAAGAGGGAATTCAACCACTGGAGCAGAGAAACAAGTCAAACATGCAGGATAGCCACTCTCAAGGGCCAGACTTGGACACCCTCTGAGCTACAGTTATCTTCGGCCTATAAGTCACAATTTTTTTTTGTTGCACAATCTGCATGCCCTGCAACTTATAGGCCGAAGCAACGTATTTATGGATTTTTCCCCGTATTTATGGGGATATGACCGTTTTCATTCATTCTGACTGAAAAAAAATTTTTTTTGAACGGTACTATTTTCAGCCACTAGATGGCAGCAGAGTAGTAGTAGCTGTAAGGCATGCCGTTGTATCATGCAATATGTAAAGTGCCTATATTGACAAATTCAAAAAAGTTCAAGACAAAAACAACTGAACTTTATTTATTATACTTTATTGTTTTTGTCTTGAACTTTTTTAAATTTACCATGTCCTGGATGACTGGGAATCTTCACCAGTTATTAATGACTCAGTCAGCCTGCCATAGCCTGCCACCTTTGTTCTGCTCTCTGTTTGGAGCAACCGTCACACCAGCTGCACCGCCCCGGTGAAATGCAGCTAATTTGACCATTAACGTGCGTTTATTAAGTAAAAGTTCAACTGAGACACACCTTTGCTCTAAAGTCGAGCGAACAAATAATTGTTTTTAGGTGTTTTATCATTACCTTTCCACAGAACCCTGTACTATTTCTTTAAATCAGCTCATAAACGCACAAACGTACTTTGGTTGTGTTCAGGTCCTGATGGCGGCGTCGGAGGAGTACCGCTGTTTGGACACCTTTAGAGGAAGCCATAAAAACATCTTGTATGTTTTTTGCCACAATCCCATGAGTTCTCATCGCCGGTCCAAAGAGTTCTGGGACGTGGCTCTTCACACTGACGTCAAGTTCAGGTCAGTCTTTACACCTTTAAGCCACGTCGGAGTGATTTCTCACCTCGGACTGGAAACCGTAATTACTTTGTTTTTCCTAGACACTACCTGGAGCATGTGGCTGACTCCATCTCAGACTGGACCAAAGAGGAGGAGCTGAAAAGAGAGGCGACGCTGCTCAGAACCC
The DNA here is from genome assembly GCA_031762415.1 of Simpsonichthys santanae. NCBI lineage: Eukaryota > Metazoa > Chordata > Actinopteri > Cyprinodontiformes > Rivulidae > Simpsonichthys > Simpsonichthys santanae. The sequence continues at coordinate 22,001,037 of JARVLU010000001.1, forward strand.
AGAGCCCTGCGGCAGAGCCTCCACACGGTGCTGCCTTGTAGTCATAGCGTCTCAGAGGTCGTCGGCTGCTCAGTTTTACTGGACGCTTTAGTCCTACGCGCTCTTTGAGCTTCAGATCCATTCGTAGCTCGTGGTTTTGGGAAAAGTAAAGGTTCATGTCAAACAAAAGCAGCTAAATGCTTGTTTGATTGCTGACTTGGCACGTTGTCGAGCGAAGTAGGATTTAGTTGTTTCTAACTACCGTAGTTTTCCAAACACACAACGAAATGATTTTTTTTAGCCTCGTCGTGAACGCGTTCTTTGTTTTGTTCTTTGTTTAGAAGCAGTGGAGGAGAAAACGCTGGAACTGATCATCAGAAAAGACTCGATCAAAGTCGGTATCAATCAACTCATTTCACCAAACACACACACATTTATTATTACCTCCCGCCATGGCAGCTTAAGATTAAAAATAAATATCCAATGTGCCACTTTTAGCCTTTTCAACGTTGTAAGTCTGTGTAAAGTGAGAACAAGCACACGTCTCTCGCTGCCTCACAGGCCGAAGTTTTAATCAAATGTTTTGAGTGGCCTGTTAGTGCTTGGAGTACTTGATGGGAATGATTCTCAGCTGCTACCACGCTGAACTTTAGCTCAACGCTTGTAAAACTGACTGAGTTACAGCCGATTTTGTGGCAGCCATCTTGAATAGCTTTGACTCCAACAGGTGATCATTTGTAGATACACATCTATGATCTAATAATTATAATTTCTGGTTTCTGATATATTTTACTAACAAACAAACACAGCCACAGCCAGTTACATTATCGCCCGCATTTTATGGCTGCAGGAAATAAAGACACCTCTCGATGATTAGAATCAGATGTTTAATGTGTCGTGGAGGTGAAAGACGACAGTTTACACTCAGTCGGGGTTAAATGTTGAAATATAAGTCTCGTTTCAAAAATATATTTTTGTGCTCTTTGCTTCTTTCTGCTCATGTCAGCTTGTTATGCTCCTTTCAGTTTATTTCTGCAAGTTTCAGCTACTATTTCAGTCACTGTATAGCTGTTTTTACGCTAATTGAAGTCTTTTCAGCTAATTCCATATTTTTTGCTCTCATTTCAACATTTTTCAGCCTCATTCAGCAACGTATTTTCTCCACTTCTTGTAATTTCAGCTTCTTTCTGCCTTTTTCAGCTGTTTTTGGCTAGTTTCCGCTTTTTTCCCCCCCCAGATAATTTCCACTTTTTTGTAATAATTTCTGATTCTTTCAGCAAACATTTTCTTTATGCGTTATTTTGCTAATTTAAGCTTGTTTTACCCTTTCAGCTTCATTTTTTTAAAGTATTTTAGCTAATTTCAGCTGTTTACAGATAAATTCAAGTTTTTCTGCTAATTTCAGCCTAATTAACTTCTTTCTGCTGATTTCAGCTTGTTACACTCCTTTCAGCTTTTTTCTGCTAGTTTCAGTTTTTTCTGCAATTTCAGCTAATATTTAGCTGTTTTTTTTTTTTTTTTGCTAAATGTAGCTTTTCAGCTAATTCCACATTTTTAGCTCATTTCATCTCCTTCCACTTATTTCAGATAGTTTAAGCTTCTTTCTACCTTTTCATCTGCTTTCAGCTATTATTTTTTTCTAATTTCAGCTTTTTTTTAGCTCATTTCCTAATTTTTGTGCTAATTTCTGCTTATAAAAATGGATCTTTCTGCTTTCTTCTGCTAACTTAGGCTTGTTCTTCCATTTCAGCCACATTTCAGCATGTTTTTAGCTAATTTCAGCTGTTTTCAAGCTGTAAGCATTCACACTGCATTTTCGCAGGAAATGCAATTTCTCTATTTATAATTATTTTAACTTGTTTCATACTCAGCACATGTCCAGAGTAATGATAACAGGAGTTTAAGGTTTAATCTTTTAACTTATAAAAATGCATTATTATGTCGCAGCATTTCAAATTCTGAAACTTAAGCACCGCTTCGTTATTTCCCTCCTTTGATTTTTGGCCTTGACGTCGTTTCAGGCCTGGAAGTTGGAGCAGGAGCGAGCGAAGGAAGAGGAGACGACGAAAAGATCAAAGAAGGAGAACACGTCTCGAGCCAAGCAGGAGAAAGAGGAGGCGACGGACGAGAAGAAAAGTAAAACTTTGTCCGACGGCAAGAAGAGCAGAGCAGAAACAGCCGCCAGCATGGCCCCCGCGGGCGCCAAGATCCCAGCAGCCGCCACGGAGAGGAGCAGCGAAGGACCTCGACTCAAAGAGGAACCTGAGAAAGTGAGGAGGCGCACATAAAACCAGCAGCTGTATGAATCACTGCTGGTCTGAAGGTGTGTGTGTGTGTGTGTGTGTGTTCAGAGATTCACCGGCTACAGCATGAACGGACGGCTGATCCGTGTGTCAGGCCGGGCCCAGAACCTTTACCCCTCAGACGGAGGACAAATCACCGTGGAGAATATTGACTTTGTTGAAGGTACGGTTGCAAGAAACGACCAGAAACATAAACATCCATCCATTTTCTGGTGCTTCTCAGAGGTCGGGTCGTGGAGGGGACTGGTTTAGGTCCATCCCTCTCCACAGCGCCACTCCAAGGCGTTCTCACCAAATCCCACTACAGTAGTCCCTTGTTTACCGCGAGGGATCCGTACTCTGAAGCCCCGCGGTAAGTGAAAACAGTTTAAGTTCAAATACATTAAACTTTATATTAAGGCTTTATAAACCCTTCCCACACTCTTGGAATGTTCTAGATTCTTAAATCGACATCATTTTAACAACATATGTTACAAAATTTTACATACTAACTCTGCAGAACAGCATCAGCTCTGGTTCTGGTCCAACTCTGTTCTATTCTGACTCGGTTTGTTTCTGCAGACCCATCCAGCAGCGATGAAGTCCACAGTCGGTCCTCTAAACTCTTAAACCTTCTAATTTTAACAACATACAGTACTTATATGTAAATTAGCTACTAAATTTTTACTTGCCGGGCTCTGCAGTGCAGGAGCGGCTCGGTTCCGGTCCGACCCGATAGATGAAAAAAGTCCCGTACAGCATGACTGAAGCCCACCGCTCCATCCAGCTTGATGTGCACGTGCTGCTGCCCAGGATTTAATCCACCACCTCTGGTCCGGTCCAGACCAGCACCGCACGACCAGAACCTGACTGAACCCTGCAGCCGTCTGTCGTCTGCAGCTCCCAGGATCCGGGTCACGCTGATTCTGGATCAGCTGCTCAGCAGTGAAGATACAACTTGAAGGACGAGTTCTGCTTCAGGATCATTTGAGACGTTCCTGCTGGTCCTGTGAGCAGCAGAACTTACAGAACTTCTGACTTTGCTGCAAAACGTTCCCTCCATTTGCAGAAATCAGCGGTTGAAAGAGCAGTGTTCACTTCCAGGAAGTGAACTAAAGGCTTCTGGGTAACGTAGTTCTTTAAACTTGCAAAAACAACGAAGGCTTAATGAAAGAAAACTACAAAATGGCAGCACTTTTTTTTTTGTTTTGTTGAAAATATTATGTACATGTACAGTACGTAAAAAAACTGCGATAGTGCTAGTCCACAATAAACGAACGGCGAAGGAGCAAGGGACTATTGTATAGCCAGTTCTTTTTAGCGTATTTTTGGCTCAGCTCCTTCTTCACTGTGACAGAGCAGAAGAATGCAGCCATAGCTGTGGACGAAGCCTCGATCAGTGGACTCACTCACATGAACGTGTTGAATCGTGTTCCTTTTTGGGAGAAACATTTTGTCTCACATCCGAAAGACTTCGTCAGCCTGAGGCCTGCCCACAAGAGCTGTCTTATAAATAGCGCCTCATTGATGTGTTTCAAGGCCAACCTGCAGCGGAATGACCAGAAACTGGTTTTACACGTGCAAAAACGAAGGGAGACACTGAAATTATGCGCAATTTTTAATTTACAACCAAACGTGCAACAAACGAAAAACCTTTCCTTTTCTGAAGAACAACCCGACTAACAGTTTCTTTAGACTTTATGAGAAAGGAAACTAGATTATATATTAATCTACGTCACTATCCTCCATGTTTGATCTGCCCACTTTCACTCTAAATAAACTCTTGTTTGTACTTTAGGTTCCAGCCTGATGAAAGTAGCTGTGAAAAAGGACGGCCATCGTTTCTACACGCACATCAACCAAGTTGTTGGCGACTGTTCTGAGCCTCACAGCAAAACACACGTCCATCCAAAGGAGGACTGTCGAAGTAAAGCAGCACCCTGGTGTAGCAGGCCACAATGGCCCCTGTCCACATTAAACCTGGTGCAGTAAAAACCACCTTGTTGTCATGGTTACGCATCATAACAAATGAGCAAAAGTAAAAAAGGTTTCAGTAAAAATCCTGCCAGCTGCACAGCGTCCGACACAAGAGGAAATAATCATCAAAAAAAAAAAAAAAGATTTACATTAAGAAAAAAGAGGAATTAAAGTTTTTAAAAGCAACATCCCAGAAAGAAAGTAGCAGAGCTGCTCCAACGTGCAGCCACCTTGAGCGTCGCAGTTCTAGAAGGGAGGTACCAGCGTTAATTTTGGTGTGTGGCTGTGCCTGAAAATTGGGTTGCAGTATCCTCATCCAAGATGGCCGCCCACAGCCATAACTGGCTCCCCAAATGATTTGAGGAAGCTATGCTTTCAAAAAAATTTCTTAAATTGGTTTAAAGTGTAGTTTCCTCAAATGAATAGAGTGGTAGAAGATTAATCTATGGAAGCCAAGACCACAACTCCTCCCCGCTTGAATATCTCGCACCAAAAACATTAAGATTTACCAGTACATTCAGTTCCAGTCCAGAAAAACACCCATCTGAAAAACAAACCGTCACCAGTCAGATCCCTCAGTAATGGGGCACATCTGCGTCTGGGTTGCTTTAACAGTAAACTGGTCAACTTTTCTATTTGTGTTCAAGACATGATAAGTATTTATTTTCTGTGATAAAGCTCGTTGAAGATTCAAAATGGTGGCCACTTGCCAACAAAGCAAGCAGCGGGGTAGAGTTTTCTGGGGTGAGGAGGGTAATTCTTCCTCACCATTGATGCCATGAGGTTATAATCTGGCTTGAGTACTAAATGTCCTCGGTCATACTTGGGGTGTAATCTAGCCTAGGTCTCTTTAACCCCAGGTACAATCAGGACTGGTGGTTCACTATGACCTGTTACACTGGTTTTCATGAACGTCCTTACCTGGGGGTGTTCTTTGGATCCAAATGTGTAAAGTTTAATATTTTTTAATGGAAACACTGTATCCTCTAAATAACCGTGTCTGTTTTAGAGCCCGAGGCTGTGGTCGTGAAAAGAGTAAAGCAGGGCAACTTCTCGGCTGTTCTTGAAAACCAAACCCACCTCTCGTACAGTTTCTACGGCCCCACAGGAGAACGTAAAGGTGTCGCACACACACTGCTCAGATTTGATCTGTGTTCGTGCAGGTGTTCGAAGTTGTAAAGAGACTAAATGTTCTGAGTACTTTAGAAACTTGTCTCATTTCATGTAAAAATGTGTTTTGAGACGTTCTAGTGAGTTCTGAGGAAACAGGAGAGGAGAACCCAAAGTGTTCTTCCACCGCTCTGGAGTCCGATTCCTCCAGGAGACGAACCCAGTCCAGTCAGGTCAGACCTGAATACAAACAAATGGACACAGAAACCAGCTTTATTTCTTTACACTACCCCCGTCCTCTTTGTGTTTAAAGGTGTGTGAAGACCAGTCAGGTCCTTTCAACAGTCTCTACCTTTCTGTTCCCAACGGCCTACTGGTGCACTTTTTGAGGGAGGACATGGAAGGTCAGGGTGAGGAACGCACAGGTGTTTTTATTAAAATGCTGTCATTTAGCGCTTCAGTAAACACATGGAGCTCTTGTGTCCAGGTGTCTCACCACAGGAGCGAGGTGTTCTGGTGAAGCAGAGCTTTCCACTCCACGTTAAAGGACGGCGGCTCCTTCAGGACGCATCCCTCTCCAAAGAGCTGTATCGCATCATCACGAGTCAGGGAGCCGTGATCCGGCACATGAGAGATGGATCCACAGAGGTGTGCACGCGCCATGACTCGAGCGTGGCGTTCTGTTGACTCAGCCAGACGTAGTGACGGTTTGACTCTCAGGACGGGAGTGAGAATGTGGGTTTATATCCAGCTGAAAGCACAAATGTCCACGACTTTTCACTGATGCGACATTCAGCTGCTTGTTGCTCTCCGTTTGTCCTTCCCAGCTTTTAAACTCAGTTTCCTCGACCACCTGGTGCTGATCAATCACATAACATCGATTTCACAATGATCAATATTTAAAGCGTAGAAAAGTCCTAAAATGAACCCTGGGATTCAAACATGCTTGGCAGCTATTTACAGCAGGGGTGGGCAACATTTTGTTTCTAGAGGGTCAAATTGAGTTGTTTAAAGCAGTGGTTCCAACACTGGTCCTTGAGGAACACCATAATGCATGTTTTTGTTGTTTGTCTACTCCAGCACACCGGATTCAGTGATTTAATTACCGTATTTTCCACCGTACACGTCGCACCGCTGTATAAGTCGCATCAATCCAAAAATGTCTAATAAAGTGAAAAAAAATCCATAAATACGTCACTTTGCCGTATTAGTTGCATCTATCACGCGTCACCGCTGACAGCACGGACATGTGGGCTGGTGGTGTGCCGAAAATCTATTTGACTGTCAAATGGCAGCCGTGAGGGTGTGCACGGGAGTACTTTAACAAAAATTTAACAAGATTAACACCTAAAAACAATTATTTGTTTGCTCATAATAAAGATGTGTCAGTTGAACTTTTACTTAATAAATGCACTTCATTGATCAAATTAGCTGCATTTCACCGGGGCGGCGCAGCGAAATGAAGCTGATTTGACGGTCGCTCCAGGCTTGATCCCGGAGCTGGATGTAGGTGGCAGTTTATGGCAAGCCGATTGTGTCACTAATAGCCCCTTGTACCTATTATATGATGCAACGGCATACCATACAGCTGGAGTGCCATCTAGCGGCTGAAAATGGTAATGTTCAACATTTTCAATGTGAGAATGAATGAAAATGGTCATATCTCAGCCAAAATTTGGTTTATAAATATGGAGGGTGGGGGTGGAGTAGTTTTGTTTTATAAAAGTTGCAGGGCATGTAAATTATGCAAAAAAAACTGCAATTTATAGGCCAAAAAATATGATACTTCCTCAAGTTCTGCAGAAGCCTGTTAACACCCATTTAATCAAGTCAGGTGTGTTGGAGCAGGGAAACAACTAAAATATGAGCATGGTGTTCCTCAAGAACCAGTGTTGGGAACCACTAATTTAATGCAATTGAAAGGCCACAGAGTGAGTTGGAAAATAAATTTTATTTAAAACAGATCCCCTGGAAGACATTTACCTCTCTCTCTCCAGTAACCTCTCAGAATGTAAGAAATAGTTTTTCTAAACTAGTGCTTGTAACAACATATTTATTAGCTAACAAATAGCAAAAATAAAATAAAAAAGTATATGTTTACTTTTTGGTGTCTTTTAGGTTCAGCTAGTCTCCTGAGTGGTGTTTCCTGGTGCACAGATCTTAATGTGCATCTGCCTGTCCTGTAGGTTCTGTTTCCAGATGGTTCAGTGAGTTTCAGTCAAGATTCTGGTCCAGTCTGGGTGCCTGATGCTGAAGTTGACAATACCAATAAAGGTTTGAGCCCAGAACCATCAAACCCAGATCAGTTTTTCCTCAAACTGTCCTCTGAACACGATGCTGCCCCTGCATCACGTCACTATTAAACGTTCTTCATGTGCAAACAGGTCAGACCTCAGAGATGGAGGCTGAGCCTCAGAAGGGATGCTGGCAGACTACAAGTCCATCTGGACATCGCATTTGCACTGTTGGGTCCTCACACAAACATCTGTCCACCACCTCTCTGCTCACCTTCAAAGCCACAGACCCCATCACCCATCAGGCAGGATCTACATCGCATCTATAAAAGATCCTTTTCGAAATGTTCTCAAACAAATTATGACCTCATGTTACCCATGACTTGTTCTCACATGCTTTATCAGGTCATGCTAACCCGGGAGGATTTAGTCGTTTTAGTCCAGAACCCAGACGGATCTCTTATTGTGGAGCATGCAGACGGAACCAGGATCACCAGTTTCCTCCAAGGTTCACCACATCACCCACTGCTCACAGGTAACCATTAAACACGCACAGCTCTTTGATCACTCACCTTTTTCTGGGCCCTCTACATCACTACGGATAGTTTTATAAATTATATTTATTTATTCCTTTCACAACGTTTTAACAAAAATACTGTAATGCCCATGATGCACTAGTAGGTGGTGAGAGCATCCAGATTAACAACATCGAGATTACACAGAAAGAACGACAGGTAAGTAAATCAAAAAAGTTAGGAGGTCATCTGGACAGATTCTTCTTGGTTGAAAAGTTTCATCTTTCATCTGAAAGACCATCAGTATGAGACCATGAGACAAACTCAGTCCTAAAAATAGCAGCTTCTCAAAGTGGATAAACCAGTTTTCTGGGGACATCCAGAACAAGCTTTTCACATGTAAAAGGAGGACAGTCAGTCTAATGATGTAACCTAACAATAGATTGTTCGCGTCTTGTTCACCGAACTAGCCTGAGGCAAACCCGGTTCAAGAATGTTTCAAAATGTCCTGAAGCATGTTCAGTCATCCAGGTAAAGAACATTCTTATTGTTATTTTGGTGTGTGGCTACATCTATACGAAAGAAAAGATCCTTTCAAAAATTAGGAGTGCCACGTCATAATCCAAGATGGCTGCCGTAGTATACAAACATATGTTAAGCAGCGCAAGTCCCTATCACAAACAGGGTTACCGCCTCAAACATTCACTGTTCAGATCCTTCAGCGATGAGAAACATCGTCGTGCCGCTTTTAGTCTCAGAAAAGAATACCGTATTTTCAGCCGTACACGCCGCACCGTCGTATAAGTGACATCAGTCACATCTGTCCAAAAATGTCTAACAAAGTAGGAAAAAACAAATACGTTGCTTCTCTGTAGAAGTTGCATCTATTACACCTCACCACTGACAACGCGGAAATGTGGTGCCGGTGTTGTGCCAAAAATTGATTGGCTGCCAAATGGCAGTCACGGGAGTGTGCACAGGAGGACTTTAACAAGAATTTAACAAGATTAACACTTAAAAATAATTATTTGTTTGCTTGAAATTATGGCAAAGGTGTGCCTCAGTTGAACTTTTACTTAATAAATGCACTTTAATGGTCAAATCAGCTGCATTTCACCGGGGTGGCGCAGTGAACTGAAGCTGATTTGACGTTTGCTGCAGGCGAGCTGGATGAAGGTGGCAGGTTATGGTAAGTTGATTGTGTAATTAATAGCCACTTTTACCTATTACATGATGCAGCGGCATGCCATACTACTCGAGTGCCATCTAGCAGCTGAAAATGTTAGTGTTCAACATTTTCAGTCAGAATGAATGAACACGGTCATACAGTATCTCAGCCAAAACATGGTTTATAAAATGGGAACATAAATACGTTGCTTTGGTGTATAAGTCGCAGGGCATGCAAATTATACAAAAAACTGACTTATAGACCGAAAAATACGGTACTGATAAAACAAAAATAGCTTTTTTGAGCAAATCATGTTTTTAAAGCGTTTTTACAGAACTGTGCTCACAGAAGGCTGCGGACACACCTGCACGTCTTCTCTGCTCACTTTCCCAGGACAGAAACCAGAACGCGTCGGATCAAGCTCTGATCAGTTCACGCTGGGTCAGAGCGCAGGTTCTGAGAGGAGCGTGCACACACATGACGAGCAGACTACGTTTCCTGACGGTGCTAAGACGAATGAAAGGGGAGGTCCGTCGGTCAGCGAGCGGGCGGTGTTGGTGGAGAAGGAGGGCTGCGCCTCAGTACTGATGTACCCCGAACGTCACACGGCTCGCGTCCTTTTAGCCGACGGAACCGTCATCACAGGGAACAACCAAGCCGAGTACGAGGTGTGTCCTGCACTGGTTTGACCAAAATGAAATGACACCAAAACGTACATAAACAGTAGAATCTCTCGTGTTTAGGCTTGTATGTGTTTGCATTAATGTTCCAGGTGTTTCCACCTGATGTTGGGGTTCTGCACATCCAAAGTAATGGAATGTGCACGTACTCCTCTGACCCACTTGTTGCCCCCAACTCAAGTAACCAACCTGGAGTTTACACCATAAGTCACGCAGACGAAGTGGCCTGTGACGTTACAGACGACGATGGGAACCATTTCCAGGTCTTTTGCTATGGTTACACGTGATGTCTGGTAGATTCAAGTCCCTGCTCATCAAACTGTCTAAATCTCTACAAAACTTCTCTTCTGGGAAAAAAAAGTCCAAATAACTAACATGATAACTGGTAAACCATGAGTTTTTATTATCTTCTGTACAATGTTAGAGATGACTGTGTTGCAGGTGATGGAAGATGGGCAGATATTTGTGCTACGTTCAAGTCCTGCTGCGAACACCCGTACACACGACGAGGAAGAGGAAGAGAAAGAGGACAGGAAAAGGGACGGGATTCACATAAAAGACAAAGCTCACCCGCCCAGGTACCTGTCCAAACACCTGTGATGTGCCAGTTCACCCGTCACTGGAACTGGCTCAAGGTTGAGCTCACACAGATTAAAACTGAACTGTTTGCTGTTTATTGTTTTTATGTTTTTATTTAAACTTCTGAACTAAATGAACTCTCCCAGAACAAATTCAATGGTGTCCAGTTGTTCTAATGAAAAAGACTCGTAAAACATGACAATCTGAATGTCAGCTGGGATTAAAAACATCCATCTTTCCTTTCATTCATCCATCCCTTCTTTCATCCATCCCATCATCCCATCTGTTTTTTCTCGACAGGTTACTGTATGTTTTTTTGGTTTTTTTTTTAACTCAAAAGTTTAAAATAATCATCTTCAGGCTCTTTCTGGTGCATGCAGACGGTTCGGGCACTGAACTGTTGAGCTCTGCTGCTGTAGGGGAGCTGCTCGACAGAGCTCACTCCGATCCCACCATAGCAGTTCTGAAGGAAGCTCTTCCAGACAAACAAGGTGCTCTTTAATTAAAACACGTTCGAAACATTGGATCATTCTTTAAGAATCATGTCAATCAAAGATTTTTTTTCAACAAAACGTTCATTTTACTGATAATTTAGACAAAAAAAAAAAAAAAAATGAAATTTGTGGGTGTTTGTTTCAGATGAGTTTGGCATCACTATCCTAAAACCCAGCCACCGGAGTGCGTGGTCCCAGTGGTTGCTAAAGAAACAGAAACCTGACATCACCCCTCCCAACCTCAGAAACCGCAGCTGGGATGACTTCCCGACAGCCGAGGTACAAATAAAACCAGAGAAACAACATTTTTTTTCTGAGAAAACAGTGTAAACACTGAGCGCTTAATTACTTTGAGGAAGCCGAAACCGAGTTTTTGATTCTGGGGGGGGGAAGCAGAATCCTAGCTAAAAGGAGCTAAACACTAAAAGCTAATTGTAGCCAACAACTAACAGTAACAGAATAGTAGATTAAAAACTAAAATTAGAAACAAATATAATTAAAGACATTGATGTTTTTGTAAAAATGTAACTCGAGTGCTGACTGAGTACTTAAATTTGCTGAAAAAGCGGAAACGAGTTGTAGCTAAAAGCAGCAGGACACTTACTAAAAGCTAAAGAGCAAAGCTCTTATTCAAAAACTAAAGGTAACAAAAGGCTAACTAAATGTAGCAAAACAGTAGCTAAAATGCAAAAGTTGCCGAATTGTACGTAAAAGCTGAAACTGGCAAAAGGCTAGCTGAAGATAGCAAACGGCAGCTAAAACCTTAATGATTCTGAAAAGTATAAACGTTATAAAAATAAAAAATAAAAATAAACTATCATAGCATCCATCTCCCCAATCAGTTGAACTGATTGATATATTATTGGCTCAGATAGCACAAAGTTCGCAGAAGAAGTCAGATTGTAAACACAGAAAAATAAAAACAGGAGAACATCTTGTACTTTCCTACTGAAGGCGGCGTCAGACCTCAATCATTCTGAGTTTCTCTTCATTCCAGAAGAAGAGTCCAGGTCGTCTGTTTGGTACTGACATGGGCGTCGGTTTAACTTTGAGGGAGAAGTCCTCTGGATCTGCAGCTCAGCACCAACGTGTTCAGAGCTGCCCTGATGTTCTGGAGATGAGAGAACTCTACCAGCATCGACCCTTCACCACACCCCTCAAAAACACCATAGATTCACACCTGAAGGTAACGCTTCCTCATCACCAGTTGGGACGAAACATATTTGTGGGAAAAATTCAAAGGTTTTGTTAGAAACAATTCAGGTTTTGTTACTTGGAATCACGACTTTCAAAGATGAAAGCGTTGAAACATGTCTTCAGGAATACATCGAGAGTTTGATGGCGAGGGAACGGCGATCGGACGAGATGAAAGTGAAAGACCCTCACGCCAAGCAGGAGAGCACTCACGCCGGAGACCTCTTCGATCTCATCCTGGTAGAAATAAACACACAGTTCAACAAAATAAAGTGCAGAGTATATAAAGTAGTTCATTAAAATATAATACGACAGTTAGGTTGTTCTTTATTATTTTTCTACAGCATCAAAGTTCATGCTCAATAATCCAGGTAAATAAAAATCCAACAAAGTTCATTCAGGTCATCTGGATGATTTCTTTTTTTGTTGAGACATTTTGTCCTTCATCCAAAGGACTTCAAAATCCGAGGAGCCTCAAAAACCTGAGTCCCACAAGCAGCAACACCCACATAGTGGACTAACCAATATACTGGTGGTAAGATGGTTTCTGGGGCCTGCCTTCTCCCCTGTCAAGTCATCTGAGGCAGCCATAGCCAAAGTGGTTCAAAACATCAAGGTTCATGGACTGATGAAGTCCTTTGGATGAGGGACAGAACATTTCAACAAAAAATAAACTGTCCAGATGACCTTACTGAACTTTATTGGCTTTTTCTGCAACATTTCTGTCGTAACTGGCTGGCGCTGGTAAACCCAGTGGTGCAGGCAGGCAGTTGAGGACTCAGGATGAATATTAGATAAAGAATTTATTTACAAAAACAAAAGGCTGTCAGGGCAGCAAAACTTAATGTATTATCTTGGAGAACACAGGGAGCAGACCAGGACATCACCAGTGGACAGATAATGCCAGGACACAGGGAAGACAAATACACTGGCTTAAATACACAAAACGCCAATTAGACAAAGTGAAGGCACCTGTGAGTAATCACAGATGCCAAAGACAGACTGAGGATGCAAGACATAAACACATCACAAGATGGGGCCAGACACTAAGGAAACACAAACCACAAACCCTACGTTTTCCTGACTTCTATAAGTCTCTGCATATATTTACAGCAAAATGTAACGCAGCATGAAAACATTAGTAATGCACTTGGAAGTCTTTTGCAGAGGAAGATGATGACCGTCACTCTGCTGATACCAGGCTGTCAGGTGAGTGGGGAAAAACACTTTTAGACGTGTGTTTTGTAACCTTGACATCAAGACGACAGCGATATTGGAGGTTTTACTTGAAATATTTTGAGTAATACTTTTATACCGGCAGTTGATGTTGCCAGTCTGTACAGCCAAGCAGTCGGGGCGTTGTATGAACAGTCGGAAGTTTCAGACGACACTGACATGGACGCGGACAGTTTGGATGGATCGCAGCAGTATGTATGCTCAATAAATGAGTTGAAGTCAGCATCCAAATCTTTCAACCTCCTATTTGTTTTTCAGTTCTACTGACAGGAAGAATCTGAAATGGCGTGAAAGACTTGCTCAACACAGGTGCAAAGAATTACCCACCCAGGCTTGGACATGGTCTTGAGTTTACCTCTTGACTTAGCAGATTCATCCAGTTAAAAAGTCACTTTTCGTCAGATGCTACCTCCAGAGTTTGGGAGTGGATAAGGTGGTGTGGGATCAGCTTGGGCGTGCTCTTCGTCCCATCCCACAGCAGTGCGTTACCAAGCTGCTCAGCAGCATGAGGAGGAAGTGCCAGTCTGATGTGGCTGTATATGGTTCTTCCACATGCTACTGAGTCCCCTGCATGTTAAAAGAACAAGTTAAACTCATCAAAGTTCATGCTCAATAATCCAGGTATAAAATCCAACAATGTTCAGTCAGGTCACCTGGACAGTTTATTTTTTTGCTGAGATGTTTCGTCCTTCATTCAAAGGACTTCTTCAGTCTGAGGTGCCACAAAACAAACTGATTCCCAAAAACAGTATAAAAAAAGTTAACTGGTGCTAAGATGGCCTTTGGGGACCACCCTCTCCCCCAACAACTCCTCTGAGACAGTCATAACAAAGTGGTTCAAAACACCAACGTTCATGCTCAATAATCCAAGTATAAATGGCTTGACTGAACATTGTTGGGTTTATACCTGGATTACTGAGCATGGACTTTGGTGTTTTGGACCACTTTGTTATGACTGTCTCATAGGAGTTGATAGGGGAGAGGGCAGGCCCCGGAGGCCATCTTAGCACCAGCTAACTGTTTTTTTATACTGTTTTTGGGAATCAGTTTGTTTTGTGGCACCTCAGATTGAAGAATTCCTTTGGATGAAGGACAAAACGTCTCAGCAAAAAAAAAAACTGTCCAGGTGACCTGACTGAACATTGTTGAACAAGTTAAATCGTCAACACATCTTGTTTTTATTTATTAATATTTTTACTGTATGTCATCAGGCTGTTTTCATTCATACCCATCTGCTCACCACAGACTCATGTTCAGGCTGCTGTTGTTACGTCGTACTGTGTTACATTATTAGTGTTTAGTGTATATCTATATACTGTACTGTTTCTTTTTATACTTTATATACAGTATTTGCAATTGTTGGGTGTAACTGGGACCCTGTGTACATAATTTGGTTCCACCTCATGTACCACATGAGACGCAAATGACAATAAACTTGACTTGAACTAATTTGATAACAGACTCCAAATAAGAGTCATTAGTAGAATAAGATGCTTGGCAGAGAGTATATGGTAAGTTTTTCACAAGCCTCAACTCTGCTGCTCAACACACAAATACAAGTTCTCACACATCCGGCACCATTAAAGGAGAAATTAGCAACAGTATAAGATTTATGGTAATTGCCAAGCATTGTTACAGCAAAGAAATAACCACAAATGTCCTTATTCTTTGTACTATATACTGTATATGAAGTGTATTTGTATCAGTAAAGTATTTTTTTTTTGTATGAATGTGTACTTTAGTCTGGAGCTCAGTGAGGAGAAGACTTGCAGAGAGTCGCTGAGGAAGAAGATCGTTGTTCCTTATTTCCATCCAGAAAACTTTACCTTATTCCAAGTACAAAGTTTATTTTCATTTGCACATCGTGTACTACACTGATGTTTGTGTTTTTAGATCAGTGCTGAGCAGTTTATTTTCAAATGTGGGGCAGAAAAAACATTCTTTGCATGTGTTTCTCCAGAGTCTGCTGCATTCCCAAATATCCAACATTGGAAGACAACCTACGGATCTGCCCCAGTCAGATAGTCCGGACCCTGTCATTGAAGCCCCCCTACAAGAGAGCAGTAAGCTGTTAATGTGGCAGAATTTAATGGGAGCTGCAAAACTGGAACTAGTTTTTTTTACATCAAACTAAAACTTATTTTTAAAACACCTGATAAATATATGTGTATATAAATACTGTATATAAAAAGATTGACTCACTAAAACATATTTTATGTTTGTCGCTGCAGCCCCACCACCCTTAAACCCAACTCCATCTGAGTCAGAAAGGTAACAACGAACCGATGTTACAGATGTTTTAAACAGTTTCATTGGGGTGGGGGTGGGGGGGTGTCTGTGTCTTTAGGCTTGTTTTGATGACACTTGTTCATTTTTGTTTCCAGGAGAGCAGAAAGAGATGAGATGCCTGAAAAGAAATCCACAAACCCCACACTGCAGTTTGACGGTTTGTTCCTTGTGTTAATCTCCTTTTGTATTCTTATAAATCACAATAATCTCATTAATAATAATAAAAATAATAGTACTTTGTAATAATATACCATTACAGGGATGGAAAACGACTGGTTACAGTAGGCCCTCGGTAATTGCGGGTCATTTATCGCGGTTTTTCAAAATAAGATTGGACATGGCACATAATTGGCTGATTGATGGATGAGACGCACGATCGGCACAGGGTTTTTATTTGAAATAAATAATTTAAAATTATTTAGCGCCTCCTGCACCTTTGTGCAGCCCTTACAGCAAGATAAGCTTCCCGCTGCAGCTGATCTCCATGCAGAGTGGAGAAGTGGGCGTGGCCAAGAGCGCTTGCAGGTGGCAGGGAGCAGCAGAGGCTACGGTTTCATTTCGATGCGCGTGCACGTTGCCGTCAACGCAACACTACTTATATCAAGCTGATCTGAACATATGTGCATTTATTAAGGAAAGGTTAAGCTCAGAAACACTTTTACTAAGTTCATCTTCCCAAACTGAAGACAAATCGCTCAAATCTTCA
>JARVLU010000001.1:22035424-22046127 GCA_031762415.1 Simpsonichthys santanae
TTTGAATTACAGTGTTTGGTTATATTTACTGTATTGAATGTATGATTCAATTCATCAAATTAAACCTGTTTAAAAGTTAACAGATCATTGTAATACTTGGTTTATTTACATAATGACTTTAATTGCTGGATGTCTGGCCCCTGAGCTGCTGGCTGTCAGTAACTGTGGCCCCTGAGCAGTTTAGTTGAATCACCCTGCAGTAAAGGATGAAGGAATAATGTCTGTAGTGTGAGCGTATGATGATTAACGCTACAGTAAGTGCTAATAATTTGTCATTGCAGCGCAGTTATAGATACAACCTGACATCCTCAAATGACTCAATCCAATTCCGATAAAGGGGAATCATATTATCGGCGGTGCTCTGCAGGCATCAGCAGCACATTTTTCTCTCTTCTCCACCTCATTTGCCACCCACACACCAGGACTGCTAATTATAGCTGCTTCAGTCACACCTAACCAGCTGAATCAGTTCACGCCGAGAGCCTGAGTGGGAGAGAGCAAGTCTATTAGGCCCTTGAAACACAAAGGGATGCGAGGAAATAATCTGCTTGTTGCACAGACTTTAATTTTTCAAGTGTACAGGTGAGCAGAGGGGCAGAATTATTTATGTGCTTAACATGCAGCACGGGTTTGTTGTGAAATCTACACCCAGAACGTCTACTGCTGATCCATAAAAGCTGTTAAATACTAGTGTTTTTGATTACCGGTAGATCTTTTTGTTTAATCTTTGATTAAAAAAAAAAAGAAAAAAAATCACTAAATATGCATCATTTACTACAAAATATTTACTGCATAATTCATAATCCATGAGGGAAATCGGCCGTCATGTTTTGTTGCCAACAATTACAATTTGCATTTGAACAATGAGTACACCACTTTTGGCTCAAACCTATACCTTTATTACTATTATTTTCTTATTTACGCTAACAAATATATTTTCATAGAGCCAGTTTACAGAAGTTATGTCTTAAAGAGTATTTGGCAGACATTTGTTTTTATCGAGCACAAAATAAAGCCTGAAAAAGTTTTCCTTTCCGTCCTAAATAAAATTTGTTTTCCAATTCTTTATGTGACCCTTCAACTGCTATAAATATGTTGGAGGACTAAATGTTGCCCACCCCGATCTGAACAGAAATGGCGACTAAAAGCTGTAAGAACGAGGGCCGTGTTGGAGAGCGTCAAAAGAAGTTATGGTTATATTTGCTGTTTTCTATTTTTTGCAACAACTTTGATGACTTTGAGTTAAGTTAACCCCAAAACACTCTTTTACAGATGTAAAAATTGTGTTAGAAGCACAAAAAACAACAACTATAAACATTAGAGGATTGCATATTTTGACATCTTATATGGCTTTCTGGGAAAAGGCCTAGCATTCGTAGCGTGACGCTAAGATACCTAAAGCCTAGCAGCACAGTGTCCTCACACACAGCTGGTCTACAATCAGAGGCTGTGATTAAAATTTAATTCTGGACTACTGTCAGCTGTTTCCATGACAATTGCAAAAAATTATGGATTTGGTAATGTATCAACCCACCACGTCTAGATTTAAGACAAAAAGAAATATAATACCTTTTAGATTAAGCTGTGATTTTTATATAATAATGCCAAGTACACCAGGGTTTATCTTTGATCTTTGATAAGTTGAAAAAATAACTCAGAAATGGGCTTTTCTAAAGAGAGGGTTTTGTAATGAAAACTATATTTACTTTTTTTTTTAATTCCCAGTTATTTACTAATTTCAGGTAAATATAAAGAGCCGCTCAGGAGCCAGAAATTATTACCCAAGAGCATGGAGGCCAGAATCTTGAGAAGGTTTCAAATTGTCAAAGCTAATCAGTTCGTACCCAAAACATTCAGACTCTTCATCAACGTCTTCGTGTAGTCAGGTCGCAGAGGCAACAAGTCCAGGAGAGCTACACCCTCCAGCAAAATGTTCACAGACCAGAGAGGATATATAATCCCTCTGGTGTGTTCTGGATCTTCCCTGGGGCCTCCTGCTATTGGGGCATGCCAGGAAAACATCCAAAGGGGGACGTCCAGGAGGTATCCTAATCAGATGCTGGACCCACCTCAACTGCCTCCTTTTAATGTCAAGAAGCAGCGGCTTTAGTCTGAGCTAACCCCGGGTGATGGAGCTCCTTGCTCTCTTTCTAAGGCTGAGCCTGACCACCCTATGAAAGAAGCTCATTTTGGCTGCTTATATCTTGGAACGTTGATCCAAACATGACCACAGGTGAGGGTTGAATGTAATCAGACCAGTAAATTGAGAGCTCTACCTTTTGACTCAGCTCCTTTACACCACGATTGACAAAATCTATGCCCTCATTACTGATTACACCCTCCCAATCCATCTCTTGCTGCTCCACCTGTCTGTATCCCAGGTGTGATGGGTTAAATGCAGATAACCAGTTTTGCCATTGTATGGGAACATACAATGATGACAACACATAGCACTTTACATTCTACCTTCACACCTGACCGGCCTTGAAAGTGGAAAATAAAGTTCAGTTAAGCTTCAGATGGGACTACCTGTACTGCCAGGAAGTGATCCATCGTTCAAATGGACGTTTAGCTGCTGCACTCAGCAGACTTGTGTGGCTGACGACCCAAACAGATAAGATCTCAAAATATCTATGTCAGTGCAGAATGTTGGCAGAAGCAGGGATTTAATGCTCTTTGAAGGCCATGAAAGGACAAACACCCCCTCAGCTCCAATCTTCTGCCCCCATTATTTAGACGCAAAATTGTGAGGAATCTACACTAATTTTCACTTGGAATCACACAGAGTTGACATGTTTGGTTCATTTGCACAAGTGTTGTACAAACACTCGGCACAGTTTTCCAGGAGTACGCTTAGAAAAATCTACACATCAACAAATTCTACAGCATTTTGACCAAAACTTGTAAAAGTCCAATTCTGCAATTCGTTCTATGTTTTCCACATCGTGGAACTCATTGGGTGCAACAACCGATGGATCATTGATACGGCACGTTCTAACAAGCTCTGTTTTGGCAGACCAGTCCAAGCGGTGGTGTCAAATCCTGTTCCTCAAACACCGCTATCCTAGATGTTTCCCTGCTTTTCATCAGGTCTTCAAGTTCTGCAGAAGCCTGTTAATGGCACATCCATTCAAATCAGGTGTGTCAAACCAGAGGAATGTCTAAAACTTGCAGGATAGTTGGACAATGTTTGGATAACTCTGGTCAAATCCCTAAAAAAATAAACATTATCCTGTCACCCACCCCTGGAACATATATATTAAGTTACTGCAAGTAAACAGGCCCAGGGTTGAGAATTTTATTCTCTGTAGGTCGCAGTCCTGGAGTGTGACCTCTGTAAGGTCACTGGTTCATCAGTGGTTCTGCTGCTGAGTCCAAGTTCGGTTTGTCTCCAGGCTCTGTCATTTAGTGGCATCGCTTTGTGCCTTGTCTTTGTTCTCGAAGAGAGCTGGCACAGTAAGTGCAAACAGGACGAATCTGACTCCAGTCCTGAAGCTTTTTTTTTTTCCTGCCTCACTGCTGAAATTGTTGGACCAAACCCTCACAGTTCCCTTTTTCGTTATTGTTGCTAGAATAGTCTTTTCTTCTTGGCCCATTTGCAAAAACTACTATGGAAAAATACTGGAGGTACTTGGAGTCAGCAAAGGCAAAACAAAAGGGGAAAAAGTGAGATTTCCCAGGATTAGGTGCAATCTGTCCTTTTTTTTTTTTTTTGCCGTTTCTTTAATCTTTGTCCTCCGTCTCACTTTGTATCCTTTCATGTCTTGCATTCATAAAGTTTATGACTGCCTCTCTGTCTCCTTCGGCGTACACTTTCAACTCGATCAGTTCACTTAATTGACCTAAAGAGGATGCATGGAGGAGGTGTAGCATAGAGGACGAAGGGTAAGGAAAGACCGAGGCGAGGAAATATTTGGAAAAGAAACAGAAGATCTAAAAGAAAGAAGCCACAGTAGAAGAAACATGATTTGAAAGTGATGCTGCTGCTTTTATGTCTATTTTTAGATCCTCAAATGAGCAGTCGGTTGTTTTTAGGCAGCATCTTCAAAGTGACACGTGTCTGGAAACGGCGTCCTTCAGTCTGCTCGCCCTTGACGTACATATTCATCAGAAGAATAAGACAAGAGACGGGGGCTTTGTGTGAGCGCGACCAGTCCCATTTCCCAGCAAATATATTGTGGCTCCACAGAGCTGCACAGTGAAGAAGACGAGCGAGGAGAGAAGAGTGGTAATGAGTGAGGAAGGTGGGGGATAAATGGAGGCAGAGATGTGCTGACAGGACTGGCAGACTTGACTGAAAGGAGGGAAGGACACCGGTGTCATCCCATCTGTTTTTATTTTATTTATTTTTTTAATTTATTCCTTTTTTTTTTTGTCTTATTTGCAACACACGGCACAAACTCCTCTCCCGTCATGAAGTGGAGCAGATCCACATTTTCCCTTTAGTGATTAAAAAAAAGAAGCTTTCTACGTTTGTTTTTCGCATGAACTGTCCGCCCCTCATTCACGCACAGATTGCATCAGCACCAACGTGCCCCCGATGTCAGAGCGGAGTCATTTGGCCGGAGAACGCTCTAGAAGCATCGTTCTCTAAATTATTCACTTCTCCTCCTGTAGGCTGCATCACAATGCTGCAAACGTGCGCGGTGACTTGAGTGTGCGTCGAGAGCAGAGCGTCACGTCAGACCAGCTTGTGTGTCTGTGTGTGCGGTGATGTGATGTCTTCGCGGTGGAAGTGGAGCTGTGTGCACTTAGAGAGCGGCATAAACGGCGTGTGTGTCTAATGTGCTGCACTTACCGAAGGCGGGTATGCCGGGGCGGCGTAATGCCTTCTCTCGGTCAGGACCCCAGCATACGCGCTCGCTCAGAAACATGACACTGTTTACCAAACAGGAAGGTTATTTCTTTACCAGAGGGGGCATCAAATGCGCATTTCTTCTTTGACAAATACCTGAAATCTCTTTCACCCCTCTGACTCGGTTAAATATTAACACGTACTTTATTATTTATCACTTTTTTTTTTTACTCTAAACTCGAGCGCATATGAGAATTTTATCTCACTATAAATACGGCAAGTGTAAAAGAAGAATCCATCCATTATCTTTACCTGCGTTTTCCTTTTCTGGTCACGGGGGTCATTGTTGTCCTTGTCCACCAGTCCCTGTGCAAGGTGGGGGACACCCTGGACAGGTCTCCAGTCCATCACAGGGACACATAAAGACAAACAACCATTCACTCTCTCACTCACACCTAGAGACAATTTAAAGTTACCAGTCAGCCTAACATGCATGTTTTTGGTATGTGGGAGGAAACTGGGGTACCTAGAGAAAACCCACACGTGCACGGAGAGAACATGCAAACTCCAACCAGAAATGCCCCAGGCTGGGATTTGGTCCAGCAACCTTCTCACTGAGAATTAACAGCTCTACCAACCGAGCCACTGTGCCGCCTACAAGAAGAATGCTTTATTAAAGGGTCGAGATGGGCTGGAGTCGACAGGGGACCAGAAAGTCGCAGTTTGACCACCAGCCATTCCCACATCATGGTGACCCTGAGCAAGACACCCAATCCCCAATTACTCCCCGGGTGCTTACCTAGCTGCCCACTGCTCCACCTGGGTGTATCTTGGGTGTGATGGATGAATTCAAATTAAAAAATACTTTATTATTCCCAAAGGGAAATGAAATGTTGTCGTAGCTCATAATCCTGGTTTCATTGAGTTGTTATAGATGCTCAAAGTAAAAAAAATGTCATGAATGTACAAGAAAATGAGGAGGCAGAAGGCCGATGGACTCATCAGAGCTCAGGACTTTTAATTAAGATGTAAAATAAGTGTGAACTTGACTGAGGTAGACAAGACTAAAGGGAAAACACAAGAAAACCTATAATTGTACAAAGATATGATTTAAAAGTCTTACCTCCAATATGGAAACAAAGCCAACTAACGGAATATCCTTTAAAAAAAAATACTCGGGAAGAATTCTGGAGTAATGAATGAAAAATTGAAATAGGTGGTTATTTGAGGAGCTGAACCTTGTGGGTAATGCTAACGTTATTTAGGTTGAACAACAGACAATCATTTAGTCAGGATGTCTACCAATGCAAATGAATGCTCGTCAGAGCGTGTAATGTTTAGTCCCATTACTGCTGTAGAGAAACATAAAAATATAAGTATTGTTGCTACCCCCATAGAGAGAAATCCAAATTACAAGTGTCCAAACCGATTGTCCAAATAAATCTCCCAGCTGTCAACATTTAGATATAAAATAAAGATTTGCTGCACAGAGAGCCCTGATCTCAACACTTACATGAAGACATTGATTTGAGCAAGAAACTTTCACAGAAGAATAATTTAGGATCATAAAAACATGTTTCACAGCTTCTTTTCGACACCTGCCTCCAGCTTTTGTGCAGTGTAAAGAATGTCACAGCTTAAAAAGAGAAAAACGTCTACAAATGTTGGAGAAAAATATTCTCACTTAACTTAGATAAGAAGAACCACACTTGATGGCAGGAGAACATTTTTAACCAGTATTTTACTTTCAAGACAGATTACATACATAAATACTAGGGATGCACGATATTATCGGCATAGTATCGGTATCGGCTGATATTAGCGATAAAGTTAAATATCGGACATCAACCATTCCATCAAAATAACTCACCGATATAAAAGATGCACAGACACGATCCATGGCCGTCGGCTAGTCGGCCTCTAGATGAAGATAGAAAATGTTTTGGGCATGTTCTCATGGCGTTGAACGCCAGTTAGGCACTGCAAGTCGGCGAGCTGTCTTCAAGCCGATACGTGCACGTATTACAGAAGCAAGAAAGAAGTTCTCAGCCCTAATCTAATAAAACCATCCATGCCATAAAGTCTCTAACAGAATGACAGCTGAAGCCCACGGGCCGTCAGAACCATCCTAACCTCCGTTTCCTCTTTATGCGCCTCAACAGCAACGGCCGGTCCAGCAGTCTCTGGCCTCCTCTCTGTGCAGAGAGTCCCACTGGAAGTGCCTCCTCCTGACCCTCCTCATGTACGGCTGCTTTGCTACGCTGGCTTGGTGCGCTCTCTGCCGCGTGCCTGTTCTCGGCTCCTCCTCCATCACCCTCGGCGCCGACGACGACGCTGCGTCGGCGGCCTATTACAATGACATCCTGCACCTGGAGAGCCCGTGCTCCAGCGGTTACGTCTACATCCCCCTGGCTTTCCTGGCGATGCTGTACGTGGTGTACCTGGTGGAGTGTTGGCACTGCTTCTCCAAGACAGCCACGCTGGCTCACGCCGAGTTCCAGGTATCGGAAACAATCCACAAAATAAATCTAACTTCACTGGAGTTTATCAATGTTTGATGGTCCACAAGGAAATTAAGTTATTTAGACTTCCTTATGTTATTGTGAGAGACATGATCATCTAGAAATGATCCAACCCAAAAGCTTTTTGGTCTCAGTTCAGCTCTATTGAGAATTATTTTGTCTGTTGTTGCATTTTTCTGCTTCTGCCACAAAAACAGAAACTTTGACGATACAAAGAGACACTGGCAGAGCCTGTTTTGCTAACTTGCTAACTCTAAATGCTAACTCGTTCGTCAGGAGGTGTACGAGCGAGTGCAGAGGCTCCAGCAGGCCACTCCCTGCATTTGGTGGAAGGCCATCAGTTATCACTACGTGAGGAGGACCAGACAAGTAACGAGATATCGCAATGGAGACGCGTACACGACCACGCAGGTGGCGCACGCACTTCCTACTTTCACTTTAGCTATTTTTGCTGCACGATAAAACTTCAGCTGCAGTTCTGGTTGTGTCATCTTTTCTAATAACAGCAGTGACGTTCTTTCTTGATCATCCGTCTTTGCTGGTCCCCCCCCCCTCAGGTCTACCACGAGCGGGTGAACACTCACGCCTCCAGCTCGGAGTTCGACTACGCTCGCTACGGCGTCAAAGACGTGTCAAAACAGCTGCTGGACCTGGAGCGGCACCCCGCCGTCCGCCTTCGTTTCACAAAGTGTTTCAGGTACGTTCACCAGTCGGCTCTAGAACAGGTTGACTTGCAGGTGAACTGGATCCTAAAGGTGTTCTTTTCTTCGTGTTGTGACAGACTTTTTCCTTCTTTGTGTATTTTAGCTTCTCCAGCGCGCGTGCTGAAGCTGCCTACCTCACCCAGGTAAGACGGAGCGCTGACAACCATAAAAACTAGAGAAATTACATTTCCTGAGAAAATGCAGCGTGAATGTTTATTGCTGAAGGATTTTGCTGAAATTAGCTAAAATAAATGCTGAAATGAAGCTAAGTCAGCAGAAGAAAGCAGGAAGAACACATATTTGCTGAATTTGGTTTAAACGAGCAGAAATTTGAAGGAGAAATGTAAATTTAGCTTAAAAAAGCTGAAATTAACAAAAAATAGCTGAAAATTAGCTGAAAAGGCAGAAAGAAACTTAAATTACCAGAAGAGTGGAGGGATTGTTCCTAATTGGGCTTAAAGAAGCAGAGATGAGCACAAAAAGTGGAAATTCTATTATAAAAAAAAAGCTGAATATTAGCTAAAGATGCAGGAAGAAGCTAAAATTACAAGAAGGAAGTTGAGAGAGCACATTTTTGCTGAATTAGACTGAAAACATTTAATTGAATGCAAAACGTGGATTTAGCTGAAAATGCTGAATTAGCATAAAAAGCTGAAAGTAGTATAACAAGCTGAATTAGTAAAAAGAAGTTAGAAGAAGCACAAAAATGTTGTAGTTAGCTGAAAGGAGCACAAAACAGCTGAAAGTAGCTGAAAAAACTTTAAATTTGCAGAAGGAAGCTGAAGCAGAACAAAAAGTGAAAGGAGCAGTAAAAGGTTGTAAAACACATCTAAAGATTTAAAAGATGTAAAATGAGCTCGATTCATTTTCTATGAGAGAAAAAAAAAAGACAGAAAAGGCTAAATATTTCAAAAAGCTAAAGTTGCACCAAGACCAAAAGTCAAAGCAGGATTGTTCTGAACGAGCTGAACGTTTTGATTCATGATTTGTTGAAATGGCACAAAAATTGTGGGACAAGAAAGATGCTGAAAAATATACAGACAGAAAATGGATCCCAGTGAGATGAACATTCACACGTTACAAACTGCCTTTTCATCCGTTTGTTTTATTCCACTCAGCATCAACTTGTCAAAATAAAAATAAAGGTGAGGCACAACGTTCACAACAAAGTTTGAAACAAAGATTAGTTTTTGTTACAAAGTGACATCATTCGTTGATCAAACCTTGTAAATCTGAGTGAACTCCAACGATCTGTTCAGAGTTGGCGAGGACGACGCTGAACCACCGTCACACAGTGACACAGTTACATTAACTTAGACAACTTTTTGTGTGCTAGGATTGATAAGCTTTGGCGGCCATCTTGAATCGAGTTGAGTTCAAATTTTAACCTCATCCACTAATAACTTTCATTAAAGCCTGTCCAGCAGTTCATGGGACAGTTTTTACAGACAGGTAAACAAACACGCAGGTAGACACGAGCAAAACAAAAACAAACAATAACGCCTGTTTGACAGCAGTCAGGATTATTATTGATTAAATATTGTTCCATTATTGTAACTGTATGTTTCTTTCTCTGACTGCCAGCGGGCGCGCTTCTTCGGGGAGAACGAGGGGCTCGACGACTACATGGAGGCCAGGGAGGGAATGCACCTGAAGAACGTGGATTTCCGAGAGCACATCCTGGCCTTCCAGGATCCGGCCCATCAGCCGTGGTTCTCCAGGCACAGAGTGTTCTGGCTGGCCTCGGCCTTCCTGCTGTCCTGGCCGCTGCGGGTGGTGTCCGAGCATCGCACGGCGTACGTCCACTACCACGTGGAGAAACTGTTCGGGGAGGACGAGGACGTTGGCGTGGGAGGAGTTGGCAGAGGAGGGCAAGGCGGAGGGAGAGGTGACGGGGTCGACGGCGGGACTGAGAACGGGATCCATCCCGGAGGACTCGGGCTCGGCGTTGGTCTGAACGGGACGAGCTACAGAGCCATCTCTCGCGTCAACACGGTGGACATGACGGAGCTGGAGTGGCACATCCGCTGTAACCAACAAATGGTCCCGAGCTACTCTGAGGCGCTCCTCATGGACTTGGACATCAGTGGAGGAACGAACCCTACGGCCTCCACGCCCATCTCAGGGCCTCAAGGTGTCACCCCCACCCAGGGCTCCCACCCTCCTCCCCTGGCTCTTCCTGTTGTCTTCAACTCCGCGTACCTCCTGCAGAGCTGCCCGAGGTGTCGGCGCACCACGTCGAGCTCCAGCCTCCCCTCCAGGCTGCGGGCCCCGATGGGAACCACGGCCCTCCTGAACGCCACCGTGGCCGGGATCAGAGCGGCCGGGCCGGGCGGCGGCATCGGAGGGAGACTGGTGCTCAGCCGGAGCGGATTCTCTCTGGGGAGACTCGGGGGCGGGCGTCAGAACAGCTTGTTTCACTCGAGGAGCATGGGAGGACTGGGAGGCAGCAGGGAGGACGGAGGGGGGAGTGGAGGGGGAGGAGGAAGCAGCAGCGGAGGAGGAGGATTCCTAGGGTTAGGCTCGAGACAGAACAACGAGGAGACGAGAGGGGTCCTCGAAGGAGAGGACGAGGAGGAGGAGGAGGAGGTGAGGAGGAGGGAAGGCAGGAGAGGAGAGCGGGATGAGGAGGCTGAGCAGGAGAGTGGAGGGGGAGGAGAGGGGAGGGAGGGGGAGAGGGAT
>JARVLU010000001.1:22084634-22094665 GCA_031762415.1 Simpsonichthys santanae
TGGTTCTGTTAGCAGCACGGTGCTGTTAGCAGCGTAGTTCTGTTAGCAGCACGGTGCTATTAGCAGTGTGGTCCTATTAGCAGTGTGGTCCTATTAGCAGTGTGGTCCTGTTAGCAGCACGTTTCTGTTAGCACCATGGTTCTGTTAGCAGTGTAGTCCTGTTAGCATCACGTTTCTGTTAGCAGCACGGTGCTGTTAGCAGTGTAGTCCTGTTAGCATCACGTTTCTGTTAGCAGCACGGTGCTGTTAGCAGCATAGTTCTGTTAGCAGCACGGTGCTATTAGCAGTGTGGTTCTTTAAGCAGTGCGGTCCCGTTAGCAGCATGATAATATCGGCTGCGGCAACGGACGATGACTGCCCTCCATAACCGTGTCCAGCCGACATGGAACATTCAAGGTTTCCCCACAGAACCGAACAGTTCCGGTCCATGCAGGAAGATGGAGCATCATGGAGACTGTCGCCATGAGAGGCCAGAGCCCGAGGCTGGTAGGGGGCCAGGAACTGAGCCACGATGGCACGATGTCAAGGCAGCGACACACGAAACTCCAGAAGTGCATCGTGGTCTGAACGTGTAGGAGCAGAAGTTAAAACAAACAAAAAAAAAAGAGCGAGTTGAAATGAAGCTGTTGTCAGTGCTGCCATTCTGCACATTCTGGGTTTAGTTTCTTCTGCCGGCTCTAGTTGACATCTTTGTGTGGTCATGGTTGAACTGGTCTGTCTCTGAAGGCACGCTCAGGAGTCTCACTTGTAGAAATGCTTCTTTTGATTTGAATAATTTAATTTAGTAATTTTAACTTTAGAATCTAACTGAAGAAAAACCAAAAAAAAAAAAAGAAAAAAGAAAACATTCAGTTTGAAAAGATGAATTTCAATATGTTGTGGCTTTGAAAGAAAAGTGAAGGAGGATTAAAAACACCAGAAAGTCACAGATACTGAAACGAGGAGAAAAGCAACCGATGTGAACGACTAAGAGTCATCAGTTGTTGTCCGCCTCGAGGAAAACCTGAAAGTTTATTTATTTATTTATTTATTTTAAGATTGTTCACCTCTAATTTTTTTTTTTTTTTTGTTCTCAGTGTTGGCACCACATTTTTTTTTATCTAACACAGAAACGATGAAGAGATGAGGTCCGAGTTTTTTTTTGACAACTTCTGCTTTGGGTGACTCCATCCTTTAAAAAAAAAAAAAAAAAAAAAAAAGTTCATTTATTTATTTATTTATTTATTTTTTAACCACAGTTTCAAGTTCACTGAAAGTCATTTTCACAAAGTGTAGAATCAGGAAGCAGCTTGAGTTATTTCCCCGTCTACCTGCGCATTAACAGTTTTTTTTCTAACATCTCCAATTTGTCACAGGTTCTCATTCCTCTCCCTCCATCCGTCTGTGGGGACAGCTCGTCCTCTGCTCGTTCTGTCCATCTATCTGGACGCCTGTCTCGTCGGGGGGGACACGGCCTCAGTCATATCGATCATATCACCTCCGTCTCCAGAACTCAACCATCTCTCCTCCCTTCTCGTTTCAACCTCTGGCAGCAGAGACCAGGCCGTCCATCAGTCTCTGTCAAACACACGTCTGTCTTGACGTCCTCGTCCCCAGCTGCAGCGGTCCTCTTATCTCTGTCTCCTTGTCCGTCCATTAATTTGTGTCTGCCTCGTCCCCAGCGCGTCACTCTTTGTGTTTTACAAGAGGATGCAACAATAGGTCCGTCTCCTTCGCAGCGCCTGGCAACGCTCCGCTGCTCCATTGCCACGGCAACAGGAAACCGTCCCCTTTCATTACGGCGCTTATTAATGCTGAACGCGTAACGACTCGCGCAGGGCTGCGATACGCGGGGAAAAACGTGCACAAATTTCTAAAGGGGGTCAGTAGGTCACTGGGTGTTTACAGAGGAGTGGCAGCGGCACAAACAAAGCGAGTTCCTCGACTTGAAGATACTTGTGTTGAGTTGTATAATTAGCTGGTTGCACCGCTCGTCCTTCAAATGCTGCGGGAGACGTGCCGCCGGCGTAAACTGACAGCATCAAGTGCCCGGCCTCTGCAAACAGTACACACTATATATATATATATATATATCCCATTGCAATCACAGATCTCTTTTGCAAGGGACACCTGGGCCTGAAGGCAGCCCAACATGCATGTTTTTTTATCTGTAGGAGGAAATCCGAGTACCTGGAGAAAACCTAAGCAATCATGAGAAGAACATGCAAACTTCACACAGAAAGACCCCAAGTCCAACCGGGGTTTGAACCCAGGACCTTCTTGCTGTGGGGCAACAGTGCTAACCACTGAGCTGTCTTGCTGCCAACATTTTTATTTTTGCCAAACGGTATAGTTTCCTCAATTGATGGGGGTGGCTGAAGATTGCAGGGGTGTCAAACCCACTTACAAAAGGGGCCAAAATTAAACATTTTTCAAACTAAGGGCCAGTTTCTGAATCTACATTAACTCAAATCAGATACCAAACATATTTTCTTGGTTGCAGGTTCCTCAAAAAAAAAAAAAAAAGTTTAATTGGTCTCATTTGAGGTTCTCTGTTGCACTTTTGACATCATAATCAAAGATTACTGAAAAACATCAAGTGAAAAAAATATTTTACATTTAAAATAACATCTTTGGGGCCAGATAAGATGTCAACGAGGGCCACATTTGGCCCCCGGGCCTTGAGTTTGACATATATAATGGTGTCCAAGGCCACCACTGGCCACCCCCTGGCACTGCACCTGGTGGTGGATAAAATCGCACTCTGTTCGCCATGATTCATCACTTTGTGCCACCTTGGATTTCCACCTCTGCTTGGACAACCTACCTGTTCTACAATGTAACTCCTCCCCTCTTGAATGTTGTGCACCAAAAACATTTAGGTTTACCTACATCTGTTCAGTTCCAGTCCAGAAAAACACTCATCTCCAAAACTACAAACATTCACTATTTAAATCCTTCAGCGATGAGATCATCCGCTTGTTAAATTAAACGTTTTCACACAAACTCAAGCTGTAACTAGTTCAGTTCATGGGTTTAAAAACGGAACAAAGCATTTGTCCCATTAGGAGTACAACTCCAAATCCAAAACGTTTGGTGCGTGGAGTAAATTTAACGATATGCAGAAGACAAACTCATATTTTATTGACACTGGGAACCAGTCACAAGGGAGCACAAACCATTGTGTCGCTTGCAGCCCGGGTAAATGAGAGTTGAGACAAAAAGCCAAAACTAACCTGCGAGAAAATAATTCAGACGAGTGTTTTTACTGGTTGTCTTTAGAGATTTTATTAAAAATAAAATAAAATAAAAACAGGACTCGGTGAGAAAACTTCTGGTTCGAAGGCCTGCGTGGAGGACGAAACTTTGTTTTTATGTACTGACCTCTATTTGAGATAAAGTTGGAGAAATCTGTTTGAAGTTGTCGAACTCCGTTTTAACGTTTTGCTTTTTCGGTCCACGACAGCGTAATTCAGTTGGAGCCGCAGGTTTGTGTGAATTATCCTTTCAAACGTAGATTCATCTGACACCGACAGCGACGAAATAAATAAAACGATTCACTTCTACGAGGCTTGTTGCCTTGAACCTGACAGACGAGCTTCTCTGCAGGACGACAAACTTCTTCAGGGCGTGGATTAGGTTGATGATACCACTTTTACACAACCCGGTGGTCCAGTCAGTTGTCACTTCTTTCCTTCTTGCTTGGCTGGGCAGTATGAACCCTGCCAGCAGAAATTGGCTGAAAAGCGTAGCGGGTGAGATTACAGGTGTCAAACCAGCTCAGCTGGCTGACAACTGTAACAAGCGGGCTGTCAGGAGGGCTGCAGCAGCCTTAGCTCACACGTCTGCAACTTATTTAAGAAAGGTTAAAGCGACTTTCCTCGAGGCTCAGACTGGAGGTTCAACAGATGAACCAACAGGCGGGGAGGTGAGACGTGCAACACCTCGGAGGGGCGGCAACAGTTGAAGCTGCGTGATCCGAGCTGACAAAACAGATTTAGCATCGATGTGCAACTCAGTGATGATCCTTCGCTTAACCATCAACAAACAAATGAAGGATGGTGCTCGCATCCTTTTTACGGTATTTGTCCAATTCTGGCCCTTGAGGGCCGTTGTCCTGCAGGTCTCCCTGCTCCAACACCCCTGAGTCCTGATTTTTATTTATTTTCTCACTTGCCCTCGAATAGGACGGGTGCTTTTCTTCTCTGCTGCTTCTGCTCTTTGTTCTGTGCATCAGAGCCGTCTACCTGATTGTAAATTATTATTATGGATCTGGTCAGTTGGTCTCTCAATGCAATTAATAAACTTTTTTTTTAATTGCTCCTGATGGATAAGTAAATAAAGAAGCTCAGCCCTGTAAACACCTCCACATCATTGCATTCAGTTTTTATTCACAATTTTATTGTCCCAACTTTTTTGGAATCCGGTTTGTATACAGCAACCTGTCATACAGCAATCTATACAGCAATCTGTCATACAGCAATCTATACAGCAATTTGTCATACAGCAATCTATATAACAATCTAACAACAATCTGTCACACAGCAATCTATACAGCAATTTATCATACAGCAATCTATATAACAATCTAACAACAATCTGTCATACAGCAATCTATACAGCAATCTGTCATACAGCAATTTATACAACAATCTGTCATACAGCAATCTATACAGCAGCCTGTCATACAGCAATCTATACAGCAATCTGTCATACAGCAATCTACCATGCAGCAATCTGTCATACAGCAATCTACCATGCAACAATCTGTCATACAGCAATTACCATGCAGCAAGCTGTCATACAGCAATCTATATAACAATCTACAACAATCGGTCATACAGCAATCTATACAGCAATCTGTCATACAGCAATCTATATAGCAATCTGTCATACAGCAATTTATTCAACAATCTGTCATACAGCAATCTATATAACAATCCAAGCAATCTGTCATACAGCAATCTATACAGCAGCCTGTCATTAAGAAACCTATACAACAATTTGTCATACATTACGAGAGCAATGGTGGAGCCAGGGGGTGGCCAGTGGTGGCCTTGGATCAATCTTCGGCCACCATCATATATGTCAAACGCAATGACAGATTGCTGTTAGATTGTTATATAGATTGCTGTATGACAGATTGCTGTTAGATTGTTATATAGATTGCTGTATGATAGGCAACTGTATAGATTGCACACTAATACAATGCTGATAGTAAACTATTGTACAACCTTTCCACAGAACTTCAAAAAGTTCAAAGTTCTTACTTTCAGTGCAGTTAGTCCTCATCAGAAATCAATCTCAAACAAAACGTGCACGTTGTCTGAAAGATTATGAAATTTACTCTGCGCCCGCTGAGGTCTTTGTTGTTGTGATGAAAAAGCTTTGCTCCGTATCCAAGAGAACAAACGTGTTTGGCTGTTTGAGAGACAGAACGGTTCAATAATTTGTTAAACATCTGCGTGTTTTTTTGTTTTTTTTTGTTTTGGGTGAGTGCCAGACTCCCCGAGGTGCACTCGCAGTCCAATCTGAATACAGCAACAGTCTCAACTCCACAGTATTGATGGTGTTTACTACAGGCCCTGCACATTCAAAAGAACCCTTCAATTGGATTTACGTTCGACTTCCAATGGAATCCTCTAAAACAGAAGAATACGGAGGAAAAGAAATCAAGATGTGACATTTGGGCACTCCGGCAGCTTCATGGCTTCCTCAGCAGCGAAAACTCTGCTCGGCTCATTGTTGTTGCTTCTAATAGTTTCTGAGATAACGATCCACTTATTGCTCTGATGTGTAGAAATAATGAAGACTTTTGTAGATGTTGAGTGTGTATTCAGCGGTAAGAATGGACATTTCTTTCTATTTAATATGTGCTTGTTAGGTAAACATTTTAATATGAGCATTATTTGTAATAGGCAGCACTTGTCACTCCTCCACAGGTAGGAGTTTGAGCAGCTGAAGAGCTCCTTTCATGCTTTGTATACGACATTGAATCCATTTCTAATAAACTCCATGGCCTGAAAGGATTATGTAAAATGGGTACATTGAGTACAAGCACTAATTTTCTTGAATGAACGCTGATTTGACCCAAAGACTTCAGACTGGGCTCGTGAAAGGTTCTTGTGTTGGTGGACAAAATGTCCACATTGTCCACAAACAGCCATAATACAGCTAGTGATGTTGACTGTGTTCTTTCAGTGAAAGATTCAGAATCCCTGTTTTTAAATCAGGATTTTTGATAGCAGTTTACCATTTGTACACAAAATACCACATTTTGGTAAACGCAAAAACAAAACTATTAGGATAAATGGCACAAATGACCTTTGCAGTTTACTTCATATTTGTAACAGTTTATAGGGGTTCAACGGTATGCTAATGCTAAATGCTATCCGAGCAGTAATGTCAAACAGAAAGTTCGATAAACTCCTGAAAAATCTTGTTACAAAACAACTAAGGCGTGTTTGCTGTGATTCGTTTGACCTGGACTTTACGCAAAATTTGAAAAGAAATAACATTAACTAATGTGAAAATACAAAGTTTAATAATCACTGTACTTCTCTGTAAGGTGAGCACTAATGTGGGAAAATAACTTTTTGACATTAGGAATATAAAATCGACACTGCTACGGCAAGTTCTTTCATTGTCACTATAAGCGTTTTATGATGTACTTGCTTACCATAGATACTGTTACGGCAAGTCATTTCTTGCTCACTAATCATTTTATGATGTATTTGCTTTCCATAGAACATCTACGGCAAGTCCTTTTGGTGTAAGTGTTTTATGATGCACTTGCTTTCCATAGTACTATTTGGGCAAGTCCTTTCATTGTCACTAAGCCATTTATGATGTACTTGCTTGCCATAATACTACTACAGCAAGTCTTTTCATTATCACTATCAGCGTTTTATGATGCTTGCCTGCCATAGTACTTTATGGCTAGTACTGTTACAGTGGTAAGTCCTTTCATTATAACTTAGCATTTTATGAGGTAGTTGCTTGCCATATTTGCTCATTTGCATTGTCTTCTACTTTATTTTTGTTATAACACTAAATAAAATGCTGTTAAACAAGATGTGTACCCACTTATAAACGAAGCTGATGATATACAATGAGCAGTGTACTCGTCAAGTACCCATCCAAACATCTGTACTTTTACTATTTAGTACAAATACATGTGTAGTTACACCTCTATCTTACCTCCAAATGATAGAAAACTCACTCTGAACTTAGTTCCAAGAGAAAAATTCTCCTTTTCTCTAAAATTAACATTGTTCTACTCTAATACAGAATCCCTGAAAGATAGGAAACAAAAGACTCTGTGTAGTCCTTGTAAATACAACATTCATCTTTTATAAATTAACAAAAGTATTGTGATCAATGCACACTACTGTAAAGTCTACCAGTGTTGTAATGGGGAAAAAAAGCACCCCTTTAAAAAAGGGAGAGTTGCCAGAAGGCTGTAAAGAAATGGTGGTTTGAGGTTTCCACATGTGACCATTCGTTATTGTCCCCCATCGAAAATACCTTTCATCTGTTCGTCTGTCTATCCATGAATGTTGTGAGCATGTAGACTTGAAAAATAAATGAGGTACCGACTTCCATTTTGGTGTATTTAGCCATAAGAAATGTTCCTTTTAAAAACTGGGTTGCCATGTCAAAACCCAATATGGCCGCCACCATGTATTTATGTAAACTCAGTGCCCCTATTATTTGAGGAACAATGTTTTCTACTTGTTGTATGTAATGTTTTTTTTTTTTTTTTTTTTTTTTTTTTTTTTTTTTTTTTTTTTTTTTTTTTTTATCAATTAAAAGTTTAGTTTCCTCAAATGATTGGATTGGCTGAAGATTAATCAATGGTGGACTTGGCCACCTTCAGCCACCCCCTGGCTCCACCAGTGTGCCTGGAGGTGGATAAAGGTTTTCCTTCCACTTGCCAGGATCTGTCACTCTGCGCTGTCTTGGACAAGCAACAACAAAAACATTCAGTACATCGACGACATCGTTGTATGTTTGTTTAGTAAACTCAGGTGTGGCTGCTGCAGATTATATAGAAAAACACTCAGATCAATCAGTTGTTCCTGCAGGTGCCCAGAACTGGCAGCGCGTTCAGGTGGCGGAGTCCTCCAGTGTCTGTTGAAGATTGACTCTCACCAGCCCTGGATAACGTGATGTCATGGCTTTGCATATAAATAGCAAACCACTTCTGTCACGTTTTCTTCCCCGTGTAATTTCTACACATTCGAAGCCGTTTCGTGTCATTTACCAGTTTAAAATGACAGGAAATGGTTCTGGTTAAAGTTCAGGTATGGTGATAGTCTTGTGTACACTGTGCAAAATGATTTGTAGAGGGGGGGGGGGGCTGCAACGTGATGCACCGTGACATTCAGATCAGGTTTCTTGAAACCAGCACAGGAGGAAATGATGAATTTTAACAAGTTCACTATAACAAGCTCAGCGTGGATTAGATGCAAAATAAGCTGATTTATTTTGTTTTGATAGCACCTCCACCTTATTCAGCATTAGGGAATAAAAGGGTGCACCTGATGCTTTTTATTGGTCGTTTTCTCGTTGATCTGGAGCGTTGGTGTGGGTCCGTTGAGCTGTTTTAATTGGGAGACAACTGGTTAAATGTGCAGCTAAAAGCCGCCCTTCTAACATTTACTACTCTGTGATTTGAGTCATTGTCTGGTCCACGGTGTTGCATAATGGGCCTTCTTTGTATTCAGACACTCATTTGTCTTTTCGTTGCCATGAAATCTTTCCTCCGGGTGGGAGCAACGTGTGAAAGCTGCTGACACTTTGTCCAGCTCGCCTCGTGGATTTATGCAGTCGTGTTGCACGATCACCAGCACATCACCGCCCTGCAGCTTTGTTTGCCGGGTCACGAGGTTATCTCAACCAGGGTGTTTGATCCACACCGATCAATATGTGCGTGTGTGTGTTTTGCTGCCACTTACTGAGCGGGCCGGTTAGCAACAAATGTCTGTGCAAATTATAAGCTTGAAGCAAATATAACCATGACATGAAGCAGATAACAGTATATTGATCTTTTTTATAATGTGCACAGCCAAAAAATGCTGATTTATCATTAAGAACCAAAGCGTTGGAGCTTAATGTGCTGCACGATGAATATACGAGAGACGCTAAACACTTTCCAAACGTTTATTAAAAACTCATAAGCATAATATAATTTAATGTAGCTGAGGTGGCAGCAAAATGAGAGGAAATGGTTCCTATTGAACAGAAACGGATACGAAACTGAAGCGAAGTGTGTATTTGTGTCTGGGTGTGCAGTGTTATACAGCAGAGTACACACACACAAGTTTAAAACTAAATAAAACTGATGTCCCCTGTCACTGAGGGACTGAAATAATGAACGTTTGTTGTTGGTTTTGGGTCGAGTGTTTTTCTGGACTGGAACTGAACGGTGCATTTTCGAGTGAACCTTAATGTTTTTGTGCAAGATATTCAAGTTTGTAGGAGTTACACTGTGTGGAAGAACAGAGGTGGTTCATTTTTCTTGTCCAAGGCAGCGCAGGGTGAGTGGAAGAGTAATTTCATCCACCACCGAGAGCAATGGTGGAGCCAGGGGGTGGCCAGTGGTGGCCTTGGATCAATCTTGGGCCACCCTGATCATTTGAGGAAACTATATTTTTAAGCAATATAAAAACCAAAACGCATAGTTTTCTCAAATGATAGTGGTGGTCTGGTTTCATATAGCCAGAGATCTTATTAAGATGATTGTGTCAACTAGGCCTTTCGCAGTAAACAAATCAATTAATCTTTTGATTAATGAAAATTATCAACCTCATTTTCATTTATCGGCTTTATCGCTTTTTTGTGTCTTTTTCTACTGAAGACACTGGATATGAGAAAAGGCTCAACTCTGGTGCATTTCACTGACCCCTCCCTTTATCTTTTCTCTTTAAAACCCAAACCACCCAAAATTGTGTTTTTGGATCGTGAAAAGCAGCTCAGCTGAGAAGCTAAGCTACGAGCTAAGCTAACAGTCTGACCTCCAGGGGGGGGGGGGGGGGGGGGGGGCAAAC
>JARVLU010000001.1:22096474-22110758 GCA_031762415.1 Simpsonichthys santanae
TTAGAAATGCAGCTGCCAGGAAAAAGACAAAGAGGAGATAAATGGATGCAGTTAGAGAGGACATGGAGGTAGTTGGAGTGAGGGCAGAGTGAGATGGAGGAGGATGACTCACTGTGGTGACCCCTGAACAGGGAAAAGCCAGAAGAAGATGAAGAACAAATCTTTCATTAAATTTAATTGAGATTAAGAAGCAGACCTTTTCTTTGTAAATGAGAATTGTCCCCCATTCCCCTCCAACTTCCACTCAGAGAGACTCCATTTCTCCTGCAGTGATTAGACTTGCTCTGATTTTAATTTAATGCTGTAGTAAAGTTGCTTAAAACTGAAGTTACTTAAGGTAGAAAAGTTTCAAATAAATCCACAGTTGTAGTTCCACCTGGTAAGCAAGGAAGTCAATGTAGCACCTGCTTGAACACAATATTCATCCATTATCTTTACCAGCTTTAAGTTATCAGGGGGACACCCTTGACAGGTCTCCAGTCCATCACAGGGACACATAGAGACACATGAGACAAACAACCATTCACACTCACTCGCACCTAGAGACAATTTGGAGTTACCAATCAGCCTAACTTGCATGTTTTTGGTCTGTGGGAGGAAACCGGCATACCCGGAGAAAACCCATGCATGCACAGAGAGAACATGCAAAATCCATCCAGTTTGGTCCGGCAACCTTTTCTCTGAGATGCAACAGCTTTATCTGAGCTGCCCAAACCCAATATCATTAAAAAAAAGAAAAAGAATGGTAAATAATATAAAGTAAATCAGGGGTTTGGAAACCTTAAATTATTCTGACTCTTGAAATTTAATTCAGAATATCAAATGTACTTTTTTTTTTTAAACTTGTCTTATTTTTGCAATAATTTAGCTACAGCAGCTAAAAATCCCAACAGTTTTCTTGCTCTCTCATGGTCTCCCAGGTTCTTTTTGGCCGTCCTGCACAAGTGAATTGTTTATGAAGTGGGGTTGCGGTCACTTCACTGGATGTGCGATGGGCACCCGGCCAACCCAAGGCTCACAGAAACAGCCGGCTACAGACCTCCCTGTGCCGTCAGCTGACTCCGTTTCCCAGGGTCCTGGGATCCAAAAGGCCATCTGAGTCAATCTCTACAAATACACAAGAAGAAGAAGCTGGAAAAATGTTTAGATTCCTGTCGGGTGTCCAAATACTAGCAGGGAAACAACAGCCATAATGGGCAGTAAATGAGATTTTAAACATTCAGTCTGAAGACTCTACTGCAGGCATACATCAGACAGTCTAAATTAATAGTTCAGGTCTTTTTAAGTGGAGAACTGAGGAAAGATTATGATAACTTTATTATTTTTACCTTTTATAGATAGCTCTTTGATTCATGGATTCATAATCTTTCCATACGATGTCACTTCAAAAGATTTGAACTATCATTTTTGGCTGTTTTTTATTTTATTTATTACTGTATATGTGTAAACACATTTTCACTAGTAATATTTTCCATGGTTCCTTTCTGCAATCAAGCAAGATTTATTCAAGCCAACCAAGCTTAGCCAAGAGAGCATAAAGTATGGGAAAGCGTGCAAGTCCTCCTCCAGGCTGGACGAATGGCCACATGAGATTTTATATGCTTTTTGGGGACTTTAGAATAGGCCTGTCACAATAAACAATAAATCAATTAATCGCAAGATAAATGAAAATTATCAACCTCCTTTACATTTATCGGTTTTATTGTTTCTTCATCTCAGTACTGAAGACACTGGATGACAAAAAGGTCAACTCCAGTGCCCTTCACTGACACCTCCCTTTCTCTTTTTTCTTTAAAATCTATTTTAACTGTCCAAAGTTGTGGTTTTGGATCGTTAAAAGCAGCTAAGCTGAGAAGCTAAGCTACGAGCTAAGCTAACAGGCTGACCTCTGGTAAAAAACTCCGTCTTGTCGAAGCTCTAAAATTCATGGTTGAAACTCATGCCTTCATGTAAAAAGTTTTTCTCTACAAAAAGAAGCTGAGAACTTGTTTACTGAAAATTTTTCCAATTAAAAGCTTTGTGTGAAAAATGCTATGCTAAAGAGCTCAAAACACCGAGCGTCTGCCATTTTGAGAACCAAAGAGAGACACCCCATGTCACGTCAAGGGGCCTCCCTCCCATTTTTCTTAGAGACATGCTGCTCGCTCCCTCACTATCCATCCTTCAGGTCAAACAGTCTTATACTGCCACCCAGTGGTCAAAAAAGGTACTACATGCAAAACAAATCAACATTTCTTCTTAAATTTGACAATTACTAATTATTGTCAAATTTCAAACAATATTATCGTTTATCGCAATAATTTCTGAGACAATTAATCGCCCAGCAAACTTTATCGTGACAGGCCTAGTGTCAGCTGTCAAAAGTCCTAAACATTAAAAATATCATTCTGACATGGAAGGTTACCACGGCAACCAGAGTCAGAAACTACAATAAAACAGAAACAAAGTAGCCATGCTTTACTCATGAGCTAAAATCTCTGTCAGGCTGTCTGTGTGGTCACGTTTAACCCTTCCACAGTGATGAATGGTACTAAAACAAGTTATTTAAGTTTTGGTTCACACATTTCTAACCTAATTTGATTTATTTGAGGCTGCACTCACATCTTTTAAGCTGAATCCATCTTTTACATTCAGAGTCTGAGCTGACCGCCCAGTGAGCTTCCTGTAGAAACGATGACTTAAAGCATCAGTTTTTATTTTATTCTATTGATGGTTTTCTATAATCAATTACAAAAAATGGTCACTTCAAGCTTAAAGTGGTTAGTATTCTGGTTTTAAAAGTTCACTCAGCTCCTTTATCTGCGTTAGCTGCTTTTTACACCAGTGTCTACTTTATTTAACATGTCAGATTTATACTGGATACTGCAGGCAGCAAACAAAAAATACATCTTAAGTGTTTAAATCATAAGCCTAAAAATCATGAAATGTTTTGACAAGTATTTTATCTTGCTGGAGTAGAAACGTGCACTGTGGGAGCACTGTCTTCTCCGACAGCTTCTTTAATATTTATTTTTAGAGTGTGTCTGTGCCTCAGCTATAGGAGCAGGTATGTTGTGGATGATAATAGGAGTTGGTGTCAGGAAAAATTAGACTTTGCTTCTCTTGATTCTGCTGTCAGACACCATTCTTCTGCTTAAACTTGCTGGGGGGGAAGAGAGAAAATATCCAACCTGACGTAATCATTCCCAGCATCGCGTCTTCATTCTTTTAGGTGTTTATGCATATAGAAGGAGATCAGAAGTAAAATTAATTGAAATGAATGTGATATTAAATATAAATTCTCAATTTTAAACACACAATTTTTACATCCTTTGTGACGCGAGGCGGCTTTCACTTTGAGAACTGCTTGAAAACTTAGGTTTGCAACAGTATTTTTATAGATTATTAACGGCAAAGCATTCATTATCTTTATTTTTTAAACTCGATTGAGTCAGAGTAAGGTATTTGACAGGAAGTGAATCAGTGCCACCAGGCATCGACTCCTCCTGAGTGGGTTTTCTTCATGGTAAAAGTGGCAGTGGTGCTTGAAAGTTTGTGAACCCTTTAGAATTTTCAGTTTCTGCATAAAAATGACACAGAACATCAGATTTTCACACAAGTCCTAAAAGTAGATAAAGAGAACCCAGTTAAACAATGAGAAAAACTATACTTGGTCATTTATTTGAGGAAAATTAATTCAACTTTTATTTATACAGGTTCGTCTCTGAGTCACGAGGACTCATTTACGAGAGAGACCTGTTGTGGTATGACTGGTCCTGGACTGTCTAAGCCCGCTTCCCACGGATCCTGCGAGCCAGCTGGATGTCTTTGAGTGTGATGGTGACCCTCTTGGCGTGGACAGCGCACAGGTTGGTGTTAGGGATGTGCAATATGGCATAAGATTCATATCACGATATGTATTGTGATGGTGGCGATAACGATATATATCACGATATGTTTTTGGTGTAAAGCTTGCAATAGGAATGAAAAACAAAAAAAAAATATACAAGTTGTCTTATGTGCAAAACAGTGTAAAACATATCAAAAATAGTTTTAGTTGTATGTTTTAAACAAAATAATATGTTAACTCAACAGTTTCCAGTATTCTCACTAAGAGATGAACAACAGAGCAGCATTTTACACTGAAAACACTTCACCCTCCAGTGGGCATCTCCTTCCGCTTTAAGGAGAGTTGACACAAAATGGCGACCAGTTTCCTCTGTGGCTTTGACCAGAGGGTCTCGTGGTAAAATCACATCACAGCGTTCTTTTCACAGATCAGAGAGCAGGTTTAACCCATTGTTTTTTTTTTTGTTTTTAGCTCAAAAGCACTCTCTAAAGCTGAACAAGGAACTTTCGACAAAAATAAAAACCTTTTGACGGAACAGCGTTTTGCGCAAGCGTCCTAACATGAGTACGGCAAGCCGGCCGTAGTTAGCTTGTAGCTTCACTACTTAGCTCTCGAAGAAAGGACTTTAACACCACTTACACACAGTTTTCAATTAAAAAAAGTAACGATTAATCTGACAACTCTGATTTTACAACAGACGCAGCATTACTGAACTTAACCTGTAGAATACAGATCTCTATAGACTAAATGTCCATCGTTTCTACCGTGTACTGTATACATCACACATAGTTGTGTCCTCGAACAGACCCACCAGGTAAGCCTCGCTGGTCTCCTGCACAGCCACGACAGCGAAGCTCTGGAAGCGCAGGTCGATCTTAAAGTCCTGAACGATCTCGCAGACCAGAAGCTGGAAGGGCAGCTTCTGGATCAGCAGCTCGGTGGACTTCTGGTGGAGGTGCATCTCCTTCAGAGCCTCGGCACCGGGCCTGTAGCGGTGAGGCTTCTTCATGCCACTGGTGGCCGGGGAGCTGCTGCCTGGGAGCTTTACCTCCGGTGGATTTACAGGTGGAAAGTTCTTCTCATTGAGCGTTGAAGACTGAATGATCCAATTTTACATATCTGAGTGGCAAAAGTATAAAACTGTAACACCAGAACATATTCCTGCCCATACCATAACCTTATCGCCACCATGCGCCACTCGATTCACATTGTTGACACCAGCAAACCGCTCACCCACACACCATACCACCACCTGCCCTGCACAGAGAAAACCAGGATTCATCTGAAGAGAACATCTCCAACATGCTGTATACCAGTGAGCATTTCAGACTGCAGTCAGGTGGAGACCCCGGTGAGGAGGAGGGGCTTCCTGAGACGGTTTCTGACAGTTCGTACAGAAATCCTTTGGTTACGTAAACCGATTGTTGCAGCAGCTGTCTGGGTGGCTGGTCTCAGGTGACCTGGGGGGTGACATGCTAGATGTGGAAGCTCTGGGCTGGTTGTGAAGACACCTTTGGAGACGGCTCATGGTAGAGCAGTGATCATTCAGTTCATGGGCAACAGCTCTGGTGGACATTCCTGCAGTCAGCATGCCGATTAGACGGGGCCAAGATGGTGGAGAGGTGGGGCAACCGACCTGGGACCAGAAAGTAGCAGGCTCGACTCCATGCCATGCCCCAACTGCGTCCTGGGTGTATCTCACGTGTGATGGGTTCAACGCAGAGAACTAATTTCATCATTGCATGGGAACAAACGATGATGACGACACAGAAAAAAAAAGCCCGCTCCCCGTCTGACCTTTGGTTAAACGCTGACGTCAAACATCTATAACGGGTTCAACGTCTACGTTTTTCACTTTGAGACTGTGTTGTATTTTTAGCTTTTCATGTGTAACACAGACACAAACAGTGGTAGTCAGACTTGTAGATGATTTAAATATTTTTTTTTTTATAAAACCGACCATTCATCTCCAGAAGAATCTACAGTCTGTGATGAAACAGTTTCATTTTTTGCTTCTTCGGTCTCCTCTTCAGCTTCACCTGCTCCTCCTTTTAGCTGCTGATTTCTCAGGATGATGTCTGACAGCCCTCGGGGAGGAGGCAGCTCTGTTTACCTCCTTCTCTCCAGCTGGGGATGAATGGAACCGTGATGGTTTAAGAGTTTCTCCAAGAGTTCAGATGAAAAAGTTGGAGCTCTCGCGGCGCAGCCTGTCTCGTGGCTGATGGACGTGCTGCTGTTCTGGAAGCTCTCGGCTGCTCAACACACAAATATTTATAGGAGTGAGGAAGAAACCCCCTGAACTCTGCTCGGGAGGTACTTTAAGGAAGTTTTAATCCAATAAATGTCATGGACTCTAGAAGGCAACACTTTCATGAGCGGTTGACCCTTCATGAAGCGGGACACTCCAGGTTCTCGCATCTCCAGGTCTCGTTGCCACATAAAAACTTAAACCTGCTCAGCGTTCTTTTTCTTTTTGCTCATGCAAACCAGACTTTTAATTTCTATGACAGAAACCTGCTCAGTTAGTGACAGTTGTGGTTGTTTTGGAGGTCCAGTGAGATCTTGCGTGAACTGTTAGACCTCAAGTTTGAGTTCTGAAGGACTCTCAGCTACTACCACACTGAGTTTTAGTACAATTTTTACATATTGGGCCAAGTTAGTCAATTCCTTGTTGGACGTGGTGGTCATCTTTTTAAGTTGTTCAGCTGCCGTCGTTTTACCAACAATGACTTGTTTCATTGAAATTTTCCAGTGGTC
Source organism: Simpsonichthys santanae (assembly GCA_031762415.1). Lineage (NCBI taxonomy): Eukaryota > Metazoa > Chordata > Actinopteri > Cyprinodontiformes > Rivulidae > Simpsonichthys > Simpsonichthys santanae. The sequence goes on from JARVLU010000001.1 coordinate 22,103,061, forward strand.
TTTGAGATATTTTGCTAACAAACATGTTTGACTAACAGTTCATGCCAAGGGTTTAATGATGTGCTGGGGACAGATCAAGGTTCTTTATTGTCATTCACGCCGCATGTGGTACATGTGACAAGTAAACTTTGACTTTGAGGTACACAGTACATAACTTTGTGCACACAGGGTCCCAGTTACATCCAACAAAAGTGTAAACTGTAAAAGAAAAATGAAACGTGGAGTGGGACAGTGTCTGGCTCAGAACAGTCAAGTGGGGTGGGGGTGGGACGCTTAGAAACAGAATACTAACAAACGTAGGTAAACAGATGTTTAACATTAAAATACACCAAAATGCAGGAAATCATCTAATTTAATTAAAACTTTCTGGTTGGGGACAGCGCTCACCTACTGCCATACTAACTTTTAACACATGGTCTGTAAAAACAACTGAGTTAGAAGTACTTTTACGTTTACTGAAGTCAGTTGGCTGTGGCGGCCATCTTGAATTGGGGGTTCCAGTTCTAGATGTACATATAGCGGTTACTTCCTGCAAGTGTCGCTAAAATCAGATCAGTGAATGGTGAAATGTTTTGCTGACGGTACAAACAGATGAACAAGCACAGATGTGACACCACCATTGCTCTGCTCTCATTTTTGGCGGTGGGTGATAATTAGAACACACATGCAGTAAATTACACTTCAGATGTTTTGTTTCTGGACACGCAAAGTCCAATTTTATGCAACAAAAATAGAAAAATTAAAAAGAAAGAGACCCGACGGTCATTTTGTCAGTCCTCTGCAGATGTGAGACCTGCCTCCATCAATCAGGTCTTAATGTGTGAACAGCCAGACAGAGGTCTGAGTAACGACACATGACGACAAGCTGCCCGTCAACCAGCACTTAAAGAAAGCTGTGAGTGTTTAGAGACAGTTTGATCCGATGAGTCAAAAACAGAACCGTTAAGCACAGTGACAGTAACGCAGCTAACGCCGTCTCTCTGCCGCAGCCTGGACGCATCATGGATGCTCCTCAGAACCTCCAGTCAGAATGAAGGAAACCTGCTGGAGTTTGATGATTCAGCCAAAATTTTCATTCAACCTTTATTTATACAGGTTAATCCCATTGAGCCTTGAGGACTCATTTACAAGAGAGATCTGGCTACAAACAAAGATTGATGACAGCAGCAACAGTAGATTTTCCTTGGACAATCAACAATAGACAAATCACTGTGGACTTGAGATTCTGGTCGAGCCTAAAGAGACAACAGCACCGGTATGTTTCGTACGCAAAGCTACGCTGGGCAAACTCTCCTTCTGTTCATGTACATTTAAAAAAAAAACATTCAAAGAACCTTTTACGAGTTGTGCTCTTCAAGTTGCCTCATTAGAAATCCTATAGTTCCACTCCCCCAGCCGCTTTTTGGCAGGTCAAACTGAAAGCATGCTGTAACATTTAGCCAAAACCCAGGAACATACGAGCACGAAGCTGCGTCTGAGCTACGAGAAACCTTCACGATGACATCATCACATGTTTGTTAGGTGGCGTGTCCTGGGATCATCTCTGAGCTACAAACAGTTTATTTATTTATTTATTTTTTTGGTCACATGTGGAACTCAGGCTTCCAGCTCGAATGTGACTTCTCACTTTCTGAGCTCTGACCACCAACTGTGACTCAAAGGTACAGAGCATCACACACACACACACACACACACACCATCTGTGCTCCGACCACTTTAGAAAAATCACATACGCAAGAGACTCCGTTCTGCAGCCTTTTTTCAGAAGGTGTCCGTGTGAACTCGGACAGTTTGCCCCCAACACGCCTATTGCCATGGCAACAGAGACCAAAAACAATGTATCCAAGGTAGAGGGATGTAGCTGCATAGACAGACGTCTAATGACCCGGTGGTTACACGTCTGACGCCCCAGAAGCAGACGAGCCTTTTGGTTTCTCGTCTTTTCGTTTGCTCCGATGGCTGCTAATCCCTCGGCACCCGTCTGGGGTCCGTGTTGCAGTCTGAGCTCTCCTCCACTTGTTCCATCGCATTGAATCCTCCCTGTCTGCCTCTTCTGCCTGTTTTTGTTTCACCTCTCCAGCTTTTATTTGTGTTGTCATGCGGCCTTTAAAACACACGAGTCTAAACCCAAACTTTCTCTGCAGTGCCGTCTCAGTTTGAACTCTTCCGTGTTGTGTTTCTTCGACATCCATAATCACCGGCATCAACACCGGGTGCCCCCGACTGCATCAAGTGACTGACTCATGGGGAGGGGAGTAAAGAGTTGGGTTTGTTCCCAATCATCATTTGACACATTCATTAGAAATTGAATTTGTCAGTGTGGTCAGTGGGCAGCATTGATTTCTCCTGTTAATTGATGTATACGTAGTTAATCCACGACCCGTGGCGTCTCCACGCGCTGCTGTGCCGCTAATGTTCATCGATGCTGCTGAATCTCCAGGCGCAGAGGACCAGCGGATGTCTCCTTGTCATTTAACCACATTAACCGTCACAATCTGAGCACTATCTTTGGTGGCTCGCAACCCCTGGAGGTTATACGATAGCTGTATCAACCGAAGCTGATTCAATCAGAAGCTCAACGGTTCTACGTGCACATGTTGTTCTGGTTGTTTCACTGCCCCACAAGTCTATGGGGGCTCATTTTCAGACAGGTGGAAAATTCTCTGAAAGCAATCGTTGAAATACGAGGACGGGCCGTGGACTACACTGACCAGGCAAATGCCTAAAAAAAAATCCATCATAGTAAAGTTTGGCGCCAGTTAATACAGTAATGTAATTTGTGTTTCCCAGACCCGGTCTTTGGAGAGTTTTACTTGCATGTTTTAAAAGTTTTCCTTCTTGGAAAGCTCTGGTTCAAAATGATGGTCTATTAGCAGGTTTCTGAAGAAGTAGAACAACCTGATGGAGTTAACCATTTCTGTTGAAGCAGGGAAACATACATGTCAGTGTTCCTGAATGACTGGGAGTTAAAACAAGGAGCAGACCTTCTTCGGACATTTAAATGTGTTATAGAGCAATAGTTCTTCAGGTTTTTTTAAGGTCTAACATTTTATTTGAACTTTGGCTGTTTTCTTTTCACTCAACGTCCGTCCTTGTATTTCACAGTTTCTAAAGGATGCTTTTATTGTTGCCACTTAACGGTGTTTCAAAAAAAGTCTGAATTGTTCAAGGATGAATCAGTGCATCTACACACAACTTGTCCTAAAATCCCATTTACATCTAAAATTCTGTCCGTCTGTCCATCTATCCAACTCATATATTATATTAGCAGCCTAACTCAAAGACTATTTTGTTCCCACAAAAAACACGTTTATTGAGCAAAAGCTAGCTACCAAGCTAACTACCTAGCTTATAATTTGGTAACTAGCTTCTTGAATATTAGCAGCCTAATTGCTCCACACAGACAAGACCTTTAGTGAGGAACAAGCTAAAGCAGTAGCCATCTAGCTAACTTAATTTGCAAGCTAGCATTTTAGATATTGTTTCTGTTCAGTGCCCTGAGACGACTACTTATATAAATAAACTTAATTGAATTGAATAGATAGCAGCCTAACTCAAAGACGGTTAGCTCCCACAAAACACACATTTATTGAGCAACAAGATAAAGTGTTAGCTAGCTAGTTATATAATTTGCTAACTAGCATATTGAATATTGGCAGCCTAATCATAGATGGTTTGCTCCACACAGACCAGATCTTTAGGAACAAGCTAAAGTAGCTAGCCTGCTAGCTTGTAATTTGCTAGCTAGCATAAGATACTGTATTAGCAAGCCTAACTCAAAGATAGTTTGTTCACATTGATTTTTGGTGGCAGAACTACAAGATTTGTTGTCTTCAGTATTTTTACAGTTTTAGTGAAAGGACAAAAACTTTATTAACTGAAGGGAAATGTGTTTTGTTTTAGGTCTTCAGTTTTATTTATTGTTTTTTTATTTAATAAAAAAAGAGACTGTCAGATACTATTAATCTGTTCACCACTTGTTCCTTTATTTTTTTTTTTTTTTTAGGTTTCCAAGGCTGACTCATTGGAAACAAAACAAAAATCAGTGGCGGTTTAAAACTTTTGCATGGTGTAGACTTGTATAACCAATCTACTGGATGGAAGCCTCTACTCTGATTCTAGTTAATTTATGGCCTTGGTGGTATGCTTGAGTGGATTTTTAATGATTGCTCATCACTTTATTCCAGAACTGGAAACCTTTGTGGAAAGTCTGATTGTGTGTCTGTGTTCAGATAGAAGTCAGGCCTCCAGAACAGACAGTTTTGGCCCAAATAATTATCAAGCTCCAAAATATTGCCGATACAGTTACATGATAGTTAGATCCAAGATAAGTTTAGAGCGATTGTCCTGTCAGTTTTTAACCACGACCATCATCTCACATTCACTCTGGGTTTATGTCTTTGAAGCATTTGTCTGTCTTATTTTCATTAGTCTCAATATTTCAGTTTAATATAATTAGCGTTTTGTGGAAAAGGAGGCGCAAACTGGTGAGATTATACGGATTTTATTGTGGATGTGCTGATTGAAAGGAGGCTTACGGACTGACAGAGCCATCTATCTCTGCAGTCTGAGACACAGCTGCTCCCCATCCTGCTAGTCTATTCTGTCCTTATTCAAGCTGAGGGATTACAGTGAAGAAAGCAGCAAAGCAAGCAGAAAGGGATTATTTAACAGCAGCAAAGGGATTAAAGGGCGAAGTTGCACCTCAAACACAGCAACAGACCCCCGTGGCCTGTGTCAGAAACTCACGCATGGGTTGAAAAGTTGCCAGCCCGATCAGACACACGACGTTATTATAGAGTTTCACAAAAACACTGTCAAGGTGCCTGACATGCAGAGCTGACTTTACTGAGAATTTGCTGCTCTTTTGCACGGTGGTGGAGCGGACAAAGGGATAAACTGAATGAAAGCCACAGACAGGACTTGAACTCTGGCACTCATTTAGAGTCAGGAGCTGGGAGACATGAAGTCGTCTGAGCCCGGGATCCAAATGAGAAATTTATGATGTAACCTCAGGACCTGGGAAGATGAAAACATTTGCTTTTTCTTCTGATGCCGAGACCTCATCAAAGGTCTTTGACCTAATTTGAGGCACAGAGCAGCTAAAGAAAGAAATGCCACGGTGTTGACACCATCTGGCAGTGGTCAATGCTTAAAGGAACGCTTCAGATGTTTCAAAGTAGGGCTCTGTGGTAAATTCATATCTCTGAACGACCTCAGTTTCATTTACCTCCTAAGTCAGAATGTGTACCTGGGAATGACATCAGATCTGACGTTATTCTAGTTGTGATTCTGAAAACAAGCACATTTGTCTAATGCTCACGCTTTATGACAGCTCATTATCCTTGGTAGTCCAACCTGATAATTCTTTCGGCTGTTTCCTCTCCAATCTTCTGTCCTCCTTCCAGTTTATCTGCTTCAGTGCTTCTTTCCTGCAAGGTCCCACAGGGCTCTATTATTGGACCCCTTCTCTTTTCATTGCATCTGCTCCCTTTGGGGTATACCCTGAGGAAACATGGTCTTTCATGCTATGCTGATGAATGTTAGATTTATCTGTCCTTAAAACTCAACAGTTCTTGTTCCATTCACCCTCTGTTAAAATGTCTTGATGACATTAAGGCATGGATGGCTTCAAACTTTTTAAGCTTCAAAGATCAGAAAACTGAAGTCATTATGTTTAGCTCTAGTCTCCCTGTTCCTGTAAACCTAAACACTCTTGAACCATATCTCAAGCAGTTTGTTACAAATCTTGGGATGGTTTTAGACTCTGACTTTGTTTAATAAACAGATTAACTATGTTCTACAAAAAAAGCTTCTTCCAGTTAAGGCAGATAGTCTGCGTTGACCAGATCTGACCTTGAAAAAAATTATTTTGATACCTGGCTGGACTACTGTAATATGTTTTTGTTGGGGTTGGTCAGATTTCTCTTTCACATCTCCACCTCGTCCAAAACTCTCGTAGATTTGAGCATGTCACCAATTTCGTCCTCCCTTCACTGGCTCCCTGTACATATTAGAATAAAAAAAATTAAAACATTTCTTAAATTCTCCTGTTGATCTAAGTGCTTTAATGGCCTTGCACCCTCACACTTCTGACCTACTTCAACCATGTGTTCCTTCTCGGGTGATGAGATCATCAGATGATCCCTTTGACAATCTGAGCAAAAGTTTTTGCCAATATTGAAAAAACTTGAAGCGTTTTTTTTATTTTCTTTATTTTCTTTTGTGCTTCTTCCACAGACATGAATGAGTACATTGTTACAAGCATGGCTGTCAGTCACAGTCAGTACGATACAGTTGACATTATTGCATTAAATGATGGCGTCACGTCGTTTGTGCAAATACATGTTTAGAAGTCGGACAGACGAGGCAAGGAGGAATAATTTTACAGAAATGTTCATTTGTTGAGTCCAACAATGGGCGTTGCATCACAGCGCAGGGAAACCTCAAAGTTTACGAGGCGAAACTTGCCGCTTCAGCAACTTGTATATTTAGTCGAACTTTGCTGAAGAGGTACTGATATTTTCAGGAATATAACATTTAAAACAGTGGTTCCAAACACTGGTCCTTGAGGAACACCATACTGAATGTTTTAGTTGTTTCTCTGCTCCAACACACCTGATTCGTAATTTGATTACTTCAAGTTCTGCAGAGGCCTGTTAATCAACCATTTATTCAAATCAGGTGCATGGGAGCAGAGGAACAACTAAAACATGCAGGATGGTGTTCCTCAAGGACCAGGGTTGGGAACCACTGATTTAAAAGACGTTGTGCATTATTTAATCAGTAACACTGTTGAACTGCATTCAAGCCTCGTCCATTTAGTTTAACGCTCAACAAATTAGATTTTCACCACATTAACTTGATTTTGCATGAAGCAATTCAAAGTTAGTAAAAATATTTCGTACAAGTACACAGGTGAGGATGTATACTTCATGTCAGGTGTGCTTGTTGGATTGGTTCAGTTAACATTAGAAACCTAAAGCTGCTTCTGGGAGCCTTCGGGGTCCAATCTCAGTCGCGCTTGACAGAAGTAACTTATAAAATGGCAGGAGAAACCACATGTGACCCTCGCTGCAGCACCGTGTCCGGCTGTGGAAGCAGAGATGTCTAAAACGATGCAACAGACGGAGCTGAAGTGGTTCTGAAACGACCCGTTTGAGCGTTTTGAAGGGAAAGTACAACACGTCATTACTGATACAGTAACAGAACACACGAGTCCGGAGGTTTAGTGCAAACGCTGCGATTCATTTCCTTAATCTCCTCCACATGAATCGTTTGTTTCTTTCTGAACGACGTGAGTTTAAATGGCAGCAGTTACACATTCCCAGAATGCAATGTGACAAAGAATGAAACGGTAAGTCTTGTAGAAATGAACGAGACGGAAACAAACGTCGATAAAACGTCCTTGTGTGTTGCGCTTGATTACAAATAACATCTAGAAGTTTAATATGTTATTAATACTAACCCTGGTTAAGACTCTGCAGTGGAATGTTTGATGGTTTAAACTGATCTAAGTTGTTGAAACGTTAATAACGATACAGACCTTCAGCTTGAGCCCCCCAACACCTAAAACCAGAAGGTTTGACCCCATGTTAACTTCAAGATATGTATAAAACTCCATCGTGTATCTGTTGTGACTAAACGTTATGTACAAGCTGGAGGCTCCTCCTGCTGGGGGGGGGGGCTCTTGTGCAG
>JARVLU010000001.1:22116015-22129936 GCA_031762415.1 Simpsonichthys santanae
AAACTACACCTGGACCATAGAAACTACACCTGGACCATAGAAACTACACCTGGACCATAGAAACTACACCTGGACCACATAAACTATGTGTTTGTGTGTCTCTCCAGTCAGTCGAAGCAGCTGAGCCTGGTTCTGGTTCAGCGGGAGTTTTTCTTCCCACTGTCGCCGTTGTACTGCTCAGGAACTAAGTGGAGACTCAACACAAACAGTTCACTTCCACTAATTTGTGATTTATACACAAATATTTTTGTTCAGTGCTCTGACAAAACATTTGTTGTGGTTTTTGGTGCTTTATAAATAAACTGAATTAAATTTAAACAAAACCAGTGCCACTGGTGACAAACGCACATGAAAACTGTTCAGAGGGTTAACAAACAAATTACAACATAAAAACAAGTTTATGCTCAAAGTTCATGAGAATAATTTGGGTTCATAATTCTTTTGGAATGTAAAAGTCAAAAAAATTCTGTATTTTTTTAAACCATCCGACGAAAATTGGAATTTCTTTCGAACACTGATTTTTTTCTTGATAATTATGCTAAACACTATAAAGGAGCAGATACAAAAAGATGCTAAACTTAACCGAGGTGGGGGAAAAAACAAACAAAAAATAACATGTAGCTTTTTTCCAGATGGAAAGTTTTTTCTCGGAGAAGCAGTTTGGACTGAATTTTCACCAACTTGACATTTAATTCTTATCCTCTTCATTCAGAGATCCTCTTCCTCAGTCAGAAAGTGCAGCTTTATAAACATTAACACGCCTAAAACTTCCTTAAATTATACATTTTATATAAAATATGAAAATATCGGTCCAGTCACAGCAGAGCTCTGTGTAATCAGCTGATTTTAAATCAGCTAAATTCATTTAATTAGATTTTGTGTCACTCTCCGCGCTGCTGCCTCGTGTGTTCTGTCCGTCACGCGTGATGACCTCCCTCGTATGTTCAGGATGCTTCAGACGTCTGACTCACGTGCAGTGACTGCAGGGCCTCACGCGCTGCCCACGTTCACCTACAGAGGCCCCTGCAGCGCTAACCTGTCGCGCTCAGCTGCTTCTCTCTTCAACGAATTTCAAATTATGCTCCGATCGAGTCTTGAGGAATATTCTGAACGACTCGTGTCACCTGTGACACAAACGAGACCGAGCGTTGGCGACTGTGACGTGCGGTTCACAAACAGGTCTCCGTTCTGTCGGACGGCATTAACATCTGGCCGAGTCGCGCCAGAGGTTTTCTTGTTTTGTCGCACGCTGTTACGTTTACACTGCGCTCATCGGCTCGTGTGGTTAAAGTTGCTTGATCCGAAATAAACGGTTTACTTTTTGAACTGGGGCTGTGTGGAGTAGATAGGAGCAGCCAGTATCCTACCTGCAGCAGAAAACAATCTGCAGCCCCTTCAAAAGCAAAACTATCGTTCGAAACAAGTTTAAACTTTCCAAGCATCTGGAACAAATGTTAGGACATTTTGCACAGAACTTTATTTTTTAAATAATTGTGTAAACCACACCTCCTTCAAGCACCTGTGTGAAATGAAGCTCCTGCTGCAGATGGGCCAGGACCAACAGTTCCACCAGACTAACCCCCCAAACAACAATGAAATGTCAAAGTGATGAAATAAAACTCCTCTGGAGCCAGAACAAACAGCAGTGAACCCTCTACCATTATGCAAGCCTCGGCGGCAGCGCGTCCTCAGCCTTCATCTGGGCTCTGTCCCGACCTCCTGCAGCTCCACCAATCAGCCAGCGACGCAAAAGCTGCCGCGCTCGAGCGCAAAAATAAACGTCCCTCTTAGGAGCAGCTAATAATCAGCCAGACAGCCTGACAAGCCCACCACCTACACGACGTCTGAACAGCTCCAGCTCACGTCACTGTCAGGCTCGTGGAGGAAAACTCAGTTTGTCCTGATCCGAACCAACTTAACTCTGTGACGGCGAGTTACGTTGAACTCACCCTGAGCCTCTTTGATCGTCAGGTCATTAATATTCAAACAACCACGACTATCAGATAAACTGAGGAGGGAGCTGTTTATTGTGGAAGGACCTGACTCCAAATAAATGAAGTGTCCGAGCTTTTCATTCATCACTTCATCATCCACAGAGCAGCCATCTATGCTAATACTGAGCAGTTTGTGTCGCCCTTAACTGGGGACCAGGTGTGATTAAAATGGTCCATTTCAGGAATGAATTGAACTGTTTTAAAAGGTTTAGAGCTGCAGATATACACAACAGGGTTTTCTTCACCATAATAAAGCAACAAAGTGCACGTTCCTAATAAACAGAATCAATTAGCACCAGCTTGAAACATCTGCACGGAAACAAATCAGTAATTTAACAGATTACTGCTCCGAATGAGCGTCAGTCAAATCTTTTAACAGCTCCTAATGACAAAATACAATATTAATTAAAAATACAAAGGTAAAGTGTGAGGGAGGAACAGATTTCTGACGAAGAACGTGTTAAACTGGAAGAATACCTGCAGCTGGTGTAAAGACCAGCAGAGCGACGCTGAGAAACCCTTGATGTTGTGAAACGACTTCATTTTACTGCACAAATACAATATTATCTGTGCACAAAAATAATATCTGTGCACAAATACAATATTATCTGTGCACAAATACAATATTATCTGTGCACAAATACAATATTATCTGTGCACAAAAACAATATTATCTGTGCACAAAAATAATTATATCTGTGCACAAAAATAATATCTGTGCACAAAAAGGCTTTTAACAGACAAATGTAACCAAAAGAACTATTCCCACAGCAGATTTAGAGTAAAAATAAAATAAAATATAATAATAATAATAATCAAACGCTGTACATGTATTAAATTATTTATAACACAATATAATTTTGCAATCAATTCTGGAACTCTGATGCTCCAACAAGTACTGTAGTTTAAATCAGTGGTGCCCAACCGTGGTCCTTGAGGAACACCATCCTGCGTGTTTGATGTTTCTATGCTCCAGCACAGCTGATTCAGTGTTTAATGACTTCCTTCAGTTCGACAGAAGCCTGTTAATCACTCTTTCATTCAAATCAGGTGTTGGAGCAGAGGGACAACAAACATTCAGAATGGTGTTCCTCAGGGACCAGGATTGGGAACACTAAATTATATATTATATATTTTTTTTATTTTATTTTTTATCGGTGTACTTATGTATGTAGTTTAAGTTATTAAAAAGCCTAAAACTATTATCTTCAAACACAAATATCTAATAATATAATAAAAATATCTAACTTCGGTCGTTTAAGTCTGCTAAAGTGATACTTTGGAAGTGGGGTTCAGTGGAAAGTTTACGAATGTGTAATATCTTACCTGCTGCAGATAGCTCTTTAACAATCTCATTTTTGAAATTTATTTTTTATTAGACTGATGATCTTGAATCTAATTTGAGAAAGGCCAACGCCAGCATGGACTGCTGTTATCTAACAACTTCAACTTTAAATTATGTTTCATGACAAAAGCATTTTAGAAACGTTTACGTCCCTGATAAATTCATGTTACATGGTTAATCTGGCAGGAAGTGCTAGAGCTAGCTGCAGCCGACATCGACTGCGCTTGCCAAATAATCCTAGAATTGTAATGTAAATGACCCATTGACACAAAAAATAAAAATAAATAAATATTTTATGTTTTAAGACGGCACATTGGTCTTGGCCCTGCTCAGACTAGCCTTTAGCTCATCAATCCAGACGGAGCTGAACACTTTTTTTCTTCACTGTTCTATGAGTTATCCCCAGCATATAGCCTGTCCCCAGAACCCCTCTTCCAAAGATCTGAACTACCACTTTAATAACAAGCGCATGAAAAACCAGCGATGGCCGAGAACGAAGAAACAGCTGAAGCCTAAAAGCAGAGATCCAAAACTGAGACTCCTAGTCTGTTGAACGCACAGCCGGATCAACTGCCACAACACTGAGCAGAGGAACTCCTGTAGATCGCAGCAGGGGGGTCAGTTCCTGCTCCTACAAGTCGCAGGTTAGACCTAACTATTGGACCATGTTGGATAAAGTACCGACTGAAGAAATCCAAAGCAGCTGCTGAAGGAGGGAGCAGGTTGAGGAAAAAAGACGAGTGTGACTTTTGTCTTTCACTGAATTCATCATGTGAGAAGCTGCTGTGATCTACAGCCAAGGTTACTGCAGGTTGTCTCTCCAGATTTCAACCCTTTAGTTTTCTTTATCAATCTGTTTTCTGCACCACCCCCAACCGGGCCGCACTTTCTGGATTAAAAGCAGCTCCGCTCAGACTTGTCATCTGTTCTGAAACAAACTTTCTTTCATCGGCTCAGTCAACTCAAAACATTTCGGCTGATGGTAAAACCGCTCCGTTGATTTCTGGTCGTGCAAAACAGGAAATACAGGTTTGTTGAAACACTTCTGCTGTTTTGACGCCGAGTACGAGTTCAGCTCATGAATTAATTTAAATAGAAGGGATGCTTCAACTATGCTCGGATGATTCCTGTTGAAAAGTCAAAAATGTTATTTCAAGTGAGCTGCCGGTCGATTTTGGACTCAAACTTTAGCTTTCAGATATTTTTAAGCCTCTTCTCAAACTCCATGCAACATAAAGCTCTCATTTCGGTGCAGAAGGGACAAACTGATTAGTTAAATTATGTTTTTAATGTTTTAACAAACACGCTCAGATCGTGTTCTGCACCGACCCTCTGCTCTGTTGTGACGGACAAAACGTTTTCCAAAGATGCTCTTCCTATTCTGCCATATTTGTTTACGTACTCAGACCACGAACAGCGTGATGAAGGTCAATGACGTCTTGGTCTTCAGCAGATTAAGTCCCTGTTTACACAGGAATGATCTGTGGAGACGTTTGTTTTCGATGGCGATGCTGCGCTCGTTGAACCTGCAGTTCATTAAATGCTGGTGTGATGTTTCTTAAATTTAAATTAAACTAGACGTATCTGCACAGATACTTCAGTCTCAAACATGAAGACCGTCTTATCCAAAACAGCGAATACACAAATGTTGGTTTGGACCAAGGATGCAGTTGGTTTGCTCCTACATGTAGAAATGAGTGAGCAGGACAAACAGCACTCTGCTGTCCACCATTATTACTGACGTTAATCTAATCGTACTGTAAAACTATTGCCTGTACTGCGCATGTGCAATCTCAAAACGATGCCGGGCGTTTAAAAAAACCTCCGCTCTGAGACCTGGAGTCAAAAGCTCACCCGCATTTTAATTGTAACGTATTTTTCGGACTATAAGGCGCAATATCAATTAACTTATGGTCATAATAAAAAAAAAAAGAAAGCCTAAACCACTTTCATATTTTGCGTACCTCAAACTCTTCTGCGATCTTGGGTCCATCCAGAAACAGTCTGGTGCTGAGACAGTCCACCGGACCAAAGTTGGCTACAGAAACAGAAGAAACGTGTTTATAAAAAAGCACTCCTACATCGAATTAGACTCGTATCTGTGACATCTGAAAATGGAGGTTGCACAGTTCAAATTTGAGCTACAGTAATACCACTGAAGGATAACGAGTCAGAACGAACAAACTCACAAGTGAACTCCTTGAACTCCTGGAACACTTTGGGGTACATGGCGGCCGACATCACGTCCTCAGGGGTGATGTCATTACCATGAGCGGTCCGAAGCTGCTCCTCCAGAGACTTGAAATCCATTGGAGGCAGGGAGGCTCCGGGGCGACCCTCAATACGCGGGAGGGATTTCAGCACCTGGAATGGAAGGAAAAAAAAAAGTGAGGGACGGTGATACCGAACCAAGACGTTTAACGTCCCCAAGGGAGGGGGAGGCTGAAACCCATTACAACGATAAACTGATGTACTGGGGTAAGAAAAATGAAATGTGCTGAGTCAAACGGAAAATAAAATGCATTTGAATTTAATATTTGCACACACTCATGTCAAACTGGGAGGCTCCTCCACGGTTCGCTCAGCCCAGCTCCACTAACCGTTGTGTTTAAGGTCATTAGCGTTAGCGCTCTGTAAACAGTGATGCTAAGCAGGTGCTGTGTGGTCCAGCTGTTAACAGCTGCCGTCTTCTACTCAGAGAAACAGATGGTTGAGGGTTCGTGGAGACGAAGGAAGGTTGCATGCCCTCCAATCGCCAAAGAGACACCATTGGTGATAAGATGTCAGAATCACCTGGTAATAACAACTAGGTCTGTCACAATAAATTTAGCTGGGCAATTAATTGTCTCAAATCGTTGCGATAAACGATAATATTGTTTGAAATTTGACAACAATTATTATTGTTGTCAAATTTAAGTAGAAATGCTGGTTAATTTATTTTGAGTGTAGTGCATTTTTTGACCACTAGATGGCAGTATAAGACTGTTTGAACTGAAGGATGAATAGTGAGGGAACAAGCAGTGTCTCTAAGAAAAATGGGAGGGAGGCCCCTTGACGTGACGTGGGCCGTCTAGTCTTTTTTTAGGCTCTCAGTCTCTTTTATTTTTATTAATCTTTATTTAATCAGACAAATCCCATTGAGATCACAGATCTCTTTTGCAAGGGAGCCCTGGGCCTGAAGGCAGTCCAACATGCACGTTTTTTATCTGTGGGAAGAAACAGGAGTACCTGGAGAAAACCCACACAGAAAGACCCCAGGTCCAACTGGGGATTGAACCCAGGACCGTCTTGCTGTGTATCAACAGTGCTAACCACTGAGCCATCATCTTGACGTCCACAACTGGTTTAAGATGGCAGTCAAGACCGAACAGAAAGTGAAGCGTGAGGAGGACAAAGTTTTCAAATAACATCTTTGCAAACAGGTCGGGTCGAAGGGAGCATGAGATTGACAGATGGATCGGTGCAGTCGGAAGGGAGCGGGGCCTGGGGGGTCCCTCAATACCCAAGAAAGTTTTGAATAAAGTAGATGCGATTTCCCACATTTTGGTGTTTAACGAGTTGTTAAACATCTCTGTAAAACAAGCACCGCTTGCGGGTCCCCCGGGTTTGGAGACCCCAGTTTAAGAACTACTGTTGGAGACTCTTTATGAGCCACAAAATCTTTTTTTTTTTTTTAATATATTTTTGTATTTTACAAAACATGTCAAAGTGGCTGACAGATGTGGTCCTTAAGGATGTTAAGACAATGAGCGTCTACATTTTTCTTAAAGCATGTTCAAACAGGCAAAAAGCAGAAGGAACAGTTACAATTCACCTTTTGATTCAGTGCTCTGAAGATTAGAAATGTGCAAAAGAAGATTTTAGCACACTTTGAAGTTCTGTGTGACGGTGGCGTAGAAAAAAAAAATGTTGCTAATCACTGCCCCGAGCTCACATTTAGTTAATTTTGTTTTTAAGTAGCGTAGAGTGTATTTGAGATAAAACGCAGCATGATCTTACTTCCTGGGTTGGTATCATAAGCGTGCTCGGTTAATGTGAGTCTGCATATCATTTAGCCACTAGTGTATGTGTGCACGCCGCATCGTATCTTTGAGTGCACATAGCTTGTGGAAATAAGCAGACAAAGGACGGTGCGATGCTATTAGTCACAGGTCTAATGGTTCAAAGATAGCAAAGTCATTTGTGTTACAGAGAGACTCTTTTAAAAGACGCTACGCTCACCGGAGTCCCTGCTCATTAACGATGTCGTCTCTGAGAATCTTACACCTCGGCTCCTTGATTTTTAAAAAGTGAGACAGACTGAGAGCGGCAGAGTGTGTGTACGTGGTGAGGCAGGTAGTGTCTGTGGTGATACAACTTAAGATTAAAAGCTACGGTATGTAAATCAGTTGCTCAGAACATCCTAAAAGATAGGATGTCACAATTAGATTTATTTTAGACAAGCTGACTCTTATTGAGTGCAAATGGAAAATATGAGTCATTTGGATGATGAGTAATAACTCTTGGATTTAATAAAATAGTACGGTGCCAAAGTTTTAAACAAAACTAAATTCTGTATAACTTGATTCCAAACAGCCAGACCTTACTGAAATCTTTTAAAGTTGTCTTGACCAATGGTTCTCCTGGACTTTGGAAGATCTTTCAAAGATTTTATTTGGACTTTGGCTGCTTTTTCACCCATTTTCTGCTTCAGCCAATTCTTTAGCTAGTTACCAGCTAAAAGAAAGAAGAAAGCATTCAACTCAGCTAAAAATATAGAAAATTTGTTTTAGTGTTTGGTTGCTATAGCAACTGTGCTAGCTAGCTAACATCCTAGCTAGTAGTTACTAGCCAATAACTTGAAAATTTGGATCAGATTTTAAATTGTTTCTTTGTAAAGTCGTCTTATGTTTTTGTGGCAGATTTCCAACAAAATTACAAGCAAGTAATGGTACTAACTAGTAACCACTAGCTAGCTACAGTACTAGCTAGCTAGTATCTACTAATTAGCTACAGTACTAGCTAATAACTTGACAATTGGGATCCAATTAGAAATTGTTTCTGTGCAAAGTCATCACTAAGTTAAAAGCAAGTTAAAGTACTAGCTAGTAACTATTAACTAGCTAGCTACAATACTAGTTAGTATATACTAGCTAGCTACAGTACTAGCTAGTAGTTAATAACTAGCTTCAGTACTAGCTAGTAGTTACTAACTAGCTTTTAACTTGTCAAATTTGATCCAATTTTAAATTGTTTCTTTGTAAAGTCATCTGTTGTGTGTTTGTGGCAGATTTCAAACAAAGTTACAAGTTAAAGTACTAGCTAGTAACTTGCTAGGTTAAAAAAAAGGCAACTTTTTACTAAACAGTTATTTGTTTAGCTTTGATTTTTGTGACAGGTGACTAGATACAGCTAATAATTTGCCAGATCTCTCAAGTAACGACTAGTATTTAATTTCAGCCTAAAGGGCTTATTTAAAATAGTTATTTGTATAGTTGTCTTTTGTGGTTGGTGTGACAAGTTCTAGCAGTTTTTTGCTAAGGATCCAGTATATACATAATTTTTGGGGCAAAGTTATGTGTCAACAAAACACTGGTCTCTTCCACTGAGGAGGCTCTTTACGGCCTGAATGATTCACAGGTCAGACTGCAGCTAAACATGGTCAGAACTGAAAATAAAATGAGTAAAGTTTCCTCCAAAAAACTTTAAAACATCTTCAAGAAGGTCGGGGAACTATTTATCAGGAACATTAAAAAAGATCACAAGAAATGTTGATTTCTAGGAAATAAAAAAAAGAAATGAGTGATGAGCCAACCCTTTTCTCGAGTTGTGGGTAAAACAGATTTAGAGGAATAACCTGACCCTCGTGGCTGTAATCAGAAACTGACAAGTTTGTTTTGCGTTCAAAATAACTACACCATTCGATAATAAAAGCTTTGGATAAGACCGCTTAAAATTAAATTCAGTGTTGGAGAAAAATCATAAAAATAGAACAGCAGGGGGGAAATAACACTTTGCATCCATGTGCACACCTTTCAGCACGACACCACCTGATTTAACTGGAGCAGCTTCAGTGCTTCATACCTTCACAAACAAAAGATGGATTCAGTGTCACTAAATACACAGGTCGCTAAAGGTTATACGTGCAAACTGGAAAATCATTTTCTGCCAAAGCTGGAACTACTGGAGACGCTAAATGACAAACATTTGATCAAGTTAATGAGAATGAGGAGCCGGGGAGGGAAAGGTTGGCAGGATGACAGGAGTCGGTTTCAAAAAGGCAAACAAAGTCAAAGACCGAGCAGAGGGGAATCATAACCCAATGACAGGTATTAATGCACGGACAGGTTTAGATTACACAGACTTAGCAATGATTCAAATTGAAATGATGGATTGGACTTGGCAGCAAGTTACTGATTTGCTCTGATTTTCCAGATGTTTAAGAGCATATTTGAACAGTCGGCAGCCACGAGGAGGATAATGGCTGACCTTTAATAAAAGCAGGTACTGTCTCTCAGCAGATAGCTTATATTTTACACTGCCAGTCATGCGTGTGTTGGTTTTGTTGATTACACGTCACGGAAAAAGTAAGAAGTAAAGCAATTTTAAACATTTCTGTTAAAGTCTTAACGGCTAAATCTGCCTAACGGTTTTTGGAACAATGCGACACATTTGCCTTTATTCACGTGCATTCACTTTATTCATGAGAAATCAAACTGACAACTCCTGAAGTGCGAGTCTCTACGTGGCTGTTTTGTAGTCGTGAAAACAAAACAAAGATGAGGAATAACAAAAAAAAAAAAACCTGAACATAGCAATTACACAGTGTTCATTTGTGTCTTCAGTGTCTTCTTGAAGAATCTCAACTGTCATATGAAACCAATAATTTGGCAGAATTCATGTCTTGATATGTAAAATTTTGTGTGGGCTCCTGATTGGGGATCTCCAAACGAGCTTTTTGGAAAAAAATAAATAAATCTTGGACTCAAAAGACTTTTACTAAAACTAGATGAGATTTAACACATTGAAATGTAACAATTACTGTTACCACTTTACAATAAGTCTCTTATAGATGGCTAAAAATAATGTACATGTAAGTTAATTTCTCTAATAGCACTTTATAAATCATTAATAACTGCTTATTATGCATTAATTAAGGGCGAGAAAGAGACAAAACTGATTAGTTTCTCAGTTAGCCAAGTCTGCCACGTACGCATTTCATCTAGTTTTTATTTTTAACATTTCAGAAGTTACTTCCTTGTAAGCACAATAAGCATGTGTAAACCTAATTTTTTTTAAAGCTATAATGTTAGTTGTAGATAATTATAATACAGCGATAAAGTACAAAATTATATGCTAAAGAAATTAGGTTTACAAATGCTTATTGTGCTTCAAGGAAGTAACTTCTGAAATGTTTAAAATAAAAACTCTAGATGAAATATATAGGCGGCAGATTTGTCTCACTGTTTGGAAAGAAACTGGTCAGTTTTGTCCTTCTTACCCTTAATTAATGCATAATAAACATTTATTAATGATTTATACAGTTTATAGATGAATTAACATATCTATAAACTATTTATTAGCCATATATAATGTTAGCCTTATTGTAAAGCGGTAAATTATTTACTTAAAGATAAAAATTTAAAAAAGCACCAAAAATAATTGAAGTTAAAAAATCAACTATGTTGTACCTTGGATCTGAAGGGCTCGGGGAATCCTCCGTGCGGTATTCCGATGTATCCCTGTAGGAATTCGACCACAGACTGCGGGAAGGACAACTCGTCTGCCCTCTCCTCCACCTCTGCTCTGGTCAGGTTGTTCTGCACCATGAACTGAGCCAGATCCCCCACAATCTTAGAGGACGGAGTCACCTGAGAAAGAAAACGCATCAAAGATTAAAATAGCCAATCACACGATTCTGTTTCAGCGAAGACCGCGCACAAGAGGCACCAGCATCTCTGCACACTGATGAAATCTCAATTTACTCAAACCATGAAGACGTCTTCCATCTTTGGCACAAGAATAATGTTCTTTAACAGGACTAAAATCTCAATTTCACACAAAAAGGCCATTATTTGGAGACATCGCTGCAATTTTCAACAGTTCAATATTCCCTTCTGTAAAAAGTAGTTGCCGAAGCATCCGGCAGGATACGTCGTTTGTCTCTCTGTCGTCCTGCTGGGTGTTTTCATGTCAGCTGTACACAGGTAGGACTGAATAGTCACAGCCGGAGACAGAGTCCCTGTATTAATGAAGATACTGTCGACTGAGATTTAGTACAGAGCGAACGCAGAAAGAAAAGGTGTTTACATCCAGGCAGCCCCTTAAATCTTTTTGGTAAAAGCAGAGAAAACCTGAAAAAAAAAGAAGATAAAGGGTGCGGAGAAGATAAATTAAAATCACACGCTTTCTTCCTTTATTTTTAATGGAACATCATTATGGTAATAGTGGTACCACTTAGCATAATGATGATAAGTTGAGGGGGGGGGGGGGGGCTTTTTGGACTGAACGCGGGGACACCAATGCCAGCATCGATTAACAAACATTGCTCGTCTGTTCTAATGACTGAGGAGACAGATTTAAGACGTTCTGACTATTCTCTTTTGGTTTTACAAGACCAAGTTGTCCTGATGCATGACCTGCAGCTTTAGCCTCACAGTAATGGTGCAGAGATTAGTCACAGTATTACTACACTGCTGTGCAGAGTGATTGGAGCTTTATTAGCCTAGAAAGTTTACTTTAGAACAAAAACCAACACTGCATGTTACCGTTCCATTAAATCATTAGACAGCTAAAATAAATCTAAAGCTGTGAACGAGTCCAGCTGATAAGAATGTTCTTCAAATATGTTTGTGTTAGCGATGTCATCCATTATCTTTACCCACTTCTTCCTTTCCGGGTCTCGGTGGTTGTTTGCACCCATGCCCCTGCAGTCACTGTGAGAGACGGGGGACACCCTGGACATGTCTCCAGTCCATCATAGGGACACACAGACGAGTCAACCATTCACTCTATCACTCACACCTAGGGACAATTTAGAGTTACCAATCAGTCTAACATGCATGTTTTTGGACTGTGGGAGGAAACTGGGGTACCCGGAGAAAACCCATACATGAACAGCGAGAACATGCAAACTCCACCAAGAAAGGCCCCCCAGCCAGGATTTGATCCAGCAACCTTCTGGCTGAGAGGCAACAGCTCAACCAACGGAGCCAACCGTTGTTTAACTGGACAGTTCCCATTCAGGTAACACATTTTTTTTTCAGGGGAGGTCTGGACCTGAAGGTAGTTTAACAAAACCAGAGTACTCAAAGAAAACCCAAACTGACCCCACCCAGAAAGACCTCATGTCCAAAGCGGGGACCGAACCCAGGACGTTCTTGCTATGGAGCAACAATGCTAAACACTAAGCCATCGTGCCGACCAATCACAAGGAACTTCAAGGTGAGAGGTTCAACTCCAGTTGTCCAAGAGTGTCCAGGAAGACTGGACAGCTGAGGGGCTGCAGAGACCGAAGAATCGCCTCAAAATCTACAAGACCGCTGGGTTTTCTCTGGCAATTAGTGCAGTGTGAAAGACTAGGAAAGAATTAAAATTCATAAATACATATAGTGTTCCCTGAGGAATTCCTTAAACAAAGACCTGGACACTCGTTTCTTGGACCTGTGCTGCCAAATCGTCCTCCGTGGGACACGGGGACGGCGTCTCCCTCGAGGATTTCTACAACTCTCCAGGGCTTTAGGTGCTTGTTGGGAGCAATAAAAGAAATACTTTCTGCTAAATGAGACAAGCGTGCCACAACACCCGAAGCTCAGTTTGTCTGGGCTTTGAAGAAAATGGATTTCTTTAAAGGAGCGACTATTTACTGACGAGCTTAAGAGATTTGAAATGTCGCTGGAATCCCTGAGAGAAGTTTCTGGACAGAAAGACAAGCGGAAAGGCTGCTTGAACTAAATGTGAAAGAATGAAGCATTACCGTGCACCCCGAATCTCTTGTATCCGTCATTTTCCTTCTCGCATTGCAAAGATTCAGCACTTGTCCCATTAATCAACTTTATAAATGATCCGTCACCACAGACATGGACTTTTTACTCTTTTAGAATCACTTCAGTCCCAGTTCTCTCTCCTGCAGAGCATTTGACAAATACTTTTCCTCTCGATCCGCAGTAAGATCAAGAGTGTTAATATTTGTTGATGAATCACCGACTTCCGACTCTCTGGATGAATTACAGAGAAGGAAAAAAAAAATCTTATCAGCTGAGGATGAGCGTCGTATGATGTGTGAGCTTTTCAATAATTCCAGATGGGTCTGCGGGTAAATCATATCCAAGTCTGGTTGAGAGAACTCCTCTGTTCTTGTGTGGAGAAGCAATAAAACATGACTGATCTCACGTTAACGATTTGTATTTTTAAACAAACTATAATGTTTAAAAAGAAAAGATGTTGGAGCATAACGCCCATGAACTTATACATGAGAAAAAAGTGTCAGTCAGTTGGTTTGAGAAAAAAAAAACAAAAAAACAAACAAAAACAACTTGAATTACACGATGAATGTGTGTGAAAATAAAGTTAATATTTAAAGTGACAAAAAGGCATTTATTTT